>CM021103.1:644871223-645495026 GCA_007115665.2 Sequoiadendron giganteum | reverse complement strand
CCACATTCACTTCAGTGTCTTCCTTTCTTTCAAAGGGAGGCCTCTCTAATTTGACCTCTTCACCTATGTTTTTGAGTTGGTAGGATAGCAACAACTCTAATTCTTGGTTTACGTTCTCAATTACGTACTTTGCATTGAGGATTTGAGCATCCTCCAAATATTGCAACTCATCATCATGAATCACCACTTTATTGAGATTGATGGTTATCCTACCCTCTAGATTTTCAAAGTAAGGGTCTTTAGGCTCCTCCATTATGTTTATTCCAGATTCCTTTTGGTCATTCTCAAATTTTTCAAAGATTCTCATTATGGCTTCCATCATTGGTGGCTCTAGAGGTTGTGGAGGAATGCGATAAGCGAAACATTTTGAGCCATTAGAGCTTGTACCATGGGATTCATTATCACCCCTAAAATTTTTGAAGGCCTCCTAGAGGGTGAGCTGAGGGATAGTAGTATTTGTGAGCATTGGGGTAGAGAGGATAGGAAGAAGAGGAGGCAATGAGTGTTAGAATCCAAGATCACCTGCATGCAAATGGATACCTGTCACATGCAAAAGACATGCAAAACCAAGAAGATGTTCTGCAAACCTCAAAGTGTAAAATGCATTATCAGAATCTCAGTTATTACAAAGAGATCAATCCTTATGAAGGAGATCAAGAAACCCTAAAAGGAAAACCCTAAATGAAACCCTAGTGTGCACACTTAATAATTAATCAATTATTAATGTGCCTAAGTTTAGCTTAAGCAACTAGAGGAATAAGTGACTTAATTAATTAACCAGTATGATATAATTAATTAAGCGTAATAACTTATTACTCTAACACCCCCCCTTAAGATGAACTTAGGAAGAAGCTAAAACACTAGAAGAAGATGCATGCAAGAAAAGATGGGTCCCGACAACTAGGCCTGATCAGGTACCCATTTACAAATGCAAGAAAGAGGTAGAGGAGGAAAACCCAGTGGGACAAAACCCCCTACAATGATATGACATGCTGCAAAGAAGCACTGGAAGAACACTGTAGAGTAACACTGGAACCGCAATCTGGCAAGCAAGGAAAGATACTTCTGTCTACACGAAACCATATCGGAATCATAATGATGCAACAACAGACCCGATGCCACAGAACACTCGAAAACTCCAAACGGGAACAACGCTGGAATCTATGAAGCAGCAGTCGATTATTGAATGATGTATCACTGAAAACGAAGTGCAAAGATGCAAGATGCACTCTCCCAACTGCCAAAATATCCAGGTAATCTCCAAAACACCCATCGGGCCAAATCTAGATTAATGAAAAACCTAGGATAGATACAAAAAAAAGTGCATGGACAGCAACATAAAGCTCCTCAATACCTTTCCAACGCCGCAAAGATAGTGAAAATCGAAGATCGTGGCAAAGAGTTATGAGCTCGGAAGCATAAAAAGTACATCTGACTTCAATCAGCAATAAATGTAGTAAAACAAGAAAATACGGTAAAATAAACTCCACCAAATGAAAGTACTCGGAACCAGCTTTTCGGCGATATCTCGTTTGCCCAAGTTATACAAAAAAGAAACAAACTGCTTCTTTAGAGAAAACTAGGGTTAGGAGGGGACAAACAAGGTGTCGTACGGACGTCAGCGGTTCACGGGCATAAATTTGACGGCCTACAGGCCATCGCAGCAAAAAAGCGCCCCCCTGCAAAAAAAATCCATCGGAGCCCTTGGTCATTGATATGACCAGGGGTTGGGTGCTAAGTTCAGTGGGGGGCCAGGCATGGAGCTCCTGGTCCCCCATAAGACCCTGGCCCGCGGGAGGAAGTCCTCAGGGGCTGCAATGGCCGGCGGTGGAGTCGGTGGCGCTGCATGGGGCCGCCACCGGCGGTGGCGGATCGGTGGCCGCTCGGTGGCAGGAGCCGTTTGAACTGGGGGCGCAAGCACGGATCCCGAAAATGGGTTTTTTAAAAAAAAATTATCAATTTTCATGCCTTGTGAAGCGTGCTGGGGAGGTCGTACGGCTTCCCTGGCAAAAATTTTTTGCCTCAGAAACCAACTGCTCAAAAATGGCGATTTGGTAGGCATTTCTAAGGTTTTGGAGTGCCGCAAACATGATGGCGACGTCCGTTTGAGCCCATAGTGTCCCAAAAATTTGGCTACCCCCAGATTTTGCAAAAAAGATGTCTGTGGAAACCCTTGCACTTGAAACTCACTAAGAAGCCATATCTTCAGATCACGAACAGGCAGTGGCAGGTCTGGAGCTCTGATACCATGTTAGAATCCAAGATCACTTGCATGCAAATGGATACCTGTCACATGCAAAAGACATGCAAAACCAACAAGATGTTTTGTAAACCTCAAAGTGTAAAATGCATTATGAGAATCTCCATTATTACAAAGAGATCAATCCTTATGAAGGATATCAAGAAACCCTAAAAGGGAAACCCTAAATGAAACCCTAGTGTGCACACTTAATAATTAATAAATAATTATTAATGCGCCTAAGTTTAGCTTAAGCAACTAGAGGAATAAGTGACTTCATTAATTAACCAGTATGATATAATTAATTAAGCATAATAACTTATTACTCTAACACCACTTCAATTGGCAAGATGGACATTAAAGCTTGAACCCAAGCAAGCGAAAGCCCCTAGAAAAGAAGGGCCAAAACACCAAAAAGCGAAAAAAGAGGGTCCCCACCTTTAGTGGGGCATGTGTGCAAAAACTGCACAACATGTAGCTTAGGATACTAATGGTGCACTAGACACCTTTTTTGTTTGTGTAGCCGGATTTATGATGTGTATACATTCATTAGATAAGTTTTGATTAGCCTCTTGTGTATTCGATGATGACACTATATATCTAATTCCGATGTATCATGATAGTCAACTTTTTTGATATATATGAGATGGTTGTGATAGGATTATATGATGCAATGTTATTTTATTTTGTGTTATGGATGCATTTAATGATCATGCTATGATATTTTGTGTTTTAATGATGCAATGTGATATATACCGATATGGATGCTTATGTATGATGGATCTATATGGATACATGTGATGTTATCGATGTATGATGTATGTAATGCACATGTAATGTATGTATGCGATGTATGATTATGATGCCATGAGATGCTTAGAATAACAAATCTATATTATGATGTACAATGCTTCCTATTATGATGATATGTATGTCGTACATTGATTATTTTTATTACACACATAGATACGATGCATCAAGGTATAGAAAAATAGGATGGCGTTGTACCTAGTGAGATGGACTTTGACTCGATAATCTGATAGGAGTATCCCTGTTCACACCCGACATACGAACCTTATTAGGACATATTTCAGATATTTCAAACATATCAGACCAAAACACAGAAAGGAAAAACCTAACAATGCAATAGTCAACAAGACACCTAAAACACCCTCCCTACAAACCAAACAAAATATAATGATCGATGCCCCATTCCTTTCTCTCTAAATTGTTTTGATTAGACATCATCAAGAGGTCATTGGAATGAGCACAATAAGATAAATAAAAAAAGAACAAATCAAGTAAACAAACAAGTTAATGTTCTTCATACCTCTAGCCAAGACTAAACTACAGTGATGACTGATGTCGGTGTCCATTGCAGGAAGGATGCATCCTAGGACATGATATTATTAGATGATTTTGACACTAACGAGATGATGAGATATTGATATGAAGAGTTGACCAACCTATTTACTTACTGACCTAGACTTAAGACCCTGATGTTTTGAGCTTTCAGTTTCAATTTTCTGTACTTATTTCCAATTGTATTTCCAAAGGGTGAAGGTGATGATTGATTTATTGCCAGTGGATTATTCTTGTGGGTGAATGTTGAAATAGGATGGATGATTTTGGTTTTTTTTTTTTTTTTTTGAAATGTTTTGAGATTGTTTTGGGATTTTTGGGATATTTACCAAATGTTTTGATTTTCAAAATTTCCAATGTTTTGGTGTTTTCTGAGATTTTGAACAAGAACCTAACCTAAAGACCTATCCTAGGGGCCTTGGGAGTTGATCAAAGACTAGCCTTGCCTATGTTATACACATAGAGACCATGTAGTTTGACTGACACAAACTCGTTTATTGATGAGATATGAACAAATGGATTGTCATTTTATTATGATAGATACCTAAAGGACCTATCCTAGGGGACTCAGGGGTTGATCAAATATTAGCCTTGCCTACGTTATACACACAGAAGCCTCGTAGTTCGATATGACGACTCTATTTTTCAAAATTTTCTAACTTTTTGACCTATTTTGGATTTTGACATGATTTTATGAATTTTTATGAATGTTTTTGGATTTTCGAGGATTTTAAAGGAAACTTCAAGAATATACACAAATCCAATCCAATGTAGGTATAAGAATATGCCTCCAATGTGATGCGATAGACTACCTCGATATAGGCAATAGCAATTGACCTTAGGAATGTGCCAAGTAGTACTAGGAGGAAACATGATATTGAGACATAATCGAGCTATGATGCGGATGTGGATGGGTAATGGAAGGATCAATGGAATGTGATGGAAAGCAATGGTAGGTGATGCAAAACAAGTCAAAGAATCTATGGTGGATGGGAAGTGCTTATTTACACAAGGCACATGTTTGCTAGGTTTTCACCAAGGTACTTTCCCAAAGCACCACCAAATTGGTTTTCACTAGAGGACGATTTTTTTCTTTACTATTTTCAATCCTTTTTCTATATTTTTTTAATTTTTGGATTTTTGGATTTTTTTTGAATTTTGAATTTATACCTCGTAAGCCTATATTGATGGGCTCCTATAGAGGGTCACCTTCGAGTAGATAGCTGATATACTCTTGACTTGCAACTTACCATGATGATGAAGGGCCCCAACCAGTTGGGTTCAAACTTTTCCTTGTTGCCTAGATTTGGCACACTTTTCTAATTCTCTTATAACACAAGCTCTCCTACTTGAAATGATTGAATCTTGATCTTCTTATTATAGATCCTTTTGAGACAATTCTGATAGACCTATAGGTGGTTCAAGGCATCCATGCACCGCTCATCCAATAATTCTAGCTCGTTTAACCATGACACCTAATATTCTTCATCAATAATGAGATTCTACAATGATATTCTTAAGGATGGGAGCTCGATCTCAATCAGAAGGATGAATTTTGATTCATAGACTAGGGAGAAAGGGGTTGCACCTGTAGGCATGCAAATACTTGTTTGGTAGGCCCATAAGGCAAGATTTAGCTATAGGTCCAATCACGACTGACTTCGTTGACTATTTTCTTTAGGATTTTCAGGATGGTTTTATTCATAGCCTCAGCTTGTCTGTTACCCTGGGGGTAGTACGGGGTGGAAAAGCGAGGTTGTATATTGAATTTTTGGCATAGCTCACAGAAATCCTAGTTTTTGAAAGGTGTTCCATTATCTGAGATAAGGGCTTGAGGAACACCATAACGGTAGATAAGGTAGTTCAAGATGAATTTGGAAATATGTTTTCCTATGATATAGGTCATGGGAATGGCCTCTACCCACTTCGTGAAGTACTCCATTGCAGTGATAATCAACTTGTGTCCATTGGATGAGCTGGGTCAGATTTTTTCGATGAGATTGAGCCCCCATTATGAAAAGGTCCAAGGTGTTATAATCAGTTGGATCTCCTAAGCTAGTGCATGGATGGGGTCCCCATGCTATTTTCATTGTAAAAATCTTCAAACATATTCATGAGCTTCCTTCTCCATTGTAGGCCAGTAATACCCAATCCTCGACAACTTCTTAGCCAAGGTCATATCACTAGAATGTGAATCACAAATACCATTGTGTACCTCAGTTAAAGCAGTCAAAGCTTCCTTAGTGTTAAGGCATCTCAAAATGGTTCCTTCGATACTTCTACGATATAGGGTGTCACCTAAGATAACAAAACAAGATGAATTCTTGATAAAGGTTCTTTTGAGGTTTGGGGTGATGTCAATGGGGAGGAATCCTATTTTTAGGTAGGTGTATATTTCATGGTAGCAAAGATCTCCAAGACCAACGATTTCACACATGAACTCAAAATTTGGTGCCTTGAAAGTTGGTACAAGAAACTGCTCTACCAAGAATTCATGTTTAGGGACATTACGTGGGATATCCAACAATGATCCAATTGTAGCCATAACATCCACTGTTTTGTTGTTTACCCTTGGTATCTGCTCAAATGTGATGTCAATGAATAATTCCTTGAGATCCTCCACCAGTTTATTGTATGGGGTAAGTTTTTCATCTTTCATTTGGTATTCATTATTGACTTGGTTGATCATCATTTGTAAGTCTCCACAGACCTTAAGTGCCATGATTTTCCACTGCATTGTAATTCAGAGTCCTATGACCAGAGCCTTATACTCAACAATATTGTTAGTGCAAGGAAAAGATAATCTATATGATTTTTGGATGCAATATCCTTGTGGTGTGATGAAGAAGATTCCAACTCCTGACCCATGTTGATTATATGACCCATCAAAATATACCTTCCAATGATCTCCTACACTGAGATTGAAAATTGACTCATTGGGGAACTCTGACACTAATGTATTCTCTGCATATATCGGTACCTTAGCTTGTTGATTTGAAATTACATGTCCTTTGATTGCCTTCTGCTCTACATATTCAATATCATATTTTGTTAAGATCATAACCCACTTAGCCATTTGTCTTGTGAGTGTTTCCTTCAAGAGAAAATATTTTAGAGGGTCTATCTTGGCGATGAGCTTTACTTGATGAGAAAGCATGTAGTGTCAGAATTTTTGTGAGGCAAATACTATTGCAAGACAAGATTTCTCAATGAATGTGTAGTTTATCTCATGCCCCACCAAGGTTTTGTTGATATAGTAAATGGATCTCTCTTTTTTCGTTTCATCATGTTGTGCTAGAAGAGCACCAAGAGTTGCCACTATCACTGATATGTATAGGATCAATGGTTTTTTCGGGATTGATGGCATGAGGATTGGTAGTGTCAACAAATATTCTTTGATTTTATTGAATTCCTAATCGTATTTCTCATCCCACTTATATGCCACCCCCTTGTGGAGTAGATGAGAATATGGGATGGCTTTGTCTGCTCACTGTGCTATGAATTTACAAATGGATTGGAGCCTTCCTTGCAAGCCCCTTAACTACTTCAATGTTTGTGGTGCCTCCATTTCAAGGATTGCTTTGAATTTTGCAAGGTCTATCTCGATGCCCCTCATTGATACAATATACCCCAAAAATTTTCCTGATGTGTCATCGAATACATATTTCTTAGGATTTAGCCCCACCCTGTATTCTTCTAGTTTGTCAAAGATAGAGCTTAGTGTTGCTATGTGGTCTTGACACTTTCTTGATTTGGCTAGTATGTCGTCCACATAGTCCTCTATTTATTTGTGGATCATGTAATAAAAAATCAAAGTCATAGCCCTTTGGTAGGTAGCTCCAACATTCTTTAACCTAAATGACATCATGTTCCAACAATAGGTACCTCATGGATAATGAAGGTTGTTTTATGTTGATCATCCTTTACTCTCATAATTTGATTATACCCTAAAAACCCGTCCATTACTGATAGAATTTTGTGTCCTACTATTAAATCTATAATCATGTCTATGTTGGGAAGAGGGAAATTATCCTTAGGGCATGCTTTGTTTAGGTCCCTGAAGTCGGTGAAAATTTGGATGCCCCATGTGAGCTTAGAAATAGGTACAAGGTTGGAAACCCATTCAAGATAATCAATGGGTCGTATGAAACCAACATCAAGGAGTTTTTGCAACTCAAGTTTGACCAATAATGCAATCTGTTGATGTATATTTTTTAATTTTTGTCTTACAGGTTTTGCCTCTGGATAGACCGCTAGATGATGGACCACCACCTTTAGATCAAGACCTGGCATGCCAACATAGGTCCATGCAAAATTTACTTTCCTTTCTTTCAGAAATGCAACTAGAATTTCTTGTTCCTTAGTCAAAAGTGATTTTGCATAAAAAGTGATGTGTGGTGTTTCTTCAGTTCCTAGATTGATTGGGTTGCATTTTTTTGCCAGTATTGCTGATTTTTCTTGATGGATGGCACTAAGGGGAAGATTGAATCCCTCATCCTTTGGGACCTCAAAGAGGTTTTCACCATCAGATACGTCCTTTATTTTTACTATTTTTGGATCAGAAAGTGCCACAGTGTGCAAGGATAACTTTAAGAAACCCCCCCCCCTCGGTGAAGGTGTAAAATCTCGGTGAATCTTGGATAAGTGCTATAATTTTCATGGAAAATATTTCCTTTTTTTTGAAAAATTTATTAATTTTCTTGGAAAATCTATGCACATTATTAAAAAAATTGTAAAATCTTGGCGAATCTTAATGAATAATTGGTAAAAATAATAATCATAGTGGTGAATCCTAGTGAATAATCACTAAAAAGATTAATTACAATGGCAAATCTCTCCTTTAAAAATTTTCATAGTTGGTCGGCGCAACTCCCCCATATTTATTTTACTTTTTGTAATATTGAAGTAGGGGCTCGGGGGTGGCAGCCACCGATGGGGTCAAGGGGGCAGAGCCCCCTTGTGGGGTTCGAGGGGGTAACACTCCTTCGCAAGGTCCGAGGACAGCAGCCCTGGGTAGAGCCCCTCACCACTAAGCGTAAATTCACTATAAAAAATGCATTGGAGCACACACGGATTAAGTATTTTTTTACAATTTCACTTTAAAAAAATGACTAAATGAAAAGTGAAAATGTTACCATTGATTAGCTTTTTAATCAGATGGTTGCAGGTTGATTCCACGACCTATATGCATGTTCCTTTTAAAAGACTTGTTCAGGCCCAAATTTTTTTTAAAAGGCGACCTATATGCAGGTGGAATCAACCTACAACCATTTAATTAAAAAGCTAATCGATGGCAATAAATAAAAGCCGTATTCAAGGCTAAAACATCCCTAAAATTAAATGGTAATTTATTATTAGTGACGATAATGCCCCAAAATTAATGGTAGTAATATAATATTATTGGCGAATATAATTAATATTTTTAATTATAGTATAAACTATTGGCAAACAGTTCCAATGACGCATTATTTACATGGCGAATTAATCGAGACAAAATTAATTTTTTGTAAAAACCAAGCGATTTAGTCTCCTTTTTAGCTTGTACTATTTGCCATTTCTAGAGGTCCCGATTTCAGTTATTCACCAATTGGCAAAGAGTCACCACTAAAGTTTTCCCTGACAATCTGGTTTTCTCTTAAAGATCTACATGTTATTCTTAGATTTTCTATTTTGCGACTAAGAGGTTCAATCATTTCCCCATAGTATGCATGTGTGTCCAGCTCAATATCAAATCCTACTTTGTGATCTCCACATGGTAGAGTATCCTTGAGTCCCATGAATTTTGAGAGAGCCTCATTGTTTTTGAATGTATGTAGAATCAGTGTTCCTCATTGGTCACAGTCTATTAGCTGGGGGTAAACAAGATTTAGTTTAGTGGTTCAGTTAATTGACTCAAAATACATGGTTGTGATCATAAAAAGGGAGGAATCCTCAAATAGCATGGGTAAATCAGAGATGGGATCTTCGTCACATATGTCGGTTATATCTAATGTATAATTGTCTAGGGGAAGATCAGTGGATACTAGTAACTGAGGAGGAGCTTTGACTATTTTAATCTTAGCACCTTTGCCAAGTATGGTTATCTTTTGAGGGGTACATCCAAGGCCAAGATTCTTAAGACACTTCTCAATAATGATAGGTTCAAATCGACCACTATCATTTTACCCAAGATTTTCATTTTTGTTGTAGCTCATGCCAAGCATTAGATGGAACCCTTTGTTGTTTTTGTCCCTAGGGAGATCTAGCAAGCGCCTTTCATCTTGATATAACAGGCTTGATACATCTTTCTTGTCTACAACCTCTTTGCTTAGGTCTCCCCACTTTTTAAAAGTGGCCAGTGTTGTTGTGAAGGTCTGAGATGTTAGGTCAATTGGTTGTACTTTTCCATGAGATCTAGGAGATCGAGGTAACTCTACCACCACAAAGGAACTCTTTTTAATTTTATAATCTCCACATCCATTATCTTGGATAATAACCTTAATGTATGGGATATCCAGGATGGAAGTTGTCTTTGTCTTAGAAGTGGAGGCTAAGGTGGATGGGTCAATATAAGGAGATGTGGGTCCCTCATCATTTTTTGGGACTTGGGGGATTTTATAATACTTGGCCTCCAAATTTTTATAATAATAAAAAGGCTTAGGATCACCATGGATTGAGACTTCTTAGTTTTCATAGGGAAATTTGACACATTGATGGAATGTGGATGCAATGGCCCGCATCCCGTGGATCCATGGGCACCCCAGGAGAATATTATAGGGTTGTTCAATGTCAAGAAACTAGCAAGTGGTCTCCATGATTGCTGGTCCCACTTGAATAGGGAGTTGAATGGTGCCTTGGGACACCCATTCTTGATAATCGTAGGCTTTGATTGTGATACCTTTTCCCTTTTCGATGACATTTTCTGAGAATCCTAGATTCTTTACCAACTTTAAGGTACAAATATTTAAACCTACACTTCCATCCACCAAGACTCTTTTGACTTTGTTCTTGTGTATTAGGACTTCAAGGTGGAGTGCACGGTTATAAGAGGTCTGGTTTGGGAAATCATGCTTAGAGAAAGTGAGAAGATGCAATGTAGTGATTTGTCCGATCATAGCTTGAATCTGGTCTACATCAAGGTTCGTGAGAATGAATGATGCAACCAATTCCTTCTCTAGGATATTGCTATGTGTGAGCGATAATTTTAGCTACTCCATGATGGAGATCTGGGCAGGGGTATTTTTCAATTGATCTAGGACATTGTAACCATTTGGGATGGATTTTTGATTTGTGGCAGGTACCTTGGATGGTTGTGAAGGTCCTAGGATGGTAATTTGGTTGCCACATGTGGTGACTCCACACTCAACTCTAGGTCCTTTGATATTAACAACTGTAACCCACTCATCCAAGGATGTGATGACATGGTCATAAATATTGTTCACATTGTGGTAATTTTTGCCTTTACCATTGTTGTTTTCTTTATTATGATCTAGGATCGGATTCGTGTATATTTAAGATCTTGATTTTCGACGAGTTGTTCAATGGTTATGGTCTTATCATCAATGAGATCTTGGATTACGTTTTTAAGTCACATGCAACCGGCTGTCATGTGTCCCTTTATTTTAAGAAAGTCACAAAGGTGATTCTTGTTATACCATGGTGGTTTAACTTGAGGTTCTTTGTAATTTTCTTAAACAAGGATTTTGATGAGATTTGCTTGTACCAACTATTGCATGACTGATTTGATTGGCTCCCCAAGTGGTGTGTATTTTTGCCTAGGGGGATATCTGATCTTTGGGGGTGGTCCCCCTTGAGCATCAAGGTTATTGAAAGTTTGATTGTTGGGTTGTTGTTGTGATGTGTTTGTTTGCAAAGTATTTTGGGTGTTGTTTTGTGGTTGTTGGTATGTTTGTTGTTGCACATTTGGCCTTGGAGCACTGATAAAAAATTTAGAATCAATGACACTATCATTGGTGACACTCTTGTTCTTAGCCCATGTACGAGGCTTGTCATTGTAACTTGTTGATGGTCAATTGTCTTGGTATGTGGGCACGCCCCATTGTGTTATAAAGGCTCTTTCGATGTTGAGCACTTTGGGAATCAATTGGTCATATGTGGTTATGTATTTCATTTTCAAATGAAAGGACAAGGTCCCTTTAAGGTTTGAGATGATAGTCTCAATTTTTTTCTCTTCTGGCATAGACCATTTTCTCTTGTTGGCCTTGGATTGCCATCATTGTAAGAAGGCTGCGAATGTTTCTCTCTTGGCTAGTTTTAGGTTGGACAATTCTTCTAAGCTCACCTCCATACCCAAGTTAAATGAATAATTTTCAATGAATTTGTCCATAATTTCTTGAAACCTTTTAATCCCTGGGGGAAGGCGAGAGAACCATTTGATTTTTGGACCATCCAAGCTCCAAGGGAAGAGTCACATTAAATAAGAATCATAGTATGTGACTCCCATACAGTGTACATGCAATTCCCTAATGTGATCTTTAGGATTTTTCTTCCCTCGGTATTTCAAAGCCTGGTGGAAATGGAACCATTGCAATGCTTCAGTCAAATGGATAGGGGCACAAATTCCCTTGTGATTTCTTTGTCTTTCCTGATTGTATGTCTAGTATTTTATGTGAGAGAAATTTAACTTGTGTAGACAAATAAGTTTTTGGATCAGGTGGTGGGATGAATTTGTTTCAAGATGGTGGTCTGGTTGCTTGGGTAATGGGTGGGATGGTTTGTGTGTTTGTGACAGGTTGTTGAAATATTTGTTGCGTGATCAACGCTTGATGGTATGTCTATTGTTGTTGTTGTGCCAACAATGCTTGCTCTTGGTCTTGTTGTTGTTGTTATTTTTGGGCCAATAATGCATACTGTTCGGCTTTTTCTTGTGTGGTTTGCTATCGTTGTTCTATCAATGCTTGTTGTTACGTGTATTGATACAAGGCTTGTCGATAGGCCAAATCTTACACTTGTGCTTGTTGTGCTTGGTATTGAGCTTGTACTTGAGCTTAATATTTTTGAGCAACTTGTGCAGCTTGTGTGGCTTGTGCGGCTTTTTGTTGTTGTAGCAATGTCTGCGCTTGTGCTTGGGAAATTTTCTATGGTTGATCTTGTTGTGTTTCCTACTATGCTTGTTGTGTGGCTTGTTCACAACTTGTTAAGCTTGGAATTATTGAAGTGATTTTTGGTATGCTTGTTGGGTTGCTTGCAATGTGTTGTTGTATTGATTTGATACGTTTGGATTTTGTGGTGGAGGTAGAGGATTTGGTGGGCTGGTGTGAGATGAGGTGGAATTTTTTTTTTGAGGTGGTTGTTGTGGTGTTTGAGTGGTAGATGGTGGGTTCAGATTGATAGTTGGCATGTTTAGTCCTTGTGAGACTATATTTTGAGATGTTTGAGATTTTGTAAATGGTGTAATGATTGGTTGGATTGGCTCCACCTAGTGTGATCGCATGGATGGAGAATTTGGTATAATGGATTTGTTGATTTGACTTGTGTTTGGATTGATTTGATTTGTTTGATTTGGGATTGGTATATTGGATGGAAGGATTTTCCCCATACCTTGATTAGGTATGGATGATGATGGCAATAGTGGGAATGATAGGAAGATTGGTGATGTTTTCCCTTGCAAAAGTGAGCATGATGCATCAAAATTTCCCACTTGTGTAAAAAAATCCACTTGTCCTTGTGATATCATGGGGAGAGAAATTTGTGTAAGAGGGTATGCTGGTGTTGTGGAAAAGGTGGAGGGTTTTTTCATATCATGGAAAATGAGTGGTGCATATGGATGTTTTGGGTCTTGTGGGATGGTACTAGGCATACCTAAGATCGTGTTTGCGTCCAAGTTTTGGTTATTTAAAAGTGGATGTGTTTGAAGAGCTTGGAGTAATGAACTCCCTTTGGTGATCATTGGTTGACTTGGAGCATGAGATGATGTTGGTTGTATGATCTAGGTTGGATGACATTTGGGAATGAAGGCATCAATGGTGCTTGAGGTATACTCCCAAAAGGTTGTTAAGAAATAGTGCTTACATCAAAATTGAAAGGGAGTTTACCCCCTTCCTTTGCTAATTCCAACATGTATTGTGTGGGATTGAGCCTCATGACCGTGTTGACAATCTTGTGTGTTTCAGGATTTTGGATTAATTCAAGTATTTCATCTTGGGTCATCCCTTGGAAGTTTTTGGTGACATCCTCCACTTGGAAACCTCCCTCTTGAAGATCTTGAGGTATTTGAGAAGGTTGATTGATTCCTTGGGGTTGAATTCTGATGCAGTTTGGCTTAGATCACTTGAATTGGATGTTTCTTTGTTTTGCTCCATGATCTTCTTGTGTTGAGATCTTGTTTGGACCACAAAATGAGGATCAACCTTTGGGGATAGGAGGTAAACCTCTAACTCCTTGGGTTGGTCTAAACCTTAGGTACAAAAATAAAATCTAGGATGTTAAGGATCATATGATGATGGTGTGACAAATGAAGGATGAATTATATGGATGCTTGAACTCTTGAGGACCTTGGAGGAACACTAGGCCTTAGGATTTTTTGGGTTTTGATTTGATTTGGATAATGGACTCATAAATCCCAAGATGTTAGATGTTATCTTGGGGTAAAATTGTCCACAAAGGTGATAATTTAACTAAATGTGTGAAGAAGGATTCATCCACACACACTTAGCCAAACAAAGTGATTTTGATTTTGATTGAAGGATTTTATCAAAAGTCTAGCATGAATGATTTTTCCAATGTTCCAAGAGTTTTTTGTGAAATGGGATTTTGATTGATGTTTGGGATAGATGAGGGTGTTGTTTTTGATCCTAGATGAACCTAGAGAGACTTTTCTTACAAGACCAAGGTATTAAAGAACATGATTTTCCCTACAAAGTGTTCAAATCTAAGAGACCAAAGTTTGACTTAAATGAGTGGTTTAAATTGAGCATACATATCCAAATTGTTGAGGGGAATAAGTCTATAAAACCTTGTGACCTTCTTTCTTATCTTGGTGTATTGCTTTAGGTTGCACTTCCTAATGTACTTCTTGATAACTTTCTGGGTATGACTCCTAAATTTGAGGTTTTGCATAAAGACTTTTGCTTTGGGATCTTGACCTTTTTGGAAATCATGAGATTGAGCACATATGTTGGGTTCAATTGTCTTTTATCTTGATTAAATGGATTCTTTTTATCGCATCAACACTTGTCTTGATTATGTTCAAACTAAATGTCTATGTCTTAACTCTTTTTCATTCCATAACGTTCATTATGTGAAAATCAAAGGGTCAAAGCCATAGTTTCCCTAGGTTGACTTTGGAGAGAATAAATTGAGATATAGGTCCAAATATTTAGAATCCTCTATGGATAAAATCTCTAGGGAGAAGTAGTAACACTTGGATTTTTCAAGGATATTTTCTCTTTCCAAAGGGTTTGAAATTTTGATGACTTGTTGAATTTTTGTTTCAAAGTTTGAGATCAAAGCAATGCATTTTAATTGACTCATAGATTGTAGAATCCTCAAATAGAAATGGCCATACTTTGTATAGTGTTTGGATTTCTCCAAACACTAGACAAAGCAAACAGTTAGAGATTTGGCAACACCGGCTCCCCTCCACAACACACACTTCTCGAGACCACCAAATCTCAAAATCCTTAAAATCCGAAGATCAAAAGGATATTTTTGTTTCTACTATTGAATAGTACAAATGTGAAGCGGCTTTAGAATGATCGTTCTTGCACTGGCAAGTATTTAAGGATTTTGGTATCTAAACAATTTTGGCTCTTAGTAACAAACCAAGAACACCCAGTCGTATACTCACCCGCTTGACCACTTAAGGCATGGTACTAGATACAGTATGGTATATGGTGTCCAAGATAGAAGGTACTTTCTCATGATTTCCCAACCTTTGATATAGCCCACCAGTAAATGTGCTCCAAAAACTTGCATATGAGTTTCCCTTTGCGGGGTGTGTCTCATAGTAAGCCCTCTCTTAAGGGTAATAAAAGCATAAAATACACTTTGACTGCTTCTCTTGCACCCAAGATCACATGAAGCGCAAGGGGAGAGGATACACACTCAAAATGCACCAAAGACAAGATCACACAAGTCAATCTCTTATTAATTTTAGCCTTCAAAGCACTAGTGAATTCATTTTAAGCACCAAACTCGAGTGTGAGTTTGCCTTGTTCAATTTTAGCCCAAAATCAAAGTCTAGTAAGTTCGTAATGCTCAATTTTAGCCAGCTTTGACAAAGCTTGAGTTTTTTGTTAATTTTAAGCCCAAAAATAACTCTAGTTGGTCCTAAAATAGGAAATAAAATGTAGAATTGGAAAGCCTAAGCTATTACAATGAGTATTAAAAAAATCTTTTAGGTTTCCAAATTGGTTTTCCTCCCTTTCCTACAAAGGAAATGTTGGGAAATAGAGGTCACGCTTTGTAATTGCACAAATGTGATGCCAAAAAATAGAAGCGACACTCTAGTAAAATCAAAAGCGATGCTCTACAAAAGGCAGAGAGTGCATATGCGGAACAATATCAAAGGCGATGCTTTGTCAGAAATAGAATTAAGATGGAAAATAGAATGAGCAAATGCGACATTGTAGTAGAAGTAACACGATAGTAGCGAGCAAAGGTGATGCAATGCGGTGAAGGCAGCGCTGAAAGAAAAGGCGATGCTCTACACACAAGCGAATGTGGCATTGTATGCAAAGGAGGTGTTGAATCTATCAAGTGCAATGTCACTCTCTTGTGTTTACAAAAAATGGAAATTTTAGGCAAAATTTGTCAAAACAAAGTGGTTAGCCCTCCTAGCGCTAAAATGTGAGTGTCCAATCTACAATTAACTAACAAAAAACAACAAACAAGCATTAATCATGTTAAAAATCAAACAAAACACTCCCTATGAAATTCTTTGACCAAGAAGACAAGAAAACATGATAAAATCTTGAAATGAACCAAACAAAGCATGTAAACTAGTCTAACTTAAGAAAACCTCCATACCATAGAGGGAGTGGTGCTTCTTTGATGTGAAAAGGAAGCCCTTTCCCAATCCATTTCATAAGATTTGACGTTGAATGTGATTTTAATTATGGAATTGACTCCAAATTGTGATAACTTAGCTAAAAATGATGAAGATGGTGATTGCTATGAAGTGAAAATGGCTATAGTGATAATGATTGGTGCAGTCCAAGGTAGGAGGGTCCGGTGAGGGACTGTCCCACATAACATCTTGAACAACTAACACTTAGATCTTATAGATATGCAACGGAAGCTAAGAGATAATCAACATAAAGAGAGCAGGTATGCAAGAACACATGGCACAAGAATTATCTTGGGAAAATCCCAGCCTTCAAAGTTCACTCCTCATTATATTATGATCTCAAAACACATTACATATGACACTCAGGCTTTATAGATGCTAGGTCGCAACCTAGGAATTACAAACAAATCATACAATAATATTCTTACATCACCTCTTCCTTCTGCTCCATGATTTCTCTGCTATGTGATCTTTCTAGATCAAAAGATTTCATCATCGTGCTTCATGATTACTCTTCTTCACACTTTATCTCTGCCTTCAGAAGGTTAGAACATTATTCGCACATATAATTCACACATCTCGTACTCTACCTTCATTATTCATTCCTTGTTGTTAATCTCCTCAAAACAATCAATCAGATATATCTACATCTAGGATAACATCAACTACATGTCGACCCAACAAAATATGAAATGTGTACAAACTGTCGGCCCAAATCAATAAGAAATTATCAATGCAAATCAACCAGTGTCGGCCCAAACATAGTATGGACCCAAAACAACATGTATCGAACATGGAACACCTTAAACAATTAGCCTCAAAGCTCCACAACAAGCTACAATCACCCTGTTGGCCAAGAACATGAAAAAAAATGAACACCCAAAAGAAAATCACCAATCTCGAGCACAAAAATTGATGCAAACCAACAACACACATAGATCACAATCTAGAACATCCACAAATTACCACTGAGCATCCACAACAACTCAGATTACTAGAATCACATCATCTTCTTTCAGGAACACCAACTAAAGCAAAAAAATGACTGTTGGAACACCGATACTCATAACTTAATTACATATTCATGCGAACCTCTAAAACTTCCGGTGGATAAACTAGATATACCTGACAACAAAACCTTTAATCTGAAACTTCTGAACTAGCCATCATACTAAGGAACAAAATAAACTCCAAGGTCACTCTCTATAACTGAATGTTCTTTGTCCCAGTTGATTGAATCTTCTAGTGGATGCTCATGCATCAATGCTTGAAGTTGTGGATCCATATTGTGAAGAGAATGCTTCTATTTATAGATCTCAAGGGTTGAAGAATGAGAGGAATTGGTGAATGTGGGATAAAATGAGAGCCAATGAGAATGTGCCAAGTGTCACAATTCAATTGGAGGAAGGTGGGGCACATTTTGGGAAATGTGTTGAGGAATGGGGGATGTAAGAGGATTTGAAAGGTTGTAAGAAGAATTTAATGAATGTGGTTGAGGATTTGAGAGGATGTAAGAGAAGTAATTGCAAATGTAAGAGAAGTTATTGAGGATGTAAGAGATTTTTGAAATCTTTGAAGGGAAATTGAATAGAGAGTGGTTGAGAGGAATATTCTTTAGAATATGCCATTGTGAAGATAAATAGAGGAATTAGATAATTAAAAGAAATTAATTTCATGTGAAATCTAGTTAGTTGACCATAGGTTAATTTAACTCTTAAGGAGTTAAAAGTTGGAGGATTTGTTAATGTTGATTAGAAAGTGATTTAGGATTTAATTAATTCAGAATTAATTAATTTGAATGGGTTAGGGGATTGCGACATTTGATTTGATTTATTTAATCAAATGAGAAGACTTAGGGAGATTTAATTAAATATGATGAATATTAATTATAAGAAAGGTGAATTAATCAATAAATTTAATTATTTGATTAATAGTTGAACTTGTTGAATTTAACTATATAATGTTGATTATTTAATTAATTGGTTAGTTTGAAGCAATTTCGGAAGAAATGGAGTTAATTTATCAAAATCAGATGCATAGTATCAATCAAGAATTTTTAAGTTTCTACATGACTAATCAAGTTAAAATGAACTAAAAGATGTTAAATGTGTGCTAAATATGGGTGTGAGTATAATTGATTTCAATAGCATAAGTTTCCTTTTGGAAGATGGATCCATTTGTTTCCAAATAATGACCTATTTATAAGAGAGAATATGAGAAACGAAGGGTTGAGATTGATAAAGCTAATCAACAGTCAAGGATGGAGGAAATTGGGGGCATGGATCATGGACTCCCATCAATAGGTGAGAATGCAAGATGAGATTTAATCAAGGGTTCTCATTCCTTCCAAACAAGCACACTTTTGACTTGTAAAAGAGGTCAAAAGTTAACTTGCACATTAAACTAAGTGAGAATATTCCCTTTTTCAAATGATTGGAGGAGAGAGAATATTCTCATGGGTGAGAAAAAAGGATAATTTAGTTAATTAAAACTAAATTAAATTGTACAAAGGAGGAATATTCTTTTAGAATATTCCTTTGCATGTGGGAGGAATTAGATTAATTAATAATTGTTAATTAAACAATGTTAATCATACAATTAGGGGGAATTTAGAAGAATAAAGTGATACTCATTAAATTAAATGATTTAATGAATGGGAGAAAGCTGAAATGGCATTTCAATTAAAATGGCTATCATCATTTTAGGGATGAAAATTCTAAACTTAGTCAAAAAAATTGAATTTTGACATCATGCACTTCATGGGTGTAGGAGGTCATCCTACCTTTGATGTCCTGCGAGCACCGGCCCAATGTTTCAGAGAGACTTGGTGATTTATCTGAGTTGCGATAGGAGCACTTGGGAGAGATTGGCCTGCGGTATGTTGTGTACATGTCTGTCATCCGGATGCATCTAGCGATGATGACAACATTATGCGAGTGATGGTATAGTGAGACCTCTTCATTCCACCTTCTGATTAGTGAGGCGACAGTGACACTAGAGGATGTATGGAGGATTTTGTGTTTGTCGATACATGGTGAGTGCGTGATATATGATATCAACGTTGGATATGATGCTTTCCATGAGATGATGGACCTCAAGATGTATAGAGGCTAAGTACCCACCTTTAGATTGATAGTTGTAGCGATCATTTCTGGCTTGGTGGCTCCAGACCGACGGAGCAGACGGTTCAACCCAGGATGGGGCCTTGTGTGCAATAGGATGCTCTTCAATAGGACTTTGTTTACATGGGGGCCAGTGATGTTGGCCTCCTTATACCATGACATGCATGATTTTGTATATTGCAATGGAAAATCCATTAGTATAGGAGTTACCTTACTGCATATTTGGGCTTGGGAGCACATCACTGTGCTACGATCAATAGTTCAGATGGATGATGTAGAGTCAAATTACCCCACGGTTTTGAGATAAGGAGGTTTCATTATGTTGTAATACGTTGGGAAGATTGGCATTCCCTACTGGCATAGGGTGCTTGATCATACAACAATATTTAGATGGCGACCCTAGCTACAAATGCTAGCATGGTTTGATGATGTACAACAACCATTCTTCACCAGATAGACCTGGTATATGCAACATCAAGAGCACACTATCATTGAGAGATACCTACCAGATAGGGTGGCCAGGTAGTTTGGAGAGCAACAAGATAGGCCAGATGATGCATGTAGAGCCATCTTTTCTAGATTAGCATGAGGAGCCTATGTGGGGACCTACGATTTTGGCCCACGAGGTTGTTGAGGGATTTTGGTAGTTGGTTGTCCAACCATTGGCTTATTATTAGGGATAGGAAGATGCATAGACAATGCCTACTTATGATGCATGGTTCACACCCCCTTGTTGGTTGACAGATCCAACAGGTGCTCCTCTACAAGGGAGACCCAAAGGGAAGGGTGCAGGTAGAGGTAGAGGCAAGGGAAGAGGACATAATGGCTAGGATGGCCAAGATAGACAGCTCCCCGGGGCACCACCAGTTGATCAACAACCTCCCTGTCAACCTCCTATATAGCAGTAGCCACTTTCGAGGCCAAATCCCTAAGATTTACTAATTCAACAGCTACAACAGTAGGTACATGTGGTGATAGGTGAGAGAGATTAGTCTTGCCAACAAATTTTGGTTATTACTATGGAGAGAGACTAGGCTAGGTAGCAGATAGTGGCCTTGACAACCGAGAGAGACCAGGAGTGGCAACTTACATAGACTATCAAGATCTAGTTAGCATAGGAGGTCAAGAAGCATTAGTAGCTTGATACAATGACAATTGCATCTCAGGGGCAGACAATGTCTACAAGATTATATAGACAGGATGTGATTGAGGCAACATACTACAAGATGCATTATCACAAAGATGTCCCTGCAACTCTTAGAAAGCCGAATTATTTGCAGAGGACCGGGGCACATGTTAGGGTAGAGGATCATCCAAAGAGACAGGATGGAGAGGGGAGCAACCATTAGGGCTAGATCGATTGTATAAACACTTTTTGATTTATTGCCTAATTCTTTACACATATATGCATTCAAGGGCTCAATATACAAACAGTGACTCAAATATTGTACTATGACAATCCTTTTTTGATATATATGATATGATATAGATTTGATATGATGTGTTCTTTTATTTCATGCTTATGAATGTATGGATGCACTTTGATATGATGTGATATGCTTATATATGCTTATGCGATATGTGATGATATGCGATGTAATGCAATGCAATAGATGTATGCACTTCTTTTTCAGTATCTTTTTATGACATGTTTATGAGATGGATGATATGATATGTATATGCCCATGCTCATGATAATGCAATGCATTTATTTTTGTGTATTTTCTTATGCAGTTTTATGAGACGATGTATGGATGCATATGTTCATGCTTATGATAATGCAGTGCATGTTAATGATATGTGTGCAACGATTTAAGATGCTTAAAATAACAAATCTATATTATTCATCACAACTTAAATGATAATGATGATGTAGGATGCATGTTTTATGATATGCTATGATTATGTGAGATGTATGCATCTTGATGGTTTGTGGATGCAGGATGGATGCATTGATGATGTTTTTGTTGAATTTCATGATATCAAGTTAGCATGAATAGAATATAGAAGAAACAAGATGAATGATTTTGACCATTGATTTTGATAATTGCCTCAAAAGATCCATTTCTATGATCCACCAAGACTTTATTAGAGATGGTCATGAGAAATGCATGATGAGGATGAATGCATGATGATGATTTGCTCATATCTTGGGATTGGGATTTTTTCATCGTTCCTTATTGTTTGATATAACACAGAGACATGATGCATCAAGGTATTGATAACTAGGATGGCGTTGTATCTAGTGTAATGGAATTTGACTCTACAAATAGATAAGATAGTTCTTGTTCACATCTTGACATACAAAAACCTTGTTGGAATGTAAGTCAGAAGCTTAGAATAAATTAGACCAAAGCATACACAATAGTCAAAAATGTACCCCAAACAACTTTCCTACACAAAACTAAGCAAGTATGCATCAAGATTATTTTACAAGAATACCCACAAGCACAAAAAATGAAAGATAATGATCGATGCCCCATTCCTTTCTATCTAAATTATTTTGATAGACATCATCGAGAGGTCCTTAGAATGGGTCATTAAGATAAATCATAAGAAAAGATCAAAGATAAACAATTAGTGTTATCTATATCTCTTGTCAGTTTAAATATAGCTAAGATGATGTCTGATACTAATTTCTATTGCAGGAAGGATACATCCTAGGACATGTTGATTAGATTGTTTGATGTTAGGATGATGATGAGCTTTATGATAATCTATTGATATAAACTTCATTGACGCATTTACCTATGATCTAGACTTTAGATTTTTACATTTAGGTTGTCACTTTATGACTTGTCATACTTGATTTCTATTTTTTTTACCAAAGGTTGAAGTTGACGATGAATTTATTATGGATGGAGGTTTATTGCGGATGAAAGCAAAATGGGATGGATGGTTTTTGGTTTTTTAAATTATTTCAATGTTTTTGGGTATTTTGAAAATGTTTTGAGGCTATTTTTGGTCTTTTTGAAAGTTTATTTGGATGTTTTGGTTTTCAATTATTTGAGGTTGTTTAGGTCTTTTGAATGTTTTCTAATGTTTTTGGGTTCTCAAATTTCAATTTTTTTTCGAAATTTATGATATTTGAATGTTTAGGGGTTTTTGAGATTTTCAACCAAGAACCTAACCTAAAAGACTATCCTAAGGGCCTCAGGGGTTGATTAAAGATAATCCTTGCCTACGTTATACATACAAAGACCTTGTAGTTTGACTGACTCGACTTATTGAAAGATGAAGATATTAACAATTGATGGAATGCCAGTTTATTATGAAAAACTCCTAAACACTGACCTAGGGTGTCTCAGGGGCACATCAATGATGGCCTTGCCTACATTCAAGCTCAAAGACTCATAGTTCAATAAGGGTACCATTTTTGGATTTTTGATGTTTTAAACTTCTAGGGTTTTTGATGTGTTTTGAAAGTTTTGGATTTTTACTTTGTAATTTTCTAAATATTTTTGGATTTTAGTTGTACAGGTTATTTTGGATATTTTTGGATTTTGATGGTATTTTATGAATATTTTTGGGATTTTTGATGAGATTTTCGATAACCTTAAGATATACAAGAACTTGATATGTTCCAAAACAAATTTCCCCCAGCATGACGCAATAGATTACCTTGATATAGGCAAGACAAACTTACCTTCAGAATATGCCAAGTAGTACTAAGGGGATGTGATACTTCACAACATCAAGCTATGATAAGGATGTAGATGGGTGATAGAATGGATAGGTTGAATGAGGTGATGGATGAAGGGTGAGAATGATAGGATAAAGAGCCATAGATGGATGGAGGTGCTTTATTTACATGAGGTGCCTTTTTTCCAAGTTTTAACCAAGGTACTTTCCCAAAGAACCACCGAAGTGGTTTTCACTAGAGGGAAATTTTTTTCTTTACTTTTTCAATCCTTTTTCTCATTTTTCTCATTTTGATTTTTTTTTTTTTTTTCAATATTTTCAGATTTTACCCTTCAAGACTAGGCACAAAAAATTTTAATATGCAAGTTGTTGGTTGGTTCTTGCAAGGGTTCACCTTCAAGTGTAAACAATTAGTATGCTTATGATCCATAGCTTGCTGTGATGACAAAGGGACCCAACCAATTAGGATCAAACTTTCCTTTATTGTCTTGATCTGGTAGATTCTTCTAATTCTTCTTTTAGACAAGATCCCCTACCTGGAAAGACCGACATTTGATTTTATTGTTATAGCTCTATTTTAGTCAATTTTTTAATACTTTCAAGTGATTAAGGGTGTCAAGATGATGCTCGTCCAGGAATTCTAGCTCATTCAGTTGAGATACTCTATATTCTTCATCAGTGATCAAGTTTTGTAGTGACACTCACAATGATGGGAGCTCAACCTCAATAGGAAGAATGGCTTATGATCCATAGACCAAGGAGAATAGGGTTGCACCTGTAGGCATGTGAATACTGGTTTGATAGGCCCAAAGAGAAGGATTTAACTGTAGATGCCAGTCACGACCAACTTGATTGATTATTTTCATTAGGATCTTCAAAATAGTTTTGTTTGTAGCCTTCGCTTGACTATTGCCTTGGGGGTAATATGGGGTAGAGAATCGATGTTGGATGTTGAATCTCTGACATATCTCTTTCACATCCAGATTTTTGAAGGGTGTTTCGTTGTCTGACATGAGAGTTTGTGGAACACCATAATGGTAGATTAGGTAATTCAAGATAAACTTAGCAATTTTCTTCCTTGTTATATAAGTCATAGGAATGGTTTCAAACCACTTGGTAAAGTACTCAGTGGCTATTATGATAAACTTTTGACTATTGGATGAGGTTGGAGTGATTTTTCCTATGAGGTCAAGTCCCCACTATGAGAAAGGCCAAGGTGTGACCATTGGTTGTAATTACTAAGTTGGCACATTGATCAAATCTCCATGTTGTTGATATTGGACACATTTCTGCACATACTGATGGGCTTCTCTTTCCATGGTTGGTCAGTAGTATCCCATCCTCAACATTTTTTTAGATAAATTCATACCGCTAGAATGGGAACCACATATACCATCATGCACTTATTTTAAAGCAGTCAAGGCTTCCTCTTGGTTAAGACATCATAGTAATGTCCCTTCAATGCTTTGGCGGTAAAGGGTATCACTTAGGATCACAAATCGGGATGCCTTTTTGACAAAGGTATTTTTAAGGTTGGAGGTGATATTGAAAGGGAGGGTTCCTCGACTTAGGTAGATGAATATGTTATGATACCATGGGAATCCAAGACCAATAATGACACACGTGAATTCAGATTCACATATTTTAAAAGTCGATACGAGAAGTTTCTCTACCAAGAATTCACATTGGAGGACGTTGTCTGACATGTCTAATAGTGATTCAATTGTTGCCATTACCTCTGTTTCGCGGTTGTTCATGTGAGGAATCTTCTCAAAAGTTATATCAATTAAAAGGTCTTTGATACTTTCTACCATATTCTTGTAAGGAGTAAGCTTATCATCTTTAGTTTGGTAGTCATCATTGACTTGGTTAATAACTAGTTATGAGTCTCCATAGACTTTCATCTCTTGTATCTGCCACTGAACTACTATCCTTAGACCTGTGATTAGGTATTCGTACTCAACAATGTTGTTAGTGCAAGGAAATGATATCTTGTATGACTTTGGAATGTAATCACCTTGAAGGGTGATGAAGAGAATTCCCACTCCTAATCCATGTCAGGTGAATGATCTGTCAAAGTACATTTTCTACTAATTGGTTAGATTGATAAGGAACATTGATTCATTAGGGAGCTCATATATCAAAGGGTTATTTGCATAGATAGGTGGATCTGCTAGTTGTTATGTGATCACTTATCCTTTGATTTCCTTGCACTCCACATAATCTATGTCAAATTCAGTTAAGATCATTACCCATTTGGCCATTCACCCAGTGAGAGTTGCTTTGGATAACAATTATTTTAATGGGTCGATCTTTGCAATAAGCTTGATTTGATGTGATATCATGTAGTGGATAAATTTTTGTGAGGCAAAAACTACTGCTAAGCATGCTTTCTCAATGGATGAATAGTTCATTTCATAGCCCACCAAGGTCATGCTGATGTAAAAAGCAGCTCTTTCCTTTCAATCTTCATCATGTTGTGCTAGAAGAGCACCTAGTGCTGCTAATGTTGTTGAGATATATAAGATCAATGGTTTGTTCGATATTGGTGGCATGAATAGTAGAGGTTTCAATAAATAGTCTTTGATCAATTGGAAAGCTTTATCACACTTCTCGTCCCACTTGTCAGTTATTCTGTTATGGATAAGATGCAAAAATGGGTGGAATTTATCTGATAGTTATGTTATGAACCTTCTGATGGACTGCAATCTTCCTTGTAACCCTCTAATCTACTTTAGTTTTTATGGTGGTTCCATGTCTAGGATGGATTTTACCTTTGTTGGATCAATTTCTATCCCTCTTTGCAAGATAATATAGCAAAGAAGTTTCCCTAATGTGACCCCAAAGACACACGTTTTTGGATTTAGCCTTACTTTGTATTCTTCGAGTCTATCAAAGATGGGTCCTAAGACTTCTATGTGCTCACTTTTTTTCCTTCATTTTTCCAAAATATCATCCAATAGTCTTTGATTGTTTTGTAGATCATGTCATGAAAGATGATGGTCATTGCTCTCTGCTAGGTGGCTCCTACATTCTTCAAACCAAATGGTATTATGTTCTAGCAATAGGTTCCCCATGCGCAAGTGAATGCAGTTTTTTGTTGATCCTCTTTGGCGATTATGATTTGATTGTAGCCTGAAAAAACATCCATAATTGAAAAAATTTCATGTCCAACTATTAAGTCCACGATGAGACCGTCGATGTTCAGAAGAGGGAAATCATCCTTTGAGCATGCCTTGTTTAAGTCTCTAAAATATGTGCATATTTTGATGCCCCTAGTGGGTTTTCATATTTGTACAAGGTTTGAATTCTGCTCAAAATAATCCATCGGTCAGATGAATCTAACATCAAGATTATTTTTTAACTCTAGTTTCACCAAGAGTGTTATGTGAGGGTGCATCTTCCTTAATTTTTATTTTACTCGTTTGGCTTCAAGATAAACTACTAAGTGATGTAAAAATACTTTTGGATCAAGCCCCGACATATTAGTGTAGGACCATGAAAAGTTGGCTATTCACTCTTTCAGGAATGCTGCTAGGTTTTTCTATTCTTCATCCAACAAGGATCCAACATAGAAAGTGATGTTGGGTGCTTCTTCTATTCCCACATTGACTGGAGTGGCCTTCTCTGCTAGCATTGTTGACTTCTCTAGATACATTGAACTAAGGGGGGGATTGAATCCCTCATCCTTGGGCACCTCAGAGAGGTTTTCACCCTCATATATGTCCTTTCTTTTTAATATTTTATGATAAAAAAGTGCCACGGTGTGGTTTTCACTCAAAGGTTTGCATATTATTTGCATTTTGTCAATTTTGTGACTAGAGGATTCAATCGTCTCCCATAGTACGCCCCTATGTCTAGCTCTATGTCAAAACCCACCTTATGATCTTCCCATGGTAAGTTATCATGGAGTCCCATGAACTCTAAGATCACTTCATCATTTTCAAATAAATCAAGAATCAGTGGTCCTTATTGGTCCATGTCAATGAATTATGCATATACTAGGCATATTTCAGATGGTTGATTACTCAAGGTAAAGGATGTTTTGGATATCATGAAGAGTGAGTTATTCTCAAATAGGTCAGCAACATCAAGGGGGAAGTCATCTAGGGTCATATCACGCAATGTGGGTAACTATGTCACAAAAAAATTATCCTTGGACATTTTTACGCTCATGTGGGTCTTTCTTGTGGATTTTGGCCCAGTTTTTCCTAGATTTAATGTTGTAATGTGGTCAACACATTCACATTAGGTCTTGGACCCTTGTAAATCAATAAAAACTTTATGATGTTTTATAAAGGTGTTGTGAAGTGTTGCAACACACTTTCACACTTTTCTAGGATCTTATTAATATATTTCACTTAAATAACCTCTTTTTATCACTTAACAAGCCTTATTGCAAAGTGTTGTAAGGAATTGTAACAAAATTTCACACTTTTCTAGGCTTGTCATCAATAATTACACCTTTCTTATGCTTTAATTGGCCCCATTTACACTTATAGTCCTTATTTAAGTGTCTTTTTTAGAATAAAATTGATAAACATCATTTAATATTATTTAATCCCCAACACCCACTTAAATTTCCTAAGTGGGACCAAGCCACCACTTGGGGTGACTTAGTCCCACTTGGCTTAAAAATCAAAATTATTTCAAAATTTTGGCAGATTTTTTATTTTCTAGGCCTTGAGGTCAGCCTGTGATGTGGTATTTTTGGAAATTAGGGCATAATTGTGTATAAATATAGGGTTTTCCCTCTCATTTCACCCCCATTCATTTTAATCAATCAATCTTCTCAATCATTCATCATTCTTCTCAAGCAAGCTAGGGTTTTAGCATTCTAAGTCATCAAGAGGCATTCAAGGGTAGATTCTTCATCTCTTACTATAGAAATTCAAGGTCATCATCATGGAAAGTTTCTAATTCCTTCATTTCATGTTCATGCTTCATATTATTTCTTCATTTGGTTTAATTACCTAAAAAGGGGTTTGACCAAGGAAAACCCACATTCCTAACATCCAACATTTCTCTCTCTTTCCTTATGTGTTAAAAATTTAGGCATCTTGAAGGTTTGGAAATAATTGAAGACATCTCCTTGTTTGCAAAGCAAAATTTCCACAAAAAATCATTACAGTGCAGACCGAGAGCTTTTGTTTCTACTTTCAAATTTTCAAAAAAGCCAAAGTGGACTAAGTCACCATCAATGGCGACTTAGTCCCACTGCACATATTTTTTAGATTTTTTTGTAGATTTGAATACCCATTTGGTTGAAACGAGCTCTAATGCAGTTTTCCAAATATGGGACAAGGTCGCCAAGAATGGCGAATCAGTCCTAGTAGGCCAAAATTCCAGAGTCAATATAATTTTAAGTCTGCATTCCATTCTGCAACACATTTCCATGTGCCCACATTTAGTTTTATAGTTTTCTATTTTGTTTCATGGTCATTTAGTTTATATTTGCATATATCACAATGTGTTTTCAAACAAAGTGCATTTTCTTAGTTTAGCATTAATAATGAATCTCTTTTATTAGTTCTATGCATCTAGGAAATTCCATTTAGACATATTTTAATCATATTTGAATTAGTCTTGAGTGAACCCCCAAGTTTTTTGTGGGAAAATCTCTCTCCTTTTAGGTGCAAAACCCTAGAAGTGCAAGAGAGCATCTTCCTCCTACAAAAATTTATGGTTCATTTTGGTGAAATTGATTTTCAAATACCTTCTTTTCTGATTTAGAGTCCATCCTTATCCTATAATTAGCTTGCATTAACATTGCATTGCATTTTACATTAGTTAAGTGGCATTCTAGGGTTTTAAATTTTCCATTAGTGAAAGTCCATATAGGTTGCATCCTTACATCTTAAATCATTGATTTTTTTTTGAAATTTTGCATTTGCATCTTAGGCCTGCATCATATAGCATAGAAAACATAAAAATCAATCAAAAAATCTAAATTTTTTGAAAAAAATCCCTAGTATGACTAATTCGCCACCTTGGGCGACTTAGTCCCTTTTCACCCCTAAAACCGCCTTTCACAACACTAGAAACCCTTTTTTTCAGCTTTTTTTTGCTCCCATTACCTATTTGTATTAGTTGGCTAAATTTTTGTAACATGCATTTCATTAGATCTCACTTAAATTAGCTCATTTCATGCATTGCTTAATTTCAAATTTGCATTTACAACATTTCATCTTTTAGGTTTTTGCATCATGTAATCAACAAATCACCTTGTTTTGTATCTAAAAATTGCATTTAAACATTGGTCATTGCATTACACTTTCTTTACTTTTCCATGATAGAATGTTTAGTTTCAAGAGATGTGGCTTTTATTTGGTTACAAATGGATTGCATAAATACAACATCCCCTCTTATGAGTTCAATTTTGATTACACCAATGAGGTCATTAAGAAACATGTTAATCATCAAACCATTGACACAATCCTTAACATTACATTACCCATTGATGAGGATGGTAGTGTTGACAATCATAACAACCATAATTTCTCTTCTCCCAATACCTCTCCTATTAGTGACAAAGGTATCTTGGTGAAAGAAGATACAAGCATTGAGGGTCTTGATTGTCTCTGTCCTCATCCCCCTTTTAAAGGCATTAAAAAACAAGAAGATGAGATCATCAAAATATTTATAGAAATCACCTTACCTAGTCTCTATAACCATGCTACTCAACATTATACATCTCCTAATATCCCTCCTCAATACAAAGAGGATAGGCTGGTGTTAGCAGATACACCTACTAAGCGTCATGAGACTCTTGACTCTGCCTTCTATAATGACCCTACCATCTGGGAAAATCTATTTGAAAATCATAGTGGTCCTTCGCTTGATGCCTCCCCTACCTGTAATGAAGCTAGTTTACAAACTCTCACCATGGCATGTGGTGAACATCTTCCAAGCTCTCCTACTAGGGTAGATAGTATGGAACAAGAGAATGAGACCTTCAGAAAATATGACAATGAAATAGAACCTTATCCTAATCATCCCACTATTAATAATCCCATCATTGATCATTCCCTTACTTGTGATGAACTCATTTTAGAAGAACCAACCCTTGAATATCAAGAACATGTGGTTTGTATTTCTCCTAAAAACTCTCCTCCTAGGGAGGATATCATGATGCAAGACAAGGATAACATTGACAATGGTGATATTATGCCCTTAGAAGACGATGAAGAGCCCATGTTAGAATCTCCTCCACTAAGGTATGTTAATATTATTCAACCTCAACTCATCCTTTATCCACCTTCAAACAAACCTTCAACTCAAAATAAACTTGAACTTGTCCTTGACCCACCTAAGAACAATGTTTCACAAAAATTGAGTCATAATACCATTGCTCACACATATCCCACAAGAAACAATTTTCACCCACTACAACCAACCTCGACACCATTACCTTTTCCCAATCCCATATTGCCTCATGATTCTCGATTAAATTCACAAATTAGGGAGTATGATCTTGTTGAACAACTTAAGAATACTCCTGCAAAGATATCACTATGGGATTTAATTCAAAATTCACCTAGCTATCACACTATGCTTCAAATGGCCTTACAACAAGCTCTTATCCCTTCTAATGCACAACTAAATGACATAGCAGCTATAATTCAAGGAATCAATGTTGATATTGTTTTTCACCAAAGTGAGCTTCCTCCTTTGGAAGTGCAAAAATAAAATGAAGCTTTCATAATAATATCTCAATACAAAAAAAATGGATAAAGCGAACCCTTGTTGACAATGGCTCATGAGTTAATGTATTTCGTGTGACCCTTTTGGATAGGCTTGGTGTTGATAAATCAAACATTCAACCTGTCTCTTTACCTATCAGTGGATTTGATAGTATAGGAAAGAAACAGCTTGGTGTGATCACTTTGCCTATTATAGTTGGAATGACCACATTAGAAACACCGATCCATGTTATGCCACATGATATTTCATATAATATTAATTTTAGGCAGACCATGGAGTCATGCAATGAATGGGGTGCCTTCCACTCTTCATCATAAAATGAAGTACATCTACAACAAAAAAGTCTACACACTTGACGTTGATCCTGAGCCTTATAGTATCTTAAAACTAGAGAAAAACAAAGAGAACCCTTTAGCAACATTAAAACCAACCACACAAGTGGAACCTGCACAACAAAAAGATAAACAAAAAATTATTGAGGAAGTCATGAAGCTATTAGAAGATGATTGGGGTTCCTTAGACTTCACACCTACATTAATGGGAGAATACAAGATCATGAACAAAAACTCTGAAAGGGAAAGGAAAATGTGGACCCTTCGACAACATCCACCTCAATAACTAAGGACAAAGAAGTAGCATACACAACCTTTGATGAACAACCACCTGATCCCAAAGCAATGAAAATTATTTATAAAAAAGGTTACAAACTTATGAAACAACTTGGCTATAGTGGAAAAGGATGTGGTGATAACAAACAAGGTATCCACAACCCTATGGAGCCTAACACACAGGAAATGACTCATGGTATTGGTTATTATCCTTTGATAGAAATAACCAGGCCTTCACTTAACCTCAATACCATCCCAAACCACTTTTCTAGGATGACTTTAACAGTAGTGCATCTTGAACTGATCGACACTACTAGTCTTGGATGTTATCGTTTACTTGACATAAAACAAACAAAGAAATCTTCGCTTAATGTCAATTTCATCTCACAAAACACTAATGATTTGAGTTTTACACACTCCTCTAATGAAGCGTAAAAAATCTCACAATCTATAGCATTTTTCATAGGTATGACATCCTGTACTAAGCAAGAGAAATCTTTGTCACAAGATAGAGGAACCTTTTCTACCTTTGATCAAGAGGGTATCTTGTCGAGACTCCTCCAATATCACTTGATATCCCTTCCTCCGTGAACTCAAAATAAATTCTACTACAAAAATTCATTTTGTGCATATCATAGAGTTCATAGTCATTCTACTAATAAATGCAAGGCTTTGAGTAGTAAAATCCAACATCTTAAGGATTTTGGTATTCTTCCTTATGCAGGGAGCACTTCATTCCTCTAATTGATACTGATTTTCACTCTACCATGCATTTCATCAATCATTTTCGCTCATCCTTGTCCTACACTAAGTGGGGAAAGGGGTTAGGTAGCCTTGTACTCGTATGTCACTTGTCATTATCTATTTTGGCTAGTCGTTAACCTTTCAAGAACATATAAGAGCAAGCTCGGGATGTGGACAACATGTCTTAAGTTGACTTGCATGTGACATACTAACTTTTCATGATGTAGCTTATTGGAAACATATGACTTAGCATAAGGATTTCTAAATAAGCTCTTGTGTCTTCTTCTCCTTTAAATAAATTGCTCATAGTAATGGTGTTAGCAACCACTTTAAAGTGGGGGCATACATCGACAGTCACATTTCATATTGTGATTTTCTTTTTCTTGTGATTCCCTCTCTCAGGAAAATTAGGTACAATGTTGCTCAAGATGAGACCTTGCACTTTTCCTCTCTTGGAAACAAGATGAGACCTTTTGCACTTATCCTCTCTTGGAGATATTAAGAATTTCATTGTGGTTTCTTATTAAAGTTATCAGGAGGTATAACTTTGGTATGGTTGAGTGAGAAGCCCAATCCGAGGCATGACATTCCCCATAGCCACTTGCATGTGTGTCAGTGCATACCAGCCATCTGTGTATCTTGTTTTGCTACAAATAATTCACCCTCATGCGTGTCCTCTTGCACTTATGATGATTTGACTTAGGATCTTGGATCCAGGGGGCTTGTGCTATATCCTTTGATCTTTGTTATCATTTTCCATCCGCATTGGTACAATTGGACCCCTCTTCTAAATGTCTACTTTAGTGTGAGTTTGAAGCAAGTTCATCCTCCCACTAAAGTGGGGGCTAAATGTGTCACAAAAAAATGTATCCTTAGACATTTTTATGCTCATTTGGGCTTTTCTTGTGGATTTTGGCCTAGTTTTGCCTATATTTAATGTTCTAACATGGCCAACACATTCACATTAGGTCTTGGACACTTGTAAATGAATAAAAAACTTTATGATATCTTGTAAAGGTGTTGTGAAGTGTTGCAACACACTTTCACACTTTTCTAGGATCTTATTAATATATTTCACTTAAATAACCTCTTGTTATCACTTTCCAAGACTTATTTCAAAGTGTTGTAAGGAGTTGTAACAAACTCTCACACTTTTCTAGGCCTGTCGTCAATAATTGCACCTTTCGTATGCTTTAATTGGCCCCATTTCACACTTACAGGCCTAATTTAAGTGTCTTTTTGAGAATAAACCCGATAAACATCATTTAATATTATTTAATCCCCGACACCCACTTAAATTTCCTAAGTGGGACCAAGTCACCACTTGGGGCGGCTTAGTCCCACTTGGCTCAAAAATCAAAATTATTTCAAAATTCTAGTAGATTTTTTATTTTCTAGGCCTTGGGGTTGGCCTATGATGTGGTATTTTTAGAAATTAGGGCATAATTATGTATAAATATAGGGTTTTCCCTCTCATTTCACCCCCATTAATTTTAATCAATCAATCTTCTCAATCATTCATCATTCTTCTCAAGCAAACTAGGGTTTTAGCATTCTAAGTCATCAGGAGGCATTCAAGAAAAATTCTTCATCTACTACTGCAGAAATTCAAGATCAACTTTATGGAAAGTTTCTAATTCCTTTATTTCATGTTCATGCTTCATCTTATTTCTTCATTTGGTTTAATTACCTAAAAATGGGTTTGACCAAGGCAAACCCCCATGCCCTAACATCCAACATTTTTCTCTCTTTCCTTGTGTGTTTGAAGATTTAAGCATCTTGAAGGTTTAGAAATAATTGAAGAATAGGTTACAAATTTATTGAGGATATCCTCCTTGTTTGCAAAGCTAAAATATCCACAAATAGTCATTTATAGTGTCAGAAATCAAGGTTTCGGATGCGGGCACCTGGAGGAACAAAAAGTGTAGACCAAGAGCTTTTGTTTCCACTTTCAAATTTTCAATAAAGCCAAAGTGGAATAAGTCACCATCAATGGAGAGTTTGTCCCACTGCACATATTTTTTAGAGTTTTTTGTAGATTTGGATACCCATTTGGCTGAAACGGGCTCCAGTGTAATTTTCTAGATCTGGGACTAGGTCGCCCAAAATGGTGAATTAGTCCCAGTAGGCCAAAATTCTAGAATCAGTAGAATTTTCAGTCTCCATTCCAATCTACAACACATTTACAGGTGCACACATTCAATTTTATAGTTTTTTGTTTTGTTTCATGGTCATTTAGTTTATATTTGCATATCCCAATGTGTTTTCAAACAAAGTGCATTTTCTTAGTTTTGCATTAATAATCAATCTCTTTTATTAGTTCTATGCATCTAGGGATTCCATTTAGACATATTTTAATCATATTTGCATTAGTCTTGAGTGAACCCCCAAGGTTTTGTGGGGAAATGTCTCTCCTTTTAGGTGCAAAACCCTAGAAGTGCAAGAGAGCATCTTCCTCCTGCAAAAATTTGTCGTTCAGTAACCAAGAAGAAACCTCAACCCATTTAGTAGAAGTGCATTTTCCAATAAGGGTAACCTTGCTAGTAGTACAACCTAGGCCAAGATTATTTAGTCCTTTCTTAGGAACGATAGGTTCTAGCAAAACATTATCATTCTATCCTAGTTTCTCATTCTTGTTATAGCCCCATCCCTTCATTAGTTGCAAGCCTTTGTTGTCATCTTCCATGGGAAGAATAGGGATAGGTCGTTCATCCTAATAGAGGAGTTTAGAGACATTGTCCTCATTGATATATTATTGGTTCATATCCCCCCACTTGGTGAAGGTAGTAGCTACCATCTTAATTGTTTCGGGCTCTTTGTTGCTAGATGTGGGTTTCCCATGAGATTTGGGAGAAAGAGGTAACTCTCCCAAAGCAAAGGAATTTTTCATTAGGTTATAGTTTCCACAACCATCATCTTGGATCAATGCTTTGATATCAGGAAACTTGTTTTGCACAATGGGTGTTTTTGTCTCTGAGGTAGACGCAAGGGATGATGGATCAACAAATGAGGTAGGTATTGGTATAGACCCTTCATCATTCTTAGGAACTTGGGATATCTTGTAAAACTTGGCCTCAAGATTCTTGCAGTAGTGAAAGGGCTCAAGATCTCCATTGATGGTAATTTCTCGACCTTCAAAGGGAAACATTACACATTGATGATAGGACGAGGCTATAAATTTTAGGGCATGGATCCACGGTTGGCCAAGTAGGATGTTGTAGGGAATATCAAGGCCTAACACTTGACATGTAGTTTTTATAATGATAGGTCCCACTTGGATGGGTAGTTTCTCAATAGTATCTTCTGAATCGCCCAAGTTTTTGATCAACTTAAGGGTACAAATATTCTGACTAGCACTTCCATCCACTAAGATTAAAATTGTTCTTATGAATAAAGACCTCGAGGTGTAAAGAATGATTATGAGATCGATGTGATGGTAGGTCTTGCTCTTATAAAGTGATAAGATGATCAATAATATTCCCCACAAATCTTTCTCTAAGATTTCCCTATGTGCAAGGGATAGCCTCAATAGTTCTAAGCTTGATATTTGTGTTGGGGTCTTCTTAAGTTGATCTAGGAGATTATACTTGTTGGGATTCGATGTTGGAAAAGTAGGTTGTGCCCTAGATTGAGATGGCACTCCTTGGATGGTGACTATTCCACATTGTGTGGTGACTCCACACTCTACACTAGGTCCTTTGATGGTGATGACAGTGATGATAGTATCACAGGAAGCGACCGCGTTGGAATAGGTATGATGAACCTTTTTGTAATCCTTGGATTTTTTGTTGTTTGATTTTCTATGATCTGGCATAGGGGTATTGTATATCTTAAGATCTTTATTTCTGACTGGTACCTCAACAAATATTGTATCATTTTCTATAAGGTCTTGGATAATGTTTTTGACCCTCATGAAGTTTTTTATTTTGTGTCCTTTGATTTTGTGAAAGTCACAAAGATTTTTCTTGTTGTACCAGGATGGTTTCTCTTGTGGTTCTTGGTATTTCTCAAAGTTGGGAAGCATTATTAGGTTTGACTCTACCAACTTCTTCATGATGGTTTTGATGGGTTCTGATAACCGTGTGTACTTGTCTTTAGGATAGTTTTTCTTACTAGGGGTTTGTCTATGTTGCATCTCGGTGTTGTTGATATGATTGTTCTAAGGAGGTGTTGTTTGTTGCAAATCTGGTTGAATGTTAGCAACTTAATTGTTGTTTGGCCTAGGAGAACTTAGGACTACCTTAGCATCTACCACACCATCATTTTTCACATTTTTTTTCTTAGCCCAGACACGAGGCTTATCATTTGGACTAGTTGATGGGCGGTTGTAAGCTTGAGTATTTCTCTGCGAGATTAGAGATCTTTCAATGTTAAGGGCTCTAGGGAAAATCTCATCATAAGATGTGATGCACTGAATTTTCAAGTGGAAAGATAGATATAGATCTAGATTTTCTATGATGATCCCCACTTGTTGTTCATCGAGAAGGGTCCACTTGCTCTTACTAGCTTTTGTCTCCATCATTGCAATAAATTGGTGAATGATTCTCCTTTGGTTTGTTTGAGAGTGTACAACTCTTCTAGACTAACATCCATGTCAAAATTAAAGTCGAAGTGATCAATGAATTTATCAATGATTTCTTGAAATTTTTTGATACCGAGAGGTAGATGAGAAAACGAATCCATGGCAGGACCTGTAAAACTTCGAGGGAAGAGGAAGATCAAATAAGAATCATTGTAGGCCACCTCCATACACATGATGTTAAATTCCTTAACATGGTCCATGGGACTTCCTATCCCTTTGTATTTATTGAATTTGGGGATTTCAAATCCAGGAGGGAATGGTACCACTGGGATGTTTTGATCAAATGGATAGGGACATACGTTTTGTGTACGGGGTTTCCTTGTCTTTCCCATCCGAAGATCCTGAATTTCTTGGGATAGCGCCTTAAGTTGTGATTCTAGATCGTTTTGCAGGTTTGGTGGAGGAACATATGGTGGGATTTCGGATGAGTTGTATAGGGGATTTTGATATGATAATGTGGGATTCTATGAAGGTGATGAGGTGTTGATGTATATGTTCCTAACATGTTTGCATTGATGATGTTCTATTGAGGATTATAGAAGGAACTTGGTTTTTGTTGATGTTGGGCATATTGTTGAGCTAGTAAGGCTTGCTATTGTTGTTGAGCCACAAGGGATTGTTGTTGGGATTTCTATTGTTGTTGTGCCACTAGGGTTGGTTGTTGGGCTTGTTGTTGTTGTTGTGCCACTAGGGCTTGTTGTTGGGTCTATTGTTGTTGTGATGATAAGGCTACTTGATGAGCTTGATGTTGTTGGGATAAGGCTTCTTGTTGTGTTACTAAGGTTGCTTATAGTTGTTGTTGTTGTTGTGTTGCTGTTATTGTTGTGTTTCTTGTTGTAAAGCTAGGGATGCTTGTTGTTGTTTTTGTTGGGCTGCTAGGGCTGCTTGTTGTTATTGTTTTTTTTATTGGATAGCTTTCTAATAAGCTTGTTGTGCTTCTTGTATAGCTAGGGCATGTGCTCGCAATGTAGGATCAGGTGGTTGTTGGGATATCTAAGTGTTGATGTTTTGCGTGGGTAGCAGATTGGTGATGAGAGGCTAGGGGTTCCCTTTGTTTAACATTCCTTGTAAGATGGTGGATTGAGGTGGAGGAATGTATGTTTGAGGTCTTATTTGATTTTTCATGGTAAAGGGGACCATGGGGAAAGATGAGGATGGTGCCATTAAATTTTGTGATGAAAAGAACACACTAGGACCTTGATCCATTGATTAAAAAGATTCCCTTATCCCATGTCTTGAAGATTTCATTGTGCTAGAGATATAAACAAGTTATTACCTAGGTTGGTGGGATTCGTTACCAAAGGATTCTTTTGAGTTGGGTTGATAATGGATGGGGTGGATGTGTTTTTTGAAACCAATGGTATGGATGAACCAATGAAAGGATTGTGTAAAAATGTCCCTATTTGCATTAAGGGTTGACTCTGTGGTATGGGATTGGCATGCCCTTGTGTGTTGTTTGGAGACACTTGGTCCATACTCCTTTGTGTGATGGTGGGCACACTTGTGGTACTCATGGCTATGCATGAAGAGGGGTGTCCTCGATATGTGGAGGTTTTTGTGGAGTAATGAAGTTTGACGGGTATATATGGTTGTTTAAGATCTTCAGGAATGGGAGGAGCATCAAAGGTAGGTGTCCAAGTGGTTGTTGAAGGTGGAGGATTGGTATCGAGGGTACCCACAAGTGTGTCGCTTTCGAATGGAAGAGTTAGACCAAAGTCCTTGGAAAGGCTAGTTGCAAGACTAGGAGTGGATGTTTTATTTATCCCTAATGATGGAGTTATGAAGCCTTGTGCCAAATTTTGTGCAACAAATGATGAGGAAATTGAAGCTATGTTTTCAAAGCCTTTATGTTCCATCATTTCCTTCCTAGTAAATTCAAAGGGATTATTTGTGATGTCTTCTATCTCATATGGTCCCGATGGAGATGATTGTTGTTGTGATAGGGTAACTTGACTTCTTGGATCGAATTATAGGGGACTTGGATCACTTGAGGTAAATGTGACTTTGGTTTTCTCCATGATTCTCTTGTATTGTGATCTTGTCTTTACTATAATTTTTGGGTCACCTTTGGGAGAGTTGTGTTGAGATTTGTAACATTTGAACTCTCTAGTTGACTCAAATCTAGGTAAAAGAGATGCTCTAAGTCTTTTTGGAGAAATGATGATAATGGGGGATGAAAAGATGGATGATGTGGAGAGTGACCTTTGCAAACATTTTGGAACAACACTTTTGACATGAGAATTTGATGTTTGATGTTTGATAAATGATTTTTATGAACTTGGAAATATTTATGGTAGACTCATGACCTTCAATATAAACTAGTTGAAAGATGATAACTAACTCAATAAAATGCATGGACAGGGATACATTTCAAATACAAAGTAGCTAAGTTAGGGGTTGGTGTGATAGATGTTTCAAGTCCAAAAGTGTTGGTGTATTCAAATTTTTTGCAAAGTTTGGTGAATTGAAGGATGAAATTTTATGAAGGGGTGGATGAAGTGTTTGACCCAATGTTGACTTAAAGTGAACCTTTATTTGATAAGACCAAGGTAGTGAGAAACATGCTAGACCTCTAAAGTTTTCAAATCCTAAAGACCCAATGTTTTAGATAGGTTGATTATCATGAAAAAGACCAAGGTTTTGACCCATAAAGAACGTATACATGTTTGGATGTTTCCTTAGTGCGCATTCATAAAAGTTTACTAAAAAATTGTTTTTGTTTTGGTAGAGTTCCAAAATGTGGTTTTTCATGGCTTTTGAACTACGATGCCTAAGTTTGAGGTAACGACTTGTAGACCTTCTTTTGGGAATTCTAATTTTGCGTGAGATCATTTAGAGAAGTCTAAGTATATGGAAGAAAAGAAGATATTTATTTCCATGTAGGTGGTGGTAATATGGGCCTTCTATCCTTGATATCAGTTTGTTCCTCTTCTTCGTCTAAGATTGTTGCCACATTTCTCCATTGAATGTGTGTTTCCTTTGTTTCAAAAGTGAAGCTTCTCAAACTACTAATGATATCAGTTTATTCTTCGTTAATGAGTTCAAAGTTTGGTTGAATGATAGCACCTTCAAGATTAGGTTTTTCAATGGGAGGAATTAGTCTCCAAATGGTCATGTGGGGTTCAATTTTTCAAGTTATCTTGCTTAAGTGAGTTCATTTTACCACAAACACTTGTTTTGATTATGTTTTCAAACTAAATGTCTATGTCAAAAAACATCATAAATTTCACAATGTCTATTTTGTAAAAAGGATGAAACTCAAGTCATAGTTGCCTATGTTAACTTTTAAAAATATGGATTGAAATATAAACCAAAATATTTAGGAGTGTCTAAGAATAAATTATTAGGACAATCATTAATATCAAGGTTTTGTCAAAGGATATCCATACTTAGACCAAAGGGTTTGAAATTTTGAGGAAGATCGTGAATGTTTATTTTCAATGTTTTGGATCCAAGCAAGGTATTAAATTGACTCACTACCATTTACAATCCTAGGTTGAAATGTCTGTACTTGTTGAGTCCCCACTCAGATTTCTCCAAACACCAAGACATTGCAAACAGTTCAAGATTTGGTGAGACTGGCTCCCCTCCATGACACATACTTCTCGGGACCACCAAATCTTAAAATTGTAAAGATCCTAAGATCATAAGGATTTTTATATTTCAACAATGAATAGTACAAATGTGGGGTGGCTTCAGAATGGCCGTTCTTGCACCAACAAGCATTAAGGATTTTTGACAACTAAACAATTGGTTCTTAGTAACAAACTGAGAACACCCAGCCATATACACACTCACTTGGCCACTTAAGGCTCTTACTACCATTCTCGTTCCATTTAAGGCATGTTACTAGGTGCAATATGTTATACAGTCTAGGATAGAAGGTACTTTCTCATGATTTCCCAACCATTAATATAGCCCGTCGATAAATGTGCTTGCAAGAACTTGCCTATGAGTTTCCTGTTGTGGGGTTTATCTCATAGTAAGTCCTCTCTTAAGGGTGACACAAAGCATAAAAGTGTACTTAAGTAATTATCTTCACCCAATATCGCATGAAGCGCAAGGGGATTGGATACATACTATAAGTGCACAAAATAATGAAGTAAACTTGGAGTGTTTCTCTTCACCCAAGATCACACGAAGCATAAGGGGATTGGATATGCACTAAAAGTGTGTCATAGCAAAGCAAAAAATCATTCATTTTACCAACTAAGACTAAGATGAATTCATTTTATGTACCAAATGAAATGTTAAGTTGCCTTTGTTCAATTTTAAACTCAAAGTAAAATGATGAAGTGAGGGTTCAATTTTAGTCCCATTTCAGTATTATTTTTAAACCCAAATGAAAATTAGTGAGGTCCTAGAGTATAAAATGAAAATCATAAGAAATTGGGTTATAATTGGCCCACATCATCAAACACTTGTTACAATCATAAGATCTTAAGATGAGAATTATTTTTCACTTTAACTTTGTGTCATCCGACCCTGCAAAACCACGTTAGTCAAAAAACCAAAACAACGTTAGAGGCATGTTACTAATCCGATGAAGCAAAAAAATTAAAACACGTGCTGAAAAATGATCGCTAAATTCCTTACCAAAGTTGGGAGTTTCTATTCACAATAGCGTCACTCTGGTGAACTAGGGAATTTCTATAGTGAACTTGGGCATCGCTTTGTAGAGAAACAAGTGATGACAATAACATCGCTATCTGGTTGGGTGTCGCCATTTGCAAATCTTTGATACCTCTAAAAAGTATTAGCGACACTATTTGTTTAATCGGTGTCGGTATATTTAATAGGCATCGCTATTTGAAATGATGATAGCATCATTGTATGGTGATGCCTTGTAAAGCATCATTGAAATTTATTTGGGCATCGCCCTTTCCTAAAAGAATCAAAATGAATGGAATTCGAGCTAGAAATTGATTAATTTTGATCAGTTTTTCCCTCCTTCTAGTGCCAGAATGTGATTGAGGAGATCAGTATGGGCCAATTACACTTGATCCATGAAGAATCAAAGCATAAAAAAACCACTAATGCCCAATCTAAATAGGATCAATCAAATTGAAGTCAAACTAGACATTCATTAAAACAAAGCATTTTAAACTATGAAAGAATTAAAATGTCTACTCTAATCCATTTGGAAATTATCCCATTTTGGGAGTATTTCATGTTGATGTGGAATGACAACCCTTTCCCAATCTCATGGATCAATGAGCTTGTTCCAGTCAGTTTTATTAGAGTAGACATTTTAATCTATTTTAATCTATTAAGATGTGTTTGAAAACATGATTTTAATCTAAATAAGCATGATGCAAGCTAATTAAACGTGATTTTATGCTAAATGATGAAAATATGCTAATACTAAGCTAATATGAGTGTATTCTAAGCTAAATGATCTAAACCCTAATTAATAAACAAGCTAAATGGATGCATTATATGATCATGGAAGCCATTAATGGAAGCTCGAAACTAACTAATGCAATTAAAATAAACTAAAAGATGCTAAATGTGTGCTAAATATGAGTGTGAGTATGAGTGATTTCAATAGAATAATTTTTTTTTGAAAGATGGATCCATTTGTCTCCAAATATTTACCTATTTATAGGAGATAAAATGATAAATGAAGGGTTGAGAATGAAAAAGCTAATCAACGGTCAAGGATGGAGGAAATTGGAGGCATGGATCATTGATTCCCATCAACGGGTGAGAATGCAAGATCAGATTTAATCAAGGGTTCTCATTCCTTCCAAACAAGAACATTTTTTACCTATAAAAGAAGTCAAAAGTTACTTGCACAAGAAGTCACAAGTTAACTTGTAAATGAAGATAAGCGAGAATATTCCCTTTTTCAAATGATTGGAGGAGAGAGAATATTATTTGGAATATTCTCACGGGTGAGGAAAAAGGATAATTTAGTTAATTAAAAAGAAATTAAATTCTGCAAAGGAGAAATATTCCCTTGGAATATTCCTTTGCAAGTGGGAGGAATTGGATTAATTAATAATTGTTAATTAAACAATGTTAATCATACAATTAGGGGGATTTTAGAAGAATAAAGTGATATTCATTAAATTAAATGATTTAATGAATGGGGGAAAGGTGAAATGACATTTCAATTAAATAACTTAGGGTTATTTAATTAAATAAGAAGACTTAGGGAATTAAATTAAATAGTTTCATTTATTTTATTTAATGAGATGAAATGTAAGTGTAAAAGGGGGGAATTAACCCAATTGAATGAATTAGGTTAATAGAGGAAAATGATGCAATTAATTAAATAGCTAGACATTTTTCAGTGTCTACAAATAAACATCATCAAGAGGTCCTTGGAATGGTTCATTGAGATAAATCATAAGAAAACATCAAAGACAAACAATCGATGTTATCTATATCTCTTGCCAGTTTTAACATAGCTAAGGTGATTTTTGATATTAATGCCCATCGCGGGAAGGATATATCCTAGGACATGTTGATCAGATGGTTTGATTTAGGAAGAGGTTTGTGATAAGTCATTGATACAAACTCCAATAACTCATTTACCTATGATCTAGACTTTAGATTTTGACACTTTAGGTTCTCACTTTATGACTTGTGATACTTACTTTCTACTTGTTTTGCCAAAGGTTGAAGGTGATGATTGATTTAAAATGGGTGAATGTTTATTGTGGGTGAAAGCGAAATGGGATGGATGGTTTTTGGGGTTTTTTTGGAATATTTCAATGTTTTTGGTATTTTAAAAATGTTTTGAGGTTGTTTTTGGTATTTTTGAAAGTTTATGTGAATGTTTGAGTTTTTTTTTTTTGAGGTTGTTAGGGTCTTTTGAATATTTTGCAATGTTTTTTGTGTTTTCCAATATTTGAATGTTTTTATGTTTTTCTAATATTTAAATGTTTAAGGGTTTTTCAAGATTTTGTAAATGTTTTGGATTTTCCAATATTTAAATGTTTAAGGGTTTTCAAAGTTTTTTGACCAAGAACCTAACCTAAAAGATCTATCCTAGGGGCCTCGGGGGCTGATAAAAGATTAGCCTTGCCTACGTTATACATGCAGAAGCCTCGTAGTTCGACTGACCCGAATTATTAAAGATGAAATATGAACAAGGGAGGGGATGTCAATTTATTATGACGTACTCCTAAAGACTGACCTAGGGTGGCTTGAGGCCACATCAATGATGGCCTTGTGTATGTTCAAACTCAGAGACTTGTAGTTCGACAAGGTACCAATTTTGGATTTTTGATGTTTTGACATTTTTAGGGATTTTGATGTGTTTTGAATGTTTTCGATTTTGAATTTACAATTTTCAAATGTTTTTGGATTTTAGTTGTACAAGATTTTACAAATGTTTTTGAATTTTCTTATGAACATTTTATGATTTTTTTGGGATTTTTGATAACCTTAAGATATAAAAGAACCCGATTTGATCCATAATGAAGTGCCCTTGGTGTGATGCAATAGACTACCTCGATATAGGCGGGACAAACTGACCTGAGGAATATGCCAAGTAGTACTAAGGGGATATGATACTTCACAACATCAAGCTATGATATGGATGCGGATGGGTGATGGAATAAATAAGATGAATGATGTGATGGATGTATGGTGGTACAAAGAATGATAGGATAAAGAGCCAAAGAATAGATGGAGGTGCTTTATTTATGAAAGGTGCATGTTTGGAAAGTTTTCACGAAGGTACTTTCCCAAAGCGCCACCGAAGTGGTTTTCACTAGAGGATGATTTTTTTCTTTACTTTTTTCAATCCTTTCTCTCATTTTTTTGGATTTTGATCATTTTTTGATTTTTTTTTGGTATTTTCAAATTTATACCCTTCAAGACTAGGCATAAAAAAAATTTACATGCAAGTTGTTGGTTGAATCCTGCAAGGTTTCAAATTTAGGTGTTGATAATTGATACACTCCTCATCCATAGCTTGTTATGATAACAAAGGGACCCAACCAGTTAGGCTCAAACTTTCCTTTACTGTCCTGATCTAGAAGATTTTTCTAATTTTTCTTTAGGACAAGATCCACTACCTGGAAAGATCGACACTTGATCTTCTTGTTATAACTTTGTTTTAGTCTATTTTGATATACTTGCAAGTGATTCAAGACGTCAAGGCGACGCTCATATAGGAATTCTAGCTCATTCAACTGAGATACTCTGTATTCTTCATCACTGATTAGGTTTTGTAGTGACACTCATAGTGAGGGAAAATCAACCTCAATAGGCAAGATGGCTTCTGATCCATAGACCAAGGAGAATGAGGTTTCACCTATAGGTGTGTGGATACTAGTTCGATAAGCACAAAGAGTAGGATTTAACTATAGATGCTAGTCACGACTAGCTTCATTGACTATTTTCTTCAATATTTTTAGAATGGTCTTGTTCGTAGCCTCATCTTGACTGTTTCCTTGGGGGTAATATGGGGTAGAGAATCGGTGGTGAATGTTGAATCTTTGACGCATCTCTTTGACATCCTGATTCTTCAAGGGTGTTATGTTTTCTATGATAAGGGTTTGTAGAACACCATAACAATAGATAAGGTAATTTAGGATAAACTTGGAAATTTTCTTTCCTATTATGTAGGCCATAGGAATGGCTTTAACCCACTTGGTAAAGCACTCAGTGGTTGTTATGATAAATTTTTGGTCGCTAGATGAAGTGGGAGTGATTTTTCTTATGAGGTCAAGTCTCCATTGAGAGAAAGGCCAAGGTGTGACCATTGGTTGTAATTCTTGAGCTGGAGCATGGAGAAGGTCTCCATGTTGCTGACACTAGACACACTTCTGCACATATTGATGGGCTTCTTTTTCAATGGTTGGCCAGTAGTACCCCATCCTCAATAGTTTCTTAGCTAAACTCATACCACTAGAATGGGAACCACATATGCCATCATGTAATTATGTTAAAGCAGTCAAGGCTTCCTCTTGGTTAAGACATCATAGTAATGTCCCTTCGATGCTTTAGTGGTAAAGGGTATGACCTAGGATCACAAATCGGGTTGCCTTCATTACAGAGGTCTTTTTAAGGTTGGAGGTGTTATCAGATGGGAGGGTTCCTCTGCTAAGGTAGATGAATATGTCATGATACCATGGGGATCTAGAACCAACAAGGACACACAAATTTATATTCAGGGATTTTGAAATTTGGTACGAGAAGTTGTTCTACCAAGAATGTACATTGGAGGATGTTGTTTGGCAATGTCTAACAATGATCCAATGGTTTCCATAGCATCTTCTACTCGGTTGTTCATAAGAGAAATCTGGTCAAAAGTTATATGAATGAAAATGTATTTGAGATTTTCTAACATCTTTTTATAAGGAGTAATCATGTCATTTTTTGTTTGATATTTTTCATCGACTTGGTTGATAACCAACTATGAGTCTCCATAGACTTTCATCTCTTGTATATGTCATTGAACTACTATCGTTAGCCCTCTGATTAGGGATTTATACCTAGAAACATTGTTAGTACACATAAATGATAGCCTTTATTACTTTGGAATGCAATCACCTTGAGGGGTGATAAAGATAATACCCGGTCCTGATCCATGTTCAGTGAATGATATGTCAAAGTAAATTTTCCATCGATTGGTTAGATTGACAAGGAATATTGATTCATTAGGGAATTTGGATATGGAAGGGTTCTCTACATAGATAGGTACCCCTTCTAGTTGGTCTATGATCACTTTGCCCTTGATTACCTTGCACTCTAGGTACTCTATGTCAAATTTAGTTCAGATCATCACCCATTTGGCCATTCACCCACTGAGAGTGTCTTTGGATAACATGTATTTTAATGGGTCGATCTTTGCAATGAGCTTTACTTGATGTGAAAACATGTAATGTCTGAACTTTTGTGAAGCAAAAACCACTGCTAAGAATGCTTTCTCAATGGATAAACAATTCATTTCATAGCCTACCCAAGGTCCTGCTGATATAATAGATAGCCCTTTCCTTTTTGTCTTCATCATGTTGTGCTAGAAGGGCACCTAGTGTTGTTGATGTTGTTGAGATATACAGGATCAATGGTTTGTTTGGTATCAGCAACATGAGCACTGGAGGTGTCAATAGATAGTCCTTGATCTATTGGAAAGCTTTTTCACACCTCTCATCCCACTTGTAAGTTATTCCTTTATGGAGAAGATGTGAAAAAGGGTGGATTTTTTTTATAGTTGTGCTATTCACCTTCTGATGGACTGCAATCTTCCTTGTAACCCTCTCATCTTCTTTAGTCTTTGTGGTGGTTCCATGTCAAGGATGGCTTTTAATTTTTCAGGATCAATTTCTATTCCTCTTTGTGAGATGATATAGCCAAGAAGTATCCCTAATGTAACCCCAAAGACACTTTTTTGGATTCAGTTGTACCTTGTACTCTTCAATTTGTATAAGATGGGTCCTAAGATTGTATGTGCTTATTCCTTATCTTTGATTTTTCTAAAATACCATCCACATAATATTTGACTATTTTGTGGATCATCTCATGGAAGATGAGGGAAATTTCTCTTTAATAGGTTTCTCCTACACTTTTTAGCCCAAATGGCATCATGTTCTAGCAATATGTTCCCCATGGACAAGTGAATGCAGTTTTGTGTTGATACTCCTTGGTGATAATGATTTCATTATAGCCTAAAAAACCATCCATGAGTGATAGCATTTCATGCCTTGCTATTAATTACACAATAAAGTTGATGTTAAAGGAAGAGGGAAATCATCCTTCAGGCATGGTTTATTTAAGTCTCTAAAATCAATGCAGATTCTGAAGCCCCCAATGGGTTGGGAGATTGGTACCAGGTTGGAAACCCACTCAAGATAATCTATTGATTAGATAAATCCAATGTCGAGGAGCTTTTGTAACTCAAGTTTCACCAAGAGTTCCATATGAGGGTGCATCGTCCTTAATTTCTACTTCACTAGTTTGGCTTCAGGATATACTGCTAAGTTATGCACAAACACTTTTGGATCAAGCCCTAGCATATCACTGTATGACCATGCAAAGTTAGTTCTTCACTCCTTTAGGAATGTTGCTAGGTTTTTTTATTCTTCATCGAATAAGGATTCAACATAGAAAGTGATCTTGGGTGCTTCTTTTGTTCCCACATTGATTGGATTGACTTTTTCTATTAGAATTGTTGACTTCTCTAGATGCATCACACTAAGGGGTAGATTGAATCCTTCATCCTTGGGCACCTCAGAGAGGTTTTCACCTTCGTATGCATCCTTTATTTTTACTATTTTAGGATAAAAAAGTACCACGTTGTGGTTTTCACTTAGAGATCTACATGTTAGTTGCATGTCATTAATTTTTTGACTGAAGGACTCAATTGTCTCCCCATAGTATGCCCCTATTTCTAGCTCTATGTTAAAACCTGCTTTGTGATCTGCCCATGATAATTTTTCATGGAGCCCCATGAATTCTAAGATCGCTTCAGAATTTTTGAATAAATATAGAATCGGTGGTCCTTGTTGGTCCAATTCAATGAGTTGTGGGTATAATAGGTGTATTTCAATGGGTTGATTGCTCAGAAGAAAGGATGTTATGGATTTCATGAGGAGGGAGTTGTTCTCAAATAGGTCAACAACATCAAGGGGAAAGTCATCTAAGGTTGTATCATATGATGTAGGTAACCAATATGAAGCCTCAACTCATTTAGTAGAAGTACCTTTGCCAATAAGGGTGACCTTGCTAGTAGTGCAACATAGTCCAAGATTCTTTAGGCATTTCTCAGGAATGATGGGTTCTAGAAAACTGTTATCATTCTATCCTAGCCTTTTGTTCTTGTTATAGCTCCATCCCTTCATTAGCTGCAAGCCTTTATTGTCATCTTCCATGGGAAGAGCAGGGGCAAGTCATTCATTCTGATAGAGCATTTTAGAGACATCCTCCTCATTGACATCTTCTTGGTTCAAATCCCCCTACTTAGTGAAGGTGGTAGCTACCATCTTGATTATTTTAGGCTCTTTGTTGCTAGATGTGGGTTTCCCATGGGATTTAGGATAAAGAGGTAGCTCCCATAACACAAAAGTTTTCTTCATTAGTTTATAGTTTCCACAACCATCATCCTTGATCACTGCTTTGATATCGGGAATATTTTGCATAATAGGTGTTTTTGTTTTTGATGTTGATGCAAGGGATGATGGGTCAGCAAATGAGGAGGATAGTGTAGGCCCTTCATCATTCTTATGTATTTAAGGGATCTTATAGAACTTGACCTCAAGGTTCTTGCAGTAATAAAAATGTTTAGGATCTCCATGGATGGTAACTTCTCTTCCCTCAAAAGGAAACTTTACACATTGATGAAAGGTCGAAGCTACAAATTTTAGGGCATGGATCCAATGTCGGCTAAGTAGGATGTTGTAGGGAAGATCAAGTTCTAACACTTGGCATGTAGTCTCTGCAATTATAGGTCCCACTTGCATTGGTAGTGAAATGATACCTTGTGATACCCGCTCATGGTCATCATATGCTCTGATGGTGGTACTATTTGCTTTCTCAATAGTATCCTCTGAATAGCCTAGGTTCTTAATCAAATGAAGAGTGAAAATGTTCAAAGCAACACCTCCATCGACTAAGACTCTTTTGACCTTGTTCTTATGAATAACAACCTCAAGGTGTAAGGCACGGTTATGAGATGGTTATAATGGTAGGTCCTGTTTCGAGAAGGTGAGAAGATGATCAGTGATGTGCCCTACCATAGCTTGAAACTGATCTATTTCGATATCCTCAAGGATGGATGACTCTAACAAACCTTTCTCTAAGATTTCCCTATGTGTAGGGGATAACCTTAATAGTACTAAGATTGATATCTATGTGGGGGTCTTCTTAAGCTGATCTAATATATTGTACGTGCTAGGATTTGATGTTGGAAAAGTAGGTTGTGCCCTAGATTGAGATGGGACTCCTTGGATGGTGATTTTTCCAAGTCTTGTGGTGACTCCACACTCCACACTAGACCCTTTGATGGTCATGATGGTGATGACACTATCATAGGAAGTGAATACATTGGAATAGGTATGCCACACATTTGTGTAATCCTTAGCTTTTTCGGTGTTCACTTTTTTATGATCTAGCATAGGGTTTTTGTATATCTTAAAATCTTGATTTCTGATTGGTACTTCAACAGATATAGTGTCACTCTTTATAAGGTCTGGATAATATTTTTGAGCCTCATGTAGTTTGGAATTTTGTGTCCTTTGATTTTTTGAAATTCACAAAGATCATTCTTGTTGTACAAGGATGGCTTCTCTTGTGGTTCTTGGTAATTTTCAAAGTTGGGAAGTGTTATTAGGTATTACTTGACCAACTTCTTCATGATGGTTACAATACATTTAGATAATTATGTGTACGTTTTTTTGGATAGTTGTTCTTGTTAGGGGTTTGCCTTTGTTGCGTGTCGATGTTGTTGATTTGATTGTTCTGAGGAGGTGTTGTTTATTGCATAGTTGGTTGAATGTTAGCTACTTGATTTTTATTCCACCTAGGATCACTTAGGACTACCTTAGCATCCACCACACCATCATTGGTTAAGTTTTTGTTTTTAGCCCAAACACGAGGCTTGTCATTCGAACTAGTTGATGGGTGATTGTCTTTGTAAGCTTGATTATTTCCCTATGAGATTAGAGCTCTCTTGATGTTAAGGGCTCTATGGACAAGCTCATCATATGAGGTGATGCACTAAATTTTTAAGTGGAAGGATAGATCTAGATCCAAATTTTCTATGATGATCCCCACTTGTTGTTCATGGAGAAGGGGCCACTTGCTCTTACTAGCTCTTTGTCTCCACCATTTCAAGAAATTGGTGAAAGATTATCCTTTGTTTTATTTGAGAGTATACAACTCTTCTAGGCTAACGTTCATGTCAAGGTTAAAGGAGAAGTGATCTATGAATTTATCAATGATTTCTTGAAAAAAATTGATACCCAACGGTAGTTGACAAAACCAATCCATGGAAAGACTTGTCAAAATTCGGGGAAAGAGGTGCATTAGATAAGAATCATTGTAAGAAACCTCCATACACATGATGTTAAATTCTTTGAAATGGTCTACAAGACTTCCTCTCCCTTTGTTTTTATCGAATTTAGGGATTTCAAAGCCAGGAGGGAATGGTACCATTGTGATTTTTTGATTAAATGGGTATGCACATAAGTTTTATATATGGGGCTTCTTTATCTTTCCCATTTGAAGATCCTACATTTCTTGTGATAATGCCTTAAGTTGTGATGCTAGATCATCTTGCAGTTTTGGTGGCAGAACATATGTTGCATATTGTGGTATGGAGGATGGATTATATGTGGGATTCTGATATGATAAGGTGGTGTATGGTGTGTATGGTGATGTGGTATTTTGTGAAGGTGATTGAGGTGTTGAAGTGTATGTTCCTAACATGTTTTTATTGACGATGTTCTATTGAGGATTATAGTAGGAACTTTTTTGTTGTTGTTGATGTTGTTGGGAATATTGTTGAGCTAGTAAGGCTTGTTGTTGTTGTTGTTGTGTTGTTAAGGATTTTTGTTGGGCTTCTTGTTGTTGTTGTTGTGCTAAGGCTTGCTATTTTTGTTGTTGTTTTTTTACTAAGGATGTTCATTGTGTTTCTAAGGTTTCTTATTGTTGTTGCTACTATTGTTGTGCTACTAGGGCTACTTGTTGTTTTTGGATGACTTGTTGATAAGCATGTTGTGCTTGTTGTAAAGCTAAGGCATGTGCTTGCAATGTAGGATCAGGTGGTTTTTGGGACATCTATGATGGAATGTGGGTGTTGATGTTTTGAGTGGGTTGTGGGTTGTTGATGAGAGGTTGGGAGTTCCCTTGGTTCAACATTCCTTGGAGGATAGTGGATTGAGATGAAGGATTGTAAATTTGAGGTCTCATATTTTGCATGGTGAAGGGGTTCATGGGGAAAGATGAGGATGGTGTCATTAGATTTTATGATTTTAATGACATACTAGGCCCTTGAGTCCATTGATTAAAAAGGATCCCTTGATTAATGTCTTCAGGATTTCCTTGTGTAACGTAGATAAAATGGTCTTGCAAGTAAGATGGTTAAATCTAATTTAAACATGCATTAATCTAAATCAAACAACTAAGAACAAAGTAAATAAATAAATATGAAACGATCTCACTGAATATCAGTCCACCTCTTCAAATTATCTTGATTGTCCTTCATTTTGTCGTGATGGTATTATTGCCTTCAGATTTTTAGTATGTATGCAAGTATAGCCTTGATGTATGTGTTAAATAAAAATATCGAAGATTAAAAATTTCTTCTAAAAGTATATAGATTTCGGGAGGAGGAAAAATGGAAAAAGTCAGCCAATTTATAGAAAGCTGGTTTTCGAACGATCGACTCAGATTCGAAAGAGAGATCAACGATTGAGATTCTTGAATGCCATGCAATGTGAGATTTGTGCCAGTTAGAACATGAGCTGGGAAATTCTACAGGATAAAGATTAAATTAAACAATAATTTAATCTATTATTAATACTGTTTGAAAATATTTAAGAATAGACATTAAAATTAAATAAATAATTTAATCTTCAGTTGAAAGTGTTCAAAAAAAATAGAAGAATAAGAATTTGAATGAAAAGGATAAAGTTAGAACTTGACAACAATCTGTTTGAATGCACACATGAATTAATTAATTAAATAAATATATTTAATTAATAAATATGTGCATGCATATGAGTGTTAGACTGACTGATCAAGACAAAGAGTTTCTTTCCAGAGATGATCAGACATCGAATCAGGAGATAACTGATGGATTTAAATAGATCTCAAGTCAGATGGTGAGTGAATAATTAGTTAAGTGGGTGATAAAATAATGTGACAAAAATATCTCTTTTTATGAATTATATGTTTAATTCAACATTCAAAATTTGAAAGATTTAATTAAATAAATAATGATTTTTCTAATTGACACTTGAAAAGGTTAATTGAATAATTAAATAATTTGAAATGAATATTTAATTATAGTCGAAATATTATAAAAGGTAAATTAAATAATAAATTATTTAATTCAGAAAGGGAACTAATTAATTAATGACATAATTAAATAAATAAGATATAATTAATTAATCAAAGTTGAATAATAGTCATAATGAATTAATTAAATAATTAAGGTTATTTAATTAATAGAAGAAAGATGTGTATAGGAAATAATTAAATAACTAATATTATTTAATCATGATCATGGACATTAGAAAATTATGTGGAAAGTGATACTCGTAGGCCTAGACCAATTTTTAGTGTCTACAGTTTTCCCATCTTTGATACAATGCAATTTATCGCATTGTGTCAAAGAAAATCGTTAAAAACATGCCCTAGTCATGCCCTGGTATGAAATAGGTTAGGGTATGCCCCCTCGAGAAAATTGACAATTTTTTGAAAAAATTCAAAAAACAATTGGAAGTAGTCCCAATAAGTTAATTTGATGGCCAAAAATTCTATGGAGTTGACATAATTGAATTTGGAAGTTTTAGGGACGTGTACGGGTTGATTGAAGATGAAAGTTTATGCGGCCAATAGACAAGGTCAAAAGAAATCCCACTTTTAACCCTAGGTATAAATAGAAATTAGGGTGAAATTCAAATCATTTGCACCCCTAAGACTTGAAGAATTGAAGATTTTGCTCTGAGCTCTTGGAAAAATGTCTCCCATTTTGTACACTCATCATCGTAGATATAGAATCTGGAGCTTCTAACGGCCAGCCGACGTGGGACCCCAGTTAGTACCTTGGAATGATCTCTTGAATTTTTGTTTTGCACATAGTTTTAGGTATCCAAATTTTTATTTTCAAATGCGTTGTTCTTTGTTCACCGCATTTGCGTTCGTATGCGACACATTTGCTCACAAAACGACGCAAATGCAAAAACACGCCTAGGATTTTCTTAGGTCATTTAGGGAAAATATGCATTTGTTAATTTATGCACCGCATTTGGTCTTATGCATCTCATATTAGATTAGTTTAGGCACATGTAGGAATGTGAAACACATTTGTTAATTTATCCACCGCATTCGGTCTTATGCATTGCGTATGAGATTAGTTTAGGAACATGTAGGAATGTGAAACGCATTTGCATGTAATTAGGAAATGAAAATGCATCGCATCTACAATTTGATTTACGCATTTGCATGTTGCTTTGGGTTGTATGTTTTTGTGACGCATTTGCAATATGAAACACATATGCTTGTTTGTTTGACGCATGTATGTTCATGCACTGCACTTGAATTTTATAATGATGCATATGATATGTGCACCGAATTTCAATTTGAAACGATGCATTTGACTGTCAAAATTTGGAAAAAAATTATGATAGAAAAATGAAATGATTTGACATTTGACACATTGTTTGAATGCCCTTTGCAGGTTATACTAGATCCTATCTATACCCGGGAGTCGAAGTCAAATACCTTCGAGCTCAAAGATCATTTAGTGAGTGCAGAGACACGCTTGTTATGGACACTTAGACTTCATCACATATGTACCATGACCACTATTCGGGAAAACAGAGGTATGCTTACTGCCCTATGCGAGAGTTGGCATTTCGAGACTTCTTCATTTCATTTTCCTACTGGAGAGGCAACTGTCACGTTGGAGGATGTTTATAGTATTCTTAGATTTCCTATCAGAGGTGAGAGAGTGATGTATGATACCCAAAGGGTTTTTAGTGAGATTAGTAGATATTATGTATATGATGATATTCATAGTTTAGGGATAGAACACTAAAAGATTAGATGGTAAGTGTTAGCGGATAGATATGAGCAAATTGACTATATACTATGTTCATTGATTTTTGGGATAGTTCTTCCTGACCATCGTGGTCATGGATTTCCTATTGGGTGGGGGGAGATGTTATTTGGGATGCTTCAGAGGGAGGTTGTGTATGATTGGGGTTCCTATCTATTAGCCATGCTTTATTTCCATCTTCAATAAATAGCTTACAAAGATGTGCAGTCGATGAGCTACGGTACCACTCTTCTTATGGTTTGGGCATGGGAATGCATTGTTGTGTTCCATCCTCCGGTTATTGATGATCGAGAGGTGAGATCTCCTTATGTTTTTTGTTATGCGGGAAACATTACACAAAGCCATGTCAGAGATATTGGATATTGGAGACATGCATTGGACACATTATTCCAATTCACATGGAGACTGTACATGGATTGTGAGCGATGGTCAAATGAGGACAGTCATTTTCCTTATTGTCGGAAGACACAATACCTGATTTGGAGAACTATTTCTAGTGTCCACATTATAGAGAGACATTTCCCAGATCGTATATTGAGACAGTTTGGTGAGGTTCAGGATGAGCGTAGAGGACAAGTAGAGTTTTCTCGATCATCCAGAGAGATTCCTTGGTGGGGGCCTATGATACCAATTGCTACTGTAGAGGCAGACATTCAAACATTATAGCCTTTACAGTGGGGATGGAGGGTTGGATCAGTAGATTCAGGGACTGAAATTTCTTATGATACCTAGTGGGTTGCGCATCGTCCTGTGAAATACACAGATCCAGATCAACCGACACCAGTGGAAAGAAGCGGGAAGGGCCGAGAGGGCGGCGGAGAGGTAGAGGTAGTGGCAGGGTTGGAGGTAGAGATGGTGGTGATGATTGGAAAGGTGATGGTGGTAGAGGTGGGAGATGAGGTCGATGAGGATGGAGAGGTGGTCGGTTAGGTGGATTATCACCTATCTGTGAGGATGAGGTGGAAGCAAAGGATATACCGATGTTGGACCTCAGGCGTGGAGTGGAGATCGAAGTAGAGCATGTTGCTGAGGAGGCAGCAATAGAGGAGCATGGAGAGGCAGAGGTTGGAAGAGAGGAGCATGCAGAGGAGGAGGCCAAGAGAGAGTACATGGATATTGATCCCCTTTGCATACTAGTAGGTTATGGAGAGGATGATGTTGAGGAGAAGATATCCATGGAGGAGCAGGAGAGAGAGGTCTGGGACAGGATTGTAGAGGGGAGGCGAGATGAGGAGGCTCCCAGAGACAGTGCTATGGAGTCCTTGGAGGAGAGGTTGAGAGTGGTTATCATAGAGCGAGATTTTGTGCAGATGGAGAGAGATAGTGCTCTTATGGAGAGGGATCATGTAGTAGCCCAGAGGTAGGAGATAGAGCAGTAGTTTACTAAGATTAGACGTCTCCATAATGGTTCATCATCTGATGGTTTTTCTCATGAGTTAGTCAGGGTAGTGGAGAGAGCTTCCTATTATAGGTATTTATATGAGTCAGTGGTTCCTACTGAGAGACGAGCTCCTAGTTTTTCTAAAGCACATAGCCAGAGATCACATAGAAGGATTCAAACGAGGACACAGAGCACGGAGGGTGTGGTAGGACCATCGAGGACAGGTCCATATGACAAACCTCCCACCGCACAGAGAGTACCTCAATGATAGTTTCCTCCACATTCGCCACATGGGAGTAGCGGTAGTGGGACACATTGACATTTTCATGTTTGTGGACATTGTATTTTGATCAGAGAGCCTGCGAGCTCCTTTTATTTATTTATTGATACACTCTGACATTGTACTATGACACATGTTATTTTGAGTGATATATATATGATTTTTGATGGCATCTATATGATTTGCATGTCTTACATGATGATGTTATTTATTTCTATATGATTATGTAGCTAGATGATGTATGTACATGTTATGGATGATCATTTCTATATTATGATGTGTTCATGCAGCCTATGATAATGGCTAAATGTTATGTATGCATTTGATGATTATGGACTGCGATGTGATGTTTATATATACAATTATTTCTACATGTGATGTTATATGTACATGCAATGTTTTCATTATGTACCCTATCATAATTGAATGCTTATTATGCCATGATTTCCTAGATATGATAGATGCCTATATTTTTATGTTTTTGGAATTTAAGGTATATATCGTATTTACAATGTATGGTATTTACAGGATTTTTCTAACATGAATGCATATGGAGGATGCTTTATATTTTTGTGTGTCACAGGACTCTATCATTATGCCAAATAAAAGAAATGTTAGCATGGATAATTCAAAGTGTTAGTATGAAACAAGAAAGGTTGTTTGAAGGACATATAATCTTCGATATTTTTCCATATTTATACTAAGCTTTGCATTTTATCATCATTGGGTGGGACTAACACAAATGGATATTACACACCATGATATGAGCTAGACCATAGAGTACAAAATCATCCACTTGCGAAAAATAGACAATCGCAGACAAGGAGTGTCTTAACTCATACTAAGGGAAAGATTTCCCCAGTCTTTTTGTCCAGAAAAACCACAGACAATAATCAAATAAAAATAGGTCATGAGACATCATTGCTCCTCTAAATCCTTCATGGGACATCCTCGAGGGAACTAGTAACATGACTCAAAATCCAAAGTTAAAAAGATAGTTGACAGACAACAGTCAAAGAAAAAGAGTCCTAAGACATCCTTGCTTCTCTAAATCCTTCAAGGGACATCCTTGAGAAATCTAGTGACCAAAATCATGCACAAATCGATAAAAAGATAAGAAAAAATAAGATATAAAGTCAAAAAGCCAATAAAAGTATTTTCCAAAACTTGATCTTGTGTAATTGTTTGATGTTTGACATAGCCCAATGTGAGGGATGACACATACCATATAAGATGTTGAGTCTGGCTTCGACTTTGTGACTATCTGTGTAAGGCATGACAAAGCCTAGTTTCATAAAGACACGTGTCGTATAAGAAGTTTGAGTCTAATGTTATTGATGTGACAAGCTACATGAGGCTATCATGATTGACGATGCCTGTTGACAAGAAAGACATATCTTAATAAAGACATAAGTTGATTGTTCTGACAATATGATTGATTTTGACTTCATGACAGTTTGGCTTATTTTATTTGTTGATGCTTCACTTGTTTAGATGCCTCGACTATTGTGTGTGTGTTTGTTGATTTGATATGATGTACCCTAAAGGACTGACCTAGTGCGGCCTCGGGGGCTCATTGATTGATGGTGTTTCCTATGTTGTACACGCAAAGACCTCATAGTTCGACATGACCATTGACTTTCACATGTACAATGAGTGATGATTTTATGTGTGATGCATGACAAACCTAATGCCTCGGGGAACATCAACAAATGGCCTTACCTATGTCTAGTTGCAGAGGCAACGTAGTTCGACTATGTCTAGGACTAACTTGACACAACTGACTCTGACTCTATTTTTGGGATTTTTGACATGTTTTTTATTTTTTTGTCTTTTTGGATTTTTTTGATGTTTTTTGTATTTTTTTAGGACATTTTATGATGTTTTTGAGTTTTTTTCAAGACATTTTTTTACGGTTGAATGCTATGTACAAGGTCCAAATGACGCAGATCAAGGATTTGCCCCCTGTCGGGAATAAGATCTATATGATGGAGTGGGGAGACAAAGTGGACTTGATGTCAATCGTTCCAAGTAACTGATAAGACAACAATTTATTATGACTGATAGTGAAAAAGTTTGATCAGAATGATGGTAGACAAAAGAGAAAAATCGATTACACATGGCGCCTGTTTGCCAGGTTTTCTGTTTATATTTTTATTGATTTTTCAATTTATTTTTTGGTGTTACAAAGATGCCTGTTTGCCAGGTTTTCATCAAGGTAACAATTTTTTTGTTTTTCTACTCTTTTTTTTGTATTTTTCGGATTAAGACATGGTTCTTAGAAGCTACACATAGAATCTCTTCAGATGAAGGTTGTTGATTGGTGAGAAAATTAGTTCTCCTTTAGGAGTTGAGAGTTTATACACTCCTGATCCAAAGGATTTTGTAACAATATAAGGCCCTAACCAATTAGGTTCAAAATTACCCAGTTTTTCTCTTTTTGTCTGATTCTTAGGATTTTCCATCAAGACCAAGTCACCAATGTCGAAGTGTTGATTTAGAACTTTCCTATTATAGTTGCGATGAAGACGGTTCTGAGATGCTTGAAGATGATCTAATTCCTTTTGTCTTCATTCATCTAGGAATTCTAAATCATGCAATCTGGATACACGATACTCTTCATCGTCAATATGACCTTTCAAGGATACCCTTAGGGAAGGAATTTCAACCTCAATAGGTAAGATAGCTTTAGAACCAAATACCAGGGAATATGGAGTGGCACCGGTGGGAGTATGGATGCTTGTGTGATAGGCCCATAAGGCAAGATTAAGTTATAGATTACAGTGACGACCAGCATCATTGACAGTCTTTTTGAGGATTCTGATGATGGTTTTATTAGACGCCTCGGCTTGACCTTTACCTTGTGGGTAATATGGAGTGGAAAAATGGTGTTGGATGTGGAATTCTTCACAGAGATGGTAGACTTCTTGGTTTTTGAATGGATGACCATTTTCTGTGATGATAGATTGAGAGACACCATACCGATAGATTATGTAGTTTAGGATAAACTTGGATATTTATGTGTCGGTGATGTAAGTCATGGGAATAGCCTCGATCCATTTGGTGAAGTATTCGGTAGCGGTTATAATGAACTTATGGTCATTGGATGATGGAGGGTGTATCTTACCTATGAGGTCAAGTCCCCATTGGGAAAAGGGCCATGGTGTAGTAATCGGACAGAGCTCTTATGCTCGTGCGTATCAAATATTCATGTATTTGACACTGTCGTCATTTCTTGACAAAGATATATGAGTCTTTTTCCATTGTAGGCCAATAATAACCTAATCTCATAATCTTGTGGGCTACAGTAGGACCGCTAGAATGGGATCCACATATATCTTCATATACCGCACGTAACGTTACTTGTGTTTCTTCAGCATCGAGACATCTCATCAAGGTGTTATCTAAGGTACGTCTATAGAGGGTATCTCCGATGATGGTGTATTTGGTACACCTACAAATAAAGGTTCTATGTTGGTTGTTTTACACGTCTAAAGGTAGGATTTGGACATTTACATAGTCGTATCCATCCTTGTACCAGGGGGAAGTAGGACCAACAATCATACACACCATTGCTGAATTGGGGACATCATAGGCAGGGACCAAAATTTGTTCGACCAAAAAATTGAATTTAGGAACATTGCTAGGAATATCCAATAAGGAACCCATGATTACCATAGCATCTGCTGCCCTATTCTAAATGTGTGGTATTTGTTCAAAGGTGATTTCATCAAAGTACTTCTTGAAATTGTCGGCCATACGCTTGTAGGGGGAAATTTTCTCATCTTTTTTTTCATAATCATCATTGACTTGTCGGATTACTAGCTGAGAATCCCCATAAACATGTAGATTCTTGATCTTCCATTGGGATGTCATTCCTAGTCCTGTCACTAAGGCTTCATATTCCGCTATGTTGTTGGTGCAAGGGAAAGAAATTTTGAATGATTTAGGAATAGTATCACCTTGAGGTGTAACAAATAGTATACCTGCTCCTGAACCACGATTAGTATGTGACCCATCAAAGTATAATTTCCATCTGGTTCTAGTGTCAACTTTGAAGATAAACTCATCAGAAAAATCTACTTGCCCTTTTATAGCTTTCCTTTCCACATACCGGATGTCATATTCACTAAGTATCATCACCCATTTAGCTAATTGGCATGTTAATGTTGCTTTACTTAGGAGATATTTCAAAGGGTCTATTTTTACGACTAGCATAGTTTGGCAATTTAGCATATAGTGCCAAAGTTTTTGAGTAGAAAAGACTACCACAAGACAAGCACATTCTATATTACTATATTTAAGTTCATATCCCACCAAATTATGATCGATGTAGTACAGTTCCCTTTCATGACCTTGATCATCATTTTGTGCGAGTAGGGTGCCTAATACTGATTGGGTTGCTAAAATGTAAAGTATCAAAGGTTTGTCATCTTTAGGTGGCATTAACACAAGTGGTGTAAGCAGATAATCCTTGATTATTTGGAAAGCTTCTTGGAATTTGGGTGTCCATGCAAACGGTACCCCCTTCTTAAGAAAATGTTGGAATCGATGTATCTTGTTTGCTAACTATACTATGAAGCATCTAGTAGACTGTAATCTCCCTTGTAGTGTTCTTGTTGTGCCCTTTTGCACACACGCCCCATTCGGAACGGGGACCCTCTTTTCCCTGCCTTTTTTTCTTTTTTGGTCCCTTTCGTTTTGCCTCATTTTGCGTCCCCCTCTTTTTTGTGTACCCTGGAGTCGGGTGGTGGCACATTCCCCAATGTCATATTTTAAGTTTCATGCTTTCCGGGTTTTCCTTGTCAGAATTTTGGCATCTGTGGCAATTTTTGGGTTTCCCCTTCCGGGTTTCCTTTGCTGGGTTTCCCCTTTCGGAATTCCTTTCTCGGGTTTCCCTTGCTGGTCTTCCTCTATTGGGTTTTCCCTCAGGCGTTGTTGTTTCCAGCGGCGTCCACCGACCGGCTTCCCGAACCTCGGACCCCGAACCTCCCGCCGCCTCTGCGTTTTTTGGAGTTCACCAACCTAACCTACAACCGTACGGAGTCATTAATGTTGTATTAATGGCCGCCTTTTGCTATAAAAATGATTTTGTCGGCTGTCATTATCAAAGGTTCGAGTGAGAGATAAGGTTGAAGAGCTCCCCGCGAATTTGCCTTTCCTCCTGTCGATTTTTGAGGTGTTTTCCCGGTGACATCCCCGCGTCCGGCAGCTTGTTCTTCGAATTTTTGAGGTAGGTTTTTCGTTCGCGCACCCTAGTTTCTCTTTTGCGGTTTTTCAGATTTTCTTGAGGTTAAATTGTAAAATGAGACCTGAACTAGCTAGATTTCCCCCCTGCGCTCAAAACCCATATCTTGGAATCTAAAATCAACGCTTTAAACGCCCAAAAAATTGATTCGGAACCTTCCTGCGTTGCAGCTGTTCTTCGGAATGGCACCGGAGTCTTCCGGGCCCGGGTCTTCCCACGACCATCCGTACCGTCGTCTTCCAAATTTTTAACCTTTTTTCTTCCTTTCGGGTTCCTCCCTCCGGAATTCCCTTCTCGGGATGCCTTTGTGCCCCCACTGTTCCTAACGGCACCATCCGAGCGTCTTCCCAACCCTCAGATCCCGGACCCTCAATTTCCTTTTACCACCAAACTTCACGATTTTGTTTGAATCCGTCCCGAGATTCCTTCCCCGGAATTCCTCTCTCGGAATTCCACTCCCGGGATTCCCTTCTCAGAATTCCTTCCTTATCTCGCCGTTTCAAACGGCGTCCATCTTGCGGCTTCCCGGATCCTGAACCCCGGTCCGCTGTCCGCTGGAACCCCTAGGCTTCGGTCTTTTTCTCCGATCTACCTCCGGATTCTGGGCGCCGAAATTCCTCTTTTGGAGTTCCTCTACTAAAATTCCTCTCCCGGAATTCCATCTCCTTTGCGTTGTTCTAAGCACCGGGCACGGAGCGTCTTCTCAACCTCTGGGTCTCGGTGTCCCGTTTGCCGTCCGTTTCTCCTGAACCATTCGGCTGCTTCCAGATTTCCTCTGTCAGATTTCCTCTTCCGGGTTTCCCCTCCTAGGTTTTCCCCTAAGTTTCGTCGTTCCACACGGCCGTCCACCTTGCGGCTTCCCGGCTACGGCAATCCGAGATCCGGATTTCGCTACCCGGAATTCCATCTCCTCTGCATCATTTCAAATGGCTTCCCTGCAGATGATCCCCGAACCTCCAAATGGGGCATCAAATGACCTCCAAATCCAAAACGGATTTCGACCCACTTACTAAAATTTGGTCTTCTTCCATTTCCAACTTCAAATTTTCAAATCCCACTTTGGGAAGTGCATATGGGAACTCCATTCTCATTTTGTTGTTTCAAACGGCATTCTGCCTAGGGATTTCTGGCCCAAGAACTCCGGATTGTTTGCACTGCCCTCTAATGATGAAATACCTTGCCTCTAAGATTGTTAAAATATTAATTATGATTGCTGGACTAATCTTGACATGCAGGTATTCGGCGTTAGCCATTTTGTGAAGTTCGTTGTTACTAATTCTCGTCTGTTGTGTAGGATTTATGGAATCCGACCCAGAGACTTTTGGTGCTTCCAAAAAGGGAAAAGGAACAGCCAAGCCACCAAGGGGCAAGGAAGACAAGGAATTGATGAAGTACAAGTTCCAAGGGGTCCCTATCCAGTCTAGGGTCACTACCCTTTGGAGGGATGTTTCAGATACCAACATCGAACAGGTCGATGTTGATGAATTTACGCAGAGGGTCAGAATGAACTCAAAGACTGCAGGTGCCAAATTGATAAAGAGCAGTGGACTTGCCAAGGTTGCAGGTTTCCCACCGGCCCTAGTAGCCCCAGAGCTGGTGATGGCATGTGTCGAAGTATATCAGTCGGATACTAGAACAATAGTGGATCACGAGGGGAATATCCTTGCAGATATGTCTCTGTCAGGCATAACCGAGACCTTCCACATTCCCACATCTGAGAGCATGGAGGTCCCCACCTTGGAAGACTATAAGGAGGTGTGGGAGCAGGACCCGTTGGAGTGCAAAAGGGTTATCAACCACTGTTGGTTGAAAGAAAAATGGGCTAGTGCTGGGAAGCTTCCTCAAGAGCTCTACCGCAGTGACTTCTCCGAGGACTACCATGATTTGGTAACCCTCCTCAGTCGAATCAGAGGCCTTCCTAGCACAGTCTTCTTCCAAGAATGGATGTTCTATTTCATAGAATAGATTCTCTAAGGAAAGGACACCTTCTTCTATTGGGGATAGATCATCAGCGATTGCTTCCATGAGCAGTTCACCACCATGAAGAGGACTAACAAGTTCTTCATGACATCATACTTAGTGTACTCCCTCGCCAATCAGCGACACTATCAAGGTTTGATAGTAATGCAAGGTGATCCATTAGGACCGGAGCTCAAACCATATGACAAGTACCTTCAATTGCAATTCAGAAACTTCAAAACGAACTACTGCAGGGTGAGTGATGCGTTCATTGCCCATGTGATCCGATTAGTAGGAGGAGCTTTCCAAAGGAGAACATCTCACAGTGCCAAGGTCCTCCTTAGACAATATGCCTTCCGGTATATCTAGTTCCCAAGGTTCACATACATCCGTGCAGAAGGTTTCTCGGATAAACCAAACAAGCTGCCCCAGTACCCAAACGACCGGATTGTCCTCCTGGAGCTGACTCGGCAGCTGTGACACATTCACAGTGTCTTGAGTGAGAAGCATCTGGCAAGCCCCGTCTACCCCATGAACCTTGGACAAGGGATGTATAAGGTCCACACTTCCCAGTGTGTGGGATATTCAGAAAGGGAGTTGATGGAATATAATTTTGAACAATACAGAGCTAGGCCACGAATGGATCCCTATGGCCATGTCAGAAAGGCACCGGGGTGCGGATATGCCCACCTCCATAACATCGAGGATTTCTAGGCCAACTGCAAGGACAATCTCAAGGTGCGGTTGCGATATTACATGCGCATGACAGTCCTCCATGTATGAAGGGTGAACTTGTGCCCGGTACCCGATTAGCTGGAGGAGGATGAGGAGGCAATAGTGGATCCAATGTATGATATAGTCTCCAACCTGCCATTGCCCACCATCAATTGGGATGCACTAGAACTCGGTGACATTAGTGTGCTCACAAGGGCATGGATTGATGGAAAGGTGGCCCAATTGAAACAACAAGGGGTCGTCTTGACATATACCGAGCTCTCAGGAGAGCATGTAAGTGAGCCAAGTGGCTCCGAAGGTGGAGAGGTTGCCACTACAACTGGGGAGACATCTAAGACCCCACCACCTCCAAGGACCAGAAAAAGAAAAGAGGCTAGCCAGCAGCTACCCAAACTAAGGGTCTATGCCCGTAAGTCTTCCGAGCCAGAGCCCTCTCAAAATAAGAGAAAAACAACAGGAAGCGCGGAGACATTGGTGATGCCCAAGGGCTCACCCCTCGGGATCGCGAGCAAAGGATCAAGCTCATTTGTATCTCCACCCATGATAATCACCACTGCCACCCCGCTTGCCTCAATTCCAGCTTTTGCTTCCTCCCCGCCTACGGTGGATATCTCCGTCCACCTTGCTCCTACTCCTCTGGCATTTCATGTCATTCTCGTGGATTCATCATCCACTACCACCTCGCCAATGACCTCTTCCTCCATGTCCCCTTCCCTTCCTTCCGCATCCACTACCACAACACTAGCCCCAAACCTTCCTGATTCCTTTGTGAGGTATATGCAGAATGTGCCTTCTGAGCTTTCGGGGATGCTCACCAATCCAATAGTCCAGGTAGCAATAGCTCAAGCTATGGCATCCACTCCAATGGCATCTCCTTCTATCGAATCACCAAAGATGGAGGCCACCATGCAAATATTAGAAGAGCATGAACGACAGCAGCCAGAGGCTGAGAAGGTTCCGGAGTATGAAGAGTTTGAGTATCACGAACATCCCTTGTACGAGTGTCGAGAAATTGATGAGGTAGTTTGTGAATCTTCCAGTGGGGAAAGTGAAAGCAGTGAGGACCTTAACACCGAGCTAATCAGAGAGTCAAATGATCCAAGGCTCAATGAAGAATGGGGTAAATAGCTTAAGGAAATTGAGGACAAGGAGGTCGAGGATCGGCTTGCACAGGAAGAAGAGACTGCTGCTCCAGAAATGGAAGGTAACAGATCTCCCATCGAGGAACATGGCCGGACCCCAAAGCATGGCGAGGAAACTTTCCTCCAAGAGAGCAAGCAAACAAAAAGCCCCGAGAAGCATCAAGATACTCTGAACATGGAGGAGGATGCTGAGAAAGTAGATTCACCCAAGCAGCAGCTACAAACTGAGTCCCCCGCCGGGCATGAAACAGTTGAACACATTTCTGATGAAGGAAAAGAGGATGCAGGAATGAGTGAGAAAGCGCTCGTCATCAGAGATATCGAGCTTGAGAAGGAGGACAGTGGGACTCAGAATGAAGTACCAGAAAAGGAACCTCAAATGCTTGATTGGTTGCAAAGGCAGCTCAAACAAAAGACTCCCGCGACAAAGGATCCCAAGGCAAGGCTAGAAGCCATCATGGCCAGAGCACGAATAGGCACCAGAAAAGAGAAGAAGCTGAAGATCAGATCAAGGATAACCATGGATGCCTCGGGATCAAGGGTCGTGCAATTAGCAATGCCGATGGTTGGAGAACAAGGTATCACTTACAACGTCTCCACCATCGATTTGGGATTGGCCACAAGGGAGCAGAAGGTCGAGCATCTCCAGGAGTCGGTCGACACTGTAGTGCACCTTATCCAGCAGGATAAGATCTCAAAGGAGGAGTTGAAGGAGCAGGTGGTGGACCTAACCACATATATTTAGCAATGGTCATCTTCGGATGATCAACCCACGACATCATCGGCCCGCCTCAGCTACTATCCAGAGAGAAAATTGATAAACTAGAAAAGAGGCGGAACCTGGGTAGAACTACGGAAAATTGGTTCCGACAAGTTTTGGACCTAGGAAGCATGGGTATCAACGTGGCTGTCTGAGTAGTGAATAGATTCTTGGAGGTCCAGAAAACTCTAGAGGACATGAGGAAAATCTATGAGAGGTTCCCGGCGAAATACAATGCAGCCTACCCAAAGATTGAAGCTATTCTAGCTTTACCGAGTGATATCTGGGAGAGGGACCTTGCCTTCAAAGACGATGACCACTGGCTAATGGATACTTGGAAGAGAGACTATGACTATAGAAAGAGGCGGCTAAAGTAGGTTTTGGAGCGGATAGCGCCCGATATTGAATGGGCAAGGGAATCCAGAGAGGAGTGTATGCAGTACCTCAAACTGATGACAGGGTACGAAGTGCCCGCAATTGAGATCAACTTCGAGAACATCAAGCCCCACTTCTTCAAGGCTATGGAAGATGGGATTTTCGCTGAAATCACCACTGATTTCATGTGCTTCGCAGCCCGAGCCTTTGCACAGTCAGAAGCCTACCAAGAAAATGATGTCAAATATGAGGCAGATTGGAAGAAGCTTGGCAGCAATTCCCAGGAGTGGAGTTATCAGATCTTGAAGGCTGATATCTTGGAGGTAGAAAAGTTCCAGTCTCTGATCCTGAATTTCATGGAGTATGCCGCGTTGAAGAAATGAGAGGGCAACCCAGTCATCGACGAATAGTTCCTTGAAGAATAGCTACAACAAAGGGCAAATCACTAAAGAAAAATTTGCTACAGTGTTGTCACTAGATGAGGAGATAGGGAAGAGACAAGAAAGTATTTTATAAATGTAATATATTGAGGGGTAGGTGAAACCCTAATGTAAAATGAATCTTGGCCACATAATGGAATCAAATCTTGGCCACTCATTTTGTTTTGTGAAAACTATAAAGAAGGCTCTCCTCCTTTCATTCTAGGAGAGTTGAGTTGTTGTAAAGGCATGCTAAAGAAATTATAAATAGCAAATACAGTCAATTTTGGTGTATTTTCTGGGTTTCTCAATATGTTTCATGATTCCTCTCCCTTTTAGTTATAGCTTTGCTTTAAGTTATTTTTCAGTTCTAGCACCTTCAGTTTCAACTTGGTAGATTTAGTATGTTATTTCTGGTTTTGGAGGTAGTTGTTGTGTGTATGCTTTCCTTTTCCATACTTTTGGTCATTTGCTGAAGGTAGATGACTGTGCAAAGTTAGTCTGGACTTTGATTCCATTGCTGCTCATTGAACTTCATCTTTTATTCATGTTTCCATAGTGAGTGAATGATGAACATCTGCAGTCCCTAGAAGATAGCACTGATTTCATGATATTGTGAGAATTCTGGTTAAGTGAAATCCTGTTTAAGGAAACTATCCATAGCAGGAACCTCCATGATCACTATTCATTGGTAGTTGCAGGTCTGGGAAACATCTTTCTTCCTCGCCTTTTCTTTTTTCCTTTTTTTAGAATCAACTTGTGCCAAGGTTCGTTGCACATTATAAAGCCAAATCCGACGAAATAATGGAGTCTCAGACTGCTGTTTGAACCTGTAGCAAAGCATATCAATTTCAGACCTATAGAACTCCATTTATTGACTCAATTCCCCTACAACTTCAACCACATAAGGCCACCTTGTGATTCCAGCAAATCACACATGTTGGAGTTGAGAAGATACAACACCACAGAAGCCCAAATGATATTTGCAAGCAAATAACCTGTTACAAGGAGAAACAAAGAGAAGCAACAAAAGAAGTGCTCAAGAATGTGGAGCAATGTATTCACCTGAAAATGTAAAATGAATAATGATACAAAAGATAGTTTTAAACTACATATAGATGAAAACCCTAAAAAAGGAAAACCCTAGGCTTGCACAATAATAATTAATAAAGTAATTAATTATTATGCACCTAATGTTAGCTTAAGTGAAAAGAGGTAAAAGGGAACTTTACGTAATTAAACAAATATTGTTTAATTAATAAAGTAAATACCCAATTACTCTACCACCCCCCCTTAAGATAGACATAGGGAGAATCTAAAACCTAGAAGAAGCTATTGAAAGCAAAAGCAATGGGTCCCAGCAACAAGGCCAAATTAGGTACCCATGTACAAAATCAATGCAAACTAAATGAAATGGGGTAAAGGAGAAAACCCAGTGGGAACAAAACTCCTCCCCAAAATAGAATGCAAGGAAGAAATGCAATGCACTAATGAAAGAAGGATAGGAGGTGGATAACATAATACCCCCCATAGACAGCTTCTATCATATAAGTACATGTACAATGATCTCCATAGGAGATATAGAAAGAGAGAAGAAGGCCCCCCCACAATGAAGAAACTCCTGTCACAATGGTAGATGCCTGATGTAGAATCCAAAAGGAGATCCTGAAGCGACAAAAGATATTCCTCCCCTTGGGAAGAAACGGATCCATGGACCTGTACCGAAGAAACCCTGTGAAGAAGGAAGAACCAATCTGTCTCAAGATGTGTGCCATGATAGGATGCTGAAGAGTCTCACTGTATGAATGGAAACAAATAATGTCAAATCCAATCTGATGTGGAGAATACTGAAATGCAACCTCTGAATGCACAGATAATGGTGGGCGAACAGTGATAACCTGACTATCAAGGTAGAGGAGATGAATGTCCTCAAAATAATCCTCCAAATCTGCAATATAGGACTCCACAAATAAGAAAGATATGTCTGCAACATAAGAGTCCAAAGTAGCTATCTCTGGAAGATGTATGATTCCCTGCTGCACTGAATCAAGAACAACAAGAGATGCTGATGAAGTCTCAGTCTGAAGAGTAGGAACTATGAGACAAACCTCTGATCCATCGAAATAAGTAAGGGTGTCTAAATACTCAAGCTCCTCTAAAGTATCATGATCAAATGGTGTATTCTCTCTCCAAGAAATGGGTATGAGACAATCTGAAGCAGGATCCTCTGGGAATGGAGATAGAATAGGGTCTCCATAGATCTCCTGAAGACATGTCCAAAGTGGGTGAGGACAATCAATGTCCGATATAACCAACACAGTGTCATGATCAACACTAGACAATATAACTCCTGCAATGTGATTTCTAATAATATCCCATGCTAATCTACCCTCTAAAGTTGTTGGTTCAGGTATGAGATCATACAAATAAGGCAAAATATTAAGCCACCTACAATGTGTAAGTATACCCTTTGCCCATGACTCATAATTACCCCGTTCCAGAAGAACAACTGAAGGGTGAGTAGAGAAACCCATGATAACTCTTCAAATGAAAAAAAACTAAGAAATTTGACCTTACAATATTTAGATCAAGTGAATATAACCCATCCCATGCAAACAAAACTCATGTAGGAGCCAGAAGGACCAAGTAATTGAGCAAAGTGTAAAAACACACAAATCTGAATAAAAAATACCTGGTAAACGAACTGGTAAAATAGACTATAAATCTGGAAATATCACTATAACATCTTTCCAACACCTATTCATTTGTGCAAAACAGAGTTCAGACGCAAAAGATACGCCCCTTGGAGTGAAAAAACCAAGTTCTAACTTTGACTGGCAAAAAACACAGCAAAACTGCAAAATTAGGAAAAATTACCAATACCACTGGAACAATTCCGGAACCAGCTTTCCGACGATATCTTGTTTGCAAAAAACCGAGAAAAAATGCCCATTCTACGCCCGATTTAGCGCAAGCTGCTCCAATGTGCAAAAAAAAATATTGTTTGGAGCCCTCAAGGGCTAAAGTCTTCGGCCCCTGGTCACGTAGACGACCAGGGGGCTGGCGGCTGGGCAGAGCCCGCGGTCACCCATGTGACCGGGTGGCGGGGGCTTGGAAGCCCGTAGGGGCTAGCACGGCCGACTTGGGTCAACGAGTCCGGTGGTGAGCTCGGGTGTCGGCGGGGCGAGTCGGGACCTCGACGGTGTTGGCTGGGCGAGTCGAGAGCTCGGCGGTGTCGGCTGGGTGAGCAGGGAGCTCGGCGGAGCTCGGGTGGCAGCCGGAGCGATCGGAGCAGCCGGTGGACGGAGGAGCCAGGCGGAGCACGAGCTGAGGCTGCCGGTGGCGATGGCTGAGCGGTGGCCGTCGGGTGGCGAAAAACAAATACACTGGCCGCGTAAAATAAAATAAAAAAACCTTAGATTTTTGATGATTTTTTTATTTTTTTTGCGATTTTTGCTCCGTACGGCCCTAGGGCAAAAAAAATTTTGCCTTCCAAATTGACTGTAACCAAAATCGACGATTTGACAGTTGATTTAGGAGTTTTTGGGTGCTACAAATCCAATGGAACTGTCCATTTGAGCCCAAAGTGAACCCAAAAAATGGAGTATGCTGAATCCACCCAAAAAAACTTTAGAACCCTAGATTTGCTTCCAATGCAAAATCTCAAAACAAGAACAAGCAGCTGCAAATTTGAAGCTCTGATACCATGTTGGAGTTGAGAAGATACAACACCACAGAAGCCCAAACGATCTTTGCAAGCAAATAACCAGTTACAAGGAGAAACAAAGAGAAGCAACAAAAGAAGTGCTCAAGAATGTGGAGCAATGTATTCACCTAAAAATGTAAAATGAATAATGATACAAAAGATAGTTTTCAACTACATATAGATGAAAACCCTAAAAAGGAAAACCCTAGGCTTGCACAATAATAATTAATAAAGTAATTAATTATTATGCACCTAATGTTAGCTTAAGTGAAAAGAAGTAAAAGGGAACTTTACGTAATTAAACAAATATTGTTTAATTAATAAAGTAAATACCCAATTACTCTAACAACACAAACAACTGAAATATTCCAAGCACTGTCAAGACCTGACATCTGAGAGACCTTGGGATAGTGTTCTGCAATTTGATTGTGGAAGGTTGTCTTTCAAGAGAGGTAATGCACCTACTATTACCTGTGTTGTAAAGTGCATAAAAACACCATCAACAGTTCTTAGTTGACTGATGCTGACTGGTGGAGGAATATCCACTAAAACTTTTACTTTTGCAAGGTCCACTTCAATGTCTCTTCTAGAAATGATATATCCTAGAAGTTTTCCTGATTTAACGCCAAAGACACATTTTTTTGGATTCAGTCTTACATTGTAAATTTCCAATCTTTCAAATATCTTGTTAAGTACTTTCAAATGATCTTCTCTTGTTAATGATTTGGCTATTATGTCATTGACATAGTCTTCCATGAGAGTATGTACAAGGTCATGGAAAATAGTCATCATTGCACGTTGATATGTAGCTCCAACATTTTTGAGCCCAAAAGGAATAACATTCCAGTAGTATGTTCCCCATAGAGATGTGAAAGTTGTCTTATGTTGGTCCTCAGTAGCAATTTTGATATGATTATACCCAAAGAAACCATCCATGAGGGATAGCATCTCATATCCTGCTGTAAGGTCTACTATCATGTCGATGTTCGACAAAGGGAAGTCATCCTTAGGGCATGCCTTATTGATATCTCTAAAGTCTGTAATATGTAAATGCCCCTAGATGGTTTGGTCACTAGTACAAGATTTGATATCCACTCTGCATAGTCTATGGACCTAATGAATCCAACATCCAATAGCTTCTTAAGTTCAACTTTGACTAGTAAAGCGATTTTTGGATGCATCTTTCTTAGCTTCTGCTTGACGGGCTTAATACCTGGCTATAATGGTAGATGGTGTAATATAAGGTCTAGATCTAGCCCAGGCATGTCAGCATATGACCATGAAAAGTTTATCTGTCTCTTTGTGAAGAATTCTTGAAACTCTAGTTCCTCTGTCTCGGTCAAAGATGATGCAAAGTATATTACCCACGGGTTTTCTTCAGTGTTTATGTTGATCTCAACAGACTCTTCTACTAACATGGGTGAGTTTTCTTGAGTAACTGGGAGATTGTTCAAATCTCCATCCTTGGGTGCCTAAGAGAGGTTTTCGCCCTCGAATGAGTCCTTTATTTTTACTATTTCTTCTTCCAAAAGCGCCTTTCGGTTTTCACCTAGGGACTTGTCATTTTCCTCATTTTCATTGTTTTTCTTTTTATTTTCACTTTTGCGACTAGAGGTATGAATAGACTCCCCAAAATATGCTTTGAAATCCAAGTCTATGGTAAAGCCAACTTTATGATCCCCTCTAGGTATGCCTTCTTGAAGTCCCATGAACTCATCTATTGCTTCGTTGTTCTCGAATATGTCCAAGATAGGTGTACCTTTTTTATCCCAATCGATAAGTTGGAGACATACGAGGGGCATGTCATCATCAGATTTATCAAATGTGGAGGCTAACAAGGTGAATATAGAGTGGTTAACATGGTCACAAAAGTTTTGTACTAACTCCTTTTTGTTCTTCTTCCTAGAGATAGGTAAAATTGGTTGAGGTACAACTGCAAGGGCTAGGTCATTAGAAGATGGATCGTTAGGTACCAAGGACTCGTGATCAAGATTTTCCCAAAAATAAATTTTAAGCCACTCTTCTTTAGACAAGGAATTTTTAGGACAGGGGCTAGATGGAGTTGGTGTGGGTTGTAGCATTTTATCAAGTTCACCAAATAGCTTGTCTAGGTCCATTATGCTGGTAGAGGATAGGGAATCCCATTCATAGTCGCTTGAGTCAGGGGAGTGATCATAAATTGGGTCAAGTGGTTCATGAGATATCTCTATGTCTTCAAAAGCACTTATGTCCTCTTGTAATGATAATGGAGGACCAAGAATACCAGTTATAATCGGTTGAAACCCTAGGCAAAGTCCTTTTGGTCGTGGTGAGATAATGATTGGTTCAGTCCTTCTATTTTGATGCAGTCCTAACCCACTATGTCTGTCATATCTATTACTGTGCATTATCATGAATCCTTTTTCATATTTATCCTTAGATATCTGAATAGACGGGAGAGGGTATTCTTTGTCCTCTTTGTACAACCACGAGGTGATTTCATCTTGGTCCATAGCTTCTTTACTTAGCTCTCCCCATTTTGTCAATGTCATTGTAGGAGGGACATGGAACATGATTACTAATTCTCCTATCTGTTGTGGGTAGACCATATGACTTAGGAGGAATCATTTGACTGACAAAATAGGATGCTTTCATGTTGTATTTTCCACAGCCCTTATCTTGGATCTCGACCTTAGGATTGGATGATGGTGTTTGTGATGTAATGGACTTGGTAAGAGTTGATGGATCAACGTACAAGGATAAGGTGGAGGATGAAGCCTCTTCATTGACTGGGAATTGTCTTTGTGGATTTTCACGTAGGCTCGTGCAATATTAGAAAGGATCTGGATCATCGTCAATGGTGACCTCTGTACCATTGTATGGGAATTTGAGAGACTGATGATATGTGGAAGGGACAACTTTCATAGCCTATATCCAAAGTCTACCCAACAAAAGCTTGTAGGGAAGGGTGAGATCCAAGACTTGGAAACTAGTGTCCACAACTGCAGGGCCAATCTTGATAGGGAGTGTGACAACTCCTTTAGATGATATTTCCTCATCATCATATGCCTTAATAACTATACTCTTAGTGGTTTCCACGCATGCTTCTAAGAAACCTAATGCCTTAACCAATTTCAAGGTGCAAAGGTTCAACCCTGCTCCTCTGTCTACCAAGACTCGTCTGACTTTGGTTTGATGGACAAGAACTTCAAGGCATAGTGGGTCGTTATTATTGGTCTTCTTAGTTGAATAATCCCGCTAAGAGAATGTAGTGTGATGGGATTTGGTTAAGTATCCTACCATTTCTTTGAAATGATTGAAATCTATGTTGGTAGGGATAGTAGTGTTCTGTAAGGATTTATCGAGAATGGATTGATGATCGGGTGATAGGGTCAATAGTTCCAAGATGAATATATGCTTTGGGGTCTTCCCCAACTAGTCAAGTAAGTTATACTTAGGCTTGGAAGACTATGGTGGTGGCTCTGATGAAGGACCTGGAAGGGTTATCTTGGTTTTACGTGTATTGACAACACATTCAAGACACTTCTTTATGGTAATGTTATTGATATTTTCATCAGCAACTGAGATATGATTGATGTTAGTACCTAGTTTATAATCGTACTTAGCACTGTTATAATTGGCCGAGGTATTATTATTAGTTCCCAAACGGGAGGCCTTTCCTTTCCCATGGTCATGTAGTGGATCTATGAAGACCTTGTGATCATTGTTCTTGGTATGTTTCTTCCCATTGAATTATATGGTTTTGTCTTCAACAAAATCTTGTATGAGGTTTTTCAGTTGTCGACATTGCTAAAGGTTATGTCCCTTTGTTTGATGGTATTCGTAATAGGAATTATCATCCCACCATGAAGATTTAGAATTTCCAAGATCATATTGTTTTGATTCTATATGTTTTAGGAGATTATGTTTAATCAATTCTTTGAAAACTGTCTCAATTGGTTCCCCCAAAGGGGTAAATTCACATTTAGGAAATCTCCTTTGTGGTCGTTGTTGTTGCAAATTTTGGACAAAGTTGGCAGTTTGATCCAGATTATTAATCATGTCATGATTGGGAGTGTAACCTCTAAGTGTGATGACAAGTCCTGCATGTAGGGTCTTAGCATCAACAATTATGCCATTTGATACATTCTTGTTTCTAGACCAGAACTTGTTTCTATCTTTGGGAGCATTTTGGTGTTGAACAACTAGGTTCCTGCCTGGTACCTTAATGTCTCATTTATCAATAAGGCTATTTTCAAGTATAATGCCCTTTTGTACCAAGTCTAGGAATGAGGTACAACAATGTACCCTTAAGTCACTTCTCAGTTTTGGATGTAGATTTTCAAGGAATATCGCAACTTTTTGATTTTTTGGTATCTCAACTGGACATCGACTAGCTAAACTTCTCCATCTCTGAAAGAAAGTGGTGAAAGTTTTGCCTTCTTGCGTACTGTGACATAAGGTAGCTATTGTTATTTCATTGTCTATGTCGAAGGCAAAGTGTTCAACCAAATTCTCAGCTAATTCACCCCATGATCTTATGCCATATGGTAGTTTAGAGAACCATTCCAATGCTATCCCGACAAGGGTTCATGGAAATAGTCTCATTAAATACGTGGGGTCATATGAGATGTCTATGCATTTTGTAGAAAAATTCTTTCATGTGTTCCAAAGGATTCCTCTTCCCATATACTTAGGAAAATTTGGTATAATGTATCCGTGTGGGAAGGGTGTCATGTATAATGCTTTGTCAAAAGGACATGGACACAAATCTTGTGCTGAGATAGTTCATTTTCCGGACATAGACATATTGTCCATTTGTTGTTGAAGGATTTGCATTTTATTTTGCAGAACATCTACCTGATTGAGTAGACTATGTCGATAAATGATTCTAAGCGGGTTTAACCTACCACTTGTGGTATAATCCAAAGCTATGAATTAACTTTACCAAGGAACCTGATGTAGGACAAAGACAACTGATAAGGTGAATTTCCCAAACTAGACTGATGAGCTGGAAGGATTCACTTGAGAGACAATAATGACTAGGTTCAATGATAATGACAAATCGAAGCATGAACATATCCAATGATGCAAAAAGCTATTCTATTCTATGATATGAAAATTCCTATGGGGTAACTAAGTTTTTGCAACTAAGATGACTATCTCTAAGACGTAAATGACACCTAAACAATGCAAGGTTTTTGAGCAATTTTCTAGTTTCTATCCAATATTGACCGTAACAAATAGAAATGAAAAAGAAAGATTGTTTTTCAGACTGAGTTTTCATTTTTCGAGATTTTTGTTCACAGTCAATTGCGACTCGGGTTACAGATGCGTTGATATATTTGATAGATGTGTTTCTAGTTTTAGATGTGACTAACTGATAAAAACTAGTCTTGATTGTTGACAGATAGATGCGACCTTCGTAGACAGATGTGACTTACAAATCAGTTGTGACTCACTTAGCAGATGCGACTCAAAATCTAAACACTGTGAAAAATAGTTTTGTTGACATACACATGTGCTTTTTGGTTTAACAGTTGTGACTTGTAGTTACACATGCGGCTTGAAATTTAACAGTTGTGACTCAGTTTACTGTTGCGGTTTTCTTATAAAAAAGTTACGACTGACTCAGTTTTATGATCATTTTTTGGCAAATAATGCAAAAACAATCACATGAAACAAAGTGTTTTCAGTTTTGACATGAATGAATCTGTTAAAATCATAAGACAATTACATCCTAGGCTTTTATAGACATTATTTACTGAGTTCTTACTTGGGTTTCCCCAGCTATGCATATTCAAGGTGGATGACTAGTAGCTTAACCCCATTGGCTCCCCTCCATGACACTCACTTATACGGGGCAGCCAAGCTACTATACCCATGAAACTCCCATGGCATACATTTCATCTCTACACATGAACCATAAGAATGTAAGACAGATTCATAGGTTCAACCTGTTGCACCAATAAATAGATTGGGATTTTGGCAAAACTAAAACAATGTTTTTAGTAAGGGCATTCTGTTCATGGGGCACCATCCATGCAGCGAGAGACCATTGTTGCCCTTCTCATCAGAACAGTGAGCATGATTTTTGGGGTTTCCCCCAAAAATCCACTTTTATATACTGGTTGGAAGTCGCTAGCGACAAGTGTGTGACCAGTCTAAGTCGTCTTGGGGTGAGTACTTTTTCCCACCAAGACAGGCCCAAGTTCTAGAGTCAGTAACCATTTCTCTTGCACCGAGGATCGCACGAATGCGCAAGGGGAGAGGATACTTCGATATACTGAATCGTAAGGGTAATTACAAAGTGTGCTTTCGCACCAGACAAAGTAAACACTGGTTAATTTTAAGCCAAATGACAATTATCTAACTACCAAAGTTCATTTTAAAATTTTAAAGTCTTCAACAAACAGGTCCTGCATGCAATTTGTTAGTAGTTTTGTTGGTCTTCATCATTCATATTGCAAGAAAATGGGTTTGGTTTTCAATATTTTCTACGCTTAATCCTACAAAAACTATGTTATCCTCCTAAATCACACGTTGTAAACAAAACATTAGCGAAAAACAACAAAAAATGAAAATACAAAAAATTTAAAATCGAATTCATTACCAGTCAAATGTGTCGTTTAAGCCTATAGATGTGTCACATTGTTGACAATCAAATGCATTGCAAGAAGTCTCAGATGCATCTTGTGTCATCAAATGCATCTCAAAATCTATCAATTGTATTTCGTGGAATCAGATGCGTCGTTTCATCAGTCAAATGTGGTTTTCCATATGATACATGCAAAAGAAACATCGAGAAAGTGGAATGGATTCTTGAAGATTGAAGTGCCTTCACGTTAGGTTCACCAAATGTAATGTAGATAAATTGGTGCTAGAAGAAAGATAGTTAAATCTAATCTAAACATGCATTAATTTAAATCAAACAACTTAGAACGAAGTAAATAAACTAAACAGTAAATAAAGCAATATGAAACAATCTCACTGAATATCAGTCCACCTCTTTGAATCATCTTGATTGTCCTTCTCCATTTTTTTGTGATGGTATTCTTTCCCTTAGATTTTTAGTATGTATGCAAGTATAGCCTTGATGTATGTGTTAAAGAAAAATATCGAAGATTAACAAGTTCTTCTAAAAGTATATAGATTTCGGGAGGAAGAATAATGGAAAAAAGTCAGCCACTTTATAGAAAGCTGGTTTTCGAATTTTCATATCAGATTCGAAAGAGAGATCAATGATCAACATTGTTGAATTCCATGCGATGTGAGATTTGTGCCAGTTAGAACGTGAGTTGGGAAATTCTATAGGATAAAGATTAAATTAAATAATAATTTAATCTAGTATTAAGATTGTTTGAAAATATTTAAGAATAGACATTAAGATTAAATAAATGATTTAATCTTTAGTTGAAAGTGTTAAAAAAAATAGAAGAATAAGACTTTGAATGAAAAGGATAAAGTTATAACTCAACAAAAATTTGTTCGAATGCACACATGATTTAATTAATTAAATAAATTTAATTAATAACTACGTGCATGCATATGAGTGTTAGACTGACTGATCAAAACAGAGAGTCTCTTCGCAAAGACAATCAAACATCGAATCAGGAGATAACTGACGGATTTAAATAGATCTCGAGTCATAATGAATTAATTAAATAATTAAGGTTATTTAATCAATAGAAGAAAGATGTGTATAGGAAATAATTAAATAACTAATATTATTTAATCATGATCATGGACATTAGAAAATTATGTCGAAAGTTGTACTCACAAGCCTAGACCAAACTTTAGTGTCTACACCTTGCATTAGGGATGTGGAAAAAGTATTACATGGGTTAACATGATTCATAACCAACGGATTGTTTTGATTCAGGTTAATAATGGATGGGATGGATGTGTTTTGTGAGACCAATGGTGTGGATGATCTAGTTGGGGGATTGGATAGAGATGTCCCTATTTGTGTTAGGGTATTGGCATGCCCTTATGGGTCGATCTGAGATATTTGGCCTACACTTCCTTGTGGGATGTTGGGCACACTTGTGGTACTTGTGTGGATGAATGAAGATGGGTACCCTCAATATGTTGATGTTTTCATGGATTCATGAAGTGTAAGTGGTTTATGTTGATGCAAGGGGTGTTTAGGAATGGTTGAGGTACCAAAGTTTGGTGTCCAAGTAGTGCTTTGAGGTGGATTAGTATCGAGAGTACCTAAAAGTGTGTTGCTTTTGAATAGAAGAGATAGACCAAAGTCCTTGGCAACTAGTTGCAAGACTAGGAGTGGATGTTTGATTTAGCCCTAGTGATGGAGTTGTCAAGTCTTGTGTCAAAGTTTGCACAACAAATGATGGGGAAATCAGAGCAATTTTTCCTAAGGCTTGATGTTCTTGTTTGTACTCCATGATTTATTCCTTAGTAAGTCCAAATGGGTTGTTCGTAACGTCTTTAATCTCATAGGGCCCTGATGGAGATGAGGTTTTTTGTGATGAAGTAACTTGACTTCTTGGATCAAATTATAAAGGGTTGGGATCACTTGAGGTGAATGTGACTTTGGTTTTCTCCATGATTCTCTTGTATTGTGATCTTGTCTTTACCATAAATTTTGGGTCACCTATGGGAGAGTTATGTTGAGATTTATAATTTTTGAACTCTCTAATTGACTCAAATCTAGGTAAAAGTGACGCTCTAAGTCTTTTGGGAGAAATGATGATAATGGGAGATGAAAAGGGTGGATGATATGGCAAGTGATCTTTGCAAACATTTTGGGACAACACTTTTGACTTAAGTTTGATGTTTTGATGTTTGGATAAAGGATTTCTATGAACTTGGAAATATTTAGGGTAGACTTGTGACCTTAGAGATAAAATAGTTCAAAGATGATAACAAGCTTAACTAAGTGCATGGAAAAGGATTCATTTCACATACAAAGTAGCTAAGTTAGGGGTCGGTTTGATAGATGTTTTTAAGTCCAAACTTTTTGGTGTGTTCAGAATTTTGGCAAAGTTTGATGAAGTGAAGGATGAAATTTGATGGGATGAAATTTTTGACCCAATGTTGACCTAGAATGAACCTTTATTTGATAATACCAAGGTAGTGAGAAACATGCTAGACCTCTAAAGTTCTCAAATCCTAAAGACTCAATGACTTAGATAGGTTCAAGATCGTGAAAGAGACCAAGATTTTAACTATAAAAGAATGCATACAAGTCTTGATTGTTCCTTAAAGCACGTTTGTAGAAGTTGTATACCAACCTAGTTCTATTTTGGTGAAGTGCTAAAACATGTTTTTTGAGATCTTTTGGACTAAGATGCCTAAGTTTGAAGTGACGGCCTCTAGACCTTCTCCTGGGGATTTTGATTTTGTGTAAGATCATTTAGAGAAGTCTAAGTTTATGAAAGAAAATAATATATTTATTGCCACACGGGTGGTGGTAATATGGGCCTTCTAGCCTCAATATCTATTTGTTCCTCTTCTTCATCTAAGATGTTTGTTGTTTTTCTCCACTGAATGGGTGTTTCCTTTGTTTCAAAAGTGAAGCTTCTCAAACTACTAATTATATCAAATTGTTCTCCTTCAATGATTTCAAAGTTTGGTTGAATGATAGCAGGCATAAGGTCAGGTTGTTCAATGGGAGAAATTGGTCTCCAAATAGTCATGTGGGGTTCAATTTCCAAGGTTATCTTGCTTAAGTAAGTTTCTTTTTACCACAAACACTTTGTCTTGACTAAGTTCAAACTAAATGTCTATGTCAAAAACATCACAAATTTCATGAAGTCCATTTTGTGAAAATCATGAGGTTCAAGCCATAGTTTCCTATGTTAACTTTGGGAAGTATGGATTGATATATAAACCAAAATACTTAGAAGTCTCTAAGAATAAATTCTTAGGACAAGCATTAATATCAAGGTTTTGTCAAAGGGTATCCATACTTAAACCAAAGGGTTTGAAATTTTGAAATGAGTTTGTTGATGTTTGTTTTCAATATTTTGAAACCAAGCAAAGTATTAAACTGGCTCACAATCATTTACCACCTAGGTTCAAACGATACTAATTGTTGAATCCTCACTTGGATTTCTCCAAACATTAAGACAATGTGAACAACTAGAGATTTGGTGACACTGGCTCCCCTCCATGGCACACACTTCTCGGGACCACCAAATCTCAAATCATGAAGATCTGAAGATCCTAAGGATTTCCTATTTTGACAATGAATAGTAAAATGTGGGGTGGCTTCAAAAAGACAATTCCTACACCAGCAAGCATAAATTTTTTTGGCTTCTAAACAATTGGTTCATAGTAAGGGCTTTTGTTTAAGGTGCCCATACATGTGGCAAGATTAGATCAAGATTATTTCAATCAAGAGGCCTCCCAGTCCTTTCCTAAGAAAGTATTTTCATGTGTCACGCGGACACTAAGGGTGACACTTTTCGGTATGACGCATCCACACCTGTTGTTTATGACTTTCATCACAAACACATTTTTTATATAATCGTTTGAAAGAGCTTGGATTTACCTCATTGTCGCTTGGGTCATTCCCTCCTTTTGAAGTAGGGAGGCAGGCCTTCTAAAGATAAACAAAAGCAAGAAAATATGTTTTTAGTTTGATCTCCCCGATCGCATTAAACAGGGAGAGAACACACACCATGCCTTTTCTCTACACTAGCATGGGGTTCATTTTAATCCAAATTGAAATATGTGTGCAATTATATAAAATGTCGAAGGAATTCTTTTGATTCTCAAGATTGTCGAGTGGCATGAGAGAAGTGCATATGCATTCAATGACAAATGTTAATTACAAAACATAGAAAAAACTCTTTAATTTTATCCTTCAAAGAAAAGGTTAGTTTATTTTATGCACCAAACAAAGTGTTAAGTTGTATTGTTCAATTTTAAACCCAAAGTAAAATGATGTGAGGGTTCACTTTAATCTTGTTTGAGCATTCTTTTTAAAACCCAATTAAAATATAGTGTTGTCCTAAAGCATAAAATGAAAAGCATGATAAATGGGTTATAATTTCCCAAAAATTGTCGAAACACTTGTTACAATTATAAGATTTTAAAGACAAGAATGCTTCTTCACTTCAACTTTTGTCGTCCAACCTACAAAACCCAGTTAGCCTAAAAACCAAAACAAAGTCAGAGGCATGTTAGTGATTAGATGAAGTAAAAAAATAAAGCACATGCTAAAAATTGATCACTTTTTTGCTTACCAGAGAAGGGCATCACTGTTCATGATAGCATCACCATAAATCAAATGAGTGTCCCTCTAGTGAAATTTAGCGTTGCCCTATAAAAGTACAGTTATGATGATAGTGTCGCTATTTGGGAGTGTCACCATTTGTAAATCCTTGATCCCTCTAAAAGTATTCAACGTCGCTATTTATTTTAATCAACTCCAGGGTATAAATTAGGCATCACTATTTCTGATGATGATAGTGTCATTGTATGGTGATTCCCAACAAAGGCATCGCTAAAATTTACTAGAGCATTGTTGTATCCCGCAAAATTAGAAAAAAATGGAATTTGGGATAGAAATTGATTAAATATAATTTGTTATGCCCTTTTGGCGTTAGAATGTGACCAACAAATTAGTATGGGCTGATTATGCTTGATCCATGAAGAATCAAAGAATAATTAAGCCACTATCATCAATCTCAACATGATCAATCAAATGCAAATTAAACCAAGCATACTAAACTATGAAAGCTATAAAAATTCCTACTCTAATCCATTGAAACTTATCCTATTGGGGGAGTGGTATCACATTGATGTGCAATAACAAACCTTTCCCAATCCCGTGGATAAATGAGCTTGTTCCAGTCAGTTTTATTGAAGAAAACTGATGGAACTATTGTGAGATGTGTATGAAAACATGATTTAAAGATAAATGAACATGATGCAAGATATTTTAACATGATTTATGCTAAAATGATCAAGATGTGAAAATGCAAAGCTAATCTAAATGGATTCTAAGCTAAAAAGATTGAAACCCTAATTAACAAATAAGCTAAATGTATGCATCTAAGTTACCATGGAAGCCATTAATGGAAACTAAGCTAATATGCAAGTAATTAAACTAAAATATGCTAAATAAGTGCTAAATATGAGTGCAAGTGCAAGTGATTTTAACATAATAAGTTTGATGTTAAAAGATGGATCTATTTGTCTCCAAATAGTGACCTATTTATAAGAGAGCAAATGAGAAATGGAGGGTTGATATCAAAAAAGATAATCAATGGTCAAGGATGGAAGAATTTGGAGGCATGGATCATGGATTCTCATCAACAAATGAGAATGAAATATGAGATTTTAATCAAGGGTTAATATTCCTTCAAACAAACACACTTTTGACCTATACAAGAGGTCATAAGTTAACTTGCACAAGAATTTTTGAGTTAACTTTCACGTGAATTCAAGTAAGTTTGTTAAAAAGGAATATTCCCCTTTTTCAAATGAGTGAGGAAAGAGAATATTCTCATGGGTGAGAGAAAATAGACATTTAGAAAATTAAAGCAAAGTTTAATTGTGCAAAAGGGGAAGGAATATTCCTTTTGGAGGAATGTGCAAAGAAGGAATATTCCCTTGCAAGTGGGGGGATTAGATTTATTAGTAATTGAAAATTAAAACAATGTTAATTATGCAATTAGGAGAATTAGATTATATTCATTAAATAAAATGATTTAATGAATGAGGGAAAGGTGGAATGATATTTAATTAAATAACTTAGGGTTATTTAATTAAATAAGGAGACTTAGAGATTTAAACTAAATAACCTGATGTATTTAATTTAATAAGATGATATGTTAGCATGGAAGGGGGGGTGAATCAACCTGATTAAATTGATTAGGTTAATAGATGAAGATGATGCAATTAATTAAATAGATAGGCTAATTTAATCAATTAAGTGAAAAGAGGATGGGTTTAACGAGGAAATGATGTTAGTATACCTGATTCAAATGCATGATATCATTCAACACTTTTTTCATTGTCTGCACATACAATTGTTTACAAGCTTAAAATTTGAGTTACAATATTTTCCAAACTTGAAAGAACTCAAGAAAAAGTTATAATATAGTAGCTAGAAGAGAAAGAACTAACTAAAATATGCTCCTTAAGCTTCCTTTTATGCTTCCCAACAGTTGCTAGAGAATAGGAACATTTGTGGAGAAAGAAAGACAAGTGTTCACTTGAGTTGTTTGGGTCAAAGTTTTCATGGTCGTCCAAAACTAAAAGCCCTATTTTGCAGCCCCTAAAAGTGCTCCAAAAAGGTGTTTGAATGCTGAAAAATTCCTCCCATGACCTTGTCCACCAGTAAGGTTCCTAAAAAACTCATAGATGTATGGGAAAGCTTCAAACTTGGTCAAAACTACCTCCTACATTCCCTCCATTTGTTTGCACAACTCAACAAACTGCCCTATAAGCTTGCAAATTCTCATAAATCCTTAAAACTGTCTTGACCCTCTCTCCAAGCTCATATGGCATGTGAAAAATGGACTTGGGAATGATTAAATGCACTAGGAAATTGTAGAAAATATTTTAGGACTGAAAAAGGACACATGGAATGTGTTTGAAAATTGTTTTGTCCCATACTATTACCCCACCATGATTATACTTGTTGCTATAGTGACTTCCATTTCTTGGTAATTTGCGACAAAGTTGTCTTCATAAAATAAGTTGTGATCATTTCCTTTGATACTAATGTTTCTACCAACTTTTAAAATTTAACCTTAAAAATATTTCATGATATTCTTCTACTTTATCATGATGGATATTCAATCCAATCAAAGCATGCAACTTTTACCTTGCCAACATAATCATTGGTGTCTTTGTGTAAGGATTTTCCTGCATCTTTAGACTTTATTTGCTACCCTTGATCTCCTAAGATGGCTCTTGATGGCATACACAATATAATTCCTAAGAATTATCATACATCTCATAAATATCTTAAATCAGTTCGGAATTTTTGGTCTCTACATGATGTGTTTTTGCATGCCAATATTCACTATTTAGTGGATGTTTTTATGCCTCTGGATAACATTGGAGCCTTTTTCAATCTATTACAAAATTTCTTCCTTTTGAATTTATAACAAGTTTGGTATATTGGCCTCCCATGAGCTCCAAAATCTCCTCCCACCAGTGATAACTTTAAGAAACCCCCCTCAAAAAAAAGATATAAAATCCTGACAAATCTTTCTTTTTTTTTAAGAAAAATATTAATTTCCAATGGTGAATCTTTCCTTTTTTTTCGAAAAAAATATTAATTTTATTGAGGATTTTTTTCACATCACTCAAATTTTGTAGAAAATTTTGGTGAATCTTGAAAAATAATAGGAAAATGCATGAATTATGATGGAAAATCCATCCAATCTAAAATTAATTCTCATGGAAAAGTAGGGACCCAAGGGTGAAAATTATCAATAGGTTTAAGGGGTAGACTATAATATTTACTTGCCATCATTGTTTTAAAATATAATATAGTGACCCTCAATGTATTTGGTAAGGTAAAATGTGCCCACGATCTGTAATTCTCATGGGGCTCTAAATTGCTTTTAGATCATTGATCTAACAACTCTCATACTTTGCAAGTTAAAATTTACCCAAATCTATAATTCTCATGAGACTCGAAATTATGGGCCCCGTGATCATTACAGATTGTGGGTACATTTTACCTTGTGGAATATGACAAGGGCCACTAGATTATATTATAAATCAATGGTGGAAATTAAAGATTAGATATATGATCCTAAAGCAACTAATAATTATGATATACAATTGGTGAACTAATATAGATTTCTACTATAATTTATAAAATTTAGGTGAATTTGATGTAATCATGTATCGAAAATTGTGAAAAAAAATTGAGTTAAATTTTTTAATAAAATAAATTCTTTGACGATTTAAATAAGACTATAATAAAATTTTATAAAAATGTGGCGATTCGAGTCACATTATAGCTCAAACTATTAGCCAAATTTGGATTCCTAAATTTCAACTATTAGACAATTGGTGAATATTAGCCCTACAAAAATCATTGCCCCCCACAACCCATAACTTGAGGTAGAGGCACTAGTGATCAAATCAGGACTACATGTTGCAACATACCAATAACCTAAGATAATTTCAATTTTTAATTGACCCAATTCCCAGCCTAAGAAACCAAGAACAAACCTAAAATTTTGAGGTTGAATTATGTTATTCCTCACAAGATTTTTTGCATGGTACAAACTATTCCTAGTCAAGCCTTGCTCGAAAGGAACATCGGTCTAAATTGTTTGGTTTACAACTTCCACTAGCACCTAATAATTCAGATGAGTAAAATTCACTATTGTCTTTTGGGCTATGCTCTTCAAGAATAGATTGACCACATTTTCTCCAAATTGGCAAGCCCCTCTATGAGTTTATAATGATACCCCTCCTTTCATAGTGAAAATATATTTATTTTCACATGCAAACCTATGATTTTTATGCTTGGTGTTATTTTGAGTTCATTTTTTCAACTCAATATCATGATATAAATCTCATCATTCTCCAAGAAATTTGGCAAGAAACTCTTCTCCTTTCAACCTCTCCATAACTAGGGTTGTTGATTACACTCTAATCTCTATCATTGCAACCTTTGTCTCACAGTTCCATCATGAAGTAACATTATGAATTTTATATTCGCCAAAGGTGCCACTTACAACTATAACTCGATTATTAATTCCAATAAAGGTTTGCTCCTTAGAAAATATCTTAATATTGACTTTTGAATGTTCAATAAAAGATTCAATTATAGCTCCTCCCTTTTCCCACCATACATGCATTCAAACTGCCCTTTATCAACTCTTCATAATAATTTCCTTATGGTTGCCACAACAACTTGGTTGTCACTTGCTTCTTAACTCAAATTTTTTGTGGTTTGAAAGACTTGTGGACTTCCCTTATGAACTTATGATTGAATTTTTCCCATTGATTTGGATGTCCTTTAGTGTACCATAGATCTAAAATTGTCTTCCCAATGACATTGGCATGATGACTGTCATATATACACAAACTATGCATTGTTCTTCTTGTGAAAGTATCACTATTCACTCTTTTTGACTGGTCATTGTCCTCTCAATGTAGAACAAAGTAAGGTTATAAGAGTTCATGGTTGACACATTCCACCACACCTTTTGACTGTAATCATCATGAAAATTCTCATAGATCCTCCCTTTAAAGATTTTATTGATCCTAGGACTACCACATTGTTGAAGACTATGCTTCACAAATGACTTTCCTATAAATGAGATCACCTCTCTTTTATGATAAATGTCTTCTTGGCACTATCTTCACATGAAATATTCTATCTAAAACCTCATGCCTCATAAAAGAGTATTGTCCTCATAGAACCAATTATCTATGACCCATGTAGAAGCATAAATTTATTTGCAATGTGGATTTATCATGAGAGATAAAGTAATTTTTCTAGATTCATGTTTTAAGAGCCTCATATTACTAGATTATATCCCACCATTATAATAGTAGTATCTTGCTTTTCCTTGAAGCCTTCACTGCAAGCTCTTAATGCTCAGGTGTACATATGTCCTTTATACTCTTTTGGTTATGTATGATTGTGACCTTTTACTTTTAACCATAAACTTTAATATATTGTCCTTTGGAACTCTGACTCATCCATTCAGCCTTTGTTCTCTTTTACAGACCTATAGATTTCATCTATTCTCTATCATGTTGTCCTTCTTCTCCTTATAAAATCTTGCAAAAAATATAATAATAACAATAAGAAAACCTTCTGGTATGGCAGGAGTTCTTCTTTTAGATTCCCTCAACTAGTTTAGGTTTGGTATATCTTCTACATGATTGAGCACGAGGATTATACAACACTTTTCCTACAGCTGCAATAGAAAATTTTGCTTTATTTTCATGGAACAATCATACATATGCAGACACAAGATCCATCCTATTATCCTCATAATCAATTTCCTCACAAATCTCATATAATTTATTTGCAATCATATAACAAACCCACCAGGATTTATCCTAAGAAAAAGAAACAATTATAGGGAGAACTCGCTCTACATAATCTTAAGGTTTCAACATCTTTCCAAGCGATACACATCCCTCAATTATAATGCAACTAATACCAATTTATGAACTGGTACCATTGAAATGAATAAAATAGTGTGGGGGGTTTCTCTTTTCGCTTCTAGGGTTTTGGACCTAAAAGGAGAGGCTATTTTCTCTATTTCACTCAAGAATAACCCTTGAGATTCCAAAGCAAAGGATATTGAAATCTGACAAAGGGTGTGTTCTAGGGGATGAAATGATGTAAATGAGGGGTTCACCACCAAGTGTAAACTTCGAAAGAAAATGAAATGAATGATGAAATGCAAAAACCCTAATTTGATGCAATATTTCAAAAAGTGATCTAGAAATGCAAGAAAACAACAACCAAAAATTGTAAAATTGGAAATGTGCACCTGGGAAACTAGAGAAGGCGGGATGGAGGTCTGAAACCCTAGAAAATTCACTATTGAAGCCAATTGAGACTCATTCACCAAGCTAGGCGAATCAATCTAGTATTAGGAAAACTGTGCTGAAACAAGTTTCAGACAAAAGGGTACTTAGATCTGAAAAAACCTTTGACAAACAAGTACAGTGGGACTCATTCACCCAAAATTGTGAATGAGTCCCACCTTAGGAGTTTGAGGTGGGTTTTTGAGGATTTGATGTTTTAAATGCCATTTGTCAGGATTATCCTCAAAAATACACCAAAATAAGGCTTGTGGATGCAAAAAGGGGCCAATTAAAGCATAAGAGAGCCCAATTATCAATGACAAGCCTAGAGGAATGTGAAAGTGTGTTACAACACTTTATAACACACCAAATAAGGCAAGGCTAAGAGAAATTATGATTGAGATAAAGTTAATTATGCTTAGAAATCCTAGAAAGATGTGAAAGTGTGTTACAACACCTTTACAAGGCATCATTAAAGTACATTAGTTCACCAAGGCCCAAGACCTAATGTGAATGTGTTATCCACATTAAAACACTAAATAAAGCCCAAACTGAGCCAAAATCTGCAAGAAGGAGCTAAACAAGCACGAAAAAGGCTAAGGAACCTTTTTCGACGTAACAATCATGAATGAAAATTAAGTTCAAAATTGCAACAAAAACTTTTGCAGAATCAAATGACTTGATGTTGTTTTTTTCTTTGCAATGATAAGATCTAGTATCAACCCCATAGTATCAAGTGATATCTCTATCACCTACTGCAATTCATGTGAGTCCAAGTACAAAGCTTGACACCTTGAACTCCTATCATTTTGTGATATGTTAGTCATCTCAATATTTTTATTTGAAATACTTCACTTACCTCATGAGCACCATAATTTCTATCACAAGAAAATTCAAACCAACTAGAAACATCCCCATCAACATAGTTGTAGGTCCATGTTCCCATGCAATTTCCATTAATAAAACACACTTATGACTATAAGATACATGGCTAGACTATGCGCAAAAAAAAATAAAAAATTATTAGCTCAGGTGAAAAGAAATGAATGAAATGCCCATGCAAGCACAGTACAAATACCTCTTGCCAAAGAATACAAAGGCCAATATTTTTTGTGTGATCCTCTTCATTTCAGGTAAAAAAATTATGAGTGATCTTGTCCAACTTGAGCCTATCATTCAAGCTAAAATATATTCTCTAAGCCATTCAATATTTTCTTTTTTGTTTAACAAGACCTTGGTTATGGATGCCCTCATACATTACCTTCAATTTTCCTCTATTTAAAGTCTTTGAATGATTTCTCCTCATTCTACCTTTGAATCTAATAGGAGGTATGTATCCTTGAAATTTTTCGCATGGGTACCAATAGTATCCCACATATCTGACTTAATGGTATGAATCATTCATCTTCTAGTGCCACTCAATGTAGCTCCAATGGCCTTTGTGTAGCCAAGAGTCACTAAACACAAAATTTGTTGTTTCATTTATCTCCCAACCCTACTTTGATAAGGTCTATTGAATTTTTTAATCTCTTCAGGGAAGCTAACATTTTTTTGTCATTTGAAGGTGGTTGTCATGTTCAAAAGGACTGTCACATTTAAAACCAAAGTGATTCATTTATAATACTACATTTTTCTTTAAAATGACTACCCTTAACACCACATTATGTATGAATTTGCAAGTATTCCTTACAAGCTAGTCTTGGGAAAATTATTGCTCCTAATCCTCACTTTTTTTATTTCTAGAGGAAATGACCTTCCTTTCAACTTGATAAGACCATCAGTAGTTTTTGGGAAAGAACTAATGTCAATCTACAAATGATCACTGGCTTGAACAAACTCCAACCCTTTTAACTTGTGCAAATCCCCAATTTGCATATACTACTATAAATGTAGCAACCAGTTGAGATATTATTAATGTAGAGAGAAGTAAAAGGTCAAGCTTCTCTATGTAACAATCAAAATCTAGCAAAGGCCCCATCCTTGTAAAGGTTTAACCACTTCTGCATCTTGATTTTTTGGTTCAGTATCCACCAACAAAATAACCTTAGCCAACAACTACTCATGATTATCTATTGAGCCAAGTCCTTAATATCCATTCTGTCTACAAAGAACTCAATGTATCTTCTAATCTGTTGATGTTATTGAGCAGCTTCGGTTTGCACTTCCCAAGAAGAAAAGAATAAATTAAATGTATAGCCTCTAGGCTATTTAATTTATATCATACATTATAATTGCTAAGGGCCGACCCTTATAGCTCACCTATCCTTGTCTCACCTTGAGCCGACTCCAAGATATATTAATTGTTTATCATTTATTATGTTTTTCAAGAAAGGCCGACCTAAATGAAGAGGCGCATTGTGTTGTATAAATACAAGGTCAGTTTGTCATTGTTAACATATCCAATAACTCAAGAAAGTTCTCATTTCCTTAAGACCAGAATTTGCACCATATAGCAGCAGTTCGATTTCAAGGAAGAAGATATTCATTTGTATCTAGTGCATCCAGGAGAGGTGCGACTTTGTTGTATCCAATGTTGGCCATTGCTAGGCCTGATTTGTAAGCAGATTTCTGCCATTGTTCTATATTATAGAAGAGATTCATTGCTGGGTTTTTCCTCCCTCAAGAGGAGGGTTTTCCCAGGGTATCTTTGTGTGTTCATTGTCTTATCTGTTGCAATTCTTTTAAGTGCTTTCATTATTCAATCTGATCTAAGAAACACTAACATGGTATCAGAGCGGGTGTGAAAAAGATCATGACCAGATTTAGTTTGCAGCACTCTAATCTTTTTCAGTCTATCTCCTATTTCAAATTTCAAGATGGTGAACGGTCTAAAAAATTGAGGATAGACTCGAAGGAGTATCAAACTACACATCATGGAGGTTTAGGATCATTCTCACATTGGAAGAGAATGATTTGGCTAAGTTTGTGAAAACAAAATTTCTCGAACTTGAGGAGGAAGAAGAGAAGTTGCAGTGGAGGAAGAAAGATACTAGGGCAAAGAAAGTGTTGGTTGATTCCGTCAAAGATCATATTGTTCTGATTGTCTTCAAGTTGGATACTGCAAGGGAGATATTCAAAACATTGGAAGAGATGTACGAAATCAACAACACCAGTCACGCCCTAACCTTGAAGCAACAACTACTTCACATTAAGATGGCGGAAGAAGAGTTTGTCATCACCTACTTCATGAAGATTTTTGAATTGAGAGATCAACTCTCTACCATTGGTCATATTGTTGATGACAAGGATTTGACCATGATTGCTCTCAATGGTCTTCCACTTTCATGGGAGTCATTTATTCAAGGAATCAGTGCAAGATCTAAACTTCCCAAGTTTGATCGATTGAGGATTGACTGCATTCAAGAGGAGTCGAGACTAACGGCAAGGGGCATTGGTCAAAGTTCAAAGAATGAAGATTTACATGTTCTCGCCTCTCATTCATCGAAGAAAGGAAAAGTTTGGAAGAAAGGATTCTTTAAAAGGAATCGAGATAATGGGTCAGATGGTGCTCCTGCATTCAAGAAGAAGTGGGACCTCTCTCGTGTTCAATGCTTTAAATGTGACAAATTTGGTCACTATGTGAAGGAATGTCCTACCAGGCCTAATCAACATGCTTCATTTGCGGATGTGATTGAGATCTCTCCCCAAAATGATTCTAGTGAATTTCTACTCTAGTCATGGGCCTATGTTCAAGCTGTGAAGGTTGTGTACTAAGCGCAAGAGCAACATATCATACTATGTCCACCCTTCAGAATATTTAAGAGATAAGTATTCTTTGCTTTTGATTGTATTTACTATTCTAGGCTAAAATTCAATTTGTTGAGTTATGCAAATATGACATTATTTACTTAGGATTATGTGTGACCAGTAAATAGTGATCACTGTGATAAGATTCTTTAGATTTATTCATTGCAAGTAGGATCATGCTAATTTGGGAAGATTGCCTTTTGTTTTGCTGAGATTAGCTCTTCTGTGAAATTGAAAGAAAGACATGTCATGATTGATGAATTAATTATCTATTACTCAGGAGATTTTGAAATCCATGAGATAAGTATTACATGGTTGAATAATGTTCATGAATTTTTTTTTGTAATTACTAATTCATGCTATAACATTGAGATAACCTGAGTATCAAGCAATCTGCATCTGGAAAGATTGGATATCGAAGTCATACCGAATGAAGAAATGATCAAGCTTGGAGTCATAGCTCGCAATCATTGGACTATATTGATGGCTAGAGATATCTCTCGAAGACAAAATACCTTTCAGGTCGTCATTGTGTTCAAACTATGAAGGGTACAAAGTGATCTAAGCTCAAGTACAATGTATCACACTATGTCCAGCATTTGGACCTATCAGAATAGTTGAAAAGATAAGTATTCTTTGGTTGCTGAGTTATATCATTTATTTATTCTTTGGATCTTGTAATTAAGAGAGATAGTAGATTCTCTTGAATTGTGTTGTGTTCACTAGCATAAGATCTTTGGAAAAATTTCATTCATGATATAACTTGTACGATTCTAATCTTGATATTTCTTTGGATAATTATGGACTGTTAGTAATCTCTATCTAAAATGCTTCCTGGACAGGTTTAGGGGGAAGAAGATGATAAGAGATTACTTAGTGATGAAAAGCTTGAGGCATCTTGTGAAGAAGTCATGTCAACCAAAGAAATGATCAAGAGGGAGTAAACACTAGAGGGACTTAGTTGGTGGCTAGAGGGAGTACATCTCCAGAAGTCTTCTTTGCAATCTCTGAAGCCAGGATCGAGAGGGAGTCTCAGTATCAGTGTTCCTTTGTTTAATGAGTTCTTCTTTGAGAGAAGTTCGAGGTGAAATCCCTTGATAATGCAATTCTCTGTTGAGAGAGAGTTGAGGTGCAAGCCCTTGATAATGCAACTCTTTGTTGAGAGAGAGTTGAGGTGCAAGCCCTTGATAATGCAATTCTCTGTTGAGAGAGAGTTGAGGTGCAAGCCCTTGATAATGCAATTCTCTGTTGAGAGAGAGTTGAGGTGCAAGCCCTTGATAATGAAATTCTCTATTGAGAGAGAGTTGAGGTGTAAGCCCTTGATAATGCAATTCTCTATTTGAGAGAGATTTGAGGTGAAAGCCCTTGTTTCCACCCTCTGGGAAAGCTATGGTGAAAGTCATGTGTGTGACTCCATGACAACATCACGTGAGGGAATCCATGATGATTTTATTTATACCATCTATGGAAGTAGCCATAATGGTTAATATCACATTGAGGTGATATTCTATTTTGTTTTCATTCTAATATAATGTGTCTTGTGCAGATGGAAGTTCATCCCTAGCTGAGAGGGAGTGTTGATGTTATTGAGCAGCTTCAGTCTGCACTTCCCAAGAAGAAAAGAATAAATTAAATGTATAGCCTCTAGGCTATTTAATTTATATCATACATTATACTTGCTAAGGGCCGACCCTTATAGCTCACCTATCCTTGTCTCACCGTGAGCCAACTCCAAGTTATATTAATTGTTTATCATTTATTATGTTTTTCAAGAAAGGCCGACCTAAATGAAGAGGTGCCTTGTGTTGTATAAATACAAGGTCAGTTTGTCATTGTTAACATATCCAATAACTCAAGCAAATTCGCATTTCCTTAAGAGCAGAATTCGCACCATATAGCAGCAATCCGATTTCAAGGAAGAAGATATTCATTTGTATCTAGTGCATCCAGGAGAGGTGCGACTTTGTTGTATCCATTGCTGGCCATTGCTAGGCCTGAGTTGTAAGCAGATTTCTGCCATTGTTCTATATTATAGAAGAGATTCATTGTTGGGTTTTTTCTCCCTCAAGAGGAGGGTTTTCCCAGGGTATCTTTATGTGTTCATTGTCTTATGTGTTGCAATTCTTTTAAGTGCTTTCATTATTCAATCTGATCTAAGAAACAATAACATAATCTACCTCCTTTAATGTCTATTATGAACTTCCCTTATCTCTTCTTTCTCATGTTTTCATCTAATTATTTTCTTTTTACAAAAAAATGACACATGTCTATTACAAATTTTCCTCTTTTGTAGCCTGAGTATTGAGCCTTTGTTAACGTGTGAGATCATAGATAAGATCCCTATCTATAGAATGATGAATCAATTGAAATAATACACTAACTAACAGGGAAAATGATTATTATCTCATATGCCTTGCCTCTATATGTCTGGAACCCTTCATGCATGAACTCTTCTACTTGACCAAGTCCCTTCACTGTGGAGATGAAGATCTACAATGTGCCATATCCTGAGTTTGGTCTCTTTCCAATGTGGGTGTAAGATAAATGAATCCTTAAAAACCTCCAACACCATTGCAACGTGGGTGAAAATAGAGCAACAAGGTCCTACTTTCATGCAAAATTGGAAAAACCTTCAATGCCAATGAACAAAAAAACAATAGGATTTCTCAAGTATCATGGTTGAAAAGAAACAAAAAGAAATAATTTTATTCTTTTCCCTCCCATTTCTCATTTGGCATCGAAAACTAGTGAAATTAACATTCATTTCCTCTATTTTTGCATTCTATACCAAACATGGCCAAAACTTTATTATTTTTTATTTCTCATTCCTTTTTTGCACTGGAGACTATTTTATTTTTTATTTTTTCCCCCTCTACAAACTAGTGCTAAACTAATAGACCAAGGGTGAAAAAATATCAATAATTCAACTTTAAATTAATTGCTCACAACATGGTGTTTAGCAATTTCTTTAAAGTGGGGGGCATTCCGTGTTGTTTTCTTGATGTTGTGACCTCTTGTTCAAAGTGTGGTCTTCTTATTTCATGTGACGTGTCTTCTTGTTGGTAAAATTTGGATTGATTTCCTTCAAGAGTGCAACCTTTCTTGGAATATGGCATTCCTCTTAAATTTAATGCTATGGATTGCATTCCATTTGGTTTGAATCTTTTTATCCCTCAACTAGTCCTCTCTTGGTGACATTGAGTGTGATGTTCCCTAAGTGAGACCTTTCATGAACTAAGCAAAACCCCTTTAACTAGCCTAAACCAAAACTTTTTGCCACTAAGCATAACACAACTTTCTTGGTGGTGCCTTTGTTTCATGAGTGTCTAGCATAACACAACTTGGTAGCCTTGTGATTGTCATATGTGGCACCTTATCAAAGTTATCAGGGAATATAAATTTTGGTATGGTTGATGTATGGGAGCATGTAGACTTGGCATGACTTTCCCATTGCCACTTGTTTAATTGTGGGTACACACCTATTGTATATCGAACTACACTAGACCTAGTGTATCTCACTTTTTTGTGATGATTGAGTGTATATTGGACTACACTTGTGAGCATTTTTTTCATGGCCATCTTGCATAACACAACGTGCTTGCTTGTGTTGCCATGTGAGTGTGTTTGATGGACTTGGCATAATGTAAATTTCTAGTTCATCTTTTCTTTGCATTAATTTTGATGTTGTATGATGTTGTATCTTGTGTCATTGTTGCATTCATATGTCTCTTTCTTTGTTGGTTTTCCATGGGATCTTTCATGATCCTAGGGGATTCATGATCCTCCTTGATCCTAGTTATCTCATCTTTCTAATAGTCAAACAATTAGACCTCTGTTGACTTATTTGTCTACTTTAGTGTAAGTTTGCATATAGGAATCATACTCTCACTAAAGTGGGGCTAAATGTAGTGTGGGAAAATGTATTCCTTTTACATTTTCACACTATGTTTGCATCCCATTAATTAATTGGAATTAATTAAGCTTCTAATTACCTAAATTATGCATTCCTAAGGCTTATTATTCCTATTTTTCAGAAGGGAAATCGAGATTAAACAAGTGCTAACATTATTTTAAACACCTTGGAAATTGTGTGTCTCGAATTTAGGTCCCAAGACCCATTCACCCAAGGGTCAATGGGTCCTCCTTAAGTCTTATGTCTCAATTTTTAATATGTTTTTGGTGGAATTTTAATGATTCAAATTCAAGTTTCAAATGTTGTCTTATGGAATCTATTTTTTGGGAAATTATATAATACCTATACATAGTTATTTTATCAATTCAAACCTAACACACTTTATGCAAGCATTCCTATAGAAAAAATTATTGTTAAGAGAATTGAAGAGTAGATTTATCAAGCATCTAAATCAACAATCAAGATTGTATCGTCATGTCAAGATTCATGTGTGTTCATATTATGTTTTGGAGATAACATTGTGATGGAGATTTCAAGCATTCAAGTGTCAAATCCAGCTATCATTTAACCAAGACAAGCCCCTATTCACCCAAAAATAAATATTTTTTCCTCTCTTTATGTGTGCAGATTTGTAGGTGAAGAAGGATTGAAATTGGATCAAAAGTGCAATTTTACAAAGTTGTCAAGCCACATAAACTCACCTATAGATTTTATTTTTGACTTTTTGACAGCGAAATCTGGGAGGAATTATAAGTGCAAATTTGGGATCAAAGGACTATAAAATCATATTTTGGATCCCTGTACAGAGACCCATTCGCATTAAGGAGAATATGTCCTAGTAGGACACTGAGAAACCACTTTTGCTAATAGATACACATCAATTTCTCCTTCTTAGATCTACTTGAAAGTTGTAGTTTTTTGTTTTTGTTCCTATTGATTGTGATGTTAGTCGCACACCAACAATGCAGATAAATCCTCACAGAAAAACTATGAGAACCTATCATTACATGAAAGATTGAACCAGGATAACCTAAATCTTAGGTTGACTCAGCTTAATCCCAAGGTTCGTTTATGTCAGGTCTTGACCACACTAGGTTCACATCAGGGTTCGTTGTGATAATGTTGTTAATTAGGAGGGGTAAATAGTTATTTCCAGTTCTCCAAGGAATCATAAGGATAAGTAAAAGATATTCTTAGTTTGATCATTACACAATTTCATGAAATCAATAGATTTGCGACAACACTTCATGAATTTCAAATAACTTTGCTTTCACTTAAGTAAATTTAGCTTTAAGCATTCAACAATATTATGGAATTGAAATATTTTCAATAAAATTAACATTCGTTTATATGTTTTTTGAACATTTTTTGAAATTTAAACATCTATTCTAAAATAAAATGATGAGTGCTCAAATTGACACTTTAATTGATCATTTTATGTTCTCAAAGACTTTATTACATTATTAATTAACTATGCTCATTGTAGATTATATACTTATATGTTTGCTTGTTTTATCTTATATTTAACTAATTTGAGGATATATTAGAAATAATATTTTGCATTAAATGTGTTGCTTTTAATGATGTTAATGATGGAATAACTATGCAATTTTAAATCTCTATTTTCATATTAGCATCCTATTTCTGAGGATTTCGTTTAGGTGATTGAATGCTTACTTCATGAAGTGTATTTGTTAAACTCTCTATTTAACAACATGGAGTCAATTGCACTCTTGAACGCTCCAACTAGATACTGATTCATCATCATTTCAAATTGACTTCCTTAGTCAGTTTGGAAACTCCTTGTTCCAGCTATTATGAGGCGGAATTATCTCTGATACTTTCAATTATGTTTTAGTTTTAGTTTCTCACTTTGTATCTTGGTGGGTAGCACCATGATTTTGAATTCAAATAAGGGATATTCCAATAAATATCCATCCTTAGATTTAGTTTGGAGTTAGATAAAAAAAATCGCTTAACATTGTAATGTTTGTACTACGCACTTTTGTTCCACTCGCCTATTTGGACCAATTTGAATGTGAATAAGGAGTTAATTCGAATCTCGATGTTAAAGGTCCCACCAGAGGAAGAGCAGGGCCTTCTCAACCAAAGGAGGTGACCTTGTGTTGTGTTATTTTGATTCAATTAATTTTTGCTTAGTTGTATCAATCGGAAAGTTAAAAATCTTGTTCTTTGTTTAATCATTGTCAGTAACTACATTTACTTATACTCATAGATTAGTTCATTGTATTTTTAAGATAGTTCATGATGCTTCACTATAGATTAACATTATTTTTTTTACTATAGATTTAATTGTTATTCATAGGAATTAGACTTAATATCAATTTTCAAATGTATGTGGTTTTAATGGAAGTAAAAATGATGACTGATGAGAAGATTAAACCGAAGTTTATTTGGAATTTATTCATGGAAATTAGTTTTGTTTTCTAGATTAGTATTTATTTTCTTGCAAGCGTAAATAGACTCTCTTTTCAAGTAAATTTCAATTCTAAATTTTAGATTAAGAGTGAATTTAGTTATAGCTTAAATTTTCCATGAATCAATTACAATTAAGTCAGGTGGAGTCTGAACTAAGTTATTGGAGTCTGAATAAGCATTAGTTGAGGGATAAGATAGATTTAGTCTTTAGAAATTAGTTGTTGAGTTACACTCCTAAGAGCTCCTGAGGGCTCTTGGAGGAGTCAGACTGAAATCAAAAGTCACTGTTTACAGTGAAAATTTCCCCCAATCCATGGATACATCCTTGTCACATACAGTTCTAAGACACACCTGGTTCGATAATTGAAATATTGAATGATGCAAGAATTGACACCAATGACCTTGCCCTTCATTTTTGGTGCCGTTGCCCGGGAATAATTAAAAGATCTCGCTATTAAGTTTGAAGCCTTAGTGTTGATAAGGAAGAAAATTCAGTTTGTAGATGAGACGAGCTAGCGACCATCTAGGAAGGTTTCCTCCATGAAATATTGATTTTGATCTAGAACAATTTTTGCAACATCAAATTGAAAATCAAGAAGAGAATCAGGAACATTTTCAAGAAGAAGAAATGGGTGACCAACCAAGAAATGATCGTCCACCAAATAGGACCTTTTCATATCCTATTAATCTAAACAAAGAATTTGATGAGCCTCCTATGATTATTATTTCACCCTTAGTTTTACCTACCTTTAGGGGAAAAACTTCTGAGGAACTTGACCAATTTCTCTTTCAGTTTAAGCTTTTATGCTAGACATATGATTGTACAATTGATAACCAGAATTTGAAATTATTTCCTTCTACCTTAAAGGAGTCAGCCTTATGCTGGTTCATAGGTTTAGGTGCAGGGATAATCTCAACTTGGCATGAAATGGAAACTGAGTTTTTGGATAAATATCAAGATTACTGTCGAGTAAGAGATAGCATAGAGGAATTATTCCGAATGAGACAAATAGAAGATGAAAGTCTGGAAGATTATGCTAATAGATTTTAGTTTGTGCATAAAAGGTGTGGTAATTGGTTGGATAATGAGATTAGTAAGACAATTTTTTTGAAAGGAATTGATGATGAGTCTAGAAAGTCTTTGAATCTTATGGGGAAAGGAGATATCAATAAGCTTTCTTTGGAAGATATTATTGAAATATGGAAAAACTACTCTAGGACTAGAGTAGGGACTAGAGGCTCCCAAAGGAATAAAGCTCTCACTCCTGATGTGTCTCAAGTAATGGAGGAAATTGCTAATTTGAAAATTTACTCCTTCATCTCAACATGCAAAGAGATAAGAAGACTATTGAGCCTTTAGCCATTTATTGTTCCAAATGTAGAGGGAAACATCTTTTGAGAGAAATCAAGTTGATATCTATGAAATATATGAGAAATATCATGCAACAAGTTCTTGTAACCTCTTACCTATAATTAAGAATCATTTTGAAGAAACCACTTGTAGTGGAGGAAGAGCTTAATTATGTTGGGAAGAGATCACAAAATACTAGATATAATACTAATCAAGGGTAGTATGGTCCTAGAACTAATTGGAATCAAAACCATTGGCCAAATGAAAACCAATGGATTCTTCCCTACCAAAACAAACCACCACCTACATTCTGGGGTCAACCTGAATGGATGAATCCTCAATGGAATCAACCACAATGGCAACCAAATCAGCCACAATGGCAATAGAATGAGCCATAGTGGCAACAAAATCAAACATAGTTTCAACCATGGAAAAATCTGGGGTCGAGGTGTCCTTGGGAACAGTCACCTCAAGTAACCCATGGTTCTAATCCTACTAATGAACAACTAAACCATCCTTAGATGCCAGCACAAACCATTCCAAATCTTTAAAAAAATTGAACTGATTCAAATCCTCCACTTTGAACGCCATTGATGCCAATGATATTCAATTAAGGGACCGTAATATCCCATCCATACCGAATGCTAAAGATCATGAGGGTGAGAAAAAGAAAAAGAAATTATTTGAAGGAAAACCAGAACTCTGATGATGAACAAAAAGTTAATCAGGCACCTTACCCAGAGTGTTTGAAAATAGAACAAGTAGCTCCTGATAGCTCCCAACCAAATTATATGAATGTGGTAGATTTTCAATTCTTTGTGAATTGAAAAATATCAATATTGAGATACCATTATTACATGCCAATAAAGACATACAAGAAATAAATCACTTGTTCAAGTCTTTTTGTATGAAAATTCTAGGTAAGAAGAATAAATTACCTCCTACAATACAGATAGGGACCAAACTCACTGATGTTTTTTCAGGAAGATTACTCCCTCAAAAATATAATGATCCTGATAGTTCTGTGATAACTTTGAGTATTGGAGGAATTGAGATAACCAATGTGTTACTTGATTTGGGAGTAGCTATCAATGTTATCACATCAAACACTATTGAAATGTTAGGTATGACAAGTGTTCAGCCCACAAGAACTATTTTACAGCTAGCAAATCAATCTATTACCAAACCTAAAGGTGTTCTTGAAGACATCATGGTTACCATTTATACATGGGATTATGCAGCTGACTTTCTAATCCTTAAAGCTAGAAAGAAGGATTTTGGATACCCAATTATCTTAGGCAGACCATGGTTAGCCACTACAACAACATTAATAGATTACAGATTAGGAAGTATGATCATTTCTAATGGTTAGAAACAGAAGGATTTGTCACTTTATCCTCTAGCCCAACCATCAATTCAGCCTAATACTCAACCTTGGGTTGGTTAGAGTAAAGGTTTTAACTTAATTATGTTGATTAAGTTACATTTATTCCCTTCTTAAGATTTCACTTTAGTTTGCATAAAGTGACATTTAATAATTATATTAATTACTAAATGTTTTCCTATTAGGGTTTCTTTTAGGTTTTGCATGATCTCCTTCTTAAGGATTGACCCATTGTATATTTCAAAATTCTTTTTTTTTCTGATAAGATAATTTCTCCATTTTTCAGAGCTTCAAACCCTTGTTTGTTTTCTCCATCCATTCTCTTCCTTGTGACAGGTATCCATTTGCATGCAGGTGTTCTTGGAGTCTGAAGTTGGTTTTGACAACTTCTACATGGTATCAAAGCTTTCCTATTGCATGCCTGTTCTTGTTTGAAGAATTTGGAGCTATTTGGAGCTACAAGGGTTGGATCAGGCATTCACAGTTTTGGGGTTTGTTTTTTTGATCCAGGGATTCACCTACAATTTCAAAGAATTTTGAGTCCAAACAGACCTCACTGTTGGATCTGCAACGGTCCAAAACCCCTAAATTGAATGTTCATTTGTCGATTTTGGACAAAGTTGATTTGAGAGGCAAAAATTTTTACCTGTACGGCTATCCGTCTGCCTGGTAAAAAATAATTATTTTTTTTCGTCAGTTTTTTTTTTTTTTTTAAAAAACAAGTTGTAAATGTATTTTTGATTTTTTTTTTTTTAAATCAAATAAAAAAAGCAATTTAAGGGCTTACCCAGGCCCTAGTACTGGGGTACCCGCAGGTACCTGCATACGCAGGCCTGCGGGCCCCTTAGTACGCTGGTCTGCATACTGCTAGCCGCTGCCAGCTTTACCACCGACTGGAGGTCTAATAGTACTGTCGACGGCGGTACCTTGGCAGACCACGGCCCCATGCGGGCCCCCTTTCTTATTTTTAATTAATTTTTTTTAAAAAAAAAATTAACCCTGTTTTTTTTTTTATTGTTTTTTTTAAAAACAATTTTTGTAATAAGCCAAGTTGTGTAAATATGGTGACGGCCGTTTGGCCATCAAATTTAGGCCCGTATTTTTTCTGCGACAGTCGTATGACCGTCATATTTATTGCAGCACTGGTTTTTTTCGCCTTTGGAGCTATTTTTTTTTCCAGAGGTCATAACTTGGGCATATGATATCGTTTTTTGGCAAATGAGATATCGTCAGAAAACTGGTTCTATCAGCTTTCCAGTGGTGTGGGTCTCATCGCTTCATTTTTCTGTTAATGAATTCTACAACCAGTTGAAGACAAAGGAGTTTTTTTCAGTCCCGAGCTCATAACTTTTGACCTGTTTCTCCATTTTTCGTGATTTCAGCGGCATTGGAACCATATTTCAGAGCTCTTCACTTCCATCTATGCAATTTTTCCAGATTTCACTCCAGGTATATTTTATTCAATTTTTTGTGTTTTCACATTCTAGTGAATTACCTAGACATATTTGCTCTTGGGAACTTCTCGTTTGCATGGGATGCTTCATTTTTAGTTGTTCTTCATGTAATTCTAGTTTTTCATCCTTTGAGGGCATTTTGAGCATCATTTGTAATCAATTTCTTCTATGTAAATGCACTGAGATAAAGTGCCACACTATTGTACATGTATTTTGGAGATTTTGCACATAAGGTTGTGCCATATTTTGTACTCGCACTGTTTTATAAAGTGCCATGGGGGGGTTGTGTAGTGCCTTTGTTTTGCCATCACACCTTTGTCTGGTGAGTGTCCCTCCACGACGGCAGTGGATCCATATGATTTCAGCCTCATGCATGTGTGTTTTGTTTTGCACACCACTTTTTCAGTTGCAAGTGTTTTCTTGTGCACTTTCAGATGTTGTTTCTTCTCCTTCATGCACTACAAGGTGTTACACACCATTTCAATGGATCTATCAGGCTCTCCCAGTTCAGCATTATGGGGGGTGTTATACTGTTCGTGCTAATGCTTCCTTGGTTCACCTTGGAAGGAATCTTCCATTCTCAGTTGATCAGTGTTTTTCAGCCTATTGGTACTTGTGCCATTTGTATCTTCGTTCCAGATGTTTTCTTTTTTTTGCCATCTGATTCAAGTAGTGTCATTTGGGGCACTCATGTAGATTGTTTTTTAGACTATTGGTACTTGTGCCATTTGTATCTTCATTCCAGGTGTTTGCCTCTATTTGCAATATGATTCAAGTAGTGTCATTTGGGGCACTCATGTAGATTGTTGTCTTCTTGATCCTGATCATCTTATCTTCAAAGAAGATTCTTCAGCACCATAGCAGTCATCTTTCGACAGTTGTTTGCAGCTTCTTCTACTTCAGTGATGTTCTTCATGGCTTTCAGCATCTCTTTTTGGAGTAGATTTTTTCCCATGAGGTTTTCTCTATTTCTCCTCTTTATTGAGATTTGGTTGTATTTGGGTACCTGATTTGGCCTAGTTGTCAGGACCCATGTTTGTCTTCTTGCATTGTAGTTACCTTTTCTTTCTTGCACATGTTTGTAGCTGCACTCTTGTTCATCTTAAGGGGGGGTCTTAGAGTAAAGGTTTTAACTTAATTATGTTGATTAAGTTACCTTTATTCCCTTCTTAATATTTCACTTTAGTTTGCATAAAGTGACATTTAATAATTATATTAATTATTAAATGTTTTCCTATTAGGGTTTCTTTTAGGTTTTGCATGATCTCCTTCTCAAGGATTGATCCATTGTATATTTCAAAATTCCTTTTTGTTCTGATAAGATAATTTCTCCATTCTTCAAAGCTTCAAACCCTTTTTTGTTTTCTCCATCCATTATCTTCCTTGTGACAGGTATCCATTTGCATGCAGGTGTTCTTGGAGTCTGAAGTTGGTTTTGACAACTTCTATAGGGTTGATGAGGATATGGAGTTAGAAGGAGATGTCATTGTGGAATTTGCCATTGTTACTTTAGTAGAACATGTTGAGGAATGTGAAGAACAAGTTCTTCATCCTAAAGAGATTGATTGAGTAGTGAAGAAGAATTGTCATGGAACATTACATCAAAAAAATCACATCCATGTCCTTTCAATACACTTGTAGGGGATCCACTTGATTCTAAGAATGAGACTAAAGAAATTACGGTAGTAGGGGATAGACCTCTCTTCATTAATTCATCCTTATCCTCCTCACAAGAAAATGAATTAAAGAAAATCTTGGACGATCATACTGAAGCATTTTCTTCGGAATACAAAGACATGAGAGGAATTCACCCTTCTATTTGTACTCATCATATTTATACCGAAGATGTTAAGCACCTAGTAAGGCAAGGTCAAAGAAGGATCAATCATGTTCTTCAAGACCTTGTTACGAAAGAAATAGAGAAACTGTTGAAAGTAGGGCTTATTTATCCAATATCTGATAGTCAATGGGTCTCCCCATTGGTTATTGTTCCCAAGAGAAATAGAAAATGGTGTGTATGTGTGAATTACAGAGAATTAAACAAAGCCACTAAAAAGGATCATTTTCCTTTGCCGTTTATTGATCAGGTACTTGATAACTTAGTTGGCAGTAGTTATTTCTCTTTCTTAGATGGTTTGAGTGGGTACAATCATATCCAAGTGGCTCTTGAAGACCAAGATAAGACTACTTTCACATGTCCTTGGGGTAAGTATTAACAATACTACCATTTGGACTATGTAATGCACCAACCACTTTTCAGAGAGTTGTCCTGACTATTTTTGTAGATTTAACTACCTCATGTGTGGAAGTATATATGGATGACTTTACAAATCATCCACAAAAATTTGAAGCACTTGAAATTTTGACCAAGGTTTTGAAAAGATGTAAGGATCATATGTTATCCTTGAATCATGAAAAGTGTTCCCTTATGATGACAGAAGGGATTGTTCTAGGACACCACATTTTTAAACAGGGAATCAAAGTTGATCCCACGAAAGTAGAAATCATTCAACAGATTGAGATCCCTAAAAATCAAACTGGTGTTTGTAGTTTTCTTGGGCATGTTGGGTATTATAGAAGATTTATTGAGGGGTTTAGTAAAATTCTTGAACCTTTGTTTACATTTCTCAAGAAAGATGTGGAATTTTTATGGACAAGTGATTGTTAGAAATATTTTGAAACAATTAAACATGCCTTAACTACTTCTCTGATTATTAAAGGACCTATTTGGGGAGTTCCATTTCATATACATTCAAATGCGTCCAGCTTTGTTATTGGTGTAGTTTTGGGATAGAAAGATGAGAATGAAGCAATACATGCTACCTACTATGTTAGTAAAAATTTAAATCCTGTAGAAAGGAATTACACAACAACTGAAAAACATTTTTTAGCCGTAATATCTGCAATTAATAAATTTAGGCACTATATTACTAGTTACAGAATATTCATTCATATAAACCATGTTTCTATTAGATATCTGATGAATAAGGTTGTAATGGTTGGACGCATTATAAGATGGCTATTATTATTGCAAGAATTTGATGTGACCATAATAGATAAGCCTAGTAAAGATAATGGTGTTGCTAATTTCCTTTCAAGAATTATTTTGTAGGGTGATCAAGAGCCAGTAGATGACACATTTCCAGATGAGAACTTGTTTGCAATATCAATTCATCCTCCATGGTTTTTTGATCTTGCAAATTATCTTGTAATAGGGAAGTGTCCAGATCAATTTAATCCTAAGCAAAAAAAAAAGATTAATTCGTGAAAGTTCTAGATTCCAATGGATAAATGGACTTTTATTTAAGATGTATCATGATCATGTTCTTTGTAGGTGTGTTGCTGAAATAGATTTTTATGATGTTATAGATTCTTGCCATCATGAGCCAAAAGTAGGACATTATTAAGTGATCAGAATGGTTCATAAGATCTTAGGAGCTGGTTATTTTTGGCCATCTATGACAAAGGATGTTTCATTATTTGTTAAGAATTGTGATGAATGTCGGTGGATGGGAAGACCTACACCAACAATGGAGATGTTGTTACAACCTCAGATAGCTCTGGAACCATTTGAGAAATGGGGAATTGATTTCATGGGACCTGTTGATCCACCTTCTAGAGGACGGCATTATATTATAGTTTGCACAGACTATGTCACAAAGTGGTTCAAAGTGAAAGTGTTGCCAATAGAAAGGGAAGATAAGGTAGCTGATTTTTTGTACAAACCATTCTTCAAAGATTCGGTGCACCAAGGGAGATAGTGTCAGACCAAGGACCATAGTTTGTGTCTTCTATGATGAAAGCTTTTATGCAAAGATATCAGATGACATATAAGAAATCCACACCATATCATCCTCAAGTGAATGGGAAATTAGAAGTTACTAATCCAAAATTCAAAAATATTTTGACAAAGACTGTTTCATTAAGTAAAAAAAAATTGGTAGAAAGGTTAGATGAAGCATTCTAGGCTTACAATACAACCTAGAAAACTACTACAGGATTGTCTCCATATGAGTTAGTGTATGGGAAAACTCAAGTCATGCCTATTGAGTTTGAGTTGTAGACATTAAAAACATCATTGGATGTTGGTATTGATTTATTTGAGGCAGAGAAAAGTACGATTCTACAACTGAACTGATTGGATGAAATGAGAATGGAAGCTCTTTATCACATAGAAATAATCTAGAATCAAAGGAAAGAATGGCATGATAAGAACATTATGACTAGACAATTCAAGAAAGGATATTTGACACTACTATTTGATTCTAGATTCCATGAGTTTAAAGGGAAATTCCATACAAGATGGTTGGGATCCTATGAAATTGATCAAGTTTTTGAAAATGGAGTTGTTCAACTGGTACCAATAGATGGAGAAAGAAGGATTATGTTGGTTAATGGTCATCGTTTGAAGATATATCATAAACCTGCATCAAGAGAGGAATTCCTTTTAGACTTACAGCATAGAATTGAACATTTTCTAGTGGAAGATATTTCTTCCATAGGAGAATGTGCTCCTAAATAATGTTTTGGAGAAAGGCATGAATAAAGAAGGTAGATTGAAAACCAAAAATGGTGTTTTTCCTTTTAAATAAAGGAGATAAATTGAAAACCAAAAATGGTGGTTTATCTCCCAGAAAAAAATGAAAAATAAAAAATGCAAAATAAAAAGAAGGAATGGTTGAAAACCAGAAATGGTGGTCTTCCTGGATCAACCTCCTAATGGCTCCTAATGACTCTTCATGTTCCCAAGGTTCTCAGTAATAAAGTTTCTTGTCAATTTCGAGCTCTCTCTGATTGACTCGTTGGAATCTTTTCCAACTGAGTTAATTTGCATGCTCTGATTGACTTATGCATTAAATAAAAAAGGATGCATTTATTGTAAGTATTATATTCAAAATATTATTTTCTAACTTAGTTATTATGATGTAAAATGAAGTAAATATTTTAAGTGTATAAATCTCTGCCTAATAGTTATTAATATTTAAATAAATAAGTATTAATCATTTCAAAATCTGGTGGAGAGATAAGGATGTGACATTTAAATGGCTTTCGCAATAATTTGAAGTAATAATGAGATTTTCATATTAGCGCCAATGAACTTTCTTATGTCAGCACCACCGCCAAATTTGCAAATCATAATACAAAGTACAGGGCAATTGTGTGTGAATCATCCAGAGGGAATAAAGATAAATTAATAACAGACGATTTGATACGACGTGTGATTTTTTGAAAATTGTTGCATATGAGTGAAGAAACGCTCATTATGTGTTTTGCTTGAACAATTGTGGCTGTCATTTTCTCTGTTGAGTTGCATAAGTGAAAAAAAAATGGGAAATAAGAGAATTTTGGAGCCTAAATTTTTTGTTTGGACCTTGAGACAGAGAGACTACCCAGAGAAGTTGGGTGGCTTGATTTTATTCAAATGTATGAGGGTTTTGAGCTTGAATTGGTCGATGAATTTTTCAAAAAAAATCATGTTAATGTTACCATAGTAGGAGGAGAAGTAATAGAGGTCAGTCCTACTATTATAAGTGAACTATCTGGTATTCTAGCTGAAGGAGAACCTATAAATAAAGGGCATATTAGTTTTGAAGAGTTGGTTTCAATATTTCATGAAGAACTTGGAAGGTGGCCTGAAATTTAGTGGCATAAGGGAAGTCAGAGGGGAATAGCTCACAATAACCTGGAGGAGCCCTGGAAAATAGTTGTGATGTGGTTAATGAAATTCTTCACTTGCGAAGGACAATATGGCACAATCTTAGGGATAGGAATGCAAATGTTAACGCATTTAAGATATGGTAATACCAAACCTTCTACAAAAATCAACCTACCTACCTTTCTATTTTCTCAATTTTCTTTTATGATATCTAGAGTAAAATATAGGGGTGCATCATCTATTAGATATCATAGTTTGATACATTTGATAATTAAGCACCATTTTATGAGAAAAGAGTCTGGTAAGGAAGGGTGACTAGAATTTTTTTCAACCCCCATTTGTCAAACGTGAAAGAAAATCCAAGAAGGGACTCACAGCAAAAAGGGTAAAAGTTGAAAAAGGATAGAAAAAGAAAAAGAGGAAGCTATAGGAAACTTTTAGGGTGACCTGTAGTACTTTTAAAAGGAAAAATTTGGAGTTGCAACAAGAAAACTCTAGTGATTCTCACACCCATGCTCCAACTTCTGATGATTTTCCAGAACAAACCCCTAAAACTCATTAGGACACTTTGGAAAGCCATGAAGAAGTTCAAACCCCTGTGTGTTCTCCTGAACAAGTAGTTAATCCTCATGAAGTCCCACCTCCATCTCTAGAGAGAACCCCTTTTATAGAATCCCATGGCTCAATGTATGAAAAACAATCTCCTCATATGTCAAAAGAAGATAGCCCTATTGAAGGGTCTGATAATCAAATGGAAGGAAAAGAAGCTTTTGATGAATTTGAAGATGAGGAGGCTGAATCTTCTCCTCCACATTTGTTGGTTTTTGAAAGAAGGGTAAAGAGCCAATGGACGAAAAAGATAAATCTCATCAAATGCAAGAAGGGGAGGAAATTAGGGAAGAAGAAGAGATAGCAAGGGAAATGGCAATGTCAAAAATACAAGAAAAATTAGAGGAAGAGAAAAGAAGAATACAATTTCTTGAAGAGAAGTTAAACAAAAAAGAAGAATTACAACAATATGTAAGTAAAATAGAACAAATGGAAAAGGAAATGATAGAAAAATATTTTTTTTGCAAGGACAGTTAAACAAAACTAAAAAGGCCTTACAACAAGCTAATGCATAGACATTAGAACGAGTAGAGGAGACATCAAGGTTAAGTGCAATAGAAATAGGAAGGTTGAAGGAAGAATTACAACAAAAAGAGGAGAAATCAATACAACAATCAATTAAATTACATTCCCATAAGGCTTCCACCTTATTTTCTCCAAGAAGATACCTTTCTCTAACATCATTAAAGCTTAAACAAGAAAATAATCAATTGAGAAGTTAGAATCAATAGTTAGAGAAAGAGAGAGATGAAGCGAATGAAAGATTTCAGCAAGTTGTAGAACTGTCCTTTGCAATATTTTCAATGAGAAAACCATCAGGGTTATATGCATTATTTTTGAGAGAAATATTTCTCCAATGGAAAATCAATCAACTGGTTCTAAAGAGAAAAACTGATTATGATGATGAAAATGAATTTCTTAAAGACTTTTACAATAGTCATCCAACTATTCAAAACCAAATGTGTGAATATTTTCAACATGGTTTTCTCCTTGCTCATTTTCCTCAATATTTTCTAAATTTTTTTATAGGAGAGTTACAAATTAGGTCTTTTATATCATTTTTGCAGAATCAAGTTGAATGGTAAAATCGTGTATCTCAGTACAAAGATGTAGAAATGAAGTTGGGTATGCCCATGAGAGATGAGACCCCCTAGTCAAGGACTTTCAGAGCCATATTCAATTATTTTGCAATGTAACATAATGTAGCACCAATTTACAAGAGGAATATGTCTGAAAGAATTCATGTTTTCAAAAATATTTAGGATCGCCTTCCATATAGACCTTTAACTGCAGCAAGAGATAAGTTTTTTAGTATTCCAGCACCATTAAGAAGAAGAGAACCCATCTCACCAAGAAAAATTACCTGGAGTCTCACTAGGGTGAGAACTTTGATAGATGTCATTGAAGAATAACAAGAAAATTGGATTGGGATGAGATTCATAACACCCTTGATCATAATGCCTTAACCTACATTTGATGCATCACCATAGTTCATAGGGGAGAGTCTGAGAGAACAGATGGAAGAAATTGAAAAATTGAATGGGTATGCTCATCCTAGAACCTACTTGGAATATATGCTACAAGATGCTAATTTGGTTGATTTAGTTACTTGGGTGGTGAGGAAAAATACGAATTTTCTAGATCCTCAACCATGAGGACATGGTTGACAGCATGAGGGGGAGAATGATGAGTGCTCAAATTGACACTTTCATTGATCATTTCATGTTCTCAAAGACTTTATTATATTATTAATTAACTATGTTGGCGGTAGATTATGTACTTATATGTTTTCTTTTTTTATCTTATATTTAACCAATTTGAGGATATACTAGAAATAATATTTTGCATTAAATGTGTTGCTTTCAATGATGTTAATGATGGAATGACTATGCAATTTGAAATCTCTATTGTCATATTAGCATCCTATTTTTGAGGATTTTATTTAGGTGATTAAATGCTTACTTCATGAAGTGTATTTGTTAAACTCTCTATTTAACAACATGGAGTCAATTGTGCTCCTAAACACTCCAACTAGATACTGATTCATCATCATTTCAAATTGACTTCCTTAGTCAATTTGGAAACTCCTTGTTCTAGCTATTATGAGGCGGAATTATCTCTGATACTTTCAGTTATGTTTTAGTTTTATTTTCTCACTTTGTATCTTGGTGGGTAGCGCCATGATTTTGAATTCAAATAAGGGATATTCCTATAAATATCCATCCTTAGATTTAGTTTGGAGTTAGATTAAAAAAATCGCTTAACATTGTAATGTTTGTACTACACACTTTTGTTCCACTCGCCTATTTGGGCCAATTTGAATGTGAATAAGGAGTTAATTCGAATCTCAATGTTAAAGGTCGCACCAAAGGAAGAGCAAGGCCTTCTCAACCAAAGGAGGTGACCTTGTGTTGTGTTATTTTGATTCAATTAATTTTTTCTTAGTTGTATCAATCGGAAAGTTAAAAATCTTGTTCTTTGTTTAATCATTGTTAGTAACTACATTTACTTATACTCATAGATTAGTTCATTGTATTTTTAAGATAGTTCATGATGCTTCACTATAGATTAACATTATTTTTTTTACTATAGATTTAATTGTTATTCATAGGAATTAGACTTAATATCAATTTTCAAATGTATGTGGTTTTAATGGAAGTAAAAATGATGACTGATGAGAAGATTAAACCAAAGTATATTTGGAATTTATTCATGGAAATTAGTGTTGTTTTCTAGATTAGTATTTATTTTCTTGCAAGCGTAAATAGACTCTCTTTTCAAGTAAATTTCAATTCTGAATTTTAGATTAAGAGTGAATTTAGTTATAGCTTAAATTTTCCATGAATCAATTACAATTAAGTCAGGTGGAGTCTGAACTAAGTTATTGGAGTCTGAATAAGCATTAGTTGAGGGATAAGATAGATTTAGTCTTTAGAAATTAGTTGTTGAGTTGCACTCCTGAGAGCTCCTCAGGGCTCCTAAAGGAGACAAACCGAAATCAAATGTCATTGTTTATAGTTTAAAACCCCCCAATCCATGGATACAACCTTGTCGCATACAGCTCTAAGACACACCTGGTTCGATAATTGAAAGATTAAATGATGCAAGAACTGACACCAATGACCTTCCCCATCATAAACCATCAAAAATTACTAAAAAGTAAAATTGCTCCCAGGTATTATCCATACATGCCTCAAGAATTAACCAAATCAAAGAAAACCACTTTATACTTCACTAGATTGATTCATAGCTAGGCATAGAATGATGTGAGATTTAAAAGAAAGGGGGTTTATTTGGACACCAGGTAGGTTCTATATGCACCCTTAAATGGGTAGCATACAGTCTTGTCTAGCTGAATAAACAACCAGCTACATAAAATTCCATACCAGGTGGTAGCTTTCAAATTAGCTTTGATATTGATTAGATTCTATGTGCATACAAGTTTTTAATTTGGAATGGAACAGAAAAAAGGAAAAATTAAAAAACTTAAAGAAATTTTGGTTCTCTGACATTCAAAAATTTTGAACTTAAAATAAAAGTAAAACAGTAACCAACCTTTTATAGGAACAAGGCCCCAAATTTTAAACTTAAGTCTATCAAATAGAAACATAAACAACAAATCAAAAAGTAGCACGTGGAAGATGCCAGTTGTCATTGGAATGCTCTACATAAATTCAAATCTTTGACTTCTTCATCAACATCAATTTTCAACTCCAAGCTCCGCTATACAAATCCTCTACAAAAAACAAGGTCATTGGTATTCTTTAAATTCTAGAACAAGACACCTCCACCAGGACTAGGAACAACCTACAAAATTCATTTCAATAGTGTCTCCTTGTGCTAACCTCTGGTATCCAATATCCAATTACTCATTTCCTTGCATTGGACTCTAGGTCTAAGAACTCTTCTTCACCTTTCTTCAGTTGATACTCCCAGAAGACAACCAATGCTTAATACATACGCTCTTTTGAAATTCCCTGAATTACCTTCCAACTATATTTGAGCTTGGTATAATCTTTTGATATTTTGAGGATATTTGCATTCCTCTGCATCTTTTTTGTTTCGTATTTGACCATGGAATTCTTGCACTATATAATTTCATCAATAAATTCTCGATTTAGTGAATGAACAAGGTATTTATTCACTCTTTCAAGCCACTCCTTGAAAACTTTTACTTCTTTACTATCCTAAACTAGAGTCTGGGGATCACAATTCTGTCATGCTAGCATTTCAATGAAACCTTGATCTTTGTCAATCAACTTACTACATCTTTTGATGAATTTTTCAAATCCTTCCACACATTGTACTAAGGCATCACCATCCCAATTCACTCGTTTCTTCCATTTTTCACACATTGAAACCTCTTGTTTTGTGATTATCTTCTCACTTACCAATTCTTGGACATTTATTTGAATAAGAGACTTTAAGTTTTGCCTTTTTAGCATCAATTTGTTCTTGGTGAAATCTACATTCTCCTTCTAATCTCTTGGAATTTTCACACCAATGGTATGCCTCTTTATGCTTCCAACTTGCATCTGTGATTAATTATTCCCCTTGCCTCACCAAGTACTCCATACATTCTTTAAACACACTCATTTTATGGTGAAGTGTTGTGATAGCATCCAACTACTACTTGGAAATAAGTATTGGATTCTGAGGCAATTCAGCCTACGCTTGATCAGATTGGGCTAATGATTATATAAAGTTTTCTAGGCAGGCAATCCGTTCTTTCAACTCTCTTTTCTTCCGTTTAATTTTTACACCTTTGTGATAGTTGTCTCTAAATTCATTTTCATCTCTTCTAAATCTTGTCCCCACAATGTATGTCCAACATTAATACTTGTCACCCTATAATCCATAGGCGTTATCTCATTTTTTCTTTTATCCACTACTAGGGTAGCTATATGGCGTGTTCTTCCTCCATCTGCATTCTTTTGCATAACGTGTTTTATTTTTTCTCTTCACCTAGGTTTGGGAGTTTCCACTTCTTGCATTAAGCTTCTGAGATCTAAAGGCACTAGTTCCACTTCCAACGAGGAAGCTAATTCCTTGACCAACCAATCAGGTGCATCTTCATTATATTTTGCCTCCGCAACATTTCTTTGTTCTTGATTTTCAGCATGTTCGAGAACTTCTCCTCTTGAATTCTCAACCTTTCCTATCACATCTTTTGAAACTAGAAATTTTTTAGTATTCACTGGAATGGATTTTGGATTACCAAGATTCGACACTATCTCTTCATTTCCAAGACTTGTTTTTTCCTATCCAGCCATGTGCTTAACACCAATCCTTTAGGAATCACTTTCTTTATGTCCTATTATAGTAGGATTCTCTTCATTTCTCACCCCACCATCCAAAGTTTGTGAAGGCTCTATATTCTCACTTTCAACCTAGTCTTCTTTTGACTTTTCAAAAACCTATGGTTGTGTTGGCTCACAATTGTTGTTGCACCAAAAGATCAACCTGTTAATGGCCAATACAACTGCTAGAGTTAACGGATCCACAGGAGGCGGTTAGTCCATGTCACGAATTCTAAGGGGAGCATTGACCATCTACCAACAAACTCCCCCTCAGCATTACCCGAGGGGATTCAAACCCGACACCTTTGGATCTGATACCACTTTTTGGCCCACAATTGTTGTTGCACCAAAAGATCAACCTATTAATGCCCAATACAACTGCTAGAGTTAACGGAGCCAAGGGAGGTGGTTAGTCCATGTCAAGAATTCTGAGGGGAGTGTTGACCATCTGCCAATAGGTTGTTCAACATCATTTCTACCACTTCCTAGTATAAGTTGGGAATCAATTGTATCTTCAATAACAATATCATCAGTGGGACCTTGGCCTGCAGTTTCCCCTATTTCCTTTTCATTGAGTATCTCATGGTTTCTCACCTCTGGGGCGAGTGTTCCTCTTATGAATTCTTCTTCAACTTCTATAGGAATTGACCATGTATCCAACATTTATTCCACCATTGGTTGTACCATGGGTTTCTCCTTAGATTTCTTCTCTTTTACTCATTCTATCATGGTAGCCCATTTCTCCCATTGTTCCCTGATTTTCTCTTCATTTAATTCATAACTCTCTTTTATAACCGCATGAGTCTTTCCCAGTTTTTGTTTTACTACAACCGTATTAACTAAAGGGGGAGAAGTGAATAATGTTGAAACCCTCTAAGATGTAGACCTCATCTAAGCATGAGTGTTCATTTTCATTCCTACCTATTCATTAGTCATAGGTTGAATCTTCGGCTTTGTCATGGAAGAAAATGTTGCCCCGTGCTTCATTGCCACTTTGAACTTTCTTGGTTCATTTTCTTTGTGTTGGATAGATGGAACCAATGAAACTCTCTAGATTGGGTCATCAAGAGTTTTCTCCTCAATATGTCCAACTGTATTTACTTTACCAGCTTTTATTTTCTTTATAGTAGGCTCCTCATACCCGAATTCACCTTCTTCTCTTTGTTTCTTCTTTGTATTGAGTGAGTATGTAGGATTGATCCTGGCCTTTTTAAAATCTTTACTATAATCATCAATCCAATGTTGAGTATGCATCAAAACATGTTCAGAAATTCCCACAACGGTCGTTATTTTTTTACTTTCCTAATTTGGATCCGGGATGGGTTCATCATAAACCTTAGTTGAATTGTAAAATAGATTCAACACCTCTCCATCATCTATATCCAACTGCTCTGGAATGTCATGGAGTTTAAGAATCTATGCCAATTATAATGACAACCTTTGGTATGATCTTCTCCTCACTTCATTTTCGTCATCACAATTGAGCCATAAATCCTCTAAATGATGAACATGAGCATATTTTTCGGCCATCTTCTTGGCAATATTCCCCTTTGGATCATAAATTATTTCTTTGGAGTTTAAAGAGCTCCAATTTGTACACCTTTAATTCTTCTTCGCACAAATTAGCTAATTTAGCCGCATTGCATTTATAATTCCCCACCCATTGTGACGGGAAATTTGATAGAACTTCTCTTATGTGTTTCATTTAAAAGGGCATGGGAAGGCTTAATCTATCTCACCAATTCCAATACTAACACTTTATTTGTTGGGTACGTGGGCAACATGAAAGGGCATCCTTCAAACCCTTCCACCCTGATGTAGGTGAAAGTGGGAAATTGAATGTACCATCCTCCAACCTACTGAATAATCCTTTGTGCTTCCAGAGATAACCTTTTATATTTTTCACCCTCCATTATCCTTACCATCTTCATGGAAAACACATTATTAACTCTTCGATAATGCTCCCAAGGTACCAACTCTATTCAATCCTTGCTTATTTTCCCTTAGGGTGCAAGAATAAATCACATATGATGACATGGAAAATCATAGAGACTATGGAAATGCCTTTCTTTGATCATGTAACCTGTCACTGATAAAACTTCCCCAATGCATTTTCACAGGGCCTTCCATTAATTTAGCTATAAGTATGAACATTCATGGTTCAAATTTACTGGCATCTCTAAGTACAGCCATCCTGCTTAGTATGGTTATGACATCTTGAACATCTAGTTTAAGCATAGATCTCATAACTGGTTTCATTTGCTTAGTAATCTACTCCTGGCACCACTGTGTACTCATAATCTTTCTATTATGAGACACTGAAAAAAGTAGACACTGAAAAATGTCCTAAAGTCTACAAGCAACATTTTTCCTTAGTCATCATTCTCTAATAACTAAATAATTTTAATTATTTAATTATTCTTGATCCTATTCTTTTATTAATTAAATGATTTTTTAATTATTTAATTAATTCACTTTCTAATATTTATTCTATCCTGATCAATTAAAATAAATTAATTGTGTCACTAATACCCCTTTCTTCAATAATTAGATAAATCATTATTTATTTAATTATTTATATTTCATCACATGTCCATAGTCAAATAATTATTATTATTTGACCTTTTATTCTTCTATAATTAAATAATTGACGAAATTACTTAATTATGTGTCTTTCTTCTCCTTTAAATAATTGATCCAAATCAATTATCCATATTCAATTTCTATTTCTTCCTTTAATTAAATTTATGAATTTGATTAAATATCCTTTTTCATTTCTTCCAAATAAATTATTTATTTGCCACTTGTCATCCTCTTCCATTTTCGAATAAATTATTTAAAATAAATTATTTATCCCTCTATTTTAGTCAAAGATCCCCTGTCATTATTTCATGTCATAGTCTGCATGTCCTGCATGTCTGTCATAGCCGTTGGCGTCATAGCCGTCGGCGTCATATCTTTTCCATGCATGGCATATTCTGGTTGCATCAATTCTCAACCATAGATCTTGGCATCTTTCTAGAAACTCGATCTTGGCCATCCATTTCGTAACTTCCCTCTCATGAATCCTCATCCGTTGATCTTAGAATCTTTCTAGAAGATCAATCTCGTCTGTCCATTCGAATGGTTGTCTATAAAAGCAACCCTTCCCCTCCATTTTCAATTTAACAGCTAATTATCTCCAACTTTCTTGCTTACTATTTGTAGGTATTTGCACAACTTCAACAACAAATCTGAGGGCAATATTGGCATAAGAAGAAATAGGAGAGACAAGAGAAAGAATCAACTTCAAAGGGGAGTGTTTTATTTCATTTGCTTTCATTTTGATTGCTCTCTTTGTTTGTATTCTCTTGTTTAGATTGGGATAATAGTTTAGAAGTGTTGGCTGTCACTTAATCTATACTATTTGATTTTCTCCATTCTTACATTGGTGAACCCGACGTGAATCGAATAATATTGCAAAAAAAAATCGTTTGTTTTTTTGTTTGTTTGGTTGTTTTGCAGGTTACAACCAAGAAGTTGCATAAAATCCCGTCATCTTCTTTTGAGCACAGAAAAGCAGGTGCATAAATTATTTAAAAATGATCATCTGGGTTTTGTAGCCCTCGTTTTCAACTTTCCGAAACTTCAAACGGTTTAAAATTTCGTTAAGATTTGAAAAAGTTATGGCTATTTTAGTATTTGTTGTTTTTTTAGTTTAGCTATTGAAACCCGTGTCTTCTTTTGTCTATAACGTTTTTTTTTATGCAGAATCTTGGAAAACTAATTTCTAGGTTTTGAAGGTTTGAGTTTCAGCTTTCCATAGATATAAACCAATTGAAATTTTGTTAAGTTTTGAGAAAGTTATGGTTATTTTCATTCACTGGTGTCATTTTCTTTTGAGTTACTAATCTCTTGTTTTTAGCATGTGGCACAACTTGGAGGGAGTCTAAAAAATTGTTTCTTTAGAAACAACAATCGAGTTTTTCATTTCTTTAGGCATAATTAATTTTATTTGTTTTCAACAACTACAACAAATTGCATGCACACTCATTGGTTAAAATGAACATGCATTTCATTTCATGGGATTAAAATGAACACAAATTGCATGCACATTTATGGGTTAAAATGAACATGCATTTCATGTCATTGGCTTAAAATGAACTTTGTTTGTTTCACATCAAGTTAAATTTTTAAAATGAACAAAGTGTCTTGTGTGTCCTCCTCACATTATCATTCGATAATTAAAATTTATAAGTGTCTTCAATTTTGTGTTACTCTTTGATGCAATAATCGAAGTATCCTCTCCCCTTGTGCATTTATGCGATCCTGGGTGTAAGAGAAACGATTATTGCCTCTAGAACTTGGGCCTTCCTTGGTGGGAAAAAATACTCACCCCAAGGCGACTCAAACCGGCAACGGAGCTCTTTGGCCGAGCTACCCCCGACCGGTATATAAATGTGAATCCTAAGGGAAAACCTAGGATTACGAGTGCGGATGTGTCATACGGACCAAGTAGTACTCCCCAAAACCCTATTGAGTGTAACCTCTTTAGGTTGGAGTGTCTCCTAAACGGAACTTAATCTTGTGCCCCATGTATGGCCACTCGAACGGAGGTCCTGAACTAAAAACTTTTGTGTAGTTGCCAAAATCCTTCTATTTGCTAGTGCAACAACGGTCGTTGTGAAGGCTTCCACATTCTCGCAGTTCTTAGTAGAGGTGATCAACCTTCCATGGGAGTTTCATGGGGGTTGGAAGCTTGATTGGCCTGAGAAGTGAGTGCAATGTAAGGGGGAGCCCGTGCGGCCAAGCTTTTGGATTCACACGCTAAGAATAAGTGCAGTTGGAGAAACCCATGTGGAATCTAGCAAATATTGTCCTTGCTTAACCTAGGGTTGTGCTTGTCTTCATTGTGCATGTTTTCAAATTTTCAAAGACAAGATATTGTGTTTGCCAAGTGTTTTTTTAAGACATTGAGACAAATAAACAACTTTCACAAATCTGGAAACACACACATTCAACTTGAAACAATTCCAAATTTTGCAATCTAAAACCCAAGACCAAACTTGTCCAATTTGATATCAAGCAACCTCTATCAAAAACCAAAAAGAAAATTGCTCAAATCTTCCATTAGTGACATCTTTAGTTTGCATTTTCCCATAGGTTCATCTTTGCATATCATATCCTTGGTAATAGGGTCATTATCATTCCACCATTCCTTAATCTTGGTCTTAGGTGCATTGGCACTTTGCATCCTTATATCCTTGAAGATCACAAAAAAGATAGCGTAGTTTCATAACCATTTTGCATTAGAACCGTGCATTGTCATCCAAAGGTCAAAATTTTTGTACGGTTCTCACTAATTTTTCCTTATCCATCCTAATCCAAATTCATGATCATGTCTTCACTTTACCTTGATCTTCTTCGTAGTCAAGCTGAATACCAGTCAATCCTCAATCATCAATACCAATCACTCACATACCCTTCTTACCAACAATCCATAAGTTCTAGTCCTTCATTCATCTACCCTCACTATCAAGAGTCCCTTAGCACAATCCATGCCATTGACCCACAACAAATGTCCATTAGTCATCCCTATCCTAACTTTGACAAGGGAAACCAACCTTCCACTAGTCCATTCCAATCCTCCACATCCTATCATAATCCATCATCCACTAGTCCATTCCAATCCTCCACATCTTATCCTAGTCCATCATCCACTAGCCCATTTCCATCCACTCCATCCCAAACTACATTTGGACATGAAAATACATTTGGTCAGGGTATCCAAAACCACATCACATTGTCTACACCTTGGGATACATGTCAAAAAGAAAGTCCAAAGCATGACATCACAACTTCACTTTCATATCAAGATCGAAGCAGTCCATCTCATGATCCCATCCTTAAGTCCATCCAAGAAGTCCTTCTAGATAATCATGGCATCCAAAATACACTTATCCTTGTTCAAGAGTCTATTCACAACCATGTTGTCCAAGATACACCTGTTTTTGACCAAGATCCTACCATTGAACAAGAAATCCAAAATGATCCTCTCATCGACCTTTATACCATCCATGATCAAACATTTGAAGATGATCCCATCCAAACACAAAACACCTCCATTCCCCAAAATGAGACACTTGCCTCCTTTGGACACATAGATAATCAAATCAATGATATGGATAACATCAAAGAAGAGCATAAATCAACTACTATTGATCAAGTCAAAGGAGAAAACAAAGAAGCTACTATGGATCAAGTCAAAGAAGAAGATACAAAATCTACGAAAAATCAAATTGATATCCCAAATGATCGAGAAGAGACAAGCATGACGAATGATAAAGCCAAAACATCCTTTCAATTAGGAGTGTCCATCTTTGTCAAAGCAGGATTTCTTGTAGATGAGGAGATTCCAAGTAACAATTTTCACATACAAAATGATGGGTTAGCATCTTGTTTTCAAAATAAAAAATACCTCATCGGAAAAAAAAATTTTCAGAGCATGCAGTATCAAGGAAGAGGACTAGGTCTACATGAGCAAGGCATTATAGAACCAATACAATTTTATGCAAATCCTAGACATCAAGGTCTTGGTTATTCTTCAATCAGAGAATCAAATGATGTTAGTGGTACCTCCTTGATATTGGGGGCAACTTTATCTAATATAAACATCAAAATAGGGGCCATGAGTAGTCCTTTTCATAAGGTTGTTGCCAACACTCCTTCCATCCACACCATAAACCATCATTCCAACATGAATAAATCTTCCATTTGGAACCAACAAAAAGAAAATTATTATAAATCCAAAATTCAAAATCAAATGTCAAAGACCATTGAATTAAACAAAAATTCAAGTGGACAAATGAAGTTAAAATGGATCCCAAAGAAAAATGGATCAAACAAAGAAAACATTTCAAATCCAAAAGTCAATCAAAATGTGGAGCCACAAGAAAAGAGGACTCTCGCATATAGTAAATGTCCACCTCCTTTAAAATGGTCATCAAGAAAGACATATAAAATTGTTGGTTCCAAACACTATCCTAATCAAAATATCAAACTCCATCATCCACCATCCCAAGTTTGGAAAATAAAAATTGCTACATCCAAAACACCAAATTTTCCATCCACACCTACCATCATCCATCATAATCTTGCATCTCGCCTAAAGTATAAAAATCCTACTTCACAAATCCATCGCATCTTAGCAGCAACCCTTTATCATAACGACTCCCATGGTACTCTATCATGATGTGCATATTCTGATAAGGCCAACACTAGTATCAAAGAGGATCACAATGACATCGATCAGTTGTATGCAAGTGCTATGATCTTGACAAGACAATTACTCCATAAAGGTCACTATTGGCATATCATGACACTAGTATCTACATCAACACCATCAAAAGATTCAGAACAATCAACAGTCATCCAAAATATCAAATCGATATAAAAAGTCAAAAAATATGTCACCTTGATGAAAATCTGGCAAGTAGGTGTCTTGTGTGACATCATCAAAAGGAAAGAAAACAAAAATAGTAAAGAGAAAAATTTTGTCCAATAGTGAAAACCATTTTTATGGCGCTTTGGATAAGTACCATGATGAAAACCTGGCAAACAGGCATCATGTGTAAGAGAAATTATCTATGTGGATTATTACACTTGGGGGCAAGTTGTCTCATCTCCCATGCCTTTCTCATAGAATTTCCATCTATCTATCCAATCCATATCATTTCCATCCATTTTCCCGCCTACCTTGATCTTGATAAGAAATGGGGTACAAACATAAATCATGCTTTGAAAAAAAAAATTGGACATGTCTATCCTTTGGTCATACACTACCCATGAAATATCATGTCATTTTCTTCATAGAATTTATCCAAACCCATATCTTGGAGAAAAAAAATTGTTCCTATGTGAAATACTCCTTGGAGATCATATCCTAATTCTTCCATCCAATAATCCTCATGTCTCTTATCCTTTGCCAAAAGCAATCCATTATCTCTTCATACCTATTGTTGGACTTGGTTTCCCTTGTTATTGGTTTAAGGATTATAACTCACTTATCCAAGTGCCCTCCATAATCCCATCTGGTCCTAGGGTTATTCATTCCAAATGCAATGAGTCTAATCCATACAATCTTGCTATGCAACCTAGCACATCATCCAAAACATTCCTCAAATTTGTTCCTAGCCTTGCTGCAAACTTTGATCCTTTAGTCACATAATCATCATCCTCATGTTTTTTCGGATGTGTCCTTCCCCTATCAAACAACATTGTCATCATCATCATCACCTATCAATTGGTTTTCAGCTTGACTAGGGGCAAGATCATGTTTGTCCTTGGATTCGTGTGCATGCCTTCCTGGTTGATTGTGGGTATCTTTCACATGCATTTTTCATGATCGCTATAGTTATCATCCATAATAAAGTCTCATTCATCCATAATAAAGCTTTGTCATCCTTCCCACGGTTGAAGATCACCGAAATTTAGCATCCTTCGCTTTCATATCCACTCGTCACATTCGCCACTTCCCCTCGCACATAATAAATTGGTCCTATACCTGACTGGGGGAAATTCCTTAACTTGCATATTCATTGGAAATAATACATGGTATTGACCCTTTAAAACTTTCAAAATCATAAAAATCATAAAATGTCTTGAAAAAATCATAAAATGTCCTGAAAAAAAAAATCCAAAAAAATCAAAACATTTCAAAATCCAAAAACATCATAAAAATTCAAAATCCAAAAAATAAAAAGCTTCAAAAATCCCAAAAATAGAGTCTAAGTTTGAGTCTGAATCAGTTTTGTTAGAGTGGTCGAACTATGCTGCCTCTGTGTGTTTGCTACGTAGGCAAGGGCTCATCTTAAATGATCCCCCGAGGCATTAGGTCAGTCCCTTTAGGTTGTCCAAGTACAATCATGACTCAATATTTGGTTGAATAAGACAAAGTCAAGTCGTGTCAAACTACGAGGTCTCTGTGCACTGCTACGTAGGCAAGGCCATCTATCGATGAGCCCCCGAGGCCCCCTAGGTCAAGTCCTTTAGGGTTCATCGAGTTGGGTCGCGTCCTTGGTCTGAAAGCAATCATCATTCAAACTACTTCAAGAAACAACAAACAAATTAAATCTTTCATCAATCAATTATCTTATCATCAACTCAATCAGGTCACTAGTCTTATATCGGAATGGGGCATTATGTCATTTGTCTCATTTGGTCTTATCTCTTGTCTTTTATCAGGATACGTCCTTCCTGGGATTAGACTTTCTCAACCTTGTCATTTACCTTAAGCAGGATGTGTCCTTGCAGTTAGGTGTCATGTCAACACTTGTCACTTGGTCAACTTTATCAGATGTGTCCTCTCCCACGGTTGGGTATCATCACATCGCTTGGTCATATTCATCAAATCTTTGTCAAACAATCAAACAATCTTGTCAACTTTGTCAATCAATCTTTCCTTAATCAGGATGTGTCCTTCCTGAAATCGAGCATTATCATTATCAATCAACTTTGTCACACCACTCAATCTTATCAGCTTGGTCAATCAATCTTTCCTTCATCAGGATGTGTCCTTCCTGAGGCTAGGCATGGTCAATTAAATCACTTTATCGATCCTTATCAACCTATCAATCAACTCGGTCATCTTGGTCAACCTAATCAACCAACCAAACAATCATCATTATCACTGGAAAACACTCTCTTGGCAAACACTTTGTTGGTCTGGATTTTCTTATCTTTTTGATTGGTTTTGGGTCATGTTACTAGTCTCCTCGAGGATGTCCTATCAATGGATTTAGAGGGAAGATGATGGATCATGGCCTCTTTTCTTTGTTTGTTGCCTGTGGTTTGTCTTGGCAAAAAGACTAGGACAATCGGGTCCCTAGTATGAGCTGGGGCATTCCTTGTCTTTTTTGATTGTTTGTCTCTTCCAAATGGTCACCTTGCCCACCTTGGTTTATGTCATACCATGGTTTTTGTGGTCCATTTGTGACATTTTCGATGCCTAATGATGATAAATATAACAATGTAAGCGTGAAAGTTGGTTCCCTTATCATTTAATGTCTATCTTCTTTCCCCTTTTCACATTAACATCCCATCTCCCTTATTTTTTTCCATGCTAACATCCATCTCCTTCATGCTAAAATTTCTTCCATCTTTCATCCTCTAGTCTTCTCTTCCATTTCGAGAGCACATTCATATTCTTTGAACCTGCATGTCCTCTCAAGGGGGCATACCACGACCCTCTTGGTCACCCTTCCCCTTTCTCTTTACACTAGGGCATATTTCAGAATTAAATTTCTTTGACACAACGTGATGAACTGCATTATGTCAAAGAGGGGCAAAATGTAGACACTGAAAAATGTCCTAAAGTCTACAAGCAACATTTTTCCTTAGTCATCATTCTCTAATAACTAAATAATTTTAATTATTTAATTATTCTTGATCATATTTTTTTATTAATTAAATGATTTTTTAATTATTTAATTAATTCACTTTCTAATATTTATTCTATCCTGATCAATTAAAATAAATTAATTGCGTCACTAATACCCCTTTCTTCAATAATTAGATAAATCATTATTTATTTAATTATTTATATTTCATCACATGTCCATAGTTAGATAATAATTATTATTTGACCTTTTATTCTTCTATAATTAAATAATTGACGAAATTACTTAATTATGTGTCTTTCTTCTCCTTTAAATAATTGATCCAAATCAATTATCCATATTCAATTTCTATTTCTTCCTTTAATTAAATTTATGAATTTAATTAAATATCCTTTTTCATTTCTTCCAAATAAATTATTTATTTTCCATTTGTCATCCTCTTCCATTTTCGAATAAATAATTTAAAATAAATTATTTATCCCTCTATTTTGGTCAAAGATCCCCTATCATTATTTCATGTCATAGTCTGCATGTCCTGCATGTCTGTCATAGCCGTCAGGCGTCATAGTCATCAGCGTCATAGTCGTCAGCGTCATATCTTTTCCATGCATGGCATATTCTGGTGGCATCAATTCTCAACCATAGATCTTGGCATCTTTCTAGAAACTCGATCTTGGCCATCCATTTCGTAACTTTCCTCTCATGAATCCTCATCCGTTGATCTTAGAATCTTTCTAGAACATCAATCTCGTCTGTCCATTCGAATGGTTGTCTATAAAAGCAACCCTTCCCCTCCATTTTGAATTTAACAGCTAATTATCTCCAACTTTCTTGCTTACTATTTGCAGGTATTTGCACAACTTCAACAACAAATCTGAGGGCAATATTGGCATAAAAAGAAATAGGAGAGACAAGAGAAAGAATCAACTTCAAAGGGGAGTGTTTTATTTCATTTGCTTTCATTTTGATTGCTCTCTTTGTTTGTATTCTCTTGTTTAGATTGGGATAATAGTTTAGAAGTGTTGGTTGTCACTTAATCTATACTATTTGATTTTCCCCATTCTTACAGATCTCATAATTGGTTTCATTTGCTTAGTAATCTCCTCCTGGCACCACTATGTACTCATAATCTTTCTATTATGCTCTTTTTCACTCAGGTAGGTTTTGTAAGTGTGAATAAGTAAACAAGGTTAAAAAACTTTTTAATACGACATTATATCAAAGATTAAACAAATTGAACTAATTCAAAACAGTAATCTATTGAAAGCATCATATTGTTCTCTATCTCTAAAGATTTATTAAATCACTATGGCTCTCAGATCGTGAGTGCACTATGATTGTTAAAATGACTATCTGAAGAACGAGATGAATGATAATGCAATGATATGGAACTAGATATGATAATACTAGATGATAAATAAATTAAACTAGCATGAATTGACATAAATTAAACTAGCATGAATTGACATGAAAAAGATAAATACAGTTACAGGAGGCAACCATGATTGTCAAAAACTTGATTGCTTGATGTTGATGCTTGATGCTTGATGTGCTTGAATTCCTGCAGAGTAAGAGTGCATAAGTTAGATTATCTGGATCCTTTTCTTGGTTCAATGAAGCTTTATTTATAGAATTCCTGGCTGTAGAAATGCACAAGGATGGCATTGAGAGGCTTGGATTCAATCTGGAGGATTGAATGGTGAGAGATGGACGAGATTGAGAGAAAAATGGTGATTGTCTCTACCCATGAAAACACCAGGCAAGAGAAGAGGAAAGATTAATGGAGGAAGATTGAGAGAAGATTTTGGAATTTGTCTCCAATTTGTCTCCAAAACTTCCCGTGAAGTTTCAAAACATTAATTGTGACATATTTTAGACATAAATTAGACATAGGATATCTAATTCATTTTTGAGGAAATATAGATGGAATATTCCTTATGCTTTTATTCAAATATTTTGATTTATTTAAATTAGCAAAAGGGGGATAAATAATTTAATAAAACGAACTATAGAAGTTGTTTATTAAATTAAACAGAAGAATATGGCAATTAATAAATAAAGTGTTTTAATCTTTATTTAATTAATTTAAGATCAATGTGATAGAATAAAATAGGGATTTGATAATTAAATCAAACAAAGTATTTAATTTTGTTTATTTAATTAAGATGAATTTAAATGTGAACTATATAAATAAATATTTATATTTATTCAATAGTAGAGGAAATTAGGATAATTAATCAAATAATTTGTATTTAATTAATCGGATGCTCCAAACCATTTTTAGGTGTATACATTTTGCCCCGCTTCGAAGTGATGTGTTTACGCGTTGCTTCGAAGAAAATTTTGCTGCTACTACCAGGATCGATGATATAGAAAAGAAAAAAAATATGTATGCCCCAGACATAAACCAGACATTGATTTTCAGATGATTGACGATAATATGCCCCCTCGGGAGATAAATTAATGATTTGATGATTTTTAGATTTTTTCAAAATTTTATGATTTTATGATGATTTGATGATGAAATAATTTATCTCCCGACAAATGATGAAGAAATCTATCCTACGGATGAGTTTTAATTAATTTCTTGGATAAAATTAATCAAAAGATAATAAAACCCACCAAAAATACCTTTTCAAAAATTATATATAGTCCAAAAGGTCATTTTGAAAGTCATTTGTAGTATTTGAGTTTAAAAAACCTTGTGATAGAGACATTTCAACCAACTGGAGCAGGATGCCAATCCCTTACCACACTCATTGTTTCAAGCACGTTCGACGTCATCAACGGTCGGACGCATATGGACCTCTGGTATGTACCCCTTAACCTCCTCGTAATTCATAAAATTCTATTTTTTATGCATTTTATAGCTTTCCGCGTATTTTTCCTCTTTTAGTGCTTCCAAGCCACGCTATAGCACTTTCACTCCGGTGTAGCGCTTCCAGTTTGTAGATTAGAACTTTGAGTTTTAGCGCTTGCGTTAAAAACTCTAACACTTCCATAGGATAATGTAGCGCTTTCGTTGATATAGCACTTAGGATTTGAATTTTAGCGCTATGATACCAGATTTTAGCGCTTAGAGAGTTCTAGCGCTTTCATTTGGTTGATTAACACTTTCATGTTCTATTCTAGCACTTATGGTAAAGCAGTGCTTTGATGGACTGTTTTAACGTTTGGATGCGGTAAAACAATGCTTAGAGTAAAATAGCGCTTAGGATGCCTGATTTAGCGCTTTGGAGTGCTAAAGTAGCGCTTTCAAGATTTAGCGCTTTTGGTGCCTGATTTAGCGCCTTGGAGAACTGTTTTAACGCTTTCATGTCAGAATTGAATATTTTGACTTAGATGACCTTGAATTCGTTACTTCTGATCATGTTCATTCTTCGGATTGGTATGGTTGATAATCTGAATTCTTGATGTTGGATTGTGATGATTTAAATAAGACTAGTTCTCATGATAGGCGAGAAGAAAATCCTATTTGTAATGATCCTCATGATAGGTGAGGAAATGATTCAATATCTGATAAATCTCATGATAGGTGAGATTTAGATAATGTTTTGATGAACCTCATGATAGGTGAGGTTTGTTGATGTTTTGAGAACCTCATGATAGGTGAAGTTTGATGTTCACCTATGAATTTTGATCGAAAATTCATACCAATTTTGGATTAGACGTGATAGTAGAATGACTTTGATTTCTTGACATAGTTCACTGATTGTGGATTTCTTTCATTATGATAATAGGAGGATTTGGGTACTCTCCAGATGTGAGAGAGATTTCCTTGGACTTCAGAGTTGATACCTCATCTGACACCATATGAGCTTCAGATCATAGGTCGATGCGGCCTTACTAGTTTGCTCAATATGCCCCAAATTAGGATTAATTGGGATTTGTTGACTACTTTGGCTGAGAGGTTGCATAGTGACCACAACACCTTTCATCTACCCACTGGCAAGATGATGGTCACACTCAAGGATGTGTGGTGGATTCTGCGCATTCCATTCATGGGGGAGATTATAGCATATGATTCCCATGGGACTGGCGGTAGAGATGCTCTTCGTAGAGTATTTTAGGATCAGTATATTGAGGGTCTGAGCATTTGATGGAGGAGGATCACTGATTCGTATGCGACACTACCAGCAATGCTAGTTGGATTTATTGGAGGTTTCCTTTGCCCTGATCGTAGGTCAAAGGGATTCCTCGTTGGTTGGGGCAGGACTCTAGACAGTATGAATGTACATGGTACTAGATATGCATGGGGGATGTGCATGCTGACACATCTTTATCATGATCTGCATTCAATTATGTACCTAGGGGCACAAATTTTATCAGTAGGGATGACCATGTTATAGCTGTGGGCATGGGAGCACTTCTCTATTGCTCAGCCATTTCTAGTGGCAGATAGACCAGCAGGCAGACCTTATGTGTTTAGATATAGAGGTCAGCTTACACAGGCCCGAATGGGCAAGTTAGAGCACTGGAGGCGGGTGTTTGATGATACAGAGACAGTTACTTGGCGTCCATACCTCGACTATGAGCAATGAGATGAGGATGATGCAATGTTGGGATACCTCTGTGATTCGATGTATCTGATTGGTCGAACACCATTTTTTTTAAAGAGATTTTTGCTTCGCAAATTATACAGACAGTATGGCATCATTCAGTGTATGTCACAGGGGGTAGCCCACTATGCTAGGCAGTAGATGGATATTCCTGATTAGGGGCCCTGTTTATCGTATGTTGCTTTAGTAGAGGGATACAAGGCACTGCATCCATCACCCTAGGATATGTGGAGAGATATTGCAAAGGCATCAGTCATAGAGGAGTATGTTGCCTTCCTGGCCTTGGTTCCACATCCTCGTATTACCATTCCAGATGAGCTAGCACCACTACCAGTGGAGGAGGATGTGGCAGAGGGTTCTGCAGAGAGCGAGGGTGGTACTCCGACAGGCAGTAGCATGGAGAGTGGCAGTGATGATAGCAGCAATGATGATAGTGATGGTGGCAGTGGAGGAGACAGAGGGGTAGGGCCAGCTATTAGTGGTCCATCATCCAGTAGGCCTCGCAAGAGGCGAGCAGTGACAGTGCCACCTGTGGACCATTAGAGACAGATTGCAGGTCTACAGACACAGGTTTAGACACTGCAGGGGCAGTTGGTACAGGCTCGGGGTTTACTCATTCAGACCCAGACTCAGATGCAGGCCCAGGAGCAGGCTCATGCTCAGGCTTTAGCACAGGTTTAGGGACATTTGGCAGCTGTACAGACACAGGTGGCCACTTTGACAGCTGAGTGAGATAGTGCTCAGTAGATTGTTGAGAGGGCACAGGAGACCCTCCAGAGAGTGGGTGATGGTACCTCAGTGGGGGATTACATGAGAGAGATTTTGCAGGTTGGCCGAGAGGATGAGTTTTATAAAGGCAGATATCATGATGCAGTGCCTGTTGAGCGTAGAGTCAGTTATGCCCCATTGAGATATGGGCGGACGCACACGCGGACAGTGAGTGAGGGAGTGACACAGCCTCCACGTAGAGATCCCAGAGATCCTGGTTCTTCCGGGGGTGGTGGTGGTACAAGTCCTGTTGGGCCCGCACATTCTGGCAGCAGCAGATCATAGATGCTATTGAGATTGGTCTTTTTGAGACATGATGTATATTATGATGTACCTCATTTTTGATGATGTATCTTTAGACTTCATTTGTATACTTGACACTGATGATATATATATATATATGAGATGCAGTTGATGTGATTTTATGATGGTGTATGATTTCTATGTGATGAATGCATTTATTATGTTGATTTATGCAATATTTGATGATTTTATTCCAAATGTGATGATGTAATGATAGATGCTTTTTATTTCATGTAATGATTCTATGCATTTTGTAGAATATGTGATATATGGATGTATGATGTGATGTAAATGTATGGATGGATGGATAGATGCTTTTTATTTTATAAATGCGATGATGATAAAAATGATGATTTTACGATGAATGATAATGGATGGATGTAATGAGAAATAATGACATGACTCGCATTTATTTTGTATGTGATAAAATGAATGGGTGGTAAATTATGTATGCATATGATGTTGATGAATGATAATGTAATGAATTTTTTGGTTGTAAAAATGAACATGATGTACTTATGGTACAAGTTAATTCATAATTTATTTGATGTATGATGAAAAATGCATGAATGATGAAATGATGAAACTAAATGATGAGATGATGACTATGTTTTTTTTTTAATGATTATTGGTCTTATGTCAAGTATACTCAGTCTTATTTGTAGATAAGATAATCATTGATTGGAACCCTTTATGCAACAAATACTTTGCAGATAATGAATATGATGAATGCAATTTAATTTTAACATGCAACTATATGCAAAACGATTGTCATTTTAACAGTACCTTTGTGCTTGTTGTCATCATTGAGCCTTATTGGATGTTGAAAGTGAATACAAGCGTCAATGGTATGTGTTAGACCAATGATTACCTGAGTACTTCTTTCATGATATTTGATATTGCAAGCAAACACAAACATCTAGGTATGATTTAACCGAGATGACCTGAGCATTCATTGCGTAAACAGGCAGTGGTTAATCATTTCAATGTGTGAATTATGAATGTCATCGATGATACATTTGTATAGCACATCCCCCGACAATTCATACATTTAAATGATTAACTTACAGACAGCAGATAATAAAAACATCATTCTTCTTCCTTGTTTCTCTAGTTCAATACATCATTGAGTTACTCCAGAGAAATGATAATCAAAAATACAATATCCATTGTTGACTTAGAGTGTTTCATTCATTATTCAGATTGTAGATCATCCATCCTGATTTTGTGATGTGTTTGGATTTTCTTGATTTTGACCAAAGACCTAACCTACTAACTTATCCTAGGGGTCTCGGGGGCTGATCAAAGACTAGCCTTGCCTACGTTATACACGCAGAGACCACGTAGTTCGACTGACACAGATCTATGTTTTTTTTTTTTGGATTTCGCTTTTCAGACTAACTTTTTGACATGTTTTTGGATTTTCGATATGATATGGATGGTTGATGCCTTTCTGACGATGATTTGATGTTGTGCTTTGATCTTTGTTTTTGTTTTTTCTATACTGTTGTTCGCCTTTTTGATGAAATCAATGTTTTTGTTGCCCCTAGTGATATCCAGATGTTGCCCCCAAGCCTTGGAGTGACTTGACTATGTGAAAATGATATGATAATGGATGCAATGATGGAAAGACTACTGACATGATATGGAATGATATTGATTTCCGGACTTTTAAAAATCCTGATATGTTTCAAATACATGGGAAAGCTGATCTTGAATCACATATGACGCCCGTTTCCAGGTTTTCACCAATATGTTTTGATTATACCCTTTGGTTTTTGTATATTTTTCTCATTTTTCTCTTTTTCTTTCTTTTTTGTATTTTCTATTTATTTATTTTTTATTTTTGCGTTGCCAAGATGCCTGTTTGTTAGGTTTTCATCAAGGAAACTATTTTCAAAAGTTTGACTCGTGCACTAGGAGATTCAAGCATAGAATTTTTGAAGATGAATATTGTTGATAGGTTCATCAAACAAATCCCCTTCTGAAATTGATAGCTGATATGCTCCTGATCCATACACTGATATGATGACAAAAGGACCAAGCCAGTTAGGCTCAAATTTCCCTTTCTTCTCTCTGTCCTACTGATTCCTAGGGTTTTCCTTTAGTACTAAGTCACCAACCTGAAAGACCCTCAGTTTTACTCTGTGGTTGTAACTCCTTGACATTCTCTGTTGATAAGTCGTTAGATGATTAACAGCTTGTTGACGACGTTCATCCAGTAATTCCAGTTCCTGCAGCCTAGATACCCTATAGTCTTCATCAGAAATGATTCCTCTGAGTGATACACGAAGGGATGGAATTTCAAATTCAATGGGAAATATGGCTTCTGATCCATATACCAAAGCAAATGGTGTAGCTCCTGTTGGTGTTCTGATACTTGTTCTATAGGCCCATAGTGCCGGATTGAGTTGAACATGCCAATCACGTCCAACATCGTTAACGTCTTTTTGAGAATTTTTAGAATTATTTTGTTTGAGGCCTCTGCTTGGCCATTCCCTTGAGGATAGTATGGTGTTGAAAAATGATGTTGGATGTGGAACTTTTCACATAGTTCTTGGACATCTTGATTCTTGAAAGGTCGTCCATTATCCGTGATAATGGATTGAGGGATTCCATAGCGACAAATGATGTAGTTCAAGATGAAAGAGGAAATATGCTTCCCAGTGATGGTTGTAAGAGGTACTGCCTCTATCCATTTTTGTGAAATATTTTGTAGCTGTGATAATGAACTTGTGTCCATTTGATGAAGACCGATGTATTTTTCCTACCAAGTCCAGTCCACATTGAAAAAAGGGCCACGTTGATGTAAAGGGATGCAGTTCCTGAGCTGGTGTGTGAATCAGATTGCTATGAACCAGACATTTTTGATATTTCTTAATAAAATGATAGGATTCTTTCTCCATGCATGGCCAATAATATCCCAAATGGAGGATTTTCTTAGCTAGAATTATCCCACTCAAGTGAGTACTAGTACAAATACCCTCGTGAACTTCTTGTAGGGTCATTTCAAATTCTTTGCATTCTAGACATTGAAGTAGGGTACCATCAAGACCTCGACGATAAAGGACGTCTATGTTTAAAGTGTGTTGGGCAGATTGGCGGATAACGTTTCATTTTTGGTTCCTAGAAAGATCGGGAGGAAGGATATCATCTTTCAGGTAAGCATAGGTTTTTTCGTAGATGGAGGTTTCATCGGTTTCTAGATGGCATATGGTAGCGGATTCTGATTTATAATGGGAAGGACATGATACTTGTTCTACCATAAACTCATAAAAAACATGCTTCTTAGGAAATTGACTCACCTAAGGGTTGAAAGTCAATCCTACCTTTGGAAGATCTCTTTTCCTAATGAAATTAGAAGATAGGTGCATCATATATTTCCACACACCCCTTTTCTCCCATTTTTCTTTGTTTCATATTTATATGTATATACATATATAATCTGATACTAATTAATCTATAGTATTACTTATATATAATTAATCTTATATGAATATATAAATGTATATATGTATGTATATATGTGTTTATATGTATATGTATATATATATGTGTGTGTGTGTGTGTTGTAGTGTAGAAAATTTTATACCTTTACAATTTCACACTATTTTTTTAAATTCTCTAGTGGGGTATTTGATCAAGGAACACCTGTAACCCATCTATAATCCTATATCAATCATAAATATCATATGCTTTTTTTTTTTCTTTTTCTTTTTTATAGGTTTATTTTTGTGTAGCTTGACAAGTTTGTGCTTTCTCTAGTCTTCTTTTGAAATCTTAAATATGATTCTATGTTAATGCCATGGAGTTCTACTATGGCATGCTTGTCACACTTATTTACATAAGGGTTTTTCCTTTTCTTCTCATCATGTGATCAAATTGAGTTATGTGTTGGTGTCATTATCCTATCTTATGTTTAATGTTTATTTGGAAGCCCTCCAAGATTTGGATCTTTCTTGTCATTTGGAAGTATTTCATGGATACAATTATTTGAAAATTAAGTATCTCATTTGGAAGATCATGCCAATTGTTATTTAAAATTCAAATCTTTTCAAGGGATGTTTATGCCAATCCAAAAGACCATTGTATAGCTAGATCTTGTTGGAACTATGGCTTTCTATTCACTCATAGAAAGTTCCTTGTTTGCATAGAGAAACAATAGCTAGTTTAATTATATTTGTAGGATGGTGTTGGAACTGTGCTAATTTCTAGTATGAGTTAGCATTTGTGGTTTATCTTGGAGGTGTGTTGGACTTAGTTCAATCCATGGTAGAAATTGTAGAAATTTTTCCTAGATTATGGTTGTTGCATCTTGTGTAAAGCAATCTTTGCAAATTGTTGGAATATGTGTAGGACATACAATAACATATGATATTTGTAACAATTTTGCAGTTAGTATCAATTTGAAGTAGCATCTAAATAGTAAGACATGTGATATTTGTAACAATTTTATAGTTACTAACAATGAACTTTGTGTAATTAATCATTTATTCAATTCATCATTTGTAGTGAAAATATGGATAACAGTGGCAAAATAATATTTTCAATAACCAAAAATCCATAAGGCCATACAGTGTTATATGCTGATAAAAGTATACAATATATCCAATAAAGTCATATAGGCCTACAAAAAATCCACATGGACATAAAATGTCACATATCCATAGTACAAAAAATATGTTCAAAAATTCCATGTAGGCATACAACAAAGGGCCCTAATACATAGTCATTTCCCACTAGGGTAAGGAAATAGATCGCGAGTTTCCTTCGACTGTCACTTGGATGGAGATGGATGTGATTTTGTTTTATTTTGAATGCGATCACTCATCCTCCTCTCTTTAGTTCTTTAGACTTACAAATGATACAATAAAAAGTATAGACATTAATATATAGAAATTAAATTCTAGACTAACATATAACAAAATAATCACTTACCGCAAAAAAATAATTTTGTATGCTCATCTGCAACAAGGACACATTGATAATCTCAAGTGACAATACCCTATAGCACATATCAAGATAGCAATTAAACTACATATGAGTATCATTAAAATTTTCAATAATAGACCAATAAAAGAGAAAATATAATATTAACTTTACTAATCTATCTCATACCTCTGTCAAAGGATCAGAACTTGATACTGCTGCAACAACTACATGTTCCATTGTGCCCAAACATCGGTAGGACTATCTGATGCCAGCACCTGAAAATGAAACAACAAATGTTGTTCAATTACCAAAACTACCTAGCATTGTCTTACAACACCATTAATGAATAAAGGTTACCTGAGTGAAAGTTGGTCGATGATGAAAAGAGAGAGGTGTCAATGTCAAAGGTCCACTAGAAAACTATTTATCCAAAGTGAGTCATGAGATAATCATTCATATAAGATTCAACCATTCACATGTAATTTAATTATTTCTTTAATATTGGTCAAATATCTATGGACTCGATGATGTAAACAAATAGGGGTCTATGAGAATGGTGCACATATCATCAACACTCTGACCTTGAATTTTCATCATATTCATTCTACTAATTTATTTATTCTTACATTTCAAAATAAAATTTAACAAACAAAATTAAATGAACTTGTTGAAATTTACCTGAGTATCAATGTCAAATGTTTCATTCAACAAGGCATCTATCCTAGTCATATGTTGTGCAACTAATGTATCTTGTGTAGTTGCATCCTAAGCACTCTCATGGTCATACATGCAAACAACACTACACAATCGAATCCAAAAATCAATTCAATATAACATTGCAAGAGTCACAAAAGTGGACCGGAACTCTGGTCCTAGAATACTCACCCACATTAGGCTCTACTAGAGGCCTCACATATTATACAAGGCTCTAAGTGAGCAAGATAATCGATTCCAACATGTCAACCTTGACACTTTCCTTTACAATAGAAGGAATGATCACATGCTCCACCACACGTCTAGCCAAGGCTCTCAATGCCAATTTTGCATTATGTCATGCCCCACTCTATCATGTGTGGAGCCCCCACCTCTACCTTAAAAAATTAGATAGTCAAAATAATTTAAAATCCTATTGATGACAAACTCATAATAGAGTTTCCTCAAAAAGTATTGTGGGACCTTGTAGTTATTGCACGAAGGTTGGTTAAAAACCATCCACCAAGCATCCCAAAAGTTAATTTGTATTCCTTCATGGTGGCACCAATGGATGGGTAACCTCTTATACGTAGTTGATAAAGGTTGATTGGTGTAACATATTAAAAAGGGAACCCTAAGTTTATGGTATAAACCTAGGATTGCTTTTTGATCCCTTTTCAAAGGTACATTAGGATGCAAATCAACAAAGTGTATAGATTGACTTACAACCATGAAGGTGAGTTAATCAAACCTAGATCTGCATCCTTAAGACCTTGAAAATTTATTGGAATGGATTTAGAATGATTGGACCAATTAGACTATATGCACTAATATGAAAAATGCAAAATCCTGACGATACACAGATTGAAATAGTTGTTTATAGGCAGATTTGGGAATTGCAGAGGAATGTGTACCTACCTAGAAAAATCAGTTTTAGTGTGCATAGGAGGAATTATATGCCCAAGGGAATATGATTCCTTGTAAGGGTGTCCTGCTCAACTTTTGGGGTCCTCTGGTGGTAGATCTGAGACTTTCATTTTTGCTTGCAAAGTTGTCGAAACACTGTCAGATAATTCTATAGTTGGGTTCTCATGTCTTGACAAGATGTGGGGATTCAAATGCAATAATAAACAATTTGTCTTCAAGCTTTCTTCAATCCTCTTAAGACCTAGAACTTGCACATTCAAAGAGAGGGAAAATTCTAGGCCATTTAGGGGCTTGCCTCAGTCAAACCCTATGTAAGTGTTTCCACTTCCACAATGAAAATTCCAATAATAAAATAGATAAATGGACAAAAAGGAATGATGAAATAATAATGTGTTGCACCTCACCACCCTTCAATGGCTTCCTTGAAGGACTGAAATCATGCACATCACCTCAAGGTCTTGGATTCTACTAGTTTGATTTTCTTGAATACTTTGGAGACCTACAAAAGTGTTAGCCTTCACAAAATAATGATAACATGAACACATATAAACTCACATAAGATTTGGCATCATGTTAGTATCTTGAATTAATATAATAAATCTCTAAAAATATTGCTCTTGAATACCCTTAAAATAGTTTTTTCTCATGAATACTTGTTAATGCTAGATAGATTTCAAATGATGAAAAGACTAGGTATTTATAGGCATTTCTCTAATTTCCTGAGAATTAAATCTTGATAGCCAAATTTTGAATTTTGAATGTTATGATGGCCACTTAAACATGTCCAAAATTGGGACTTGGATAAGTAGGGGAACCCATATGCCCAAGGGTGTATGGGTCCTGACCCTAACTTCCAGGACATTAAGTGTTAGGGGAAAAATGCTAATTGAATGCATTTATTTAATGCTTGTAATTTCTCAGAAAATGGTAAAAATGGGTTATAAAATGCATAATTTAGGAAATTAGGAGCTTAATTAGGTCCAATAATTTAGGGAGAGAAAAACATAGTGTGAAATTGTCAAGGGTGACAATTTACGATGTTACACCTTTATAGGATTTAATTATTATATATATAAAATATTTAGTGCTAAATTGTAGTTATTTTTTCTTGATACCTTTAGGGTTTTTATATCAAGATATAAGTTCTTGGAAGAATCCTCCATATAGCATAGACTTTACATTCTTGATTATTAGGTGTTTGTTCCCTCTCCTATAGAAGACCACTTTTCTATCATACAAATAGGGGTAACCAAAAAAATTCCACAAGTATCTATGGGAGAATATATACCATAATCTCATCGATAAATTTTCTTATAGAAAACTTCAATTTACATTTCCTATCAACAAGAATTTGATTACCTCCTTAAATCCAACCCAAACCATATGGCATAGGATGATGATTTATCTTTGTTAGGATAGGTGAAATTATAATTTCTATCCTAAGTTGATTTATGTGTTCCCACATTCTTTGGAAAGTGTTCTAGGGGAAATGAGGGACAAAATATTTATTATTTATTTTCTTGTGAAAAATTGTAATTGTATTCAAAGAGGTGGACCCATTACGATGGCGGTTACAAAGTATCCAGGGAGAATATTCCTCTTTTGTGTCCAAATTTTTGGGTTGGACGACTTGAGTGTGCATGTCCTTGCATTTTTTCCATGCTCTTGCATGGTTGGGCGCCCAAGTGTGCATGTTGGTGCATGATCTTGCATAGGAGCCATCACATAGTTATGGAGCACTCAGGTTTGATCAATTCTTATTGGTTGTGGGTTAGGAACCCATGTGAAGGCCATGTGATAATTTAATATTTTATTCCATGTTTATGGGATGTCCACTAAGGGGGGTGTGGGTTTTCCCAAGTGGTTTTTTCTTGTTTTGGGATACCAATTGTGGTATTCTCTCCCACAAACTTTTATATATTAGAGCCTTGAGATAGTGATTTAGTATGAGTTCTTTGCAGGTTCTCAGCATGGCAAAGTGATGTTGGATTATAGAGAGGATTGGTGTATTGATGTACTTTGAATATTAATACAAACATTGGATCTCTTTGGGTGTGGATTTTTTTCCCACAAGTGTTTCTCCACATATATCTTGTGTCACCTGTGTTGATGACTTGTGGTATTGCAGATTTTTCTGTCATTGTTGTAATTAGCAATCACTTAATAATTTTATGGTAATCTTGTAAACACAATTTCAGATTTGCAATCACTTTAATAAGTTCACATTGTTGCAAGTTATACCTTTATTTCTAAAATTTGGTATCAAAGCTAACAATTTTGTTAAGAGAGGGGTGTCTTTCTTTTGAGTGTTGAAAGCTTTTTGGTTGTAGTGGGAGCTTGTGCATTGTGGGTTTTACAGATTTGTGAAGAAGAATGAAAACCATAGCTTCTACATCTCATCTAGATATTGAGAAGTTCAATGGTATTGGCTATGAGATGTGGAAGTTGAAGATGAAGGATCGCCTTGAAGAAAGAGATCAGTAGTTGGCAGTTTTGAATGAAAAGAAACTAGAATCAATATCCAACAAAGATTAGAAGAAAATGGAAACGAAGGCATGGGGAACCATTCGGTTGTTTCTTGCAAATTACATCCTCTTGAATGTTTCAAAAGAATCTACCATATATAATTTGTAGAAGAGGATAGCTGATGTCTATCAAACTAAAAGTCTAACAAATAAGTTGTATCTCAAAATACGTTTGTATTCTTTGAAAATGAAGGATGGTGATTCTATTGTAGAACATTTAAATGATTTTAATATGATTATAAGTTAGCTTGCATCAGTAGATGTTAAGATAGAAGAGGAAGATAAATTTATTTTGATGATTTATTCTTTACCCAAATCTTGGGAAAATCTAATTATTTCCCTAAGGGGTGGTCGTATAGAATCAAATATGGATAGTCTAATTATAATACTTCTTCCGGAAGAGATGAGGAGAAATTTTGTAAATTCAAGCTCCCAAGACGCCTTGCATGTGTGAGGAAGGTCCAAAGAAAAAGCAGGGCATAAAGGGGACAAGAAGAGAGACAAGTCTAAAGGACGGTCTAAAACCCTCGGGAAGAGAAAAGTAAAGTGTTGGAATTGTGGTAAGAGAGGGTATGTGAAGGAGTGTAGAAACAAAAAAAAGAGTTCACATACTTCCACGAAAAAATCCTCAAAGATGTTGATTTTGATGTTTTTTTTATTTATGCTAACACTATTAATGATGATGCTTGGCTTATTGATTCAACTTTCTTCTACCATATGACTCCTCATAAGGAGTGGTTTACTTCATATTTAGCTTATTATGGGGGAGAAGTTTTCCTTGGTGATAATAGCATGAAGAAGATTGTCGGTAAGTGTTGGGGATACGAAGTCGGTTCTGTCATCAAGATATGCATCTAAGACAGCAATGCCTTAGTGATTTCAATTCAAAATCACAACAAAGACACAACCAACTATGCCAAAAAGTGGAAACAGGCACAATTGATCCCCCATTGATCCTCTAAGAGAAGTGAATGCAAACAAAAGATAGATTCAACATAAATAGATAACCATGACAGACAAAACTATGAACACACAGATATACATGGGGAAAACCCTTTCAGGTAAAAAACCCCACCTCAAAAACATTCAGCTCACATCTATTATTCAGTAAAAAAATTGGTTACAATACAAATACAGAGCTATGCTCTTCTGGATATTACATCTTGTTCATCTAGAGAAAGAATACAGGCTACACAAACCAGTATTTCACACAGTTACAATGTCCTCATGACATACTGTGTAGATTCCCTTCAGATCCTCTCAAATGACTGTCACAACCAGTCCAGCCTCTTGGCCTCACAGGTTCACATCATACCATATCCAAGAGTCAAAATGTTCACTGTAGAACATCTCGAACACACTCAGCCTCTCTCTGATATCACTAATTATTCATCTCAAATTGCACACCAAATTATATATAATCTTGCACCGTGTGCATACTTCTTCAGCCCATCCCTGCCAGCAACAGTCATCCAGGATAATAACTATCCTACCTGCAAGCCCCATACTTCATTGATAACGTGCATCGCTTATACAACTGCATCAAGCCACACAATCATTAACTCGAACCAAACGTGTCTGTCAACCTTCCATCAATAATAGAGCTCTATCGCAATCAGGAAATAACTCTCTGGCCAATGGGATCTCAAAGAAATTTTCACGTGTCGCCAATCCATTCATCTATCGCTGCTGACTATCAATCAAAATGGTCCAGCTCGTTCAACCGAGTTCTGAGCTCATTCGAGCTCCTACCACACAACCGCTGAGTCCATCCGACCCAACTGTGGTAAGGTGGTAAGCCATCCGAGCTTCGTCAAGCTCTAGCCCACCTTTGTCTTCGACTAAATAGAAGCAGCCAACCTGCCACGTGTCACCCTATCATTTGCTTGTCGTTCTGACACCGAGTCCAACTCGGTCAAACTCTACCCCTAGCTCACCCAAGCTCCTACTGTGCTACCGCAGCCTTGACCAACACGCCTCATGGTATGGCGGTAAACCTGATCAAGCTCGCCTTCAGACTCCATCGTGCTACCGCTGGGCTTGGCTTTGCCCATCGCGGTATGGCAATAACCGCCAACCAGACTGTTGGCAGTCTTACTGCAGCCACCACGGTCAGCCAAAGCACTAGCCACAGTATGGCAGTAACCACCAGCCAGGCCGCTGGCAGTCTTACCATGGCCACCGCGGTCAACCAACACACTGGCCATGGTATGGTGGTAACCGCCAAACCCAACTGCAGGCAATCTCACCACGCTACCGTGATGAGAGGACCCACCGCTTGCGGTATGGCGGTAACCGCCAAGGCCACCGTTGGTGGTCTCACTGTGCTACCGTAGTGAGTTGACCCACTACCTGCAGTATGGCAATAACTGCCAAGGCCACCGCTGGTGGTCTCACCGCGCTACCGCAGTGAGTTGACCCATAGCCTGCAGTATGGCGGTAACCACCAAGGCCACCACTGGCGGTCTCACCGCATTACCGCGGTGAGTTGACCCACCGCCTGTGGTATGGCAATAATCACCAAGACCAGTCAAAGCCACCACGGTAAAGGCAAGAAACTTGAAGGAAAATGCCAAGTCCGAAGGGGAAACCCAGAAATGTTGAGGCAAAAATTCCCAACAATCTCCCATTTGCTGAAGACTTTCAGGCTTCCTCCAAACATCCGAACAAGGACCAAAACCATGCTTCCATGCTCCAACCAAGACCTCTACAATGACATCAAAGAATGTCCACCATCTCAAGTACCAGCTCCAAACATAGGAACACGCTAAGGAGAAAGAGCACCAATCTCAAGAACACAAACATCTGACCCTCAAGGTGGCAAAGGCAAAACAACAGCAAACAACAAGGCAAACACCAAAACTATTCTCTAGAACAAGAAACCAACCAGCTCAAACAACAACCATAAAACTGACTGCCCTCATCTAACTAATCAAACCCACGTGATTGAAAACCAGCACCCACAACTCATGCTAAAACATCCAACCACCCATACCTTAAAGGTATGACCAACAGTGAACTCATGCCATCATAAAACCACCTATCTCAGCAGCAACCAAGCACCCTGTGTCAACCAGTCAAAAGACCAAACACATCCAGGTACTCCCACTGCAAGGGTATTGTCCATATGGATGCAAACAGAGCACCATCACAAGTGATCCAGGCATACCAAGTCCACCAAACCCTACATAAAGAAATGTAACCATGTAGTTCCAAGGAACATCCACACTGATCTATAACACCTGCAACCACCTGCTGCAAGAAAATTTTCTCTCAACTATCTTCCACAGTTCTTCCAAACTTGATTGAAGAAAGAAGCACAGGTACCTTCATCTCATCACCCACGTGACAACACATGACCACAAATTGTGACCAACTCAGCACCACAAAAGCAACTCACATCTAAAGTCAAAGGAACAATCAGGAAGAACAAGACCAGATTAGAGAGAAACAACAAATCAAAAAATATGCCCTTCTACAAACACTTTTATATGCCAGCTATGTCAAGAATGATCTTCTTCACATCCCAAAGGAAAATCCTTAACAACATCCAACAAAACCATGGATGTAAGCACCTCAAAGAAGACTAGACTTACCCATATAATGATCTCCTTTCAGTCCTCAAAAGCACAAGGAGATCAACCATGCTTTCCATCTTCCACTATGAATCCTAAAGAATCTTAAAACAGCAACTCAAGATTCATACCAATGAAAGATAAAGAAAAACATAACTGAAAAGTATAATGGGCAACTACCTTTCACAGGAACACTGACGAGCAGAACAAGGAGAAAAGAAAACATGCTCATCCAAGATATACAAGTCACTGTGACTTACCCAAGAGAATTCTCCTTCAAGATCTCTGTTGAACTCACGTTCAACCAAGGTGCAGGATAATCAGACTTTCAGCTGTAACAACAACATTCTAAAAAGAATTCAATCCTCACCTAATTCTCCATGCATCCATGAGTATCAACAACCTATCATCTCATGCTGACTCCAAATTGCATCACTGCAATAAACATGAAGTCCACCAACATATGACAAATGCACTCAAAACATAGAGAAACCCCAGACCACTGTCAAAGCTCCCAAAATAGAACAGGAACTTATCATGACACCATGATCTACACATCCTCATAGGAGATACCATGCTTCAAGTGAAATGTCCATGGTCTTCAAGAGCAAAGCAGCATGCCAAAACTCTAATGCACAAGCAAGAGTATACCTGACATAAAGCAAACAAACTCTAAACCAACATCACCTATCAAGTACCACCAGCATCTCAGCCAAAAAATACCAAAGTCCTTCATGGCTCCAAGATATTGCACACCTTCAAATAGTGAACATGCAGATGCAGAAAAACATAGCAGCTGCAACACCAAAGAAGAACACTAGTCATTTCTAAAGCTCCCACTGCAACGTGACACCGAGCTTTCCAAGCACCATGACTGAGTGATTCACGTGCTTCGGATCCCCATCACTGACTATTCAGGTACTAAAATGCCATTCCTCCTCTCATCTCAAAATAGCCATGCCAAAGCACAACTGACCACAGACAAGGTCAGCTAACAGATCTGCACTACACAGTTACAACCTCATGGATATAGACAATCCACTTTCGAGTTGTCTCATAGCAAACATGTAGGTAAGGACAGCCCACAACATTGCACAACTCGTGGATGCAACAAAATAAATAAACCTTGCAAATCTATCGCATTGGAAACTACAAAACTGAGATAATCAAAGAGAAACACCAAAGCAGACAAGCATGACTCAAACACTAGATCAACACAGATCCGATTTGCCAGTCATGTCCACAACTCAAGCACCATAGTCTAGGAAACCAACAAGCACACCAAAAGAATGTTTAATGAAAAACACATACCAACACTCCCATGCAGAGAAGACATCACACCTCCTCAAAGACATGTTGAAATACAACTATCTCATCTAGTCACACCCCAAACCAAGATCTGGAAAATAGCAGACATCAGCTACACAAACCTCAAGTTTTACTTGATCGTGCAAAACCTGCAAAACCACAGTGTTTCCAAAACACCCACGCATCTCCATCTTCATTGCTCATCTGGATGACTCAGGAGTCTGCACACAACCATCATAGTTAACAAGAACAATGAAAACAAACATGAGCATGCGTCATAGAATTTTTAGGAAAATCTAAACAAAACCTTCAGAGCCAAAGACATGAATCTGAACCATGCAAGTGCAAGAAACAGGCACACAAGAACAACAAGTCCATTTTAGACCAGTTCCAACACCACAGTCATGCACAAGAAAAAGAGAACCGAGCTATCCAGAAGTTGTAGACCACCAAGGTCACTTCATAGCCTCCATGCAATCAGAGCACTAGAGAAACTACCTTCACTGCTAAGTCAAAAAACACCCAGCACAAGCACAACCCTCCATAGTTGATCAGCAACACAAGCAAGTCCATACCACCAGGGAGCCTCTCACACAAATGTCCAGTATGAACACCATGCTTCGTTGCCACTCAGTCATGAACACATCTCACGCCCTTTGCATCAGGAACTTTGTTGCGATCCAGGAGCTTCAAACCATGTTGCAACAACATGACCAATTCTAGTCATCTCCAGCGTCTTTCAAAACTATGTGTTGAATCAATGAAGCACACACTTCCACTCATCGAAGGATCAATCACCAACCGATTTCTCTAGACTTCCTCAAGCTTGCCAGGCTAAGAAATCTTCTCAAGAGAAATACCCAGAACTTCAGCAACGAGGAGAAGACTTTGATACCACTAGTTGGTATCATCAAGCCTCGACCTCCCTTAAACATGCTCTAATACCACTTGTTGGGGATACGGAGTCGGTTTTGTCATCAAGATATGCATCTAAGACAGTAGTGCCTTAGTGATTTCAATTCAAAATCACAACAAAGACACAACCAACTATGCCAAAAAGCGAAAACAGGCATAGTTGATCCCCCATTGATCCTCTAAGAGAAGTGAATGCAAATAAAAGACAGATTCAACATAAACAGATAACCATGAAAGACAAAACTATAAACACACAGATATACATGGGGAAAACCATTTCGGGTAAAAACCCCACCTCCAAAACATTCAGCTCAAATGTATTATTCAGTAACAAAATCAGTTACAATACAAATACAGAGCTATGCTCTTCAAGATATTACATCTTGTTCATCTGGAGAAAGAATGCAGGCTACACAAACCAGAATTTCACACAGTTACAATGTCCTCATGACATAGTGTGTAGATTCCCTTTAGCTCCTCTCAAATGACTATCACAACCAGCACAGCCTCTTCGCCTCACAGGTTCACATCATACCAGATCCAAGTGTCAAAGTGTTCACTGTAGAACAGCTCGAACACACTCAACCTCTCTCTGATATCGCTCATTATTCATCTCGAACTACACACCAGATTATATATAATCTTGCACCATGTGCATACCTGTTCAACCCATCCCTACCAACAATGGTCATCCAGGATAATAACTATCCTATCTGCAAACCCCATACTTCACTAATAACGCGCATCGCTTATACAGCGGCATCGAGCAACACAATCATTAACTCGACCCAAATGCATCCATCGACCTTCCATCAATAATAGAGCTCTATCGCAATCAAGAAATAACTCTCTGGATAATGGGATCTCAAAGACCTTTCCACACGTCGCCAATCCATTCGTCTATCATTGCTGACTATAGGTCAAAATGGTCCAACTCGGTCAACCGAGTTTCGAGCTCATTCGAGCTCCTATCGCGCTACCGCTGAGTCCATCCAACCCAGCCGCGATAAGGCGATAAGCCATCCGAGCTCCTTCGAGCTCTGGCCCACCATTGTCTTCGACTAAACAAAAGTAGCCAACCTACCACATGTCACCCTATCATTTTCCTGTCATTCTGACACCGAGTCCAACTCGGTCAAACTCTGCCCCGAGCTCACCCAAGCTCCTACCGCGCTACCGTAGCCCTGACCAACACGCCTCGCGGTATGGCGGTAAACCTGATTGAGCTCGCCTTCAGACTCCACCACGCTACTGTTGGGCTTGGCTTTTCCCATCGCTGTATGGCAGTAACCACCAACTAGACAGTTGGCAATCTTACCGCGGCCATCGCGGTCAGCCAAAGCATTGGTCGCAGTATGGTGGTAACTGCCAGCCAGACTGCTAGTGGTCTTACCACGGCCACCGCAGTCAGCCAACACACTGGCCGCGGTATGGCGGTAACCACCAGACCCAACCGCAGTCGGTCTCACCGCGCTACCGCGGTGAGAGGATCCACCACCTACGATATGGCGGTAACCGCCAAGGCCACAGTTGGCGGTCTCACCGCACTATCGTGGTGAGTTGACCCACCGCTTGCGGTATGGCGGTAACCGCCAAGGCCACCGCTGGTGGTCTCACCGCGCTACCACGGTGAGTTGACCCACCGCCTGCGGTATGGCAGTAACCACCAAGGCCACCGCTGGCGGTCTCACCGCGCTACTGCGGTGAGTTAACCCACCGCTTGCGGTATGGTGGTAACCGCCAAGACCAATCAAAGTTGCCGCGGTAAAGGCAAGAAATTTGAAGGAAAATGCCAAGTCCGAAGGGGAAACCCAGAAACGTTGAGGTAGAAATTCCCAACAGTAAGGGAAAGGTAAAGTTTTGTTTCAATGATGGAAGGGTTAAAACTCTTGATCATGTTTTGCATATTCTAGCGCTTATGAAAAATTTAATTTTAGTATCCAAGTTGAATGATTTTGGAGTGCATGTGACATTTGACAAATCTGGTTAGAGGTTGGTAAGAGGGAGTTTGGTGATAGTTGTGAACCCTTGTTTTGTACCTGCACATATACAACAAACACACACAATGTTAGATCAATATGCAAGATCGAAACATGGATTCCCCATGAAATCCGTTTGCTAATACTCGAACTAAGAAAGATGAAGAACAACATAAAAATGCAAGTAAATCCTAATTAAGCAAGCAAACTCATGATCCCATGGGGGACTTGGTGCCAATTGAAGTGTCGAAATTGGCCCTTTCCAACCTCCCTAATTGCAAATGTTGATGATGTGTGGATAATTGAATCTCCTTGATGAGATTTTGGCATAACCTAGCTATGAAATTGTGAAAATCATGGATACTTGAAGAGAAATAGGCAAAATTAGCTCTCAATGTGAAGAGAGTAACTTTGCATGAGATTGTGGATGAAGAATGAGAGGAATAACCTTTCATTTATAGATTTCAAAATGGAAGAGAGAGCAAGATTTGAGCAATGTGGGAATAACTTTCAACCAATGGCCAAATGCCACTTGTCACCATTTGAATGGTTGATGGTTGTGCAAGTTTGGTCAAAGTGCCCATAAATGCATAAATTTGAATTTTGAAAATGTTGAAATGACAAGGTGGAGCAAGACTCAAATGGAGTCATGACCACTTGGCTCAATGCAAAAGGATTTATAAGATTAAATAAATGCCTTGTTGGAAGGACTAAGTCCACTTAGATTCAAATTCAAATTTGGAGGAATATTCCCTTTTATGCCATGTTGAGAGAAAATAGAGATTTAATAAATGAATTAAATCTATTTTCATGTGCAAGTTGCATTCTCTAGAGAATTTCAGTGATTGAGATTAGCATTAATCATGCTTTGATCAATTTAATGAGAGATTTGATGATTTGACAATTTTGACTCAAATTTATGAGTTAATATAAATCAAGAATTGAGAAGAAAGATTTAATTAAATAAATGATTTGATTTATTCAACTAAATGGGGGAATGTTAGATTAAATCAAATAAGGTTTTAATTTATTTAATTTAATGAGAAGACTTTAGGGATTTAATCAAATAAAATAATTTATTTAATTAAAAGGGATATTAGGGTTAATTAAATTGAATTGATTAATTTAATAAATTGGGGAGAAAAAACCTAATTAAATAAATAGTGATTTATCTAATTAAGAGACAAAAGGTGGTGATAAGTTGAGAGTGTGATTTAGGACGAAGTGATGTTAGTAAACCAAGGATCAGGTGCATGTACATTTTCCATGTCTACATTTTGCCCCTCTTTGAAGCAATGTACTTGTTACATTGATTCAAAGAATAAACTATTGTGATCAAAGTTCAAAATTTCTCGATTTTCCAAATGTGCCACTATTGCCCCAATGAAAGAATTATGCTGGTATATTGCCCCCTCAAGAGATCAAGCGGAAATGTTCAATTTTCTAATCAAGATCGCAATAAAATGTGAGAGGAGATTCTATTGATCAAAGGACAAAGAATAATTCTTTAGAAAGATCAGATATTTGGTGTAGACAACTTTGATGATGTATAGACAGTCATCGGCCATGGGTAGCCTCATGTATATTTTGAGATCTCACACCTACTTTAGATAGAAATGCTAGTAAAGATAGAAGAATAAGATGGATGGAAGGAGGATCCAACAAGCCTGCATTATGATGATGATGATGATGATTTTCTTACCAGGAGTTGGGATTTTCAAAGGGCCAATTACTTTATGTTTGATAACACACATAGGTACGATGCATCAAGCTATAAAGGACCAGGATGGCGTTGTATCTAGTGTGATGGAATTTGAATCGACAATCAAATAGGAGTATTCTTAGTCACACTTGACATACAGAAACCTTGCTAGGACGAACCTAACAAAGCAATTATTTCCCAAGTTATTTTACAAGAACATCCAACAATCACAGCAGATAAAAAAGATAATGATCATTGCCCCATTCCTTTCTCTCTAAACCTGTTTTAGTTTTAGGCATCCTCGAGAGGTCCTTGGAATGAGCGTAAAATAAGATAAGTCAAAAAGACCAAATAAAGTAAACAAACAAGTTAATGTTCTTCATACCGTTAGCCAAGACTGAAATACTATGAAATACTTGATGCTTATGTCCATCGTGGGAAGGATTCATCCTAGGACATGTTGTGATTAGGGTTTTGGTGAGACTGATTGGGTGATAAGCTATTGATACTCTAAGTTGATCAACTTGTTTGCTTACTGACTTAGACTTAAGACTTTGACGATTAGGGTGTTCACTTTTGAACTTGCTAGACTTGCTTATGATTTCCTTACCAAAGGATGAAGGTGACGATGACTTTATTATGAGTGGTGATAATAGCGGGTGAAAGCAAGATGAGATGAAAGCACCATTTTGGGTTTTTCAGATATTTTGAGGTTGTTTTGATTTTTAGATTTTTTCAATGTTTTTGGATTTTCAAGGTTTTTGAATGTTTTTGGATTTTGAATGATTTGGATTTTTGGATTTTTTTATTTTCTGATGTTTTTGGATTTTTCACATGATTTTGACGATTTAGATATGGATGTGATATTAGTGCTCTGTTTTGGGATTTTGTTGAAAATCAAGCTAGGTTTGATTGATCAGATTGATGGATTGATGGTTTGAATAAGTGTGTTAAGTCAAATAAGATGATAATGCACTTGTAAACTCTAGGAAGTTGTGTTATCCTAGAGTAAGCTTGTACATAAGAGGGTAGTTTGACTAAGTGTGTTAAGTCAAACAAGTTGATGATGGATTGGATAATTTGACTAAGTGTGTTAAGTCAAATAAGATGATAATGCACTTGTAAACTCTAGGAATTTGTGTTATCCTAGAGTAAACTTGTGCACAAGAGGGTGGTTTTAGTGAGTGTGTTAAGTCAAACAAGGTGATAATTGATTGGATTTGATTGATCAGGATTTGGAAGCTTGGCTTGGAACAAAATTGTTTTGAATGATTGATGTGACTCTAAAGTACACATTAGATGCAACTGATATGGATTGCTTGGATTGATGTTCAATGAAAGATAAAGCTTGATAAAGAACATCGTCTTGTCAAAATATGCCATGGGCTAGTGGTTCGTATTTTGGCCTTTTTGCTCACAAATGCTTGGTCGATTTGATTTTACGTTTTCCAATGTTTAGATCACCACATAAGTTGGAGGATATATATCAAGATTTATTCCTAAAGCAAGATGTGCATATCTTCCCCCAGTGTCCAACAATTTTTGAAAGGCCATGGATTCTTGGAAAGGTGTGTGGATGGATGGATATGCTAATCATGCAATAATATAAGGTGTTCGAATAGAGGATGCTCATTTGGATAATGCTTCAAGGCTCATATACCATTGGGTAGGATAGGATCAATGAAAGTGATCCATGTCAAGATGTTTACCATTAAGCAAATGTAAAGTGTGCACCAAACCTTCATCAAGATCAAGATAAGGTAGATATATGGTAATGGGTTGGATAAATGGGTTATGGATGAACGAATGATATGGTTGGAATGTTGGCTTTGTTATGGATGTGATAAGATGTTTTCTCCCAAAATGGTGCGCGTAGATGCTCGATTCTACACATGACGCTTGTTTTCCAGGTTTCCATCATGGTACTTAGCCAAAGTGCCGCCCATGCGGTTTTCACTAGAGGACGATTTTTTTCTTTACTGTTTTCAATCCTTTTTTCTTTCAATTTTTTATTTTTTTTTTGTAATTTTTTGAAAGATTTAAGCTCATGTTGAACCACTTGGTTTTGTTGATGTAGATGCTTCTGTCATAATATTCCATTGATATCCTACTTGAATAATTTGCTTTGCCAAGATAGGTGCACTTGAATGCAACTTTTGAGATTCTTGATCTGCTTTGCTAATACCAAGGTTAACTTTGTCTTTGTGTGCACATCAAGATAGAATTCCTTATGAATCCTTATGATGAAGGGTCTTTGCCAATACATGGTCAATGTGAGAATTGTATATCATGTGTGGAGGCGTGGATGGCGGAGTGTGTTTAGGAATAAAAGATGGACTGGTTGATAGTTTGGAACCTTTGATTCTCCAAACTTGGGAAGATGAGCAATAATGGGTGGATACGAAAATGTGTATGGAATTAGGACCAACTACTTCATACACATTGTATTTTGCTTGAGAAGATTGCTTTTTTCTTTGTGGACATCTTTGATGGATACTTTTCCCTTTTTTATTTTTCCCCATAGTTTCTTTGACTAAGGGAGTTTGATAGGGATCATCTTTCTTTGTATTTTTTGGTATCCATATGTATTTGATTTGTCTGATATGCTTCTTAGCTTCTTTTTCTTTGATAATGTTCTTTATGCTTTGATTCAAATATTTCTTTCTTTTTTGGTCCCAATTCATGGATGGGGTGATGGGTGGATGGAGATTCATGACATGGCGGGTTGTAGTATTGGCATTGGTTTCACCATAAGGATTCTTCGTGCTCCATATGTTGATGTTTCCTTGAGATGAAGTTTCCCCCAATTTTATAGAGGTATCACTGATATGTTTAGATCCCTTGATTGTCGAATAACCAAGGCCTTGATGCTTAGGATTGCCAATAATTTGCACTGGTTCTAGGATACCCTATTCATGTAGGCCTATTCCTCTGCCTTGATAATTCATCTGTTGAAAAAAATTATTTGCAATAGGATATGATTTACCTTGGAAACAAGGTGCTAATCCTTCTCTTCTCTATGGTGGATCTTCAAAACTGACAACTTCTTTATTGATGAGATAGCTTGCTCTAAGAAAGGTAAGTGATCCAAGTTTATAAGTGATAGGATCCTCTATCTTTGAGATAACCTCCTGATTGATCTCTTTCGCTCGATCTTGTGAGATATCAGATTGTAATGCTTCTTTAAGAGGTGTTTATGATTCACTGTCCACATAAAATTCTTCCTCATGATTCATTTCACAAGATGTTTCTAATTTATGACTTTTGTAGGAGCCTTCTTCATGATCTATTTCTAATATGTTTCCACAAGATGTCTCTGATTCACAACTTTTGTAGAAGCCTTCTTCATGACCCATTTCTGATATGTCCCCACAAGATATTTCTGATTTACAACTTATGTAGAAGCCTTCTTCATGATTTGTTTCTACTATGTCTCCAGATTTTTCTACATCTTGGTCTTGTGCACAAATGTAAAGAGTAGGAGACTCTTGTTCCTTGGTAATGATGTCAAGAGTATGAGACTCTTGTTTTGAATGAAGATCATCTACGTGTCTGTCCAAAGAAAGCATCTCATGGGTAGATGGAGGAATATGTTCTATATGGATATGATCATCATCTGCAACATCTTGTATAGATAGGAGAGTTTCCATTACCTCATTGTAGTATCTTGGATATACGAATTCTTGATCTTGGTTAATGTCGAAATTTCTTTCAACGTGCTTTGGATCAAGTTCTTAACATGGGTCGATTTCAAAAGATGGATTGTTTACAAAGGGTTCTTGGACATCATCATAAGGCATGGGAAGTGGCTCAATATCCTCTTGATATTTTAGTGGATTTGGATCAAATGTTGGGTTGAGGATTCCTTCACTATCCGTAACCATGAGGTCAAAGGATGTCAATGTGTCTTGGGAAGGACCATTGCTAGACCTTGGTGATATATTTTGATCATGCTTTGGAATACGTTCTTGAGATATGTCATCTAATTCATTAGGTGATGTAGAGACATTGTCAAAATAATCATTGGTGGATGGATCTTGGATTATTTCAATAGGATCAAATAACATCAACACTCCTTGAAATAATTCTTTGTAGGAGGGGTCTTGATCATGACTAAAAAATGGCTCTTGATGTATGTTGATTTGATCATTGGATGAGGTGGAAAGATCTTCAAGGTGTTCATTGATGGATAGATATTGATCATTATTTTCAACAAATGTGGTGGGAATTTGTTGCAAGCTTTGTTGAGCGAGTGGGGCTTGATGATATGCCTGCATTTGTTGTGCCAAAAATGCTTGTTGTTGGTCTTGTTGTTGATGTGCCAACAAATTTTGTGGTTGGGCTAGTAATTGGATTGCTTCCTATTGCATTTGATACTATTGTAGGCCTTGTTGAAATTTTGGTTGTCGAGCTGCTTGCAATTGTGCACGGTATTGAGTGTCAGCTTGAGCATGCATTTGTTGGACTTCTTGCAATATGATGTTGGATGAATTTTCCATGTTGTTTTTTGGCGGTGGTAGCGGTGGTAGCGGTGGTGGTGGTGGATTGGGAATGGTATTGACCGTTGTGATGACCGGAACAGTCTCATTGATTGCCAAGGTTTGAGTGGTGAATGGTGTGATTGAGATTCTTGGTCCTTGAGAAACTTGAGGGATGGTGGTTGTGTTGACCATTGGGGTTGCTTGGATGGTTGTCATCTGTTGTTGCGATGTTGATGGAAAAATGGGAGGATTTCATATGATACTTTGACTTATGAAGCGGGTGTTACTCGGACTCAGTTGATTGACGGTTGGTAAAGGGGGAAGGCTCGTGCCTTGATTGTTTGATTGATAGATTTGTAAGTTTTGACTTTGATTTAAATCTACCAAAGGGAAAGGTGTTCCAAAATTTAGATTGGGAAAACTCACATTTGTTGTACCATTGATGTTTGTAGAAGATAATGATCCCATGTATGAATTGTACAAATGTAAGTTTTGAAAATCAATTGGCAGTGTAAGGCTTGGATAGTTTGGTTGAATTGGACTACTCATGATGGATGAATCGGGTTTATATTCCATGTTCCTGTTGTGTTTTGACCTTGCTGACCTCTGAGGGGTTTAGGACCAATGATGAGATGAAGGATGAAAGGGGTGAATGATATGGGTGTTTAAAATTTTAGGAATTTTCGATCAATGCTAGACTTTAGGACTTGGCTTGATTTTGATTTTGATTGAGGATAGTTTGACTAAGTGTGTTAAGTCAAACAAAGTGATTTTGGATAATGCACTCGTAGACTCCAGGAATTTGTGTTATCCTAGGGTAAACTCGCACACAAGAGGATAGTTTGACTAAGTGTGTTAAGTCAAACAAGATGATAATGGATTGGATAATTTGACTAAGTGTATTAAGCCAAACAAAGTGATAATGCACTTGTAAACCCTAGGAAGTTGTGTTATCCTAAAGTAAACTCGTACACAAAAGGATAATTTGGCTATGTGTGTTAAGCCAAACAAGGTGATGTTGATTTTTCTTAAAAGTCTGGCATAAGTGATGTTTTCAAAGTTCCCAAGAATTTGTTGGAATGGGATTTTGATAAATGTTCGAATGGATGAAGTGTTTGACTTGATCCTAAACAAACCTTAAGACGACTTGTTTACTAGACCAAGATATTGAAGAATATGATTTTCCCTAAAAGTGGTTCAAACCAACATACCAATGTTTTTATGAAAACCAAATGACTCAAAAGGGACCAAGAACATGTGTGGTTCAATTGTCTGCTATCTTGCTTAGATTTGGTTTTTTTTACCACAAACACTTTCTTGATTATGCTTTTCAAACTGAATGTCTATGTCTTAATTCCTTTTCATTCCACAAGGTCCATTATGTGAAAATCAAGGTTTCAAGAGCATGGTTTCCTAGGTTGACTTTAGTATGAGAAAATTATGATGTAAATCCAAATGTTTAGAGACCTCTAAGGATAAAATCCCTAGGGAAAGCAACAACACTTGGATTTGGTCAAAGGTATTTGCCTCTCCTAAAGGGTTTGAAATTTGAATATTTTGTGGATGTTTGTTTTTGAATGTTTCTGATCAAAGCAATGTGTTTTGATTCCAATGACATGCACCACCCTAAGCTGAAAAGACAATATTTGTTGGGTTCCCACTTGGATAAATCCAGTTGCGCATATTAAGTGTGGATGATTAGATGCTTGACCACACAGGTTCCCCCTTACAATGCACTTGCTTCTCGGGTCAACCAAGCATCAGTACCCATGAATCTCCCATGGCATACTTTTCATCTCTACAACAAAACCGCATGTATACGTGGGGCGGATTCAAAGGACATAACCTTTTGCACCAACAAATAGATTAAGATTTTGGCCTTTGCTAAACAAGGGGTTTTAATGCAGGCATTCTGTTCGTGGGCGACCATTCATACGACAAGAGACCATTGTTTCCCTTCTCATCGAAACAATGCTCGTGATTCTTGAACTTTCCTCGAGAATCCACACTTATATACCAGTTGGAAGTTGTTTGGCTTTAGCATGTTCCCGGTTGGGTCATTCCCTTGGGTGAGTACTTTTCCCATAAGGCAGGCCCCCGCTAAGATAAAAAAAAAAGCGAGCAAGCATATCCCATAGTTCAATCGACCTACATTGAAAACCATAGCGAGAACACTCGCAATATACCACGCTCACACTTGCAAGATTTGTTCAATTTTAATCCCAAAATGAAATGTGGAGGTAATTACCTTACTCAACTTAAGATCATCAAAAAATATTTTGATTCTCAAGATCGTCGTGAGGTGCGAGAGAAGCGCATACGTCCTTTTAGTGATATTACCTTGGGTAAGTAATAACAAGACAAGAAAACACTTGTTCTTTTTTATCCTTCAAAACAATAGTGAATTCATTTTAAACACCAAATGAAGTATGAGATTTTCCTTTTTCAATTGTTAATCCTTAAACCAAATCTAGTGAGTTGTTTTAAAGTTCTTTTTAACCCTTTGTTTGCAAACTTTGAAAGAAAATTTGTAGTGTTCTTTTTAGAGCCCAAAAGAAATTTAGTGTGTCCTAATCAAATCCTTATAAAGGGATTATAAGTTCTCCCAAAAGTGTTTAAAAACACTTAATACAATGAGATGATAAAATCATAGAGAACCCTTGGCCTTTGTTTTCCTTCCTTCACTTTTGATCAAGAAATTTCTTTTTTTGGCAGATTTCAACAATTTTTAGATTTTTCCATTTTTGATAATTTTGCCTGCATAATTTTGAGAGTCCTATTTTTTCCTAAAAACTTTCTAAAACTAAGATAGTATGAATTGCCAACTAACATCTGAAATTGGAAACAAGGGTTTTGAGTTATTAACAAAAATAACTTTTTTAAAACTAGGAAAAAACACTAAAATGTCATTTTGAGGGCCAAGATGAAAGTTTCAAGCCCCGAAAATGTACCTAATTGGCCACTAACCCCACATGCCACCTCCTAACAAAACCGCCTGTAAAATTTCAACCAAAACCCACATCCGAGTCAAAAGTTATGACCTCGGAAAGTTCCTGCATCACAAAATGTTTAAAAAATCATAAATTTGTAGGTGCAACGCAGTTAGCAAATGCGACGCAGTTTGGAAATACTACAACGCAGTTTAGAAATCCCGCAGCGCTATATAGCGCCACACCCAGACTGAGTGTGGCGTTCTCCAAAAGACAGGGAGCACAAATGCGGCGCATTTTGGGCATGCGGCGTAGTTTGGGCATGCGACGCAGTTTGGAAATTTGAAATTTATGGACAGGAAGAAAAATGTGGCATAGTTTGGAGTTTTGCGCGGTGCAATATAGCACCGTGCCTCTGAAATCAGTGCAATATAGCGCCACGTGACTATCAGCGGCATAGTTTCCTGTGTGCACAAAAAAAATGTCAAAAACTACAAATTTTTGGAAAAACGTGATGAATTTCTCCAATCAGGCCCTCCTAGCGCCAAAATGTGAATCCTTATTTTATAATTACACAAACACAACAAACAAGCACAATGTTAGATCAATATGCAAGGTAAAACATGGATTCCCCATGAAATCCGTTTGCTAATACTCAAACTAGGAAAGATGAAGAACAACATAAAAATGCAAGTAAATCCTAATTAAGCAAGAAAACTCTTGATCCCATGAGGGAATTGGTGCCAATTGATGTGTCAGAATTGGCCATTTCCCAATTCCTTAGTTGCAAATGTTGATGATGTGTGGATAGTTGAATCTTCTTGATGAGATTTTGGCATAACCTAGCTATGAAATTGTGAAAATCATGGATACTTGAAGAGAAATAGGCAAAATTAGCTCTCAATGTGAAGAGAGTAACTTTGCATGAGATTGTGGATGAAGAATGAGAGGAATAACCTTTCATTTATAGATTTCAAAATGGAAGAGAGAGCAAGATTTGAGCAATGTGGGACTAACTTTCAACCAATGGCCAAATGTCACTTGTCACCATGTGAATGGTTGATGGTTGTGCAAGTTTTGATCAAAGTGCCCATAAATGCATAAATTTGAATTTTGAGAATGTAAAAATGAAAAGGTGGAGAGAGAGTCAAATGGAGTTATGACCACTTGGCTCAATGCAAAAGGACTTGTAAGATAAAATAAATTCCTTGTTTGAAGGACTAAGTCCACTTAGATTCAAATTCAAATTTGGAGGAATATTCCCTTTTATGCCATGTTGAGAGAAAATAGAGATTTAATAAATGAATTAAATCTATTTTCATGTGCAAGTTGCATTCTCTAGAGAATTTTAGTGATTGAGATTAGCATTAATCATGTTTTGATCAATTTAATGAGAGATTTGATGATTTGACAATTTTCACTCAAATTTATGAGTTAATTTAAATCAAGAATTGAGAAGAAAGATTTAATTAAATAAATGATTTGATTTATTCAACTAAATGGGAGAATGTTAGATTAAATCAAATAAGGTTTTAATTTATTTAATTTAATGAGAAGACTTTAGGGATTTAATCAAATAAAATAATTTATTTAATTAAAAGGGATATTAGGGTTAATTAAATTGAATTGATTAATTTAATAAACAGGGGAGAAAAGACCTAATTAAATAAATAGTGATTTATCTAATTAAGAGACAGAAGGTGATGATAAGCTGAGAGTGTGATTTAGGACGAAGTGATGTTAGTAAACCAAGGATCAGGTGCATGTACATTTTCCATGTCTACATTTTGCCCCTCTTTGAAGCAATGTACTTGTTGCATTGATTCAAAGAATAAACTGTTGTGATCAAAGTTCAAAATTTCTCGATTTTCCAAATGCCCCACTATTGCCCCAACGGAAGGATTATGCTGGTATATTGCCCCCTCGAGAGATCAAGCAGAAATGTTCAATTTTCCGATCGAGATCATGATAAAATGCGAGAGGAGTGGTTCTATTGATCAGAGGACGAAGGATAATTCTTTAGAAAGTTTAGATATTTGGCGTAGACAACTTTGATGATGTATAGATAGTCATCGGCCATGGGTAGCCTCATGTATATTTTGAGATCTCACACCTACTTTAGATAGAAATGTTAGTAAAGATAGAAGAATAAGAAGAATAAAATGGATGGAAGGAGGATCCAACAAGCCTGCGTTATGATGATGATGATGATTTGCTTACCAGGAGTTGGGATTTTCAAAGGGCCAATTACTTTATGTTTGATAACACACATAGGTATGATGCATCAAGCTATAAAGGACCTGGATGGCATTGTACCTAGTGTGATGGACTTTGACTCGAAAATCAGATGGGAGTATTCTTATTCACACTTGACATACGGAAACCTTGTTAAGACGGACCTAACAAAGCAAGTATTCACCAAGTTATTTTACAAGAACATCCAACAAGCATAGCAGATAAAAAAGATAATGATCACTGCCCCATTCCTTTCTCTCTAAACCTGTTTTAGTTTTAGGAATCTTTGAGAGGTCCTTGGAATGAGCGCAAAATAAGCTAAGTCAAAAAGACCAAATAAAGTAAACAAACAAGTTAATGTTCTTCATACCGTTAGCCAAGACTAAACTACTATGAGATACCTGATGCTTATGTCCATCGTGGGAAGGATTCATCCTAGGACATGTTGTGATCAGGGTTTTGGTGAGACTGATTGGGTGATAAGCTATTGATACTCTGAGTTGATCAACTTGCTTGCTTATTGACTTAGACTTAAGACTGACGATTAGGGTGTTCAATTTTGAACCTACTAGACTTGATTTTGATTGCCTTACCAAAGGATGAAGGCGACAATGAATTTATTATGAGTGGTGATAATCGCGGGTGAAAGCGAGATGAGATGACCGCACCATTTTGGGTTTTTTAGATATTTTGAGGCTGTTGTGAGGACTTTGTTCATGTGCCTCAAGAGAAGCATTCTAATTTGGATCCAAAAACATAAAAATGCATCTTTGTTGGTTACAGTGAGAATGTAAAAGGTTATTAGCTTTGGAATCCACTAACCCATAAAATGGTTTTCTCTAGAGATGTGATTTTTAGGGAGTTTAGAACTTACTCGGGTGAAGAACAACCAAAGGAGAAAGATAAGACAAAAACAATTCACTTCGAGACAAAGATTGAGAAGCATGAAGATGCACATGTGGAAGAACAACTGGATGGATTAGAGGATGAAGAAGAAGAGGGTTCAGAGAGTTCTTATGATGTGCAGGATGAGCATGTAGAAGAAGAACAACAAGAGTCCTTACTCCTACCTTGAGAAGATCCACAAGGCAACAAAATCCAATTGACAAGTATAGCCCATCCAATTTATTTTATGTTTTATCTTTGTTGAGTATTGATGATGAACCTAGATCCTACAGGGAGGCTCTTTCTTCAGAAGTGAGTGAGTCTTGGATGAAGGCCATGCAGGAGGAAATGATGGTTTTTAACAATTGCGATACCTAGGATCTTGTGAGTTTTCCCAAAGGAAGGAATCCCATTGGATGCAATTGGGTATTTAAAAATAAATTTGGAGCATATGGTCGATTAGAGCAGTACAAGGCTAGATTGGTGGCCAAGGGCTACTCCTAGAGAGAGGGAGTTGGTTTTTTTTTAATTTTCTCTTCTATTGCTAAGTTAACTTCTATTAGATTCCTATTATCTATTGTTATTGCTTATGATTTTTAAATAGAGAAAATGAATGTTAAAATTGTTTTATTACATGGGGATCTTGAGGAAGAAATTTATATGTGATAGCCTGACGGTTTTGTTGTGAAATGAAAAGAACACTTGGTTTGCAAGTTAAAGAGATCTTTATATGGTTTGAAATAGTCGCCTAGGATGTGGCACCAAAATTTTGATTCCTTTGCATTGAAGATTGGATTTTTTAGAAGTGAGGAGGATCATTGTGTTTACATTAAGGTTATTAATGATTAGATTTTAATCATTGTCTTGTATGTTGATAAAATGTTGTTTATGAGTAACAAAAAGGTCATGATTAAGGAGCTTAAGACTCAACTTTTTGGAACATTTGATATGAAGGATTTGGGGGCCTAAAAAATATATTATTGGTATGCACATCAGTAGAGATCAGGTTCACTGAAATATTTGGTTAAGTCAGAGTAAGGATGTTGATACCATTTTGTAGAGGTATAATGCATGATTGTAAACCAGTAAATATTCCATTTTTGGTTTTGACTAAGTTGAGTTTAGACATGTTTCCTAGTTTTGGTGATTATTTTCAAGATATGTCTAGCGTTCTTTATTCTAGTTCTATTGGTAGTCTGATGTATGCAACAATTTGCACTAGACCAGATATAGCTCAAGTAGTGGGAGTTTTGAGCAGGTTTATTTCTAACCTTGGTAGAGAGCATTGGACTTTTGTTAAGAGGGTGTTTAGATATTTATGTGGTACTTAAAATTACTATCTGGTTTATCATGGTACTGATGATGTGGATAAGCCATTGGCCATACAAGTTTTTGTTGATACAGATTGGATAGGTGACTTCAATAGTCAAAGGTCCACTAGTGGCTATGTTTTAACTTTGTTTGGAGGTGCAGTGAGCTGGATGAGTAAGAGGTAGCCTATAGTTGCATTATCCACCATCGAAAAAAAGTATATGGCATCTACACATGCTTCTAAGGAGGCAGTTTGGTTACAGAGACTTGGTAATGGCATTGGTTCTAATTATCGGAAAGCAAGGATTGGATGTGGCAGTTAGAGTGTCATATGTTTAGTTAAAAATACAATTTATCATGCTCTTACTAAACATGTTGGTGTTTAGTATCACTTTGTGTGAGAAATGGTTGAGAATGGTAAGGTTTTGATTGAGAAGGTTGACACTTTGGATAATGTTGCAAATTCTCTCAAGAAGGCAGTGACCACATATAAGTTCTCTTGGTGTAGGAATACCATGGGCCTTGATCATTGTACTTGATCATGTTTTATTTGTATCTCATGGATGTAATTTCAATGTATAATATTAAGTGGGAGAATGTTAGGATATGTGACATTATAATGTTTATCCTAAGTTGATTTGTGTGTCTCCATGTTATTCGAAAAGTGTTCTAAGGGTCATGAGGGACAAAACATTTATTAGTTATTTTCTTATGACAAATTATAATTGCATTCAAAGAGGTGGACCCATTACGATGGTGGTTACAAAGCATCTTGAGAGAATATTTCTTTTGGGCATCCAAATTTTTGGCTTCGGACCAGTTGAGTGTGCATGTCCTTACATGATTGTTTGCATGTTTTCCATGCTCTTGCATGGTTGGGCACCCAGGTGTGCATGTTAGTGCATGATCTTGCATGTAGCCATTGAAGTCGTCAAAGAGTTATGGAGCACTTGGGTTTAACCAATTCCTATTGGTTGTGGGTTAGGCACCCATGTGAAGGCCATATGCTAGTTTAATACTTTATTCCATGTTTATGGGTTATCTACTAAGGGGGCATGGGTTTTTCCAGGTGGTTTTTTCTTGTTGTTTTGGGATACCATTTGTGGTATTCTCTCCCACTAACTTCTATATATTGGAGCCTTTATATGGAGCCTTGAAGTGTTATTGGATTACAAAGAGGGTTGTTGTATTGATGTACTTCGTTGATGATTAATATAAACACTGGATCTCTTTGGGTGTGGATTTTTTCCCTGCGAGGGTTTCTCCACATATATCTTGTGTTGATGACTTGTGGTATTGCATATTTTTCTTTCATTGTTGCAATTGTCGATCACTTAATCATTTTATGGTAATCTTGTAAACATAATTTTAGATTTTCAATCACTTTAATAAGTTCATATTGCTGCAAGTTATACCTTTATTTCCAAAAATATTCAAATAAAAATTCTTAACCAAGCTCTATACAATTAAGTTTGTTTGTGAATATGAATCAAATAAAGCATTCAATTTAACATTTTTGTCAAGAACCTTAACATTAAATAATATTCTTTTCAACAAACAAAATTTATTAGTTATGGAATAAGTTTTATAATCCTCATCAAAATCACCACTAATCTCCTTAATCTTAGGAATTTCAAAATTGATATTAGCATATTTCTTCCCCTTATTTATGTGTGTTATATTCTCAAGATGTAGTTTCCAACATGAAGAATATATGAAAATCTCTACCACAATTATCACAATGTGCAAATTTATTTTTAATTGCTTTCTAATACTTTTTAGTGGGCCTAACTTATTCGACTTAGAATAATTATAACAAAGATATATCTCAAGACAATGAGCATGAGAACATGCCCCATCTATGTCAATTAGCTTTGTTAGCAATACAAGCCTATAAAGATGAATGTGCAAACCTCTTATATACTTTATTAATATTTCAACATCAAGCACATATTTACCCATTTGAATTTTCTTTCTATGGAATTAATTAGTGTATTATTGAACACTAATTTTATTTTTATTTAAAAAATTACCATTCCAAAACTTTATCTTCCCTATCAAAAACTACATATAATTACTTCCTAATTATTTGTTCAAAATTATCTGAAGAATTTATTAAATTATTTTTAAGGCCATAGAAAATAGGAGACTTTCAAACCAACTAAGGGCATGTTTAGCCAATTATAATCTAGAAATAAAGTTATTTTGTTAATGAATTAGAGTATGCATGCTAAAATACACCTCAAGTCGAGTTAACAAATTTCTCAACTTATTAATATCCACTTCACCTTCAAATAGTAGAATTTTAATCTCGGCTTCCAATTTAAATGAAGGCTTGTTTGGAAGAGTTTTTCCCCACCATACACACTTCCTCTTCTTTAGTGGAATTTTTATCCAATCTTCCTATAAGTAATTTCATAAGGATTTTCATGATCTCTGTGAATTGAGAAAGTTTATTTAATTGCACTCTCCATCTTAAGGAACCATGCATTAAAATATTTGTATCTATCCATGCCTCTTAACTCTTTCTTTCGCTAGAGATTTTTGATGCATCTCTCTAAATTTCAAGGCTTGTCTCCACTTAAGAATGTTATTATAATATATCTACAAAATACTCAAGAACATTCCCAAAAATGATGAACAATTTTTAATATCTTTTGATCTATAAACTATCAAGGTTACCTCAAATTATTCATCAACTTACCAAATATAAGATTAAATCATGAAAGTAATCAAATTGGTTTATTATTACATAAAGTCATACTACTGTAGCATCATAATAATCACCTATGATAATTTTACACTAGATTTTTCTCCCTTCTATCTGCATGGACCTAATTATACACCTAATTTCCTAAACTATGCATTTTATAGCCCATTTGAACATTTATCAAGAAATCACATGTACAAAACCAAAAAAAACATTTAATATCTTTATATTGCCACTTTACACCCCACAAAACAAGGTTGGGACAATGGCACCTTGGCCAACTTTGTCCCCCTATTTTTGGCTCCAATTTTTAATATATCTGAGTTGGAATTTTATTATTTGAATTTCAAATTTCAAATGTCGGCTAGTGAGATTTAATTTTTTGGGAAATTAGATTAATTGCATATAAATGCCTAGTCATTGCATCATTTGAAAGGGGAAGTGAAAATTATTGGAAATATTGGTGATCAAGCAATTATTATCAAGTCAAGAGTATTCAAGAGTAGAGATATTGCAACATTTCATTGTTAAAGCATCATGTCATGTTTTATGTGAGTTGTTCATGTTTATGCATATATTTTGTTTGTGAGGAATAACACTTGTAGGTCTTCAAGGCAATCCAAGCCAAATTAAAATCAAGCCTTGAGGAGATGTGCATGACTTCGGTCCTTCAATGAAATCAGATTTGAGTGGTGAGTTGCATCCAATTGTTGATTCATCATTCATTTATCATTTAGCCTCTATCCCTCAAAATGATAAGCTCTCTATCATCAATTTTTCCATTGTGGAGATGGAAACACCAACACAAGATTTGACCAAGGAAAGCCCCTATATGGCACAAACCTTCTTCTCTCTTTGAATTTGCAAGTTATAGATCTGAAGAAGATTGGAGGAAGATTCGAGAGAAATTGATCATTGTTGCATTCAAATCCTACAACTTGACAAGATATGAAAACTCAATTATCTTAGCATCCAACAAAGATCGGACAATGATATCCAAAAGGAAGAAGCCTCTGATCAGACACCTAAGGATTGTGAAGACAGATTGAAATTTTAGTTACTCAGACATAGGAACCTTGGGTGACTTTGTCCAATCAACTCAAACAAAAAATTTAAACCATAGGTACACAAAAGTATGCTCAGATTATTTTTTATAATCTAATTTGTCCATCATTTTTCAGATTTTTTGTTTTCACATCAAAAGTAGTGCATTGTCATTGTTAGCTAGTTGCATCATTCAATTTCATACAAAATCCATTTCAATATTCCCCCCTTAAAAAGGAATTTGGGACACAAGGGTTTATTGACTCACCTTCTAGGTTGTAAGTTAATCTCATGCCATTGCCACCTCAAATTCTAAATGATATGCACATGTGGAAAGGTATGAAATCCTAAGTTAAGTCCCAAGGTTTCATTTTTCCACCTTATCAACTACAATTAAGAACAAGAAATTAAATAGCAATACCATAACAATGCAAACACATGATATAATGTAGAGAAATATTTTGTGGCTAAAACAAATACCCAAAAATAATTGAACTCACTTAAGTAATTCAAGGGCTTTAATACAACCAAAATACATGGGAAATTCTCACCAATAGCTCCCAACACAAGAGATACAAGACTCTACGTAAGAGCTAAAATACTTTTCAAACTACATCTATGCTTAAACCCAAACTTTTGTTATACATATAGAGAGTTTAAATCCTTCAAAAATGAAGATACATATGTGAACTTCCATCTTCCCTTAAGAAATAGAAGAGAAATAGCATAACCTTTCATATCCCTTCAATGAATTTTCACCTCCTATTGCTAGATGAAATAAAGTTTGCAATTCATCTCCCTTTGGAAAGAGTAAAAAAAGATAAAATAGAAAAATACAAAGTGGGGTTTCCACTTCTCTTTGATTCTCTTCTTATACTCAATCTTTCAAAAACTATAACTTTTGCATAAGGGCTCTAAATAACATGGAATTTTTTAGAAATTTACATAATTTTCTAAGAGGAATCCAAATACTTAATAATAATAAGGTTTTTATAATATGAAGTATAAAAATATAATCCTTTTTCTAGATCAAAAGATGATATAATCTACTTGTAGCCTCTAAATCAAGCAATATGTAAATAGCTAAATTATGAAAAGTATCTTGTAACTCTATCAAAGTGGTTTGGATATCTACCTCTAACTTGTCCAAAATTGCATAAATATTAGGCTAATTCCTTAAATCTGATGGCACCCACCCGCTTGTAGGTTCCTAAAAACCCACTAAAAATGAGAAAACATGTGGAAAAGGAAGTTTGTGTTGCTATAAGCAACCTCACACAACCTTTACAAAGGTTTACACATATTTTGCATGCCCAATAATTAGTTTTGGAGGCATAAAAACAACTACAAAGGCATAAACTAAGTTACAGAAAAAAAATAGACTGTTGTTGTGGGTACCTATGACGCTGGTTGTAGGTGACTGTTTAGAATTTCAGCAACATAAAATACTCAAAACTTGCACACAACATTTCATACTTCCAGAACAACAAACTCATAACAAGTATTACTCATAAACACACACATAGAGGCAATAGTTATGAAGAGAAAAATATTATATTAACTTCAACGATCAAATTTTTACACACTTATACATGCATTTACATAAATATTTGCATAATGGAACCCCCTCTGTCATTTCTCTTGCGTTGTTTTTATCCTCCTGTTGTCTACTACAGGCCTCTCTAACTACTTCCAAAAATTAAATTTTTGTTGTCCTTTGATATTCCCTATTGTCCTCTTCTATCCTCCTCCATTTTTGTTGTTTTATTCTTTTTTTTCCTCTATTTTGTCCTCTCCTTTTTGTTGTTCTATTTTTCTCTTCAAAACTAACCAAAATTTGGAATCTTCCCTCGAAAAACTCTACAAATCCTACCTAAATTTGTTGCAACGTTCAAAAACCTACATAAATGACCCCAACTACCTCATCAGAGTTCAAAAACTCCCACTCATTTTTCCCTCTTTCATTTCTGCTATTGTTGCTCATCAAATGAGCACACAGGAAGGTAGTTGTTTCCTTTAAAAGAAAACAAAATTCAAATTTTAAATTTTAAAATCCTATTGCTTCCCTCACATGGCATTAGTTAGGTAAAATAAAATATATTTTTAGAAAAAATGATGCCCCTGCATCAAACTACCAAGCTAAAAAACTTGTGAGCCCCTGCTCACTATGTAAGGCTTTGTATTATTGCAGGTTAAGGGTCTTGTTGTTGTAGGTCAGCAACTCTATCACCTTGTGTTAACTGGAATGATTCAAGCTCTGCTAAGCTCAACCATGTTGCATCTTCCACAGGTCTACCCTTCCATTTCACTAAATATTCACTGTACTCTTTACCCCTTGTCTTTCTAACAACTCTTGAATCCAAAACATCATCTCCTCTTGTGCTTTCTTAAGTAGCTACTCCTTCCATTTTTATGGTAATTCTTTCTCTTTTCTTTTTTTTTGTGATGTCTCTCCCTCATGGTAAGTGTATAAATCATAAACATTGGAGATTGGAGAGAATTCCAAACCTTTAGGTAGCTCCAATTCATAGGCGTTTCGTGAAAAATTCTTGATGATCTTGCGCAGTCCAATCTTCTTCCACTTGAGTTTGTTGTAGACATGGCTGGGAAATCTTTCCTTTCATAGATGTGTCAATACCATATCTCCAACTTCAAAAAAAATTATCTCCTCTTCAAATTAGCTTTCTCTTTATATTGTTGGCTGCTCCAACTAAGTTTTTCCCTCACTTGGTCGTGTAAATATTGCATATATTTGGAAAACTCTTCTCCTTTAGCACTTCTTTTATATCTCTCAGTATTTGCAATCTCCCTTAGTTTTGAAATACCTCTAGGATTTTACCCATATACGATTTGAAATGGAGTCTTACCTCATTATGTTCTTGGCAGTCCAAGCACAAAATCCATGTTGACATCTTCCCATGGTTTCTCTGGTATGGGTAATGGCTGATATAGACCTGTATTTTGACTCCCTCCTTTGGCATATTGACAAACTTGACATCCTTGTACAATTTTTTTGATTTTTGTCCTCATCTTTGGCCAAAAATATCTTTCACTAAGTTGTACCATTGTTTTATCAGCTCCAAAATGTCCAGCTAAACTATCATAATGTTTTTCTCTTATTAAATTATGCTTCATTGATCTTTGAGGTATGCAAAGTTGTTGTCCTTTGAACAATGGTCAATCTTGTATAAAATAATTCATCCAAGGTGTCCTATCCACACTAGTATGCTCCATACACATTGTCCATGCATCCTTAAAATCCAAATCATCTTTGTGTAACTCTTTAATGGTATAAAACCCAACTACTTCAACTCTCATTTCAGTCAATGATGCAACCCTCCTACTTAATGAATCATCTGTTATCTTAATTTGGTGATATCCACTCTTTAGATTTTTTTGTAAAATATCTAGCCTTTCCCAAACAATCCATGAGATCATCCATCCTTGGTAAAGGAAAATGGTACCTTATTGTTATTTAATTGATGGATCTTGAGTCTATTCGCATTCTCCATTCACCATTCTTCTTTGGTGCTAACACAACTGGTATTGTGCATGGGCTAAGGCTTTCTCTAATCAGTCCTCTTTCCAATAGTTGTTGCACTTGCTTGTTCACCTCTTCATTTTTTGCAGGTGTCAATCTATAGGTTGCCTTGTTGGGTAAACTTGCCCATGGAATCAAATCAATGTGATGGATGATGCTCCTCATAGGTGGTAGTCCTTCTGGTATGTCCTTGGACACAATTTCATCAAATTCTTCAAGCAACTCCTTTATTTTTAAAGGCATGCCACTACTTTCATTTGTTGCATCTACTTGTAGCTCCTTAGGGACTACTATAAAACATAGTTTCTCCCCTTTAACCTCTTTCAAGAATTGCTTCCTTGTCACTAGCAGTGTTCTTGGACCACTTTCCACCTCTTCTTCCTTTGTTTCCAATGGTGTAAGAGTATGTTTTCTTCTATTTTTCTCCAAAGTATAGGTATTTTCTCTTCCATTATGGATTTCCTTCCTATCAAAATACCATAGCCTTCCTAAGAGTAAGTGACATACATTTGTGGGTATAATATCACACCACACCTCATCTTCATATCTGTCTATTCAAAAATTTACAAGGCATTGTTGATCAACCAAGACTTGGTGCCCTTTTTGCAACCATGAAACCTTGTAAGGGGTAGGGTGAGCTATCATTTTTAACCCCAAATTGTCCACCATTTCATCTGAAACTAAGTTATCAGTGCTACCACTATCTATTATGACTTTACAACATTTTCCACCTGATTTACATATTGTTCTAAATAAAAAAAATCTTTGGATAGGTTCATCTTCTTTCTTAACTGGTTTCAACATGGTCCTCTTCATCATAAGTGCTTCTCCTCTCTCAGGTTCATCTAATTGACTAATAGATCCTGTAGATTCATTATCACCCTTTGCTACATGTGCACTTGCTTCCCCTATTCTCCTTGATCCTTTTGGATTGCGTTATGGGCATTCATAAAATATATGGCCTAATTGTCCATAATTAAAACATGTCCCTTGGAAGCCTCTGCCTTGACCTCTTCCATATCCACCTCTACCTCTCATTGGGTATGGTCTTGATCTTGTTTCATCGTTCTCCTTTTGAATTTTTTATCGGCTGGCCTCCTTACCATGGTTGTGATTTTTTTTTCTCCACATCCCCTTTGTTGAATCCACCTTTTACTTTGTTTGTTCCTTGCTTCCTTGCCAATTTCTCTTCAGTCTTTAGAGCATACTTATATGATTCTTCCACATTTTTTAGCCTTATCATACTCAGTTCATCTTGAATGTTCAACCTCAATCCATTAACATATCTTGCTACTTTTTCATGGTCTAATTCATTATTACCAGATCATACGAAAATTTTATAAAAATCCTCTATATAGGCTTTTACACTCAACTCTCTTTGTCTCAAGTTTTACAATTTCTTGAGAAGTTCCAGGTAGTAATCTCCATGCAAGAACTCACCTTCATCTTACTTACCATTTGATCCCATCGAGTGACCATTTCTCTACCATTTCTCCTTCTTTCAACCTGCACCTCTTTCCACCATAGTGTTGCATGACCTTTAAACCTCATTTGAGCAACCTTCACTCTTTTGGGGTCCTCTACTTCATCATATTCAAAATATTCCCCCCATCTTTGTTATCCAGTCATTTAGTTCATCTAGTTCTAAACTTCCTGAGAAGCTTGGTAACTCTACCGTTTTTCCTTTCCCAATGTTGGAAAGAGCTCTTAGTCTTCTTTCACCTACATCCATATTTCATCTACATTTTCACCTTCTTGTCCAACCCTCTATGCTCCTTCATCATCTTCAGTGTCACTTTATTCATGTGCTTTGCCTCTTCTCATTCCACCTTCTATTGCATTCATTCTTTCTTGCATTCCTCTCAAATTTTCTAACACCTCATCTATTCTTCTTGCTAATTCTATAGCTGCAACCTTTTCCATCCTTCTCCTTGGTGGCATCCTGCTGCTCTAAACCTCCTTATTGTAGTCTCCTAGCTACAATATCCCTTTCTATAGGGACACACCCATAGTTCACACTCAAAAGGGGTTACTCTAACCCCAATCTCAGACCACTATCCTTCTTCCCAAAGTTGTAGTTGTGCTTTGATACCACGTTGATGGCACCCACCCCCTTGTAGGCGCCTAAAAACCCACTTTAAAAACAAGAAAACAGGTGGAAAAGGAAGGCTGTGTTGCTACAAGCAACCTCACACAACCTTTACAGAGGCTTACACACATTTTGTAGACCCAATAGTTAGTTTTAGAGGCATAAAACAACTACAGAGGCACAAACTAAGTTGTAGAAAAGAAAAAAGAAAAAAAAAATACTATTGTTGCAAGTACCCACAGCACTGGCTGTAGGTGACTGTTCAAAATTTTAGCAACATAAAATACTCAAAACTTTCACACAACATTTCATACTTCCAGGACAACAAACTCATAACAAGTATTATTCATAAACACACACACAAAGGAAATAACTAAGAAGAGAAAAATATTATATTAACTTTAAAGATCAAATTTTTACACACTTATACATGCATTTACATAAATATTTGCATAATGGAACACCCTCAATCATTTCTCTCACTTTTTTTTTTTCCTCTTGATGTCTGCTACAAGCCTCTTTGGCTACTTCTAGACATTCATTTTCTAATGTCCTCTGATATTCCCTGATGTCCTCTTCTATCCTCCTCTATTTCTATTGTTGTGTTCTTTTTCCTTTGTTATGTCCTCTCCTTTTTGATGTTTTGTTTTTCTCTTCAAAACTAACCAAAATCTGGAAGCTTCCCTCCAAAAACTCCAAAAATCCCGCCTAAATCTATTACAACATTTAAAGACCCACATAAATGCCCCAACTACCTCATTAGAGTTCAAAAAACTCCTGTTGATTTTGCCCTCTTTCATTTTTGTTGTTGTTGCTCGTTAAATGAGCACACGAGAAGGTAGTTGTTTCCTTTAAAACAAAACAAAATTCAAATTTTAAATTTTAAACTCTTATTGCTTCCCTCACATGGCTTTAGTTAAGTAAAATAAAATATATATTTAGACAAAATGATGCCCCTACATCAAAATCTCTCCCAATAACTTGATGGTAATCCTTCTTGAATTGATCTCCTCCACAAGTCCAACAACCTATCATAGGTACCTTACCATATATTCTTGCCTTTTGTTTCCTACCATCAATTTTATTATTCTATGATGTATGATGTTTTTCGTTCTCAAAATTCCTCTTGAATCTATTTATATTCATGTTCAAAGGAGATCATATTCTATTATTCATATTTTGTAATTTGAAACCATTTCCTGCTCTATATTTTTTGTCTCTTCTTAAACTTGTTTTGTCCATGTTCTTCTACAACTATAATTTACTATACTAGTTGTGTCAAGGTCTTAGTCTTAATACAGTTTGTAGCATAAATAATTTTTATTATTCATCCCTAAGATAAACTTACAAGCATAGTTATTTTATGTCTAGATAATATACGTCTCAACAAATCCATATAATTAGCATTATACTTAGTAACTATAAAAGTACCCAATCACATTGAATGAAACTATATAAGCTTATGGTCTCTATGATGAGCTAAAGATATTCTTGATTGGATTTCTTCTCAAAAATTTCTCATGTTAGAGTGAATATGTCATAATTGTTCATAGTTTATAGGGGATTTCACCATAAATATTCTTCACCCTCTAAATTAAAAATAGCCACTCAAGCCCTAGTATTAGAACTCATATCCATAAGTGAAAATTACTTACCCATAAGAATAAGGCATGTCTCTATAGTATCACCACCACCTAGGCTATTAAACTTAAGTGTGTGCATCATCTTAAACTCCTTGAGTAGTGGATCTATACTCTTCTTATGAGGTGATTCCTCATGGTGTAAATGATGAATTAGACAAAATTCAAAGCTTCCTTATTGTCATCATGCTCTTCACTACCATGTGGCTCATTCTCTTCCATCTCAAGGAAATTTACCTATTTATCATACCTAAGCTCCTCCTTGTCCCCCACCTTAATTTCAAGTTGGACCAAGCTTAATTTTTTCCCATGGCAATCTAAAGATGATGCCAATTCACAATTACTTTCTTAAAAACTATCAATCTTCAAATCCTTATTTAAGAAAAAACTTCAATTCATTTGACTACTACCTCTCTTATGCTCAATCTATTCTCACCCAAAACATATCTTTTGTCAATATAACTTTTCTCATCACACTAACAAACTATCTTGAAGGATCTCCTTTCCATCTTGGTCAATAACTTTGAAAAATTGCTCTATTGGGATTTGACATTACTTGACTATTATTTTAAAATTTATTAGACAAGTTGTGATCAATCATTTCTAGAAGCTTTACTTTAACATAATTTCCTAAATGAATTCATTGACAAACCCTTCGTAATACTCTCAAAGGCAATCAATGAGTTGTCCAAAAGATGCAACTAGTGCAAAAATAAATCTTTATACAGTGAGATATTCAAGACGGGACTCCTCAAATACATTAAGAAAAATACTATGAAAATCTCTTGAACATTTACTATAAATTCAACACTTCATAATTAAGAAAAATTTAATCACATCGCTCTACTTTACATCGAAATCATACACCGAACAATATTAAAAATAACATTTAAATTTAAAATTAACCATGCTAATCTAACTATTAAGAAATGATGTTGTTGTGGTCCAATTTAAAATTTGTTTTTGACCCATTCACAACGCGTCCATTCCTTCCAAGAAAGTGCAAAGAAAGTTCAACAATTCATTCTTAAAGGAAAGTTCTTGGTGGGTTCTTAGGAATTAGTGTCTAATAAAATGCTTGTACTTTTCAATCCACATCATTTCTTTACACATCGTTCAAGACAAAATGAATTAATGACTCCAACCTGGCCCTACGTAGGAATATTTACACTATTTTTTATTAAGACAGTTTTGGAGTACATGCATGAATATGACAAACTGCTAGACTTTTCTTCCTTCCATTTCGAAGTATCTTCCTCCCTCAACTCCTGTTTTACAAAATGTAAATCAGATCGTGGCCCAAAGTTTACACAAGTGTCCAAAACTCATTAAAAGTGGACACATAAGCACATAGGCAAAGCAAAAGATCAAGAAGATTAAGGTCGGTGTGAATAAGGTTAAAAAGGATGTGTGATTTTGACATATTTTAAAGAAAGGAAAAAAATAAATATAAATGGGAACATTTAGAATAAGTACAAAACATGACAAAAGAAGTTGAAGGGTGTGTAACTTTATTTATTATATTGTTCTTTCACTTTAGCAAGCTGATGATGCTAAAATGCAAGAAACACATTAAAGTGAAAGTAAATTAAAACATAAATAATCATGTAAATATAGTGGATACAATATCAAAGGAGATATCAATCTTTAGGTTTATTTTTTAATTTATGTTCATGTGCTTAGTCTTCGAGTACATCTAAAGAGAGTAATCATTATGCGCATATAAAAGAAATGCTACTTGTTAAAATATAGGAAATAAAAATATAATAATATGTTGCACGTAAAAATATAAACATGGAAAAATATACAAGGGTAAAAATGATAATATGAAGACACAAACACAAAAATATTGCTACAATTAAAATACACTCAAAAAATGCACAAAATGGGACTTTCTTTCACAAGGGAGAGTCTATGGATATTCACTCTACAATTAAGAGAGGGGATGTGAGAGTCGCTAGGTCATGAAGAAGGCACCTTAACAAGTGTGCAATAGAAATGGGAAAATAGAGACTAAAAATTAGATATTAAAATTTGCAAACTAGCTAATAGAAACAAGTCATGGTAATAAGGGTTGTAAGGTAGCAACCAATATAAGGTAATACAAGGAAAGAAGGTAAGTTTATCAATGGTGATGATCAATCAAAGCTTTTATCAACAAGAGCTAGAAGCAACTAATACTCTTAAGGAGTTACAATAGTTTTTCTATTGGTTTCTTGTTGTTTAGCAGTTTTTTCTTGGTAGGTTTGCTATAGGTTTGTTGTTGGTTTCCTAGTTTTTTTGTTAAGACTACTTTGGATATTTGGGTTTCAAGTCCCTGTAAAACCTACTTCGTTGCAGATGTTTATCTCCAAGCTATTTTTATGATTGCATTTTGTTTAAGGGTTTTGGGTCCCTTTAAAACCTGATTTACCTTAATCAAAAACAAATTAAGGTAAGAATAGTAAATGATAAAGTTGGCTATCTGCTTGTCGCCCTTGGTTATATGTGGTTGTCACCCCAAATTTTTCCTATATGTGGTGTCTATCCTAAACAAGGTCAACCCATGTCGAAATATAAAGGAAGGAAAACACTTGATAACATCATCAATGATTATGTGGTAAACAATTAATTGGATGAAATGCAAGGAAAGGCCTAAGCTACAAAGGTTTTTCTATCATTACGATGAAGGAAAAAGAGTAAGATTTGGGTAGTAGAATATATTCTCCTCTTAAACTAATTGGATAAATAGTGAAAAAATAAATCAGTATAAGATAAAGTGGTTCATTGGATAAAGGAAATATTTGTAAGGATTTTTATGGGAGGGAAAAGAGGAAAGATAGAAGGAGAAGGGGAGCATTTAGGCCACACCACTATATAGTGATAGGGGAAAGGATCACTATGGAACAAGTGGGTCATGATATCTAAGTGGCTTGTCTATCTATCTCTCAACTATCCACAACTACATAAAACTTAGGTTAACTAATTAAATCTCTTCCAATAGTTTTTGGATAAACCCTCCAAAATTGATCTCCTCCACAAATCCAACAACCTATCATAGATGTATTTCATCATATGTTCTTGATTTTGGTTTCCTACTACCATTCTTATTATTCTATGGTGTATGATTTTATTTTCTCTCCAAATTCATCTTGAGCTTATTTTTATTCTTGTTCAAGGGAGGTCATCTTCTATTATTCAAATTTTATAAGTTGAAATCATTTCTTTGTTTAGTTTTTTATATTTTCTCAAACTTATTTTGTCTATGTTCTTCTTTGCTTGTGTCAAGGTCTTAGGATTAATAGTTTTGTAACATAAATGATTTTCTTATTCATCCCCAAGATAAACTTACTAACAAAATCATCTTATGTCATTAGACAATACACATATCTCAACAAATTCATATAATTATCCTTATGCTTAGCAACTGTAAGAGTATTCAATTATATTAAATAAAAATCTATAAGCTTATGGTCTCTATAATGATATAAAGATATTCTTGATAAAATAGCATCTCAAAAATTTCCCATGTTATAGTGGATATATCATAATTGTTCATAGTTTCTAAGTGATGTCACCACAAAGATGTTGCACCCTCTAAATGATAAATAGCCATTCTAGCCCTAGTATTGGAGCTCGCATATATAAGTGAAAATTACTTACCCATGTGAATAATCCATGACTCTACCACCACCTAAGCCATTAAACTTAAGTGGATGCATAATCTTAAGCTCCTTTAGTAGTGGATCTATGCTCTTCTTATGAGGTGATTCCTCATGATGCAAAAAGATGAATTGAAACTAAAGTTGAAGCTTCCTTATTACCATCGTTTTGTTCACTACCATCTTGTTCATGCTCTTCCTTCTCAAGGAAATTTACCTATTTATCTTACCTAAGCTCCTTCTTATTCTCCACCTTAATGTCAAGTTGGTCTAAGCTTAATTTTTGCTTATGGAAATCTAAAGATGATGCCAATCTCAAGCACTTTCCTACAAGCTACTACACTTCAAATCCTTAGTTAAGGACAAACTTTGATTCATTCAATTATAGCCTCTCTCATGCTCAATCTATTCTCACTCAAAACACGTTTTTTGTGAATGCAAATTTTCTCATCACCATTAACAAGCTATCTCGAAGGATCTCCTTTTCATCTTTGTTCATAAGTTGTTTATAAAGTTGTTGAAACCACTTTGAATGTTATTTTAGGATCTATTAAACAAGTTGCAATCAATATTTTATAGAAGCTTTACTTTAACTTAATTTCCTAGAAGAATTCATTGTCAAACCTTTTGCAAGAGATTCTCAAGGCCAATCAATAGCTTGTCCAACAAATGCAATGTAAGTGCAAGAGTAGATCTTTAAGTAGGAAGCTATTCAAAATAGACTTGTCAAACACATTGATAGAAACATTATGGAAATCTCTTCTACATCTATTACGAATTCAAAACCTCATAACTATAATAAAACTAATCACACAATAACACCTTATATTGAAATCATACACAAGATTTAAACTTAAAATTAACCATCCTAATCTAACAATTAAAAAATAATATTGTTGTGATCCAATTTAGGACTTGTTTTTTTTAACTCTTATAATTGCAAATGAACCATTCTTCTTAATATCTTTAAACAACTTTGTTGGATAGCCCAAAAAGAGTCCTAAAAACAATGCACCTTGTGCAGTTTTTTTCATTTAAAATACTTGGAAGGCATAAAAAATTTATCGATCACTTCCTCTATAAAATATTGAGAAAGCTATGCACTCTCCCCTCTAAGATGGAAAACAACTTCACACAAATCGTTGTCAAAATGTCTATCATGAGCCCCTAATCATTCCTTCCAAGAAAGTTCAACCCTTATCCTTGAAGGAAAGTTGCAAAGAAAGTTCAACAATTCATTTTAAAGGAAAGTAGTAAAAAAATAGCTGTTGGTGTGACACTACAATGCTTATACTTTTCAATCAACATCATTTCTTTAGAAAAAATGAATTAATGGTGGAGGCACGTAGGAATGTTTACACTATGTTTTTTTGTTATGACAGTTTTGGAATACATGCACGAATATGCTTTTTTTTTCTTTAATAAAAATATGATAGATAAGGTGCTTGACTTTTGTGGCTTGTATGGCCCCATTTCGAAGTATCTTCCTCCCCTTGCTAGTTCAATCCAAATAACTAGATTTAAGACATGGATAAACCAATTCTAGGTTGATAATTTAGTTGTATTAAGGTTATTAGATTTCCATAAAAATCACAAGTGATAATAGTCTCATTTTAAATTTTTGATATTATGAATATTAGAAAAATTAAAGACAAATTAGAATTATATGAAAATATATAGGTTAATTATTGAAAACATAAAAAATATTAAACTAGCAATCGCACCTTGGGGTGCAATGGGTACATCGAAGACAAAATATTGAAATGAAGTTTAACTGATTTCAATACCAAAAGCAGATTATTGAATGAATTGTAAGTAAGTTGGCTAATATGGTTGCAACAAAAAAATAAAACTCTTTAAATGAAATGTGCTCACCTTGATTAATAATATTGGCACTTAAATGGCACCGTTGATTAATCACTTAAGCCTTAGACCATTTAGTTAGAACCGATCGTCTTGCTCCAGAGTCCCCCCATCACCATTGATTTTCTACACACTTATTCCTGGTTTACATTCTCAGGGCATCCACCCTGTTCCTAAAAGTCCTAATTTAACAAGGCAACAGCTCATAGCTATCTATTAAGGAGTAATAACTTATTATGGAGCTTCAGTCATCACTCAATAATCTGTTTAGGGAAACAATCTTGGGTAACAACCTGTTTTGAAGCAAGAACATAATTTTGGGCTACAATTCTTGATAAACAAGCCTTGGACAACAACCATTTTTGTGGTAGCAAGCAGAAAAATAGTGAAATATAGAATTGTCTTCTGCCATCAATCTAAGACCACATGTATGGATTAACTCTGCATCAAGGATGGTTGAAAGAAATTAAGATAGATAATTTTTCACATTTTTAATTTTTAAATTTGGGATTAGTATTATTGCACCAAATAGAAAGCAAAAAGTACATACAATAATAAGAAAGCAACCACATGATAAGTTGCTGAACAGTACATACAGAAAATTCTAAAAGAAAACTTGAGATCTGGAAATGCAAGTCTGATTTGAAGGCTGAAATATGGAAAAAATTAATATTTTGATACAGAAATCCGATTATTGGGCTCTAATACCACCACTTCTCTGTCATGTTTTACAACAGAATAAAAGCTTACTTCCAATCTGAATACATTGAGTTCTTTTGAAAATCTGATATGCAAAAACTTGAACAGAGTTGTACTTTACAAAAGAAAAAACAATAGTAGAATTGAACATTCCCTATAACATGAATCAATTACAATTACATGGTTGATAATATTAAAATCACAAATATAATATACAATTTAAGATAAGAATATGAATAAATTATACAATTTAAGATAACAATATGAAGCAATAAATTAAAAAAAAAATTATCAACCAAATTTATTGTACACAACCCCAATTTATGACTAAATGAATTTGTGACAGTTTTTTTGCAAAATAATCACCAATGTGAAGCTAAAGCATGAAAAGTAATAGCTAACAAGGATTATTTAAAATTTTCAATGGACTGTAACTGTTACAAGCACAAAAAATTTCCAATAGATTATAACTATAACTGTTAAATTGAGTTATTTTATATTATGTTAATTCACTTTATATTATTTGCAGGAAAGGCAGAGCAAAAACAGAGAAAAACGGAGCACACCCAATTGCTAGAGCAAGACATAATTTTATTCGACAACCTACATAAAAAACAACAGAGAATAGATTCAAACAGAGATAAAACTAAAGTAATTCCTACTCTACATTCAGTTATGCTTCATGCAAAATATGTCATCTAGTGTTTTTCACTTATTACAAATACTTATTCTATGCATAATAAAAACTAAACTGAAGTTTATTTTTGTAATACAAACCAACATTTTTCTATTGCAAGTGAGCCCAGAGACATACATAAGCTTAAGTACCAATACAGAGAGAATTTATTTGAATCCACACTCTTGCATTATTCTTCTCTATCTGTACAATGAACGAAAACACACCCTTAAATCTAAAAAACTGAATAAAAACCCAAAAAACTCAGATGCATTTGCAATTTGATAATTGGATTCAAAACTAATTTACACTTTTTCAGATTTTTTCACTTCAAATTTTCTTTTTTATATCTCCCCAAAACCAGCAACCTGTACCATAGTCACTGCAAGAACACATTTTGTTAAAATGTCAATATTGAAGTTCTTTTGGAAAATGGAATTTCTGGGAAAATTAGCAGAATTATCATGATGGAGACACAATGTACAGTGATATTATTGGGAGGGCATATTAAAGACAAGTATAGAAAGAGTAATCGATGTATTTACATTGCAGCCATGTGGAAGCATAGTATAGGGACAAAAAAAGAACTAATAACAGGCTAATGCATATCAAGGTAATTTTGAAAAGCTGTGATTATTGCAGGTCCAACATCGGTATTATAGAGTTGATCATATTTAATCTCCCTAAGGAAATTGCACAAGCCCTCAAGCTTTGTGTAGCTGGATTGGTATGTTGACATTGAGGCTTGGAGCATCTCAATATCCAAATCTGTGATAGCATCTGTTGGTTGACATGCACATTTGAGTTTGTCCACAATGTCGATGCAACTATTAGATACAGTTGCAGAAAGGTGTTGAATAGTTGTATGCACAGAGTCAGGTTTATTAACAGTTGACGATGACTTTGATGTTGCCGGGGGGCTTGGTTGTATAGGAATTTCTAATTGTGTAGCCATGACCTGGTATGTGTGGATGGAATATACATATAAGTTGAAGTAGAATATTATAATATAAGAATGTTAATGAATGAGCAAAGGATAACAATTAATAAAAAAGAAAATGACAAGTTAGCACAACTGTGTAGGATATTGTGGACTTTAAGAACATTTAATAAAATAAACATAATGTAAAACAAACATTTCAATTAAAAATGCATTATAATAATGGCACTAAGATTAGAGGCACTAATAGTTACACTGGATTGAACAAGCTTATTGTTCACCTTTTAATAAGTCCCTTAGCAAAATCTTCAGGGTCAACTCTCACTTTGTCAAAAATGAGTAATATTAGAGAGATAATTTTACAATGAAGACTCTAAAGTAAAACTCTTACTTGATGATGCATGATATTATTATGTTATCTCTATACTCTGCCACTTTTATCATTTGAGTAGTTGTAAAAGTAGAAATCTCTTCAAGCTGTGTTTAAAGTGAACATACTTGTACTTATTGGTTACCTGAATTGAAGAAGGGTATATCAAATGGTTGATGTTGATAGTGTAGCCAGTCGAACTTCCTCGCGGATCCTGTGTGCAACATATGGGCTTTGTTGCATGCGTGTGTATCTTTCGAAACTAAATGGTGGGTGGATTCGAAGGCCGCAAAGATGAGTGACTCTGGAAATTGCCGTGAATGTTAAGCCTTGTCGATCAATGTTGCCGATGTCAATGGTGGCCATCTCAAGTGTAAGCCCTTGTGATTTGTGGATGGTTAACGCCCATGCCATTTTAAGTGGGATTTTTCGTCGACCACCACGACTAATGGGTGTTATAGGGACATCTTTGGGATTGTTTGTATCCCAGGCAGGGCCAATGTAATTCTGGAATTGAACAGCAACAAAGAAAGGGAGTTGTGGTGGTTTATCAATCTCCTTGTAGATTATTTGTTGTACTATACCAAGAGCTCCATTAACAAGGCCAGTATCCATCCACAGATTACAAGATAACATAACCTTTTGGTTGACAGAAATTAGAATCTTAGGTTGGAGTTGGTCATCATCTGGATTTGAGGTGATAGAGGTCCCTAATTGCTCAGCAGTGGCAATGGCAACAGGCTGAGCTAGAGACAACAACATATGTTTATTATGGAGTGAAACCTTTTCATTAGTTGCATAAAGATGTATGGATGATACGAAAGCAGTTTGTTCAGAAGGTGATAGTGTCGAGCTTGACCTAAACATTAATAGTTGCCAATCTGCAATAGTAGGTTGAGCCTTTCTTAAATTGCATAAGAGATCACGGAATAGAAGTTGAGTCGGATCCTGACCCGCTTGACGAAATATTTGGTTTAGTGTAACAACAGTTTGGAAGCTACGCCATAGTGTGCCCCCATAGGAAGTTGAGGAGTACATAGGAATGTCTTTGACCGGTGGCAGCTAGCCGAGGTCTCCAAATAGCAGTATTGAGCGGCCTCCAAAAGGGCTTTGGTTGTTTGTTGGGAAAGCTTCGCGCAAGTGATAGTCGATGCGCTCAAGTAATTTTGGTCCGATGAAACTCATTTCGTCTATTACAATGTACCGAACAAAGTGCAATCTCTCTTGGAAGCTTGCTAGTGTTTGGCCTTGCAAGGGAGCAAACTCTTTGATGGGGATACGCAGTGCTGAATGAATAGTTGATGCTCCAATGTTGAATGCTGCAACACCTGTTGGTGCGAGTAGTAGTAGTGATGATTGCCCGGTTGGAGCGGAAGAATCTAGTGCATACTTTAGTTGTTTAATTAGATGTGATTTTCCTGTTCCTGCAATTCCTTGAACTATAATTTTGAGTGGTGGCTGGTAAGTAATGGAGGATAGGTGTGACAACACTAAATCAAGTGTTTTCCTTTGTTCTAATGAAAGGTTGTGCTGGGTATTTAGAAACGGTGGAACGGTGACTTGATATCTTGTGCGGTTTGAGTCTACGAAGTTGGATGCTACATTGAGCTCTATTGGATTTATGGAATGAGTATTCCAGTCATGGTTAAGGTCTAATTCACGGTTCCCTAGCATGTCAAGCGCATCCAATTGGAGTGGATGGCCTGGGTGAAGACTTGACAAGACTTGCCACTCAGATTGGTTGCATTGATGTGGGGGTTCAATATCGTCTGATGGAGAGTTAGGTTCTGTATTAGAGGTTGTATCTGGTTGACTGCGTCGAGTATGCCATGGATGGTAAGTGCATGCCATCCTATCCCACTGTGCCAAAATTTGAGCTGGTGTGGAACCAAGGTCAATTGCAATGTTACGAAAAGGTTTGTAGAGAACCAATTCACTCTAGCAGAAGTCATGGAATCTTGGGTCGTCTTTAGAGGGAATGCTTGTGAAGCGAGGGGAGACTCGAACTACTGCTTTAGAGGAGTGCTCTTTCCATTGGTTCACTTTACGTGTTGTTTTGAAGCTCCATTTTTGAGTCACTTCTATCAATGGCATTGCCTCCAGATCAATAGGACGAGCCATGTATGCATCAATGTAGTTTGTGTGCGGTGATGTACATGCGCCTGAGAGTGGAATGAGTTGATAGTTTTTTTGGTTGACATTTAAAGAAATGAATGTTCGGCTACACAAGCAGAGTGGTAGTTTTAAGAGAAGGTGGCAACTCTCTTGAGCACTAATATCGCGATCCACAAGGTTGTTAACAAGAATTTTCCTAAAAGCTATTGGTGTTGGCTTGTCAGGATCAAAAGTTGTTGATATACGAGAAAGCATTGCATGGTATGTTTCGGATTTGGTTTCTGCTTTAGCTGCATATTTCGCGATATACTTGAGCACTGCATCTATTGAGAGAACGGGTTGGCAATCTACATTTGCGCGCCAAATGGAGAGGATTGTAGGGTTGTGAAGATTAACTCGATCATCATTAAGAGCAGGGGTGTGTTTTGGCTGTCCACTGTCATTTGAGAGAGTTGAATTATTTTGCATGGTCCAAGGGGCCTTATAGCGGCATTCAACGGTACCTCCTTTTCGCCGCAAGCATGTTTGCAAGGAACAACGTGTATGGCATTGAACACAATTGAGCAATTCATTGTAGTCATCTGAAGGGGTGGACAACATAATCATTGTTGTATCCATTAGGCAGGGGTTGATTAAGGAGGACCTTGGATCTCTTGCAATTGAGCTTTGGCTGGGACGTGGGTTCCAAACAGAGACATAGTTGTCAATGTAGTCGATTGCTTGTTGTACTGATCGAAGATTATTCCATTGCAATCTAGCAATATCGGGTGCGTCTTTGAGCCAAAGGAAACCGTGGACATGTGCAGAGCCACGGTGTTCCCATTCATACCTAGACACAAAAGATAGTATTAAAGAAATGATGAATGAAAGACGTAAATATAAAAGATTGTGGAGTGAATTTACCTGTACCAGTAGTCATTTGTGCAAAGAATCTTTTCCAAAACTTCCTCACGAAATGCAATAAATCGGTGCTGCATATAAAGTGCACAGAGGTGTGGGTTTTGCACTATATTTTGGATCCTCCAGTGAGCAGTTGCTGAAGGATTTGTAGGTGCGGTTGATGGCATGGCATTGTGTAAATCTGGCCATTTAGTATCTGTTGCACTAAGGGTGAAGAATATAGTGGACAACCAACTTGAATAACCATGTCTGATAGCTCCCCTCTCCGAAGAGTCCAGAAGGGGCGGGTACCACAAATTTTTGAGCCAAACCGCATAACCTGGTCTGCAAGATGTTCATCGGGGAGGTCCTTTAGTCTTTGGCGCAAGTTAAATATTATTGTTGGCAGTCTACTTTCAAAGTGTTTTTGAACAAATACAGAAGCTGTGGCCTGGCTACGGTGACGCATAAAAATATTAAGTATGAAGTATCTAAATCATGGGTGCTGGCCGAATCTATTATCATGGTATCGAAGAAGATGGAGAGCATATTCATGTAGCTTGACCCCTTTCATACTTTGTTGATTGAATGCAGCTCTACCTTTCGGAAACAATGTCGGGAATGCCATAACAAAAAATCCTTCAGTGGTGTATTCATTGAGAGGTGTAAGAGAAATTGGTGGCCAATCAATAGTAGGAGTTGGTCGTGCCTCGCCTAACTGCAAGAGGGCTCGCAATTCTTGCACTTCAGTACGTGCAGGGGGCAGGTTTGCGACAAATGAAGTTGTTGCTTTCGTACTCTCTTGCAATTGTTCTTCGGTTATATTATTTGTCTCCATGAAGCTAAAATCAGGGGGGTCTGAAGTTGAGATTGTTGCATTTAGAAGCTCAGAGATGTCTTTGGAGGGAATAGGCAAGGATAAGAGAGAGGTCTCATCTAATTAAACATCTTTGTAGTAGGGGTCATAACGGATTTTATATTGCAAAGCCTCATGAACATGTGCTCTGCAAACATAGAAATTGTAATGTTGGGAGTCAATATTTTTTTTATTGACTATGAGTATATCCAAGTCATGTATATGGCATGGCAAGTAATTGGCAATTACTGTAATATCCTGAGGAAAACAAATAGTGTGGCCACTGTATTTTAGTTGTCCCCCTCTTGCATAAGTAACTTGGATAATAGGGCTAACTCTTGATATAAGCATTTCTTCAATCTGAGATAGGCGTTGTAAACAAGTAGGTTGCTCTCCAGGGTCCATGTTGTTCCACTGTGAGAACCGACTGCCATTTTTTTTAGAAATGCATCGTGAACAAGCACTACTACCATTTAATGGCTTAATCCTTATGCCTGGATATCGTTCCATGCATACCTGGCATGTTGATATCTTTTATAGGTTGTCCAACTTTGAACGGAAAGAATTTCTAGCAGTGTAATAGTTTGGAGGAAATAGTGGACGATGGGGGTTTTGGGAGGGAGAGCAAGGGTGAAATGTAGATTGTATTTGAGATGGTGGGGGTTGCATTGAGGGAGGGTAATTGGAAAGACAAGGTGGGGGTGTGGAGGATCTTGCAAGGTTACTATGATGGTTTTCTCTACTTCGTCTATTAATAGAATCCTTATTTGCTTAGTACCATAATCGTTTTAGATGGTTACGATGAGACCGTTGTGCTTCCATACTTTCAACTTGGTTTTCCATGGTAGTGGTTGTTGAGGAAGAGAGCAATGCAATATTATTTTGTATTAGATATTGAGAAAAATTGAAATAACACGTTTAAGTTAAGTGAGTTAAATTAGCAAGAATACCAGTGAAGTAATAAACATATTACAAAACATTTGCATTAGACAACATTGTCATATAAAAAGAGACTTTGTATTCAATTCATTTGATATTTTACGCACACATCATTACATATGGTGGTATGGACAACAACAAAAGTTGTACTACATAAGCAAAGATTATACAGTATTCTTGAAAATAAGAGGTACTTGTAAACTTTAAACAAGTTTAATTGTTGTAATTACAAAGCTTTGTATTTCTTTCCCAGCAAAAGAATTAATTGTGATGGCCACTTCAAAGAGAAACTGGTGCCCAAGAACTTGATCTAGCACGTGTTTAGTTGCATCAGGTTCAACCATAAGTAGAAGATTTTCAGCGGAAACTCCAAACATGTTGTTTGTGGGCCCCTCAAATGCAGTAACTTTAACAAGAGAACCTGTGCCATCGTCCAAGTCCACTTTGACCATGTAGCTAAAGTCACATCCAGGGAGATCAATAGAACACTTTGGGCAATGAAATCTATTGGGTTTCTTTTGTACAACCTTCTTCTTACATTTCTTATTGCCTACCAGAAGAGGACAAGAGAGGTAGTAAAAGTTTTCCAAGTGGACCTTTGATATGCTTGCTTTTACACAAACATTTGCCTTTCCAGGATAATTAGTACTATTGATCGATGCAATGTCTATTGGATTTCCAAACTTGTTGGAAGAAAGATGATCTATTAAGGGTGAGAGGAAGGGTGTCTCACTCCCTACAGTGGCATACCAATCATGCAATGTTGATGTTTCTAATAGTTTTGGATTTATGACAATTGTAGTTGCAAATATGGTATCAAGAGCTTTTCCACGCCAGGAGGTTATACGTCCACATTTGATCAAGATAATGGGAGGGATTGGTAGAAGAGACAAAGTAGATAATTCTTTACCTTCAAATTGACAATGACGACCCCAAAGTGTAACATCAATGCTCAAGCATGACATGTCTATGATTGTTGCGGTGCACTTTACTGTTTCAATCCCATCTCTCTTACGGATTGTTGATGCAGGGGAGATAGACAAAAGTATGCCAAGAACATCAACAATGGAATTAATAGGTAGTGATAGTAGGGAATCTATCCTTTTGATATGCAAGCTATGCATGGGGATTGTAGAGTCTACACATGGAGAAGGAGTAATTGTTGATGATTTGTGTAGGAAAATTTCAAATGGGTTCGTTGAGGTACTATATTTTTTATTAGTAACTTGTATGCAACCATAAAAAATAATGTATATACAATCAGAGTGCACAACATTATAGAATTCATCAACAAGTTCATTGAAGTAGGTGACATGTATGTCTATGCCTTCTTTGTCAACGAAGTCAAAACCAAAAACTTTTCCATCTCGGTTAGCATTGTGAAATTCATGGATTGGACTCTTTGCTAATACTCTACCCTCAATGGACCAACGCTTATAGTATGGGGTTAAAGATTTGATGGGAAGTATCTCAAAGGCTGTTATGGTTGGTTCTTGGGTAGAAATTGCATCTTGTTGTAATTCAAACGGTCCTTGGGAGCTAGTAGATGGCAAATTACTTGTTGCTTGCAGAAGAGGAGTTGGAGTGCCAACAAGTGGTGCTTTATTCGATACCATTTCAAGATTATTGATAATTATAGCCCTGCAATGTAATGATGTAAATGATTTAGGAACATCACATCAGTGAATGAAAGCAACATTTAAAAATAGAGTAAGGTTGGACGTACGTGTATTTGTCGAAAACTTTGGATGTATATTCTGTAAGGTGGATAATAGACCCAATGACCATCGCTTTTTCGACAACAAGATTGTTGAACTGGGTAGGAAGCAAACTAGGATGGGTATGGACACCATCAAAGAGTTCAACCCGGTACTTAACATCTGTTGAATGAGCATGTTGTATTGCGTCTATGGACGTGACTTGTAATGAAGGGTCAAGATCAAAGATGCCTGCAAGAATATCTTCAACGCCATTTGGAGTCAAAGTTGCCATCGAGAAGGTGAAAGGTATTTGAAGCTTCGTGCCTGAGACGTAGTTGTGAGTGTTAGAAGTGGGTTTAATGACACGTGAAATAAAGGTGCTGCTTAATTGTATGATTGATGTTAATAGTGGAAAACACAATTGCAAGATAAAGAAGTGAATCATACAATTGATAATATTTTGTGACATAGTTTATCTACAAGTTTAACAAACCAATGGTTTGTGAATGGGTTAAATTTTATGCAAGCTATATAGTACAAGACGTATTTCGAGTGTTATGTTTATTAAGAGTGGATGATGACTCTGAAATTGTGGGTGTTGGATGCAATGTAATGGACAAGCTAGGTTGTATAGGAGTAGTTGAATGTGTACCCATGATCTGGCATGAGTGGATGAAATATATGTATAAGTTGGACTAAAACATTTACAGGTAAGCATGTAAATGAAAACAAGCAGAGAAATGTAACATATGTGTTACATATGAAATTATTTTGAATATTTAAAAAATGTGTTACTTTGATAGATAAGAACAGAAGTGTTTAGAAACAAATAGAACACTTTATATTTCTTTGATTTCATTAATTTCTATCAATATGATGTGTTTTTCAGAAATAATCTAGGTCTCCACTATTTTAGTTGTGTTCTAAAGTTTGCAAAAATTTCATTTCACAAGTTCTAGAAATATGAATGTGGAAAAGCAAGTAGGAATTTTAAAAGTTGCTAATTTGATAGGTAACAACAAAAGTGTTTAGAAAAGAATACAACACAACATAAAATGATGTGGCAAGTGACTTACCGTAAGATTTTGGAAAAAATGTGTCCTGCTGCCAATGATACAGAAGAGAGAAAATGAACAGAAGTTGCTTAAAAGTAAGACAAACCAAAACCAAGCTCCTGACAGCTGTTGTTTCAATTTATTCACAATAAACAAAAGTGGATCTAAGTATATTGGAATTGAGAGGTTTTGCTGAAACAAAAACGAAAAACTGAAAAACACCAAATAAACATAAAATTCATTGCACACTTAAATTGTAAACGTTGGTATTAAAAATCACCAAGTAAACATAAATTTCATTGCACACTTAAATTATAAAAGTTTGTATGTGAAGAAGAAAAGAGGGATCCACCCCCACCCCAAAAACACCATGGAACATACATATTTAGTAATCCTAAACCCAAACAAATTTTCAATAACAAAATTATTACAGTTACTTTCAATATATTGACATTTAATTCAAAAATATAAATGCACAATTTATTTTCAATTAATTAGTCTACAGTAACTAAAAATCTGTATGTGAAGAAGAAAATAGGGATTTACCACTGTATATTACAATAATATCACATATGAAAATAGGGATTTACCACTGTATATTTTGTAACACTGGATGTCTAAACTTAAAGCAACAGATATGATTATCAGCATTTGGTAGACATCATGATGATTGATGATTCATGAAGTATCATACTATCAAATGTATTTACAATCCTGTATATTTTTAAAATACAGCCATACTCAGACGTACTGTACCCAAGGAAAAAAAATTGCCGTACCGACATACCCATATTCTGTACCTGTACTCAATCTTGTACCAGAACCGGCAACTTAGAATAAAGAATAACAAAATGTTGACCTAGATTGAATTAAAGAAGAGATTTAATATTCTTGACTCTCAAAAAAGAACCTTCTCTATGCCATTGGGGGGCTATTGCATTACCCTCAATTGCATTTTAATATAGAAATTTTGAATAACATCACTTAGTTCAATGGTACTCTTCTGTCCAAGATCACTAGCAAGACTATTAATGACAGATTAATTGATACCCAAGAGATATTTAACTGCCTCAATCTTAGATGGGATATGGATTTTAGTGATTCTAAATGGAGTAGAGTTGTTGGATTATTTGGTCTTTATTTCGTCTTTATTTGGTCTTTATTTCTCAAGTTGATCATCAGGCCTGCCTCTCTCTTGCAGAACACTTGGCCCTTGACATGAAAGAAAGCGAAGCACCTGAAGATTCTGAATCCAAGACAGCGACTGATCCTGCCATTAAAAATGTTTGCAAAGGATAAACTATTTGGACTCTGTTGGTGTGATCATATGATATGAGGTGATGACAGTCTTCTAAGACCACATGGACAATTCTCTTTTTGAGGGGTTGTACCTGTAGGTAGCTTGAACTTGATGCTTGTTTTTCTGTTATAACTTATGATCCTTCATACTCTGTTATAGCGCTATTCTATCATATTGTAACCCCTCTTTTGGTGGACGAGGGCCAGGCTGGGGGTCAATGTGTTCCAACCTTGTTAAGAGACAATAACTTTTTTTTAATAGTTTTAGCACCATAAAAAATCATAATTCTAAATATGCAGCAGCTGACATGCAAAAACTTTGAACACAATCAAATCCAGAAGCTATACAAATTTATGATAATGGATTGTGGAAACTTATTATCATTAATTAAATACAGCTGTCAATATGAACCCTATACAAACAGGGTAATTAATAGTGGTTTTAGTTGAATGGCTTCTGCAAACAGCAGCTCTCTCACTTCGTGAAAATAACACTGAAGATACACTGTATGAAATGTCAAATGCAAATTGAAAACATGTGCCACATAACACGAATTTAGGAATTCATTTAAGAACCAAAAAGACAAGGTGACTAAAGGAACATTACAGACAACAAATTTTGCCAGACCATCTAAATGTAGCTCACAGTAACATAAACTGAATTTTAGCAATGAATGGAAAGAAACCCCGGAAGAGCAGAGGGATAGGATTTATAGAGATATCATAGAGATAATATCTTTTCCTTTATAATATAGATCTTAAGCTGAGCTCCAATTATAGAGCTGAATATAAGGCCCTTATCATGGGCCTACAATATCTCTTATTCCTATACTTGGTATTATTCTAATACCTACTGTTAGATCTCTATTTGTTTCTTCATGTAGAGATATTTTGAACTGTGAAATGAATTTTACGTTTATTTGGTGGTTTTAATTTGTTGTTCTGTTTCGATTTGTTTTTAATGTTCTCAGGTTATTTTTGTGATAGAAATATTTAGTTTGTATTGAATGGACACCAGCTATTGCTAATGCTGCAAATACAATGGTTACCAAAACTGTTTTCACATACAGTGAATAGTAGAGATCGAAGATCTTCATATGTTAAACTTTTTTCACAATCTTTTTTACAAACCTTGTATATTGTACGGTAGAATTCATCATAGTTTTGTGCTGTTATACTGGCTCTTGTACTTTAAAGACCAAACATCAGAAGGCAAGGAATTGGTGTGAGACATAATGACTAGAATTCTAAAAGATTGTGTTGAATAAGTGACAAGCAGCTTGGTTTTTCAAATGGGTACATGCTTTCACATGATTGGTTACATGAACAAAAACAAGGGCACTACATTTGAGAGAACAAAAACAGGGGCATAATTCATGTGTTTATCTTCAACAAAAACAGGGGCACTAGATTTGAGAGAACATCTTCCCACAGACAAATAGAGCTAGCATCTTTGCTTTTGCATCAATTTAGAATGATTTAACATCCTTTTAGAAGCAATTCTAGACATGATTGTGTCTGGTAGGTTTGTCTTAGAGTATCAAGTTTATGTAACTGCAAAGAAGTATGCCCTGTTGAAGAATATGATTGAAGTCTTTTTTATCAAAAAAAATTGCACTTGCATTTGCCTATTTGGGTTTCCAATCATCTAGATTTCTTCTCCTAGTGCTGTTTTCTATTACAAGGCATACAAAGAGTCCCCTATAATTTGCATTTTATGCAGCCCTAAAAGGTTTTAGCTACTTTTCACTGCAGAAAGGTGGACAACATTGTTTCTTCATATGTCATTTAATACAGGTAATGTCCATGACTGAAATATCCCACCTAGGATATTGACGTGAAATTCAATATTTTTTAAACTCAGATTTCTGCCCTATTTTCTGTATTTCAAATTTTTGCTAAAAACCCTAAGTTCTGATATAGGATTTCTGACTAAAAATAAGCATCATCAGCAATATAAACTCATTTAGAAATGCCTCAAAGAATGTGGTGAATGTATTTAACATGAAGCATGACTGGAGAATCAGGATATTAGATTAATGCATTTTACATGCATCATTTACAAGCCATTAAGGGTGTAAGAAAGGAATCTACAAACTACGTACAGAAGAACAAAATAGAAAACTGTGAAGAAAACAAAGATAATATTCCAAAGTTCTTTTGAAATCTTGTCCATGTGACTGGGATCTTCTGAGAGAGTGCAACCACAACCAAATAATACTGGATTAGAAAGCAAATAAATGATATGTTAACAGCAATATGACTAACTCAATATATTATGTTGATATGACAAAAAACTTACTCAATTTCTGATTTTCGTTGGCCTCTAAGCTCTGAGTAGACTTATCTCCCTCTGAAATCACTCAACTTCCATTCACAATTCACACCCTATTAAAAAAATGTTCTAGAATCTTTTGTGATACTTTCTCAAGAAGCTTTTACCAGCAAGAAACCGATCTGCCCATGTACATGGAGATTACGGAAATTAAAAATAGACAGTGATGCATTTTGATGACACATGTAGAAACAACGTGATCATCAAAACACACAAAAAGTAGAAAACAGTAAACCCATGGAACTGCTCTCAATTTCTGAGATTGGCAGAAGCATGCAAACCAGGTACTAATTTTCTACCCAGTGTTTAGTTGGTGGAGTCAGTATTGGCTTCATTTATTTGCCTCTAAAAAAAGGATAGCTACGCTTTAAAGGTTAAGCTGCTGGAGATTGTTGGAAGGTACTTTTGTTTGTTTATAGCTAACTAATTTTTCTTCTTTAACATATCCTCATCCTTCAAACTGCAAACTGTAAAAGTCGGGATCTTTTCCAGAATATTCAAAGCAACTATTGTATACTCAATTTGTGTTTTTTGGAAAGATTACCTTTAGGTCCATAAATGGTGAACTGACTACCGTGCATAAAGGAATATAGAGCAATGAACAAGAAACTGAAGTAAATTTAGTCCATTGTAATTATTTACCTCTCCATTATTTGTTTGCACCTTTGTATTCTATATTGTTAAAGAAATCCAGAAGAATGTCATCAACTTGAGAAATTCAAGCTGAGGTTTTGTAACTTTGACATATACTTTGTTTCAATATTTTTTTTTTTAACTTATCCTAAATCTTTGGATATCAATTTATGATACCATATCAAAAGCTTTGCTGCATCCAAGAGAACAGACTAGAAAGAAGAGCAGCAACCAACAAATAGACTTTCAAAAGGCTGAGAAACAAGTCAACTCCATCCTCTAGGCGGCACGCTCGCCCTTTGATTAGACATTATTTTCTAGCTGATTTGTAAAGCTTTTATGAGTTCACTGCCAGACTTCTTGTGGCCTCCAACCAGATTGGGTGATTGCTTGGAAAAGGTGGTAGCATAATATCTGACATGAGAAGAGCAAATGGAACAAATATCCGAATTTTTGCAAAAGAGCAACTTCCAAAGTGTGCTTCACAAAATGATGGAGTTTTTCAGGTATTTATGCCCTTTTGAAATGTCTAATATGCCACTTATTGATGTGGCCTTTAAATGTCAAAGACTTTGCATAATTGTTAGGTCTACTATAGGCCTAAAGCATACAGTGTTAACGGATCTTTTTCTTTGCAAAAGGGCAAGTATATTTGTGTAGTTTCAATTTTTCCCTAGCTTTGAATTGTTCTATAATGGTGATGTGCAATTGAATCATTGCTAATATTTTGTGATTCTTTTCTTTCTTTGTGTAGTTTTAGAAATGTAAAACTATTAATGTAATTTATTCTGTAGTTGTTTTAGAGTTTTACTCTTTCATATTGAAGTGCATTCTCTACGATCTAAAAATGTTCAAAATTATATGTTAAAAAGGTTGTTGGTGTACATATATCATGAATTTCGTTCCACAGAAAAGTCTCGGAGTCTTCCTTTTTTACCAGCACTCATCTTCAAATAAAATAAAATTAGACAGAAATTTCAATGCCTGCTCACATTACTGGAGGAGGAGAGATAAAGATGACAGTAAAGAGAACCACAAGATCTAACAAATGTGGAGTTATAAACAAAATATTTATTTGTGTAGCAGACTTCATGCTCCAACGGTGAAACTAAGACTACTATAATAAAATTTATTATGACTGATTACATTTATTGTTCGCAGATGAACAAAATATCCAGTGGTTAGTAGGTATGGCCAGTAGTCATATGTAACTGACATAACTAAAAAATGAAAACTCTGAGTGTTATGTAAAGGGCAAAAGGCTGTCTAGAGATGCTCAAAATTTCTTGCTGTTCCGAGTCGCCTCCTACATAGTTGGTCTATGATTGAGCTGTTTGCTTGGTTTTCTAATGCATTATCCAGCCCAGAAACCAAGAGGCTATAGGCAGAGATTAGCTGGGTTACTTTTGGGTTGCTAATAGCAAAAATAACTATTTGTTAGTGGCATTGCCAAACCCTTTGATGGTAGATCAAGTCGGCTTTTTTGTATGGAAGTTTGGCCCGCAGCAGAGGAGGAGCTTTGGAGCAGGGCATGGACATTTGTTAAAGGATAAAGTAATACCGAGGTTTGTCAGTTATAGTTGCAACTGCCCTGTTAGTCAATGATGCATAATGTGAAAGCATAGACAAGGGATGCGAATTGTTTGGCAAAATGCCTCAAATGATTGCAGGGTATGCACAAAATGAAAATTTGAAAAGCTTTTCTTTCAAGCAAAATCAGAGAGGATGTTGGCAAATGTTGTGAGTTATAGCTTTAAACGTGACAATTGCTTTTTCTATGTTTTGTATGTAGCCCCCTCTATCTTCTTCACACCTCCAATCTTATTTGCCTCTCTGAATCTTTGCTCGGGTTTCAATTCTGTTGGATTCTATGAGCTATTCCTGAACTTTGATCTTGCAAATTATTTCTTTGATATTCTCTAGATAATAGCATGTTGCATAGCTCAGTACGATAGAATGAAAGAGGAAGAAAATAATTGAGCTCTAGTATATTGTTTCATTGCTTACTGGGGCAGAATGCAGTCGAATGAGTTTCAATGCAAGAGTCTTGAGAACCCTATTTATTTGGGGATGAAATCATGTAGTCCGTTGTAAGCACAGTGCGAAGAATGCAGTGGAATGAGCTTTTATCAGATGTTTGCACAGGAGAAAGGATTTAAGGTTAAATTAAATGAACTATTGAGGGCGATTCAGAATCATTACCAATAGAAGTGAACCAGTCAACCGCCTATAATAGAAATAGCAGTGGGACGTGTGATTCGAAAAATAAACTCACCTTCAAAGCAAATCCAACAAAGAAAATCGGAAATCGATGGGGGCATATAGAAATTTGAGGTATTGCGACAGAGATCAAAGTCACCTTCAAAGCAAATCCAACAGTCCAGACAGCATGAGTAGGAAGACGTGCCAAAATGTGTCCTGTTATCAACGATGGTAATGAGAAAAGACACAAGAAAAGGAAAATATGGTTTGACTGTTTGTGTGTGAAATCAATTTTAGGTTTCGGGCATTCTATTAAAGGCCCATCGGACTGACCTCTATTTGTGTCGTGTTGTCAAGAATGCCCATATTCTCCACCTTCTGCATTAATTGCTTGTTGCTTCTATGCAGATATTTCCACCCTGTACAATAACTGCTCTGCTGATTCATGGCCACCCTCACGCAAGTGGAGAAATTGAGAAGAGTGTGGAGAGCCAGTCGCCTTCGATTGTGTCATGCTGTCAAGAATGCCCATAGTTGCTCCTATGCAGATATTTCCACCCTCTACATTAACTGCTCTGTTGATTCATGGCCACCCTCACGCAAGTGGAGAAATTGAGAAGAGTGTGGAGGAGCGGGGAAAATAGCCAGAAACTGATGAGCCGCTAGGATGGATTTCATCAAAGGCAATTGGGTCTCCAGATGCACCGTCCGGTATGAAAATGCCTCACAAATACTGAGCGTAGGGACGCCTTCGGCGTAATAAAGTAAATAAATTTACATAAGAAAAATTAGTCAAAAAGATTGTACATATGTGAGTTATTATAAATCAAAATTTAAAGTAACATGACATTATAAATACCACATCATATACAATAATATAAAAAATATGATTATGAAAACAATTATCAAAACCATGACAAATTAATTGCAACAATATAATAACAATAACAATTGGAAGCATACCAACAATGAAAAATGAAACGAAATCAACAACATAAGACAAGGCTTTACAAAACTATATAAAATTGTAGTATGTTGTTGAAGATGTTTCTTCGCTCTTTGATTGGCATTGATTGATTCATTTAGAATTCATTTATTTGAAGATGAATATATTCCAACCGGTAGGCACTTCCTTTATTGATCTTTGACAAAATTTATAGCTAAGGTGATAAAAAATTGATTTGGAGGAAAATGTTAGAGTAAACCCTTGAAATTCTAATTTATAGACAATTGTAAGAATTAGAAAATAAATTGAACATCTAGTTATCCGCAAATGTAAAAGATGAGCATGTCTAACTAAATTTGCAACAATATTATTCTTCAATCCCAATCCAAATAAAGCCTCTTTCCAACTCAAATGACACCCAAAAAATGCAAGTAGATCTCTAAAAATAGAGTACCACAATCTTGTATCATGCTTATTGTCCCTAAATAGATGTTTCATAATTTCATATGCGTGAAAAAAGGAATATTTAATGGGTTGAACATGCAAGCATTTTGACCTCTTGCTAATTGGCAATTTATACCGTTAAATTTTTCAACCAAGCATTTATGCATATGCATCAAGATTCAAGTTGGGCTTTTATATTTGAGAACTCAATTTAAACTAATTTTATGATTGATTTTATATTTCCATTTGATGTTGAGTATGGGGACTAAGAACATTTTAATAATTTAAAAAGGGGATAGACTTTGTTTAATGCAAAGAAATAAAAGCAATGAGAAGAAAACTAAAGTTAGTTCTTACAAAAATTACAAGGGGTTGGGGTGCACAATTTTATAATTAAATGAAGTGGGACCAAAGGTTACACAAAAATAAGAAATTTGTGCTTATTGCTCAATCCAAAATAATATTTGATAACTAACCAAGAGGAAAATTTCAAGAAAGACGCTTGTCTCATATGTCACTAAAATGTTTAACCCTTGTTAAAGAAAATGATAAGTTTTATTAGGAAACAAGATAGCCAATAGTTTTCATTGATATTGAATAAGCCTATTCCACCAAATGGAGGAGGAAGTGAAGCTAAAATAAGATTCCTTCCAACTTAAAAATGACAAGCTTATTTTCACACTTTCCAAATGCATTGAGTGGGAAAGGAAACTTTGTTAAACACCTGAAATACTGAGAGGGGGGCTGAATCAGTATTCCATTAAACCATTCAACTATAAACCATCCAATTATTAAAGCATTTTTAACTGCAAATAAGAATGAAGACATTGAAAGGAACATGCCACCATAAGACACATCAACACTAGATTTTATGTGGAAAAACTAAAATGGGAAAAACCACGATGAGGGTTAGCTCACAATATAATATATTCAAATATAGAATATTACAATGGCTCACTGCTAGGACACACTGTCCTTGAAGGCTCACAACCTAAAAAAATTTACAAAACAGAGTATGACTCACTGCCAAGAGATGAACTGAGATAGAATGCACCTTCCTTGTGTTGGAAATTAGTTTTGATGAAGCACAATATATAAAACACTTCTATGTACAATGTACTCAATAATTTTGTCTACTCATTCACACAATTTTGCACATTCACTCTTCATCACTTCTCTCTATCTATTATTCTATTCATTCTACATGCTCACTACTCACACTTCTCATCTCTCTTCTCTTCTCTTCAAAATTGTCTTACATATATATACCATATTCATTCGTATTCACTAATTAAGTCGGCCTAATTAAAGAAACCCCATTTCAACTCAAAACCAACTCTCTCGATATTGTCCTAAAAACATATTCATCTTTATGTGTAATATATGATACTAGTCGGTATGGACCTATGATAGATCCATTTATCATTTGCAACACATATTCAATCTTCTTAACACAAATTCATAATTAGGTCGGTCATAGTTAGACTTGAAATATCAACACTCCAAACATATATGCAATTCGTTAGACATGTAACACAAAAACTTTTTAACATATTGAATTCTTCTTTAGATGACACCAAATAACTTATCTTCAGCTCTGTAAGGAAAAAATAATTAATTATGAGGAAACGCGGAATCTCCCACATCAATGTACTATATAGAAACTCACTACAATCTTCAAAATAGAACAATGTCATTCATATCTTCTATATGCATTCACATATCATCAAAAAACTGTAAGATGCATCTTGTATTCATAGATCTATGTACAAATTCCTATAGTGATATCTCTCTTTGAAGTGGAATCCAAACCAAAAAACCGACGTACTAAACCAATGTATACACAAAAAACTATTTTCTAAACTATCGGTAATTGTATCTTTCCAACTATATATATAGACAAGTCAATTGAAATCTTGTCAGTGGATGCAACTGATGTCGAGATAGAACATAATATCAGCTTCTGATTGGATCTTACAAAATAAGTTAATCTAGACCAAAATATAGGATCAACGGACTTCCATTATCGAAGCAACTACTAAACTATGCAAGTAATGTACATCAATGATAATCTTCCAAATTCCATTGTTGACATCAATGACAACCTTCCAATTTCCAACAATCTCCCCCTTTGTCATTGATGGCAACACGTGATGTGAAAACCATCAAAAATTGTTCTTCTCAAACTTTCATCTCTCACCCCCAAAAACTTTTCAAATAAAAACTTTTTCACATGGTACAATCTTTCCCAAAAAATTTCACACAAAGACTTTTTCACATAATACAATCTCTCCCCCTTTGACATTAGTGGAAAAGGATAAGAATATATTGAATGCTTTAACAACTTCCATTACATACCTGAATACTCCCCCTGAGGAGTACATTCAAAACAGTGACTATGAGTAATCAATTGGAGGAGGTTGTCCCTTGAAGTTTGCTAAGAATACATGTCCAAGAGGATTTCCCCTCATCCTAGAGCTTCTTCATTTTTGACAAGCCTCTACATAGATAATTAAGATCAACTAGGATGTCTTTTCCTTCAACCAAAGTCTCGGGAATAACATTTGAGTTCAAAATCCCGTTAGCCAAAGAAAGAGAAAAGTAGACAGGAGAGCACTTAATCTTTATTAGATCTCTAAGCTTCCCATGTTGCTCAATAATTTCTCATTTCTCCTTATGTGATGCAAGATATTCTTCATGTAGCTCTGTTAAACTATACCAAGTTTGATCATCTAGATCAAGAGCTAGATTAAAGGTGTTGAAAGCATGCTTTATTTGTGTTTCAATTATAACCTCAACATCCTTAAATCTTTGAATCACATAGGCCATTTCCAACAAAACGAGAATAGACTTTTGGCCTCTTTCTCACACTCTTTAACCTCTTTAAGTCTCTCAAGTGCAATTCTATGTGTATACTTGCACCTATCTACAATTTCCAACAATCCTTTTTCTTCAACCCAAGTGATCAATCACTTACTGCTTGACTCTTCAGTTCCTTGAATTTATCAGTCATTGCATTTGTGCTTCCAAAACTAGTGACATCTCTAGGAACAATATGAGAATGTGCCTTTCTTCTAGCTAGCTACTTAAGTCTCCTTGGAGATGGCTCAACCTGAACAACTAATGCATGAACCTCAGTAAATTTTCTCTTTTCTTCGGAGACAGACAAAGATTTACTAGAGATCAACTTAGATTTTTCAATAATTTCTCTAGCTACTTCAATGTAAGTTCCAAATCTAGGTCTGTTGGGATCTTGAGGGTTGTTGATTAACATTTTAATAAAACCAGCAACATAATCCTTTTCAATCTCATACCCAAGCTCAGGAATCCATGTGTTTCTCAGTTCAACTACCTTGACAATGTAACTATCAGTGGATACCAAAAAATTTATATCATCCTTATATTTTGTAACTAGTTCTCTTGGAACTCTCTATTTTTTGTTCATTCTTCTCTGGAATTTCCCAAAGAATGCAGCAAGGCCATCTCCCTGTGCATCCAAGTCTCCAATGTTTCTCATTAATTCTCCAATCTGATGAGCAACCTATTTGGTATTTTCCCAAACAACTTCTCCTATTCCAAAACCTCTCTCATGAAGTAAAAGGTTAGACATAGTATCAATGTTCCATGTCTAAATGCGCATTTCCTCTTTTTGATATCATTTAGATTTTCCAACAGATGTTGTTGGAGCAACTCACAAAGATCATACTCTGTCCTTTTCTCAATCATTTCAAATTCTAAGTCAATTGTGATGGTAGTGACATCATTGTTACCAAAAAACAGCTATGAAATAATCAAACTTGCATACTGGACTATCAGATTAGTAATTCTAGTACCATTGTTCTTCATTAGTCCTTTTCCTTTGTCAAGATTGCATTCAAGATTCGATCTAAAGGATGATAAACCAATAACATCTCTAATTTCCTCTCTGGATATCATATGCAAATTTTCAAGCCATACAAACTAATCATGAAATCTTCTAAGTGCCAATCTAATACATCTCTCTTCATTGCTAAAGTCTAGAAATTGATCCCACACATCCAAATTAATTTTTGTAAGCACTTTGTGATCCGGTTTCAGGGTAAAGTCATTTCCACTTAATTCTTCTAACCACAATATGTGTTCTTTTCCATAGGTAGTTTCTTCTTATTTTCTATGAATGTATATCCCAACATCTTCAGTTGGAATAACACTAAGGGGAATTTTTGAAAATGCCCCCAAGGGATCGAGTTCTAGGGTTTTAATAGGATACTTCTTAAATAATGGTTTTGGTCTCTCTGAATTGTCTACGACTTGAGGTGTATCCATCACATTCAAAATTCAATGAATAATTCAAAGGAAATAATGTATAGACATGATAACTTACCTCTTGCCAGCACACCAAAGCTAAACACTGAAATTTTGCGGTGTGGAAAGGCTCTGGTTTCTTCAAGCTTGCATAACATGCTTCTTCTCTTCCACAAATTATTTTCAACAAATGAATTTTCCTTAGCATACTTGAAGTTATTTCTTTGATCCAAATTGCCTCAATAATAAATGCTTCAGACCGCACGTAGATGTCCTTAAAATTTGTGTACACTTCCATCTTTTCAAGCTCTACAAAATTTATTCTTCACACATGTGCACCTAAAAATTCCTTTCACATGAGATCTTGAATTTTTTAACTTCAATAAATGTATTTATGTCACGATATGACATCATATATCGACAAGGGGATATTAAATTTTTTTATTATTGCTCCCCCTTAACCACTGCCTAGTTTTTTTTTTTACAAAATTGTCTTACATTGGAGGATGGCACAAATGAAAATTATGCTTTTGATTCTCCTTTTTTTTAGGCTCTCCTTTTCTCCAAATCCTTTCCATTTCCTTCTTAACTTCTGTTGGATCAATCTTAATGATTGGTTCATATCTCTTTACTAGATAGTTTATTTCCATATTTCTACTCACTAGTAGAATTTGGCAAATAAATGACTATGTGACTAAAAATTTTAGTCACAACAACTAAAAATGACTAAATTCTACTAATTTTTTTCAACACAACTATAAATGACTAATTTGATCATCGGGTAAAAAACACAACTAAATAATTAGTCACACAAATAAAAATTTGAAGTCCATTTATTCGGGTGCTCCCAATTTCCCTCTTCCCTACCATTTAAAAATCTCAATTACAATTAAAAGTAATACGTAAAACATTTGGAAGATTTGAAACTGTGAAAAAAATTATCGCCTTTATCCTTCGCAGGCAAGGGTCTCGCCACTCCAAGGAGCAGAGACTAACACCACACAAAACCAAATTATCTGAACACTAAAGGAAACATGTAGCTATAGCCCGAAGTCGTTCACATATCACCAAAAGTTTCAATTGAAGTAGATGCCATTATTTCTAGGACAACATTTTGTATTTTTTTGTATTTTCCTTTAATAATAAGGCGCCACTCAATTTTAATCGTCAAAGGAAATAATTCTTCTCGTTACCTTTAAAGAGCCCCTCCTATCCTATAAAATCAATTTATGAACTATTTAAAATTTATTTTCATCTTTGGATTTGGTTGCCCTTCATTTGGTTGTGCACTAATTCATCCATGGTTCAACATAAACATGGTAGAATTCATTCCTCAGAGTAAGTGCAATTCACAGAAACCCTTTTCACCATTTTTATTAATGCTTTCAAAATTCTAGGGTTTTGAGGTTTTTATTTTGCATCTCTAGTGTTATTAGATTTTACAAGTTTGAGACATTTAGGATCCCACAATTTTAGGTGTTTATGTATTTTGGGTTTATGTTTCAGCTAAGATGAGGTCTTTTGCATAGGCTGCCACTTTGGGGAGGTCACAACTCCGCTGAGAGTCGTTCAGATTGATGGATTGGTATTAACCCACTTCTCTGAATCATTTTTTCCTTTTTCATTTTACTTAGTTGTGTATGATATTCATTTTCAAAAAAATGTAAACGAATAAGTTTAGGTTGTATTGAAAATTATAAAGCACTGTAAAGAATGCATGCCCACTCTTGTCATCAAACAACTTATGTGTTTGGACATTGGAAGCATTTTGGAAGTTACAAACTATTTTATGTTTTTGGTAAGTTCTTATTCTGCATATATACTTAGTATTTTGGCTTGTATTGTTCTTTTTTCTTTACCCCATTTGAGGCTCAATTCCTTGAGAACTTGATATGTAATCAGAACTGATTATATTTTATCGAATAGTTAGATTTGTTTTTAATTTGGCATTTTGTGTGTCATCCAAAATAATCTCGATTAACCTATGAGAACCTGATATTTGATCAAGGATGTTTACATTTGTAATAGAATACCTTGATAAATTATGATTTAACTTCTCTTTCTTATTTATGATGATGAGCAGAGCCATGGAACTGAAGAAGAAGATGAAGTCGATGTTGATGGGGAAAACTATCAACTTGAAATTATGTGATGTTTGAGAGAAGTAAATATTGATAATAATATAGTTGGATGGTAAGTTGTAAAAATATGATTTTTTCTTTATCCTGAATATAATATTTGAATGAATACAACATAATTAGCATTTTTTTGAGCTTTTAAAATAAGCCATTTGAAATATATCATGAAATGGTTATAGTGTTATTAACTTTGGTAACTATTTTGAACTTCTAAAATAAGCCTTAGGTGGACCATACACAAATTTTCAAGAATAATATTTGTAGGAGGTACAATAGTTTAGTAGTTTGAAATATTAGAAATGGGTGATACCTACCAAGTATATCCCTATTTGGAAGTTAATTTTAAACAAGGGTTATGATTTATTCTTTCTTTTGCTATCAAAAGAAGAGCATATACTAAACTTCAAAAGAATACATGAGATCCAATGCATTATGAAGTAGATGTTCTTGGAATCTCAAAGGTCATTTTAATTGATTCGCAAATATTGTGAACTTTCAGAAGAAATTATGATTTCTCGTGTGAATTCATGTTTGAGGCTGCATCAGGTTATAAATTTTGAAAATTTCATCATCCTAAAATCAAAGAGGCACCACAAACCAACAAACACAATCATCTTCCTTGTTGCTTCAACTATTGTGATAAATCTTTGTGCAAGGAGAATCAACTTAGAGGTAGCTGAATCGAGTGTGACAATAGTGTCAATATTGTAACACTTCATTAGGTTGTTGACAAACTTGGATTGAACATCCAACCTACTAGAAAATGATTTATCTAGAGATCAACTCAATGAATTCCACAAATTATAGTTATCCAATATTAGAAAGCTTTCCCAATTCTTCAGAATTCAATTCAAATTATACATTTTCTCTACTGCTTCTCTGAGATTCAATGATAAATACAAGAAGGTTTCCCAAATTTTCAGAATTTAATTCATACCACAAATTTTTTTGTTGCTTCTAAAGTTTAAATTACTTCAAACAACCTTAAGAAAAGCATATCATGCTTGTAGAGCCCTATTTGAGTTCCCTCTCTTGGAATCAAGTCAGGTCATAGAGGAGTGGCTAGATCAATTTCTATAGTTATGGAGCTGGAGGTTTGTAACATTGAATGACATTGCATACCATCTTGTGGACTTTGGTTGAAGCCATCTAACTTCAATCTAATGTTGTATTTATTGACTTAATTCATCCCTTCATAAGAAATTCAGTCCACCACCAAATCATGTCAATATATCAAAGTAAAGTTTTATGCTTTCATCATTGCATACAAGCATTTATTGTTGGGGAAAATATGCGGGCATCTTAGAAAGAAACATTCGAGATCAGTAGTTTCTTCAGTAATTTTTAATTTCTTCAAATCACCTCAAAGACACATACTACTATGCCATAAAGCAGAAATAGACATAGTTCATTTCCCACTTCAATCCTTAGAGAGAAGTTACTGCTTAACCAGTTTCAACAACACTATTAACAAATTCAGCAAACAGAACCATCAACCATGAAAGATGAAACTAAAGACATGAACACATAGATATACGTGGGGAAAAACCTTTTGGGAAAAAAATCCCACACTCCAAAAGCCCAGATCGCCATTGTATTATTCAACAACAAAAGTATAGTTACAGTACAATATCAAGCTCACGGCCTTTACAAAGTTTACATCTTGTTCCATTCTAGAGAATATTCGGTAGCATAACCCTTATTCTTTTTCCCTCTCTCAGTGAGAGACATCTCGTTTGGCTACATAGCCTAATGGCTTGACCACTAGCCTCTCGGTCTCTCTATCACATAGTCGCTCACCCTTCACCTTCTGCAAGATTCATCTCTCGTCCCATCTCTAGTTATCATCGCGCTCTCTCGACTACCTAGCCTCTTGGCCCAACCTCCAACCTCTCGACCTGCACCTAGCCTCTCAGCCAGTCTATTGCCTAGCCTCTCGACTAACACCCAGGTAACCACCGCTCTCTACCTACACGGATCCACTCCAAGAGAGACATTTTCTCTCTCTCTCCAACTATTCAACTACCACACCCCTCTAGGGTTACACCTCGAGCCACACACCATCATCTAAAATTTATGGCCATTGGATAAACAGTTGAACAAATCTCTAGCATCGAACTTAAGGTTATCCACCTAACACCATGTCGCCCAGTAGAAGAGACATTCCTTACCGTCTCACCAATGTTCATCGAGCACATGGGCCCACCTACCATCTGTCCTCCACATCATCACCACTTGTCAGCCTTCGACATGATCCACCATCCTATCAGGTCCCACATCGGTCGAAAATCAAAAACCAACCATCTCTTTCCAACTATCAACTCTCCTTCATATACCGCTTGCCATGGTGAGGGGTCCACCAAGACATGCATACACCGCTTGTGCAATTTTGGCAATTTTGGAGAATCAAAAGGGAATCTACAATATTCGCAACAAGTCTCCCGGAAAAGACTTAAATATTAACTCCTAACACTCCAAGTGGTCCCCACATCCATTGGCATCCAAGTCGCTATATAGTTGAAAAACTGAACTTCAAAACCTCATGTCGGAGGTTGTGAAGTTCCCAGAACCCATGACTTGCCGACAAGGGAATTGCTCTATCGCCCAAAACTCAAACTTCTAAACCTCAAGGTGAAGGTTGCAAAGTTCGCAAAACACCTGACACGCCAAAAACAAGGGAAAATCCTTCGCTTCACAATCTCTAATTCGGGAGGTTATGAAACTTTAGAACCCCACAACTTCAGTTAGAAAAACTTGAAAACCAATGACTTAGCTCGGGCCGATGATGGAGGAAAACACAACTGCTCCAGGAATTCAATCAAGCCAATAACTTTGAGTCACATTTCTCAACATTCTCCCACTTGACAGAGAACTTACTGCCTCCTTCCAAAGAAAACTCAAGAATCTTAAACAATGCTTCCACGCTCCAACCAAGACACCTACAATGACATCCAAAATGTCCACCAACTCAAGCAACAGTTCCAGCCATCCACCACAAGATAAAGGAACGAGCCAAGGCATATATGCACTAGTCTCAATAACACAAGCATCAAATCATATAGATGACAAGGGCTTCAACACTGGCACCACTCCATTGTGCTCACAAGCTATACAAAATCAACACAACATTAGGTTCAAATCCTTCAATCATGAACACAATTGTGAAGCCATTCTCCAGAAACAAGTAAGAACATCAGCTAAAATAACAACCAGAAAATTGACTGCTCCCATCCAATTGATCAACCCACGTGACTGAAAATAACACACATAGAAAGTGCTACTTCATCCAATCGCACATACCTCCAAGGTATCCACATCATCAAATTCATGCCACTTACATAGCCAACCCATCAACAACAAAAATACAAGCTCCAAGCGCCAACTAGTCGAAGAAGACAAAACACATCTAGGAACTCTCACTACATGGGTAATGCCAAATCTGAAAAGATCAAGGCATAACGAGTCTACCAACAATATCATATAGAGAGCGTAAACATGTAGTTTCAAGGAACTATCCACAATGATATGCACAACCTCTACAACCCTCACCACAAGTCTCCATAACCAGGACCACAAAGAGAAAAGTTTGCACATCATATACTTGTAGAAAATCCTTCTACATACACCTCTAAATGCCAACTGTGTCACCTTATTTTCCATGTATCCATGAGCACCTACAACTGATCATCTTAAATTTTAAACTCCAAATGCATCACTGCACTATCATGAAGTTCTCAAGCATATGAACAATGCACCCAAAACATAGAGAATTATTAGACCATTGTCAAAGCTCCAATCATTTGAACCAAGAACTTGTCATGAGATCATGATCTAAACATCCCCCTTAGGAGATCTCATGCTCCATGTGAACATACCATGGTCTCAAGAGTAATGCATCATGCCAAAACTCTAATGTGCAATCAAGAGTATACCATGACATGAAACACAACAAACTCTAAACCAACATCACCTATCAAGAACCACCAACACCTCAACCAAAGATTATCCTCCATGGCTCCAAGATGTTACACACCTTCAAATAATGTCCATGCAAATGTAAAAGAACCCTTCTACAACAACAGGATCTAAGAGTCCCTCCTAGTAACATCTACAAACATTAAAGAAGATCATTCACCACCAAGTGACGAAACCACAGTCATTGCTAAAGCTCCCACTGAACCATGATAGTCAATATTTCCAAGCATCATGACCAAACATCTGCTAATCTGAAAAATCCTTCAAGTCCACACAACAACATGTCCATCTAACAACAATACCAAGTGGTACCAAGATCTCCAAACCAAGCAAAAAATACCATCACTATCAAAAGCTCACACAAACCTGTGTATCCAAGCTATCCATGGAATCATGATACAAACTGCTATAGGTCCCCATAACCAACTATTCAAGTACTCAAAACCATTCATCCTCGCATCTCAAAGCAACTATACCAATGCACAAGTGACCACAGACAAGGCCAGCTAACAAGTCTGCACCATCACATAATCATATCTTGTGGATATAGATAGTCCACTTTAGAGCTGTCTCACAACAAACATGTAGGTAAAGACAGTCCACAACATTGCACAACCCGTAGATCCATTTAATAGAAACATGCAAACCCATCATTGCACTAGAAACTGCAAAACTGAAATCTCAAAGAGAATAACCATGTAGACAACATGAATCAAACACTAGATCAAGCTCAGATCTGACTCACCAATCATGTCCACAATGAGCACCATAGTCTAAGAAACCACCAAGCAACACCACAAGAATGTTGAGTGACAAGTCACATACCAACACTCCCATGCAGAGAAGATATCACATCTCCTCAAACCATGTCGAACTGCAACTATCTCATCCAGTCACACCTCAAAATCCAGGGTCTAGAAAATAGCATAATAGCAGCTCCACATAACCACAAGTTTTGCTTGACTGTGTAAAACTTGCAAAACCATAGAGCCATGCAACTATAAACCATCCTTAAAAGGAAACTATAGTTCAGGAACTCTAGACCCATTTCAAGCCAACTCCAAAACCACCAGCATGCACATGCATTTGAGAGAGACATGTTATTTTAGAAGCTTCTAGATCATCCAATGATCAAAAGCATATCCTACTTGCAATTGGGGTAACAAAAAAACTATGCCTTCCAATACCAAGAAAAACACCCAGCATAAGCACATTACTTTAGGACTAAACAACAACCCAAACTTCTCCATATCACCAGGGAGCCTCTCACATAGACACCCAATATGAAAGTTTGTTGCAACACAACCATAGAGACAATAATATTTCACCCCATGCATGAGGGTTATACTACTGCCAACTCACGAGCTTCAAGTCACATCATTTCAATATGACCAACTCAAGTTTATCCATCTTCTCCATCTTCCATGTTGCGTGTTGTTTCAAAAACTTAAACAAAAAAGAGAACTTCTACTCATCAAAGGATCAATACATCAGTTGATTCCTCTAGATTTCCTCAAGCCTAATAGACTAAGAAATCTTCACATAACGAATACCCAGAACCAACATCTCCAGGGAGGAACAAAACCCAGAAGAAGGCTCTAATACCACTTGTTGAGAAATATACAGGTCATCTCAAAAAGAAACATCTAAGATCAGTAGTGCCTTCAGTAATTTTTAATTTCTTCAAATCACCTCAAAGACACGTACTACTATACCATAAAGCAAAAACAGACATAGTTCATTTCCCATAGTAATTCTTAGAGAGAAGTTAATGCTTAACTAGTTTCAACAACACCATTAATAGATTCGGCAAACAAAACCATCAACCATGAAATATGAAACAAAAGACATGAACACACAGATATACGTGGGGAAAACCCTTTCGAGTAAAAAACCCCACACTCCAAAAGCCCAGATCGCCATTGTATTATTCAACAACAAAAGTATAGTTACAATACAATATCAGGATCATGGCCTTTATAGAGTTTACATCTTGTTCCATTCTGGAGAATATTCAGTAGCGTAACCCTTATTATTTTTCCCTCTCTTAGCAAGAGACATCTCATTTGGCTACATAGCCTCACGGCTTGACCATCGGCCTCTTGGCCTCTTTGTCATACAACCGCTCAGCCTTCACCTTCTACAAGATTCATCTCACGGCTCATGGCGACCCAGCCTCTTGGTCCATCTCTGCTTACCACCACGCTCTCTCGGCTACCTAGCCTTTTGGCTTGACCTCTAGCCTCTTGACCTACACCTAGCCTCTCGACCAATCCGCTGCCCAGCCTCTCGGCCAATCCGTTGCCCAGCCTCTCAGCCAGCACCCAGGTAACCACTACTCTCTACCTGCATGGCTCTGCTCCTAGAGAGACATTTTCTCTCTCTCTCTCTAACTATTCAACTACCGCACCCCTCTAGGGTTACACCTCGAGCCACATGCCATCATCCAACATTTTTGGCCATCAAATAAGTAGTTGAAAAAATCTCCAACGTCAAACTTAGGGTTATCCACCTAACACCATACTACTCAGTCGAAGATACATTCATTACCGTCTCACCAATGTTCACTAAGCACATGGGCCCACATGCCATATCCTCCACGCCATCACCACATGTTGGCCTTCGACACGATCCACCATCCTATCGGGTCCCACATCCATCGGCAGTCAAAAACCAACTATCAACTCTCATTTATATACTGCTTGCCATGGTGAGGGGTCCACCAAGACACGCGTACACTGCTTGTGCAATTCCGGTGAATCAAAATGGAATCTACAATATTCACAACAAGTCTCCTGGAAAAGACTTAAATATTAACTCCCAACACTCCAAGTGGTCCCCACATCCGTCGGCATCGAAGTTGCTATATCACTGAAAAACGGAACTTCAAAACCTCATGTCAAAGGTTGTGAAGTTCCCAAAACCTGCGACTTGCCAACAAGGGAATCGCTCTGTCGCCCAAAACTCGAAATTTCAAACCTCAAGGCGGAGGTTGCAAATTTTGCAAAAATCGCAACATGTCAACAACAAGGGAAAATCCTTCGCTTCACAGTCACTAAGTCGGGAGGTTATGAAACTTTAGAAACCCACAACTTTAGTTAGAAAAACTTAAAAACCAATGACTTAACTCAGGACGATGATGGAGAAAAACATAACTACTCCAAGAAGTCGATCAAGCCAGTAACTTTGAGTCACATTTCTCAACATTTATTATCTTAGAGTTTAGTATCTATGATAGAATAAAAAAATTTCTAAGTTATACCAGAAAGACATACTAGGTATGAGGATCCATACTCCAGTTCTCCCAAAATTTGGGAATGGGAAAAAAAATTTACACACACAAATTCTCAAAATCAAGCCTTATTTGAAGATTTGGATGCTTCAAATTGTCAGTCACATAATCAAAAAAAAATTAAGCAGTCATAAATGAACATTTTGTATTTCAAAAGTAAGTTTGTTTGAAGATGGATGCTATAAATTAAAAATAAATATGTAGTTTCATATAAGTTGTCTCTTACCTACCATTCTCTCCAATTTAACAGGTATCAATCAACTTACATGGGATCTTTTCATACTGTGGAACTGATAGATACATTTATGAATTACCAGGTATTTCTTAATAAGTTACAAAATTTTGAAGTTTTGATTGAATGAATTCATCATAGCAATGTAATTTTATTTTCAAAGACTGTAATAGGAAAATACTAATAGTTATAGTGTTCTTTTGTTTTCCATTGTTGGTTTTAAGATTAAGTTATTTTAAGATCACGAAGACATGGCTGTAATAGGAAAATAATCGGTTTCCCAAGAAAATGCTTGAAGGTCAATAAAGATGCAGCAATTCACAGACAAGGAGAAGCTACTACTAAAGAAGAATAAAGGAAATTATGGATCGCCCATGAAAGAATTAGATTAACATTACAAAATGAAATGATAATTAGAGTTTAATGATATCAAGATTCGTCAATCCATAATATTGTTCATTATTATTTATGGATTTGATTATGTTGGATTTTTTGTATCAATTGAATCTAGAAATAATAACGAACAATTAAAGTTTATTTTTAATATTAATCAAAGATTCAAAAAGCATTTTGAAGAGATATGACTCTCGATGAACAAAATTGTAATGCCTTTTTTAAGTTTTTTTTAAATATAATTAAACTTCAAATGCATCTTAGAAAAATGAAAAATATAAAACTTATTCTCTGATCTCGGCTATAAATCTTCCTCCAATTTGTAGTGATCTCTTTTTAATTGAATACTTTTGAATTCTATTAGAGACTGCCTGAATCGAGGGCTTTCATCCACTAACTCAGTGATTGAAATTAAGGGGTTTTTGTCTTTTAATTTCAAACCTTTAAGGGGTTTCATCCTCAGATTGTTGAACCGTGGTTCATGTTTCACAAGGGATAATAATATAAAAAATGTCTTCCAAATTGATTTTCACTTCTCCTTGATTGATCTTCCTTATATACCTTATCCCTTCATGAGATAAAACCCTTCACATTCCTTTTGACCATTATTAAGTCTTATCTTTACTTAGTTTCAGTCTTATAATATTACTTATCTTTCCTTTTCCCAAAACCCATATCTTTCTAGTCTCTAATAATGTGAAGGTTTTGAAAATGTTTTGACCTTACAATCATCTAATAATGGATACCCTAAATTCCACTTTGCTATCTCTAGACTTTTTTCAGCTTAACAGTCTTGAGGCTGAGGCTTAGGCTTTTTTCCAGAAGGCAGACTGGTTTACTCACTATTCTTAAATTTGATGTTACCTATGTTGTGTCAATTTGTTTTCACTTCCTTTTTAGTCTATAATTTAAGAATTATTATATACTTAATGCATAAGTCGTCAGATAATGAAGATAACATTCTAAAACCCCAAATAGGGTTTATATTTTGCAATGAATGTTTATGTTTTCATTCAACTCATCTGATTTTTTGTTCTTCATGGATCTAAATGTTATGTGCTTTTGGTTATTCCTTTCCAATCAAACCAAGTTTTTGAGCAACGGTCCAAATTGATTTGCTTGAAATATGATCGGTGAGCTCATCTCAAGGAGGATATGGATTTGGTTCTTCATACCGTCAACTTAATGAAGAGGAGCCTTAGGGTCATGTTGTTAGGATTTACTATGAAGCTAATCTAGAGTTTTTTATGGCTACTCGAGGCCATATTGCAGTGCTTTCTCTAGGAATCCCACATGATCCCCATCAGGTATCTTCTTTTTGTAGTCTCTAAATTTCTCAGAAGAAATCGACGACCAGTTTTTCTAAATGTGGCTCCTTGTTTACACATTAATATCTCTTTTGGCAACAATGGATCAAAGTGGATTCATGGGGTCTTAAAGAGTAGAATCTCAAACATGGAGATCAAGTAAAACCATTCATAATCATGCTCATATTGTTTTATTTATTGTCTAAGAGCTAAGTATCTAGGACATCATTCTATATTTTTCTGTTGAATTTCCAAAGTGAGAATAATTTTGGGTTTGCAATCTTATTTTTTAGTACACCGGCTAAGTATCCAGGATGCACTATAGGTACTTTTTCTCACTAAATTGCTCATTTTCCACAAAATTAGATTCTAGTGTGTAGTTTAATATTCACTATTTTGATATTTTCTTTTTTAGCAAAATTAGAATCCAGTTCATAGGTTGTTCTTGTTGTGCAAATTTGTAAGATGATTTTTTTTGTATTTAACTACATGGTACTTTCCTTTTTCAATAAATTTTTATGCAATGGAGTTCATATATTCAAATTCTTGTGTTACCCATGTCTATGTAGCCCCAGATTCTATGGTGTCAACTCCTTTTCAGCAAGGTTTGGGTCTGAAATCCATGGATTTGCTACAATCAATCACTGGGATTTAATGTTGTTTGAGCCCTTTTTGTGGCCATCTAATCCCCGATAGAGCTACCAGTGATACATAATGTTATCTACATTTTTATTTTCTCAATTCAACTTGTTTTGATAATAAATTATTTTTTGACATTGGTATTTGACTTGGCTAATTAAATCTTTGAGACTTTTTGTTTTTGTTTTATAAACAATTTCAGTATTATATCATACTACATGAGATGCACTAGGAACACCCAATTAAAATTAACATTTGAATATTAATTTATCAAATGAATATGTGAAAAACACAAATTACTACTTATGAAATATGAATTATTTTCCATTATTTTCTGTTGGGTTTTTGCTTTAGCTTTCTGGCATGTTTCTCCTTCGGCCTTGGTGTTTTCTTCATGTTTATGGCGTTTATCGCCATACCACTGCAGGGTTGCCTTGGTGGCGCAGTTGTGTGGTTTACCGCTTTACCGCGGGTCACCCTGTTCGGCAGTTGGGTGGTGTTACCGCCTTACCGCAACGGTCTTGTTCCTGACTGGCGGTAGCATGGTGAAGTGGCGGCGGCTTGGTTGACAGTTACCTCCTTACTGCAGAGGTGGCTCGATGGTGGCGAGGCAATGCGGTGAGCGGCAAGTTGGCGGCACGAAGGCTTACCTCCCTACCACGGAGGTGGCTCTGTGGTGGTGAGGTAACGCAGTGAGCGGTGCTGTGGTGGCGGGTTGGCAGAAGATGTTTACCGTTGTACCGCGGATGATGTTCAGTTAAGCCGTGGTGATGCGGTTGACGGTGACAATTTGACACGTGGCAGTTTGGCAGCACCTGATTGGCCGAAGTCCAAAGAAGGAATGACATTTATTGCAGGACGATTTCTAGCTGGAATTGGAACCCGATTAAGGCATGGTTTTATTGTCTGGGCGGCTCGATGCAACTGGTACAGATCAGATGCATGCCTGGGTGGATTGATGCAAGGAGGATGAAATGGGAAGATCTTTCAGTGATTTCCTGAGGACGGTTTTGACTGTTTGGACTAGCAGGACATGCTGGCGCATGGAAAGAGATTATGTAATCTCATGTGCATGTAGAAGAGAATGAGTCGTTGTCAGAGAGAGGTGGGAGTATGTTCGAGCAGTATGCTAAGGCATTGTAACTACGAACACTGCCTCTCAGTTTTGCACCAATGTGAACCTGCTAGGAGGCCGTGTGGCTGTGCTAGCCAAGAGGCTGGCTGTGACAGTTTGTTATGAGGAACTGAAGAGAATCTATGTAGATGTCATTGGAACTACATGAAGGTTCTGGTTTTGTTGCCTTCCTGCATTCTCCTGTTGAACAAGATGTAACACTCTTGGAAGAGCATAGCTCTCTATCTTTGTATTGTAATCCTTTTACTAAATAATACAATCTGAGCTGAGTGTTTTGGAGGGTGGGGTTTTTTACTCGAAAGGGTTTTCCCCACGTATATCTGTGTGTCATCTTGTTTGTCTTTCATGGTTATTTGTTTATGTTGAATATGTTATATGTTTAGCATTCACTTTCCTCAGTAAGATCAATGGGGGACTCATCTGTGCCTGCTTCCGCTTTATGGCATAGTTGTTTGTGTCTTTGTTGTGATTTTGAATTGAAATCACTAAGGCATTGTTGTCTTAGATGTCTATCTTGATGACAGGACCGAATTCGTATCCCCGACAGGTGGTATTAGAGCTAGTAGCTTGTTGCTCTTGATACCAACAAGTGGTATCAGAGCTGGTTGAAGGAGGTCGAGGCTTGATGATACCAACCATTGGTATCAAATTCTTCTCCTGGTTGCTGAAGTTTTGAGTTTTCTCCTGTGTCGATTTCTTAGCCTGGCAAGCTTGAGGAAATCTAGAGAAAACGGTTGGTGATTGATCCTATGATGAGTGGAAGTTCTTGCTTCTTTGATTCAACACACAGTTTGAAAGATGTTGGAAATGATTGGAGTTGGCCATGTTGTGGCAACATGGTTTGAAGCTCCTAGCTCGTAGCAAAGTTCTTGATGCAAAGGGCGTGAGATGTGTTCATGGCTGAGTTGCAACGAAACGTGGTGTTCATACTGGGTGTCTGTGTGAGAGGCTCCTTGGTGGTATGGACTTGCTTGTGTTGCTAATCAGCTATGGAGGGTTGTGCTTGTCTTGGGTGTTTTTTGACTTAGCACTGAAGGCAGTTTCTTTGGTGCTCTGATTGCATGGAGGCTATGAAGTGACCTTGGTGGTCTGCAACTTCTGGATAGCCTGGCTCTCTCTTTTGCCTGTGCATGACTCTGGTGTTGGAACTGGTCTGAAATGGACCTATTGTTCCTGTGTGCCTATGTCTTGCACTTGCATTTTTTCAGATTCATGTCTTTGTCTCTGGAGGTTTTGTGTAGATTTTCCTAAAAATTCTATGTTGCATTTTCATGTTCTTTCATTGTTCTGGTTAATCGTGATGGTTGTGTGCAGACTCCTGAGTCATCCAGATGAGCAATGAAGATGGAGATGCGTGGGTGTTTTTTAAACACTATGGTTTTGCAGGTTTTACACGGTCCAGAGAAAACTTGCGTTGTGTGGAGCTATTGTCTGCTATTTTCCAAATTATGGCTTTTGGGATGTGACTAGATGAGATAGCAGCAGTTCGACTGGTTTTGAGGAGGTGTGATGTCTTGTCTGCATGGGAGTGTTGGTATGAGTTTCTCTTTTAGCATTCTTGTGGTATGTTTGTTGGTTTCCTAGACTATGGTGCTTGAGTTGTGGACGTGACTAGAAAATCGGGTATGTTGTTGATCTGGTGTTTGAGTCATGCTTGTATGTTTTGGCTATTCTCTTTGATGATCTCAGTTTTGCAATTTCCAGTGCAATGATATATTTGCAATTTTTCATTTGGTTGCATCCATGAGTTGTGCAATGTTGTGGGTTGTCCTTACCTACATGTTTGTTGTGAGACAACTCGAGAGTGGACTATCTATATCCACGAGGTTGGAATTGTGTGGTGCAGATCTGTTAGCTGACCTTGTCTGTGGTCACTTGTGCATTGGCATGGTTGTTTTGAGATGAGAGGAGGAATGGCATTTGAGTACCTGACAGTCAGTGATGGGGACCTGGAGCATGTGAATCATGATGTCATGGAGAGCTTGTTACACTAGCTAGTGTAAGCTTTTGACAGTGATGGGGTGGTCAATCATGGTGCTTGGAGAGCTCGGTGTCACAGTTCAGTGGGAGCTTTAGCAGTGGCTATGGATTCATCACTTGGTGATGAATGATCTTCTTTGGTGTTGCAGATACTTCTTGAGGACTCTTAGATCCTTTTGTTGTAGAAGATGTTCTTTCATATCTGCATGGTCACTATTTGAAGATGTGCAGCATCTTAGAGCCATGAAGTACGTTGGTAGTCTTTGGTTGAGATGCTAGTGGTGCTTTATAGGTGATGTTGGTTTAGATTTTGTTTGCTTTATGTCATGGTATACTCTTTCTTGTGCATTAGAGTTTTTGGCATCTTACTTTGCTCTTGAAGACCATGGACATTTCACTTGAAGCCTGGTATCTCCTAATGGAGATGTGTAGATCATAGTGTCATGATAAGTTCCTGTCCTAGGTTTGGAGCTTTGACAGTGGTTTGGTGGGTTTTCTCTTTGTTTTAAGTACATTGGTCATATGCTTGAGGACTTCATGTTTATTGTAGTGATGCAGTTTGGAGTTAGCATGAGATGATAGTATGTTGGTGCTCATGGATACATGGAGAGTAAGTTTTGCTTGGAAGGTATTTTCCCATTATATCTTTCATATATGAGTTATGCTTTATTTTTCATGGATATGAATCTTGAGTTGTTTTAAATTCTAGAGGATTCATAATGGAAGGTGGAAAGCATAGTGTATCTCCTTGTTCTCTTGAGGACTGATAGGAGATGTTTATGGGTTAGTTTGATCTTCTTTTGAGTTGCTTACATCCATGGATTTGTTGGATGTTGTTTTGGCTTTTCCCTTTGGGATGTGAAGAAGATCATTCTTGTCACATCTAGCATATAGAAAGGTTTGTAGAAGGGCATGTTTTGATTTACAATTTCTCTCTAATTTGGTCTTGTTCTTCCTTAATGTTCTTTTGACTTTAGATGTGAGATTCTTGTGTGGAGCCGAGTTGGTCACATTTTGTGGTCATGTGTTGTCACTTGGGTGATGACACAAAGGTTCCTGTGCTTCTTTCTTCAATCAGATTTGGAGGACCTTGGAAGAACTGTGGATGATTGATGATAGAAAATTTTCTTGCAGCTGGTGGTTGTAGGTTATGCAGATTAGAGTAGGTGTCCCTTGTAACTACATGGTTGCTTCTTTTGTATGCAGGGTTTGGTGGACTTGGTGTGCCTGGATCATCTATGATGGTGCCTTGTTTGCACTCATCTGGACTATACCTTTGTAGTGGGATTACCTAGACGTGTTTAGTCTTCGACTGCTTGACACTTGGTACTTTTTCTTTGCTGAGATGGATGGTTAAGTGATGGAATGAGTCTGGTGTTGGTTTTCATACCCTTGAGGTATGGGTGGTTGTACGGATTAGCACGAGCTGTGGGTGCTATGTTCAGCCACGTGGGTTTTGGTCAACTCGATGAGGACAGTCAGGTCTTTGGTTGTTGTTCTGGCTGATTGGTGTTCTTGTTCTGGAGAATTGCGATCTGGCTCCTATTTCCTGTGCTCGTGCTGGTGCCTTGTTGTTTGATGTTGTTTTTCCTTTGCCGCCTGAAGGGTCATTTGTTTTCATTCCTGAGATTGGTGCATTTACGCCTTGCCTTGTTCCTTTTCCTGCATTGGATGTTTATAGCAGTTGCCTGAGATGGTGGAAATTTTGAATGTCGATTGCAATGGTCTTGGTTGGATCATGAGAGCATGTTTTGGTCCTTGTTCATTTTTTTGGAGGATGCCTGAAAGCCTGTGTCAAGTGGGAGTTTGTTGGGTTTTTGCCTTAGCTTTTTGGCGTGTTTCTCCTTCGGCCTTGGTGTTTTCTTCATGTTTATGGCGTTTATCGCCATACCGCTGTAGGGTTGCCTTGGTGGCGCGGTTGTGTCGTTTACCGCTTTACCTCGGGTCACCTTGTTCAGCGGTTGGGCGGTGTTACCGCCTTACTACGGCGGTCTTGTTCCTGACTAGCGGTAGCACGCTGAAGTGGTGGTGGCTTGGTTGACAGTTACCTCCTTACCGCAAAGGTGGCTCGATGGTGGCGAGGTAACATGGTGAGCAGTGTTGTGGTGGCAGGCTGGTAGAAGATGTTTACCATTCTACCACGGGCGATGTTCAGTTAAGCCGCGGTGATGCAATTGACGGTGACAGTTTGACACGTGGCAGTTTGGCAGTGCCTCATTGGTCGAAGTCCAAAGAAGGAATGATAGTTATTGCAAGACAATTTCTAGCTGGAATTGGAACCCGATTAAGGCATGGTTTTATTGCTTGGGCAGCTCGATGTAATTGGTACAGATCAGATGCGTGCCTGGGTGGCTCAATGCAAGGAGGACGACATGGGAAGATTTGTCAGTGATTTCTTGAGGACGGTTTTGACTGTTTGGACTGAAAGAACATGTTGGCGCATGGAAAGAGATTATGTAATATCATGTGCACGTAGAAGAGGATGAGCCGTTGTCAGAGAGAGGTGGGAGTATGTTCGAGCAGTATGCTAAGACATTGACTGCGAACACTCTACCTCTCAGTTCTGTAACAATGTGAACATGCTGGGAGGTCGTGTGGTTGTGTTGGCCAAGAGGCTGGTTGTGACAGTTTGTTATGAGGAGCTAAAGGGAATCTATGTAGATGTCATTGGAACTACATGAAGTTTCTGGTTTTGTTTCCTATCTGCATTCTCCTGTTGAACAAGATGTAACACTCCTAGAAGAGCATAGCTCTGTATCTTTGTATTGTAATCCTTTTACTGAATAATACAATCTGAGCTAAGTGTTTTGGAGGGTGGGGTTTTTTACCCAAAAGGGTTTTCCCCACGTATATATGTGTGTCATCTTATTTGTATTTCATGGTTATCTATTTGTGTTGAATCTTTTATATGTTTAGCATTCACTTTCCTCAGTAAGATCAATGGGGGACTCATCTTTTCCTTCTTCCGCTTTATGGCATCGTTGTTTGTGTCTTTGTTGTGATTTTGAATTGAAATCACTAAGGCACTGTTGTCTTAGATGTCTATCTTGATGACAGGACTGAATCCGTATCCCCAAAATTTTCCATGGTAGATTTGTCTTTATGAATATTAAAAGCTATGAATAGTGATAAGATCTTAGGGTTTTTAAACCCTAGCACCTTCATCAAAATATATGGAGGTTTTCCATGTTAAACCTTGTTAGACAAGGTAAAAAATAAGTCATTGTTATCAATTCAAAAGACAATAACTCAAGTAAATGGTTTGTGAACATAATATCAATGAGTTTCATGACAACCACAAGGGTAGTCATAGGTATGTGATGTTTCATTGAGAACTCTCAAAAGATTTATCTCATGAAAAGCAATGAATGGAGAATATGAAGGCAATGTATAATGACATGTCAAACCAAATGATAGAGAGTAGTATGAAAAGTCATTCATGGAAATGTTGTTTGAAGAGTGGCGTCTCTAAGAGATCTAATGAGATATTTGTAAATATAAGTGAATCCTAAGATTATCGTGAACAAGAGAATATTCTTTGGCATAGGAGTATGTAAGTGATTTCTATCTCTACATTGTGAATGTGAGGAGAAGGTAGTATATAAGGATTTTTATGAGACACTGTCTTGAATTAGGCCTTAAGGTTTTGTGTCATGGAAATGTTGTAGATGACAGTTATAAGTTAGGGATTGTATGAAAAGTGTGCATGAAGGATAGATGACAAATAATCCATAGGTCACTTGTGCAGGTCACAAGATAGCCTACACAATCACACTTACAATCATGATAGAAGTGTTAAGCATCTTGTTTTAAAATTTCAAGATGTTAATGGATGAGTTATAGCCTATGGAAAATATAAAAGAGGACAGTAAACAAACTTCTAAAAGTAGTCTACAAGTCTATGGTTGGCGATAAAGGACAACGTAAGAGACTGTTAGAGCATGGCAAGTTAGAGGAGAGTATTAAGGCAATCCAAGGGTCTTAGGTTATTTCCTAGAGTTTGTGAGACCATACAAATACACACGATCCAATAATACAGTCAAATGCCCTATGACACAAACACGATGATAGTCTATATTATCATGCAACGATTAGTAATCATAGTGAAGAAGCATATCACAACCATATGACTTCAAAAAGGGAATAGATCAATAATGAGGTGTGACAAAGAGATTAGTTTCAAATGACAGTATTCTCTTATTGCAAACATAGGAACAACAATGTTACATTCTAGACTTGACTCCCTTGATTCAAAACCAATGAGTGAAAGTGTTAAAAGCATAAGGTTTGAATTTGAGAGGACCAATGACAATGGTATCAAATAGTCATATTACAATGATATCAAAAGAGATATCATAGTGTTGTATGAAGAGCTATAAATCAATAGAGCACAAACAATTTCTTGAAGGCAATATAAAAGTCATAATTGAACAGTGTTTTCAAGGAATTCATGACAATGGTGTAAAGGGTGACAAGGTTTCACCATGGACTGTGCGAACATGTGCCAATCTAGAGAATGGTGTTGCACAACAGACCATCACAACACTGCATGGTGGTTGTTGGGCCTTCACGGTGATGCAGGGAAAGCTCCCCGCATCACCACTGTAATGACGGAAAAAAGGTATGCATTTTCCTTGCTTAATTTGGGAATATAATTAATGATAGATTGGACTTGATATCACCTTGATCTAGTGTTGTGATGAGTTTTACACATCCACATTAGGTCTTGGGCCCTTTTAAGCTAATTAAACCTAACTCTTCCCTAATTTAATGTTGTAAAGTGTATTTATTTACACCTTCACATTGAATTTTGAGCCCTCTTGCATTTATGACCTTAATATCATCATTAATAGGCCGCTAAGACCCTATATTATGCATCATAAGGCCTATTTCAATCAAAAACTTGACAAGATCAATAAATAAAGTTAATTTACACACTCCCTAACAGTTTATCAATCAAAATAGGCCTTGTGGGACCCATTCACCACCTTGGGTGAATGAGTCCCATTTGGCCTATTTTCAAGGTTTTAAGTGTAAAAAACTAGGTTAAGTTCAAATTTCATGTATGTCATCCTTTGGGTTCTAATACATGATATTTTAGATGGATTTCATATATAAATGAACTTTCAAACCATTATTTCATAAATTCTACATGTAATCAAATCAAGCATTCGAGAGTTAAGCATTCTGAGACTTCACAAGATCATCTAGAGAGCATTCAAGATCATTTTTAAGGTATTCAAGGGCACAAATATTCACCAATTGTTACAAAAATTTAAGATCCATCATCATGTCAAGCATATCAAGCATCAAGTATGTTATTGATCTAGTTTTGTGATGTAGCATTGAAGATCGAAGATCAAGCATTGTTCTACTCCTATTGTGAAGATTAAGATCTACATCCTTCATGGCCATTTCATGTTGAGTTATAGATGTACAAGACATCATTTACAAGGCATAATTCAAGGTATCATTGTTCATGTTTTATGTCCCATGTTTCATTTCCTTGTTTCATTGTTTCATCATTTGGTTTAATTACCTAAACGAGGTTTGACCAAGGCAAACCCCTATTCCCTAACAATCGACACTTTTTATCTCTCCCTTTGTGTGATTACAAATCTAGGTGCTTTGAAGACTTGAAGATCATTGAATATTATGTTACAAACTTGGAGAAAGTTGTTGGATTTTTCTCCCCATTTGCAAGGTTGTAATCTTCACCAAAAAGTCACCTACAGCCCCAAAATCAAGTTTTCAGATATGCAAACATAGAGGAACAAAAAGAGCAGACATTAAAGATAAAATTTAGATTTTAAAGCTCTAAAAAACCCTAACTGAACTCATTTTCCACTTCTAGCGAATGCATCCCAATTTAGGTCAATTTTGAGATATTTGTAGTTTTGGATACCCTTTTTTTGAGAAACCTGTTCCTATACAAAAACCCAGATCTGGGACTGATTCACCCAAATTGGCGAATGAGTCCCAATAAGCCTAGATTTTAGGATTTGCAACATTTCTAGTCTTCATTAAAGCCTCTACAAGTTTCCAAGTGCACACTTCTGATTTTATTTTTTGTTCTGATTTTTATGCATTTCTAGGTCATTTAGTGAAGCTTTGCATCATACTAGGGTTTTTCATTTCATCTTTCATTATACTTTGCATTGCATTTGTCTTTCCAAGTTCTTACTTTGTGGTGAACCCCTTATTAGCTTACAATCAGCCCCTAGGACAATCTTATTGCAATATCTCCTTCTCCTTTGCATTGAGATCTCTAGGGTTATCCTTGAATGAAATTGGAAAGTGGGTGTGCTCTATGTCCTAAAACCATATGCTAGCACCGAACCACTTTTTCATCATTTCAACCACAAAATCCCAACAACCATTGTGTGGTGTTGTGGTGGTTGTGTAGAAGGTTTTGTGAAGGCTTACATTATTCCTCTTCTTTGATTTGTATGTGATATGCAAGAACGATGATTTTTTTGATCGTAGATTTTAGATTGTCTTTGCCACTTAATTTTGGTCTAAAAAACATCTAATCCAATTTTAAGTGCATATTGATTCTACCGAAATGTGTTGTGAGCAACTCATTGGTTGTGAGTATTGCTAGAGTTGCACCCCATGTCGATGGAATTGAGGATTTTAATGTCATATTCTATTTTTGCAGAGATTAATGAACAAGGTGGTAAGAGAGGGAGTCAAGCTATAGTAGGGAGGCATGAGATTTTCCTAGATCAGGTGAACTTGTGGGTGGTATTTTATGTAGCTCTAGTGGTAGGCCATAACAATTATCATACAACACTTTAGTAATTACACATTCAACAAATAGTGATGCAACTTCTTTTGTAGCTTAATTTTCTTGCAAAACCTTCTGCACAACCACCACAACACTGCACAGTGGTTGTTGGGCCTTCGCGGTGATGCAGGGAAAGCTCCTTGCATCACCATGAATTCCCAACAACCATTGTGCAATGTTGAGGTGGTTGTGTTACTAATTTTTTGCTTCCCACTCAAATTAGTGAAGTTTTAATGGGCAATTATTTGGTGGGTTATAAAAATTTTGATGCATAGACATCCTTTGAACATTAGCTTTATGAATGAAAGGGTTTAAGATTGATTTATCATAATCATCCAAACAGTTTGAGTGGAACTATTGAACAATTCGAACAAAGCAAAAAATAGGTTTAATTTAGAAAATAAACATTCAGAGAATGTTTTGTTAAGCTAAAATGTCTTTTGCAATGTGTGTTATTGTTGTTTATCAGAAATAAATTGCAATTTTGGAGCAAGATATGCAAAAATTATTACTTCATTTTGATTACAAAACATATGCTTTAAACAATTTTATTTCAGTTATTTCAGATTATGTAATTGAGAACAAGTTCAAATGGATACACAAGTCATTACATGATATGAAATAGTTGATTTATTAAAAGCCATGGTTTTGTAATCCCACACAAGCCGTGGGAGTGACTAAGTTGATTTAATTCAACAATGAATGTAAATCATACATCTGAAATTTAACTAAAAGAAGAAAAAACGCATAAGAGGAGGTCATGTCTGTCATTTCCTTAAGGGCTGATGTAGGGTTGACTCTTTAGTCTCCAACTTGATCTTCAACATCTTTAGCTCCTCTTGCTCTTGAGTTATATATGCACCTGTAGTTGGTTGAATTTTTTTGTTAGAGCTCAGGGAATGAAATCTAGTTACATGCTTCATCAACAGATATATAATTTGCAACCATTATCAAATTGAATCAACTAAGTCATTATCAGAGAGAGATAAATGCAAAAGTGCCAAATCAAATCATTAAATTCACTCTTTTTTCTAACCTATTTGCTTCATGTGCAGATACAGGTCAAGTCTTGTTACTACATCATTTGTTTACAGTATAAGTGGTGGACAATGTGGCTCCCATAAGGGTTGAGCCCAACTCATATCAATGGAGATTGCAGTGCCATGAAAGCATCATCAAAAAATACAATGAACATTGCTTACAGTGAAGAACAACAAGAAAGGTACATAATGTTGAATATCAAATGAAGGAAGGCATCCATGAAATAATTTTTCAGCAAGAATTTCAGAGGCAACAAATGAAGAATTTACCTCTTTTATAAATCTAATTTTGAACTAATATCTTTGTTATTTCAATGATAATGATGAAGTTGCAGGACACAATATATTCATCGAAGAGTGAATAAATCAAAATCGGAGAGTATGATAGCCATGCAAAAAGGATAGCTAGTACATTAATGATTAACATTGTGTCTGAAAGTTAACAAAAGGATATGCATATATGGAGTACAGTTAAATTTCACCATAATCTATTGAACAATCAAAATCAAGATTCAGAGATTTTAATATCAGTCTATTTTCTATGCTCAACATAGCCTCTTTTGAAAGTAATAATTCTTAGATCAACATCAGCATGAAAAACAATGTCAAAAGAGAAATACTATAGAAATGTTGATTTCATCATTTGTTCATAGCACAGAGGATTCTCATACTTTTCTACAGAGGGCTTTCATTCCAATGAGACCCATAAGGCCCTTCTTTACAAATTGAAACAAATGTATAGAAGAATAAAATACTCAACACAAAATTACAAATCAGGCTTCATGAAGCTTAAATTCAAAGTGTGATGGGTCTCTGACTGTGTATGAAAAGTTGAACCAAGAGAATATCTTTTAGAGGAGTAAAGTTATGAGCTAGGGTTTTAAACCCTCTTTCTAGAGACTCTAACTACAAAAGCTTTCAAAATGGAAAACCCATACAAGTGTCACAAAGTCGTGACCCAGAAAGAGGCTCAGAATTATCTGCAAATTTCAAAATAATGGAACCCCTAACATGTGCAGATACTTGGAATTTAAAAACTAGTTACAACCAAAGGCCAAAGGTTAGCATTCTTGGGAGTTTATTTCTCCTTTCAGAACAATCAAAATACAAAGAAAAGAAGGAGTTTGGGAGTTTATTTCTCCTTTCAGAACAATCAAAATACAGAGAACAAAAGGAGTATGGTCATGGCTTCAGCATGAAGAAATCACATAAGACATACCCAAAAAAAGAGACATGGCCACGACCTTTATAAATAGAACATATCAAATACCCAGTAGAGGCTTTCAGGCCGCGGCATAATTATAGAATTTCATGCATAGGAAATAGTGAAGATTTATTATTTTTGTATGGATTCAATCAAATATTCATTTTTCAGAAATAAAGAATAATAATTACCAACAAAGGAGGCTCTTACCACACCAAAAGTTCAGCATTGATAGTAATTTTCAGAAGCTCGAGATGGGATTTCTCATGGCGACCAAGGTGTTTCATCAATAGAAAGACAAATTTCACAGAAAGAACCATTAGAATTTTCTCAAGGTCGTGATCAAATAAGCTCTCATAGAGCTTCAAACTGGAAATAAAAAGCCAAATTCATGAAAAAAGCTCACTTACCATGCTTCAAATCTCCAGAGAACCTTCAAAATGGCATAAAATGCAAAAAAAAATAGGCTTGAGCTTGAACCAAGGTTTCATGGTCGCAACACCCTCAGACAACAAGAAATGCAAAGCAATGAAATGAAATCAAAATGAATGGTTTACCTTTCATTTTAGGGTTTTGATAACCCTAGAAAGGTCGATGGTGAGTAAAGGCTTTTTTCCTTAAGTTTTTTCAAAAAACTTTATTCACATTTGTCTAGGTAATGGCATACCCTTTATGCCTTATGTTTATTTTGAATATTTCATAAAGACTCGATCAATTAAGCCTCTTTATGCCTTTATTAAATATCCTTTTTTGCATTTAAATTCAAAATTGTAAAACTTTATTTAAGTGATGAAATATAAATCACTTTAAATAAATGTTATTTATGAATGCAAAATAAAGTTGTTTTCTGATGCAATTTTCAAATGATGGACTAAAAAGTAGTGAAATGGAGCCTTGAAGTTTTGCATGAATCTTGGAGGTGGTTAAAAAAATTAGCCAACATATGGAGCAAGATTAGGGTTTTTGGTCACTTAATTGAGAGTTCAGTTTCAATTAAGAGTCCAGATTGATTGAGTTTTAGTCAAGGAGCAATTTGAGGCACACAACTCATTATTTCTTGTAGTTACAACCCTATTTTGAAGGGGTTTTCAGTTACATACGACCCTTTGGAGTTTTTTTTTGATTTAGAACTCCTTATGCATACTTGGAGGAGTTTCTTTCAGTCGCATGCTTGATTTGAGGGAGAGGTTGAAGTTGGACAACACATCATGTTATTTGGAGCCAAAATTCAAAATTCGAATTCTTGGAGCCATTTGTATAAGTCTTCTTCTTCTTTCATCTTGTGCGACTAGTTCTGAGTTTGGTGGCTGTTGTAGTAGATTATTCATTCTTTGTAACACATTTCTAATGAGATTTTGGTATATTTTGTAGAGAATTTTTACCTTGGAATGCAAGATAATCCTGATTTTCAATAAATAAAAAAATTTCCTCAATTTTTTTTTGGTTTCAGTATTGATTAGTGGATAATTTGATCAAAATATTGTGTTCTCCTTTATTTTATCAGAATTCCTTCAATATTGGATGCAAAAGAGTAGCATGTTATAGTGCAGGTCTGTGAATGTGTTTGTTATTCGGTTGCATCAAAATTGTAAAAACATCCTTGTTTTCCATCGTATGAGGATCATAAAACTAAAGCCTTTCATTACAAACACTTTTGCAAGCATGTGCAACTGAGTTGTGAGACACTGTAGTTTCTTGAATTGACCAGATTTATGAATTTCAATAGCATTTTCAGGTTTATATATTTGGTGTATCACCCATTAGTATTAAGTTTAAATTGCAAGTATCATCCTTCTTACCTTTTTCCCTGTCAAAAGTTAGTATTTTCAAGTTATCTAAATGGGAGCTAGCCCATAATCTGGAGGTCTACTCTCACCATAGGATACCCATAGCCTAAGAGTAGTCCCATGTTGCATGGGATTTAAGAGTTTTCAACTTGTCATCGGGTGAAATTCCTCGTGTCAACAGGTTGTGCAAAAGGTTTTGTGAAGGCATTATCAAATTTCTTTGAGGAATTTTTTGAAATAGTTGGCTTGCCTTGTCTATGCTTCCACCTTTTCATGTATGTCTAGTAGGCCACTTGTAAGTACAACATATGACAAAAAAAATCTATGTTGTTATGCTTTGATGGATATCCCTTCGTTATTACTAGATATCTGATGTGGTGCACATTATTATAGTGCAAGCCTATTTTTCATATTCTTTCATTTAGCATCACCAATATTCTCCACAAGAACATTGTCCCTATTTCAAATGATTGAAATGGTTCACATCTCTTAGAAAAATTTCTCTTGCAAAAATCTTGGAGATGAATTTAGATGCAGTGTGAAAATCAAAACATACTCGAAGGTTCTTAACAACTCTTATAGTTGTACCAAGGACCATTTTTAACAAACTGTTTTGTCGAAAAATAGATCTTCTATGGTTTTGGACATAGAACATCACTTTTCTCCAACTAACATTCAAGGATGCCCTAGAGATCTCAACCCAAGATTTGAATAAAGGTAAAAGATCTGCTAAGGGACTATCCTAGGGTATGAATTAGATTATAAGAGGGGTTCATCACCAAGTTTAAACTTGGAAAACCAAATCAAATGCAAGATGCAATGTTTAAACCTAGTTTGATGCAATGCTTCACTAAATGACCTAGAAATGTAAATGAAACAAAACATAAAGTTGTAAAACTAAAAGTGTGCACCTGGAAACTCGCTAGAGATGGAATGAAGCTTTGAAATCCTAAAAATGTTGATTTTTAAACCTGGTGGGACTCATTCGCCATTCTGGATGAATTAGTCCCAAATATGGGTCTCTACACAGGATCAAGTCTTGGCCAAATGGGTATCCAAATCTACAAAGATCTCTAAAAAATACCTATAGTGGGACTCATTTACCACTCTTGGAAAATGAGTCTAGTTTGGATTTTCTAGAAATTCAAAGTCTAGATCTAATATTCTCAGTCTACTTAATCTATTCCTCAAGGTTCTCAGATCTGAAACCCTGATTTTGGGGCTATAGGTGACCTTTTAGTGAATATTTTGACCTTGCAAATGGGGAGACAATTCCAACAAGCTTGAAACCTAATCTTCAATGTTCTCCAAGTCTTTAAAACACCTAGATTTGCAATTACACAAAGAAAGAGAGCAAAAGTGTTGACTTTTAGAAAACATGGGTTTGTCTTGGTCAAACTCCTTGTAGCTAATTAAACCAAATGATGAGACAATGAAATGAAGGCATAAAACATGAATCATGGAAAATAATACCTTGAATGATGTCTTATAGATGATGCTTTGTAAATCTGCAACTCAACATGAAATGGCCATGAAGGATATAGATCTTGATCTTTGACAATAACAATAGAACAATGCTTGGTCTTGGATCTTCAATGCTACATCACAACACTAGCTCACTAACATGCTTGATGCTTGATATGCTTGATGGATCTTGAATTGCTACAACAATTGATGAAATTTTTTCCCTTGAAGACACTTGAATGCCCTTGTGAATGCTTGAATTCTCTTGTGAACTCAATTTTCTATTATGAATTCTCTCACTAAAGTCTTGGTGAAAATGAGTGAAAGAACCTTGTATTTATACTCAATTATGCAAGAATTCCCAAAATTACAACACTACAAGCCAACATCAGATCTAGGAGGACAAAATCCTACCAAGAATTTGAATTAATTTCAATTTTGGGCCACACGAGACTTATTCACCCAAGATGGCAAATGAGTTCCATTTGGCATAATGCATGGGACCAAAAATTAGAAGTGCTTAGAAAGGTGTAAAAACGGTTTTGGTACCCAAAAATATAGGTGGGACTCATTCGCCCAAGGTGGAAAATGAGTCCCAGATCACTAAATCTGGGCCACACAAACCAGAAACACCTGAATTATGATTGGTCAATGTTTGGTGTCGGGATTACCCTCGAAAAGATGTAATAAATGAGGCTTGTGGATACAAAATATGGCCAATTAAAGTATAAGAAAGCCCAAATATTAATGAAAAGCTTAGAAAAGTGTGAAAGTGTGTTACAACACTATACAACACTCCAAATAAGGCAAGATTAATGTTGATTTTAATTAAAAAGAGGTTTATCAGATTGATAAGACCTTAGAAAAGTGTGAAAATATATTACAACACTTCACAACACTTTAGCAAGGCACCATTAAAATCCATTAGTTCACAAGGGCCCAAGACCTAATGTGAATGTGTTATCAACATTACAACACTAAATCAAGGTAGCATTAAGCCAAAATCACAAGGAGGGCTCGAACAAGCCAAAAAAAGTAGAAGGATTACTTTTTCAGTGGTTCCATTTAGCCCCCACTTTAGTGAGAGGATGAACATTCTTCAAACTCACACTAAAGTAGACATTCAAGAGGGGTCCAATCGTACCCATATAGATGGTCTAAGATAAAAAATATTGAGGAAGCAGTCAAGCCCCCAAGATCCAAGATCCTAAGTCAAATCGACATAAGCACAAAAGGAGACACACAAGGTGTATGATATGCAGAAAAAAAAGATACATGAACATGCAATGACAAAGATATAAAGAAGAAAAGAATAAGAACAAAATTCACTCAGTTTAGGGCCACGAAACTTTAAGTCATCCGTGGGGTGATAAATCCACAATATGCTCACTCTGGGACCACAGAACTTTAGGTCATCCGTGAGGTGAGTAATCCCAAGAGGTTAGACACATACACACATGGTTGGTATGCGCTCACACTCACGTGCAAGTGGGTATGGGGAAAGTCATGCCTCGGTAAGGCTTCCCACTCAAACCATACCAAAGTTATACCTCTCTATAACTTTAATGAGGCGCCACACAAAAATGATTTTCGACATTCAAAAAATTCATATGCTTGGAGCTCATGAATAAACAAGATGGATCCATAGGCATGCAAAATATGTTATGCAAGGTGGCCATAAAATCAAAATTATAAATGCGAAATAGTGTAAGGAATGTTCAAAGGTATTTTTCTTAGTTCATGCAAGGTCTCTTCTTAGGGAATATCGTGCTTAATGTTTCCAAGAGAGAATAAATCAAAGAAATATCACACTCTTGGAGGAAATCAAGCCCAATGACTTCATCAAGAAAATGACACATCACAAGAATAAATAAAATCGTACAATGAAACATGAGTGTCAATGTATGCCCCCACTTTAAAGTAGTTGCTAACACCATGAAACATGAGTGTCTTATGCTTTCGAAAGGTCTTTTGAATTTTGTGTTGACATTACCACTTTTTCTTTTCCCTTTTTAGAGTCTTTGTGTATGATATTGTATTCTCCCATGAATGTAGGTGTGAAGTCTAAGGAACCCCGATCATCTTCTAATAGCTTCATGACTTCCTCAATGTGTTTTTATTTGTCTTTTTTTTGCATGGGTTCCACTTGTGTGGTTGGTGTTAATGTTTCCAAATGATTTTCCTTGCCTTTCTCAATGTTTAAACAACTATTTGGGTTAGGGTCTTCTTTGAGTAAGTACACTTTTTTGCTGTAGACATACTTCATTTTACGATGAAGAGTAGAAGGCACACCATTCATTGCATGAATCCACTATCTACCTAAAAGAATATTATATGAAATATCATAAGGCATCACATGGATCGGTGTTTCTAATGTGGCCTTTCCAATTGTAATAGGTAAAGTGATTACACCAAAAGATTTTTTGCTTATATTATCAAATCTCGTAATAGATAAATCATTAGGTTGAATGTTTGATTTATCGATGTCAAGCCTATCCAAAAGGGTCACACTACACACATTAAGGGTGGAGCCATTGTCAACAAGGGTTCTCTTTATCCCTTTTATTTTGTATTGATATATTATTATGAAAGCTTCATTTTTATTTTGCACTTCCAAAGGGGGGAGTTCACTTTGGTGGAAAACAATGTCAGCATTTATTCTTTGAATTATGGTTGTTATGTCATTCAATTACACATTAGAAGGGATAGGAACTTGTTGTGGGGAACTTTGAAGCATAGTGTGATAGTTAGGTGAATTTTGAATTAGGTCCCATAGGAATATCTTTGCAGGAGTATTCTTAAGTTGTTCAACAATATCATACTCCTTCCCACTATGCGAAGGCAAACAAGGAGGACTAAGTAAGCTAGGATTTGGCAAAGGTAAGGTTGTTGGGGTTGGTTTTTGTGGTTACAGATTGTTTCTAGTGTTATATGCATGAGAAACAGTATTATGACTCAGTTGCTACGACATATTATGATTAGGTGGGTAAAGGATAATTTTGGGTATGCTTTGAGTTTGAGGTTTGTGTGAAGGTGGGTAAAGAATTAGAGGATTCTTAGGATGTCTAATAGGGTATGTAGGAGGTCCATTGATCAAAGGGGATCTAATGGACACTTGCACATTCATAACCTCAGTGGTCTTGGGTTGATTTATTTTTAATAAAGGGCAATCTAGAATCACCTTATCACCATAATCCAAAGAAGCTCCATTACTATTCTTGTCATTTTCTTGCACCATGATATCATCCCTAGGAGGAGAGTTTTTAGGAGAACTACAAACCAAATGTTCTTGACATTCAAGGATTGGTTCATCCAAAAGGACTTCATCGCAAGTAGGGGGATGATCAATGGTTGAATTTTCTTGCTCATTAAGGGTTTCCTTAGGTGAAGGGGGACAACTAAGATTCTCATGACATTCATATATTGTATTTTCTATCATAAAAGTATCTTCTTCATAGCTATGAGAGATACTAGGAGAAGAACAAGTATGATTATCATGATCATTTATGAGTTCATTCCTTTACCCCCTAATGTCTTCCAAAATAGGATAGATAGGGGAAGGATCATAACGAGGGTTGTTATAGACCTTAAAGATTTGATCATCTAACACCAATGTATCCTCATCCTTTACAATCTCATCTTCCACTAAATCATTCTCACGAGAAAGAGGAGAACGAAGATTAGGTAAAGTAATGTTTAGAAATGTGTCTATGATTTCATTCTCTTGTGCTCTAATATCTTCCCAAAGGGGATGAGGAGAAGAACAAGCAAGGTATTCATGATTCTCAATGATTGTGTCTTCTTTATCCAAGATACCTTTGTCACTAAAAGGAGAGGTATTGGGAGAAGAACAAGTATGATCATCATGGTTATCTATGTTTGTATTCTCTTCTATCACATCATCCTCACAAATAGGAGAGATAAGAGGGGGTATAGGTTTCAGGAAATTGTCAACATTTTCATTCTCTTGTAGTAAGAGACTCTCATAACTAGGGAATGTATTAAATGAATGAGTAATATGCTTATTGACTAATTTTTTCTTTAAAAACTTGGAAAAGACAGAAACTAACATTTTTGAACAATAATATATGCAAACTTAAAATGCAATGTTAAGACCTAGAATGAAATGCAATTTTCAAATTTCAAACAAGGTAATTTTTTGATTACACTATGCAATAAAGGTAAAATATCTGCTAAGGGACTGTCCTAGTGTATGAATTAGAATATAAAAGGGGTTCACCACCAAGTTTAAACTTGGAAAAATAAATGAAATGCAATATGCAATGTTTAAACCTAGTTTGATGCAATGCTTCACTAAATGACCTAGAAATGTAAATGAAACAAAACAAAAAGTTGTAAAACTAAAAGTGTGCACCTAAAAACTTGCTAGAGATGGAGAGAAGCTCTGAAATCCTGAAAATGCTAATTTTTAAACCTAGTGGGACTCATTTGCCATTTTGGGTGAATTAGTCCCAGATCTGGGTCTCTACACAGAATCAAGTCTCGGCCAAATGGGTATCCAAATCTACAAAGATATTTGAAAAACACGTATAGTGGAACTCATTCACCGCTCTTGGCAAATGAGTCAAGTTTGGCTTTTCTAGAAATTCAAAGTCTAGATCTGCTCTTCTCAATCTACTTAATTTGTTCCTCCAGGTTCCCAGATCTGAAACCCTGATTTTGGGGTTGTAGATGACCTTTTAGTGAATATTTTGACCTTGTAAATGGGGAGACAATTCCAACAAGCTTGAAACCTAATCTTCAATGTTCTCCAAGTCTTCAAAGCACCTAGATCTACAATTACATAAAGAAAGAGAGCAAAAGTGTTGATTGCTAAGGAATAGGGGTTTGCCTTGGTCAAACCCTTTGTAGGTAATTAAACCAAATGATGAGACAACAAAATGAAGGCATGAAACATGAAACAAAGAACATGAATCATGGACAATAATACCTTCAATGATGTCTTATAGATGATTCTTTATAAATCTACAACTCAACATGAAATGGCCATGAAGGATGTAGATCTTGATCTTTGACAATAAGAATAGAATAATTCTTGGTCTTAGATCTTCAATGCTACATCACAAAACTAACTCACTAACATGCTTGATGCTTGATATGCTTGATGGATCTTGAATTGCTGCAAAAATTGATGAAGAATCTGCCCTTGAAGACACTTGAATGCCCTTGTGAATACTTGAATGCTCTTGTGAACTCAATTTTCTATTATGAATGCTCTCACAAAATTCTTGGTGAAAATGAGTGAAAGAACCTTGTATTTATACTCAATTATGCAAGAATTCTCAAAATTACAACACTACAAGCTGGCATCAGATCTAGGAGGACAAAATCCCACCAAGAATTTGAATTAATTTTAATTTTGGGCCACATAGGACTCATTCACTCAAGATGAGGAATGAGTTCCATCTAACATAATGTATGGGACCAAAAATCAAAAGTGCTTAGAAAGGTGTAAAAACAGGTTTGGTACCCAAAAATCTAGGTGGGACTCATTCACCCAAGGTGGAAATGAGTTCTAGATCACTAAATTTGGACCACACAAGTTTGAAACACCTGAATTATGATTGGTCAATTATTGGTGTCAAGATTATCCTCAAAAAGATGCAATAAATGAGGCTTGTGGATGAAAAATAGGGCCAATTAAAGCATAAGAAAACCCAATTATTAATGGAAAACCTAAAAAAGTGTGAAAGTGTGTTGGAACACTTACAACACTCTAAATAAGGCAATATTAATGTTGATTTTAATTAAAAAGAGGTGTATCAGATTAATAAGACCTTGGAAAAGTGTGAAAATATATTACAACACTTCACAACACTTTAGAAAGGTTTCGTTAAAATCCATTAGTTCACAAGGTCGCAAGACCTAATGTGAATGTGTTATCCACATTACAACACTAAATCAGGGCAACATTAAGCCAAAATCACAAGGAGGGCTCGAACAAGCCAGAAAAAGTAGAAGGGTTACTTTTTTGGTGGTTCCACAAGCCAAATGCAATTGCTAACTTTTCACTATGGTGTCAGATAAATGATTCTCTTTTCTTCTATTCCACAACATTAAGTAAAAGTCTTGAATCTAGAAATGCCCTGCTGCCTTCATTTGCCAAGCCAATTTTTCTAATTTTGCATAGCTCTCCCATGTTTGTGGATGTGAGCTATCTCCTACAGTTTTTTAATTGATTTATCTTTCTGTTGTGTTTGGACTTACTTTTGTAAACGTGCAATATATAATGCACTTTTATTATTTCTGAATTGAGACTAATAGTAATTTTGTTGGTTGTATTGAGGAACAACTTCATTCATTGCAGAAAAGGCAACACCTTATTGCTCATATCAAATGACACGTTGCATATTAAGGAGGAAAGATTCTATGGTTATTGTTGACTGCATTGAAGGAGAGAGCTTCATCTATGGGACATGTTGAACACTCTCCTTCTTGGATTCTACACATTACAGCTTGCTCTAGGAAGATTACCCATGTTGTAGAAGTTTTAAGAGATGAAAGGGGCATGTGCTCGTATTGAAGGGCTCAAGCATGCATTTCCATCATTGCAAATGTTTTTTGGAGAAGTTTCTTTCTTATCATTTATGTGCATTGTAACTCAAATTTTCAGTCTTGTGACTGAAAATAAAAACAATAATACTCCATTTCTAAGCATTTTTCAAGCAAGATAGATATTTCAGACTTGTGCAAGTTGTAAGAACACCTCTCTTTTAATAAAGTTTAGCGATTTTTCCTTCTCAATGGTTGTCTTATTGTGCGCGATGGATGATTAATATGTATTTATGTGTTTTATGTTTAAATTCTCAAATATCAGTCAATTAAAATGACTATTTATATATTACTAATTGACTAAATATAGTACTAATTGACATAGTGAAAACTTTCATCTCCCTTTTGTGAATTTTCACCTCCTCCTACTAGAAAAAATAATGTGGGGCATTCCTATTCATTTGGAAAGAGTAAAAAAGATAAAATAGGACAAGAAAAAGTGGGATATTCACTACTCGTGGGTCCTCTTCTTATCCTTCATCTTTTAAAAAAATATCTTTTATAGGACTTAAAATGGCATGCCATTTTTTTATAATATTCATAATATTTTTAGAGGAATCCAAATATTCAAGAATAATAAGGATTTTATACCATGAAGTATAAAATAAAATATATATTTTGGATCAAAAGGTGATATAAATTTACTTGTAGCCCCTAAATCAATTGATATGTAAATAGCTAAATTATGAAATGTACCTTGTAACTCCATCAAAGTGGATTAGCTATCTACCTCCCACCTGCCCACAACTACATAAATATTATGTTGAGCCCTTAAATTGATCCCACTAACTTAGGGATAATCACTCTAAAATTGATATCCTCCACAACTCCAATAACTTGGACCATAAGTACCTTACCATACATTATTGCCTTAGGTTTCCTACCACCATTCCTATTATTTTATGGTGTTTGATTTTTTTCTCATAATTCCTCTTGAAAAATTTTATATTGTTTTTCAAGGGAGGTCATCTTCTATTATTCATCTTTTTTTATTTGAAACCATTTCTTTATTTATTTTACTGTCCCCTCTCAAACTTATTTTGTCTATGTCCTTTTATAATTATACTTTTATCTACTACTTGTGTTAAGGCTTTTATCTACTACTTGTGTTAAGGTCTTAGGCTTAATAGGTTTTGTCCATAGATAATTTTCTTATTCATCCCCAAGAAAAACTTACTAACATGATCATCTTATGTCATTAGATAATACACATGTCTCAACAAACTCATAGAATTATCCTTATGCTCAAAAATTGTAAGAGTATTTGATTGTATTAAGTGAAACCCTATAAGCATATGGTCTCTATGTTGATCTAAAGGTGATCTTGATTAAATTTCTTCTCAAAATTTTCCCATGTTATAGTGTATATATCATAATTGTTCATAGTTTATGAGTGATCTCACTACAAAGATGCTTTTCCCTCTAAATGACAAATAGCCACTCTAACCCTATATTGGAACTCATATCCATAAGTGAAAATTGCATACCCATAAAAATAAGCCATGCCTTTACGACCACCTAAACTATTAAAATTAAGTGGATGCATAATCTTAAGCTCCTTGAGTAGTGGGTCTACAATATTCTAACGAGGTGATTCCTCATAATGTGAAAATATGAATTGAAACTAAAGTTGAAGCTTTTTTATTAGCATCATGCTCTTCACTGCCACGTTTCTCATGCTCTTCCCTCTCAAGAAAATACCTATTTATCTTACTTAAACTCCTCCTTGTTCCCTACCTTAATGTCAAGTTCGTCCAAGATTAAGTTTTTTCTATGACAATCTAAAGATGATTCCAATTCTCAAGTACTTTCCTAAGAGCTACTACACTTCTAATCCTTAGTTAAGAACAAACTTTGATTCTTTTAGTTGCAACCTCTCTCGTGTGCAATCTATTCTCACCCAAAACATGTCCTTTGTGAGTGCAACTTTTCTCATCACTATTAACAAGCTATCTTGAAGGATCTCCTTTCCATATTTAGTTAGTAAGTTGTTTAGAAAATTGATTTATTGAGATTCAACACCACTTTGAATGTTAATACAAAATCTATTAGACAAGTTGTGATCAATATTTCATAGAAGCTTTACTTTAACATAATTTCCTAGATGAATTCATTCTCAAACCTTTTGCAAGAAATTCTCAAGACCAATTAATAACTTATCCAAAAGATGCAACAAGTGCAAGAATAGATCAAGAATAGATCTTTCAGTAAAGATCTATTCAAGATAGACTTGCCAAACAAATTGATAGAAATACTATAAAAATCTCTTCTCCATCTACTACAAATTCAATAGTTCATAACCAAGAAAAAAAAATTAATTGTGTCATTCTATCTTACATCCAAATCATACACTAAACAATATAAAAAATAATATTTAAAATTAAAATTAACCATCTTAATCTAAATATTAAATAATAATATTCATATGTTCCAACTTAAAACTTATCTTTGAACCTTATAATTGTAAATGAAACTTATTAATCCATTTAGGCTAGGTATACCACTTTGATGGACAGCCAAACAAATAATGCATTCTCACCTCTAAGTTGGAAAACGACTTCACACAAATCTCCATGAAACACTATTCATTCCTTCCAAGAAAGTACAGCCTTCGATCCTTAAAGGAAACTTCTTGGTGGGTTCGTGGGAATTAGTGTTTGATAAAATAGGTATTGGTGAGATACTAGAATGCTTATACTTTTCAATCAACATCATTTCTTTACACATCGTTCAAGACAAAATGAATTAATGACTCCAACCATTACCGTGAGGTACCAAGGAATATTTACACTATTGTTTGTTGAAGACAGTTTTGGAATCTCGCCTTTTTCAAAGAAGATTGGTAGACTTTTCTTCCTTCCCTTTGCTAGGTAGTTCAATCCAAATAACTACTAGTTTACAAAATGGAACTCAAATGGTGGCCCATAATGTGGGTCAATGGACTTACTAGATTCACGATAAGCTAAGGTTTTTTATGATGTCTTATATATGCAAATTCAAGGTTTTCTATGATGTCTTATATATCAAATTCAAGTTGACAATTTAGCTATGTTAGTCGTTATATCTTTATAGTTGATTTATAATAAAATTCAAGTTGACAATTTAGCTATGTTAGGTTGTTATATCTTTATAGTCGATTTATAATAAAATGATATCATATATAATATAAAAGTATGAAGTCATGGAAACAATTTTAACAATTTTAACAATCATGATAATATTATTATAACAGCTGGAAATGTAACACCCTTCCGTTTTGCTTTTTGGACTGGACAGTGTGTGTTTGATCCCTATTTATAGAGCGGCGACCTATTTTATGTGATGTGATTTGGTTTATCTAATGTTTTAGTTTACATGCTTTAATGATGTAATGATGTTAGTGGATATAACATGTTAGTGCATATGAAAATATTTGATGTATGATGGAAGTGTCAGTTTTGATGTGTATTAGTGAAGGGGACGGGTTCACATCACTCGCTTGCGAGCGCCATGCGATTCTGTAATTTCCTCTTCACGATGTGTATTTTATGTTGTTTATATTATATGATATTGGTTACTATGTTTTTAGGTTTGCAGGTATATGACATCAACTCCACCTGGTTTCACAAGTTTGAGCATGTCGATCCAACGGTTAAGTTGAACGAGAGATAATAGCTAGGTAATTTGTGTCAAGTTTACATCCTAGCCATAGTGTGTCGTCAGTCGTGTGTGTCGAGTCATTGATTGTTTTGCTTTAAAGTTATTTAAATTCTGAAAGGATTCTTGTTTTGGAAATAGATATTTAGAATAATTGCATTAAATCATGCTGATGGTTATTTAATTTAAATTATGCAATGTGGATAGAAGTTTATATTTAAATTAATTAAATTTAATTCAAGGGGTTGAATTTAGTTATTAAATAATTAAATTAATTAATTAAATGGGATGTTATAAAAATTAAAAAAAAGAAAAGAATTAAAATTAATTTTGGAAGTTTATTTCAACTTGTGGGAATTAAATTAGAAGTTGAAATTGAATTTTAAAAGGAAAGTTAGTTTTCAAAATATTGGAGTAATATAATATTTTAAATTTATATATTGCATGCAAAATTAGATTTGGTTTTTGAAGATATTTCCACTTATGCCAACATGTGGAAGTTTAATTAATTAGAAGAGTTTGTTGCAAATTCATTCACGGAAAGAATTTTGGAGAGGAAAAGCTTCTTCAGGTTTGAGAGGATATTTTTGGAAATATGGCACAGAGAATGGTTTGAAAAAAAAATTGGCTGTGGAATTGAAATTGGAAAATTCTGTTGATATTGGTTGTGCTTTTGGATTGTTTGTTTGCTTGGATTTACTACACGGTTGAAGAGAAATTGTGAGATCTTTGAAGAAGGCTTTGCACCAAAAATCTTCTTTTCCTGTAGCTTCATGGTTTATTGTTCTTGAATTGTTTAAATTAAATTGGTAGTGATTAAATAATTGCTTGTTAAATTCATTCAGGAATAGAGATTACTACTTGAGAGTTGAAATTAATTATTTAGATTTTGGAAGTTTTGTTATTCTCGTGAAATTTCTTCAGGGAAATTGTGAAAACCTCTGTAGAATTTAATTTATTTGAGGAAATGGATTGTTTTGTTATTTGAATCGAACCTAGAGGTTGAACAACAAGTTTAGATTGTTTTAGAGAATTTAAATCTTTGTAGAAAACCATTTGGTTTCGAAAAACCTCTGTAGAAATTACGGTGGAGAAACCTAGAGGATTTAAAAACTTCTAGTTATAACTTAGATCCATTGTAATTTTTTTATTCTTTTATTGCTTATGTATTCGAGAAAATGGTTTAAAAAAAATATAGTTTTAAAGCCTCTGTGAAAGTTGGTTGTTCTCTAGAAAAATTTGCATAATTTCACTTGTAGGTGAATGTTTGAGAAAAAATTCTTCAATTTATTTTTGAGTTGAAATTCTATTTGTTTTATACATATTATATATTCATACATATGTATATACATTTTGTTATTTTTGTATATACATATGTACAAATATATAATATGTAGATTAATTTTGTTACTCGAATTTTTAATTTAAAAAAAAGTGAAGATGAAAAACCGTCGTACGACAATACCCATCCTTGGTTCTTGGGAGGTGTATTAATTTATCGTTGTTTGTTTAAAGTGAATATGGTTCGCTGTACCTGTGAATACCATATTCGCACATTCTTGTTTATGCGTATGGATTAGGGGTTGGGGAGGATCTACCTCCCCACCGCCGCTCTCATATGGGAGAGGAGGTGTGGAGGGAGACCCTCCACCACCCCCCTTGCCTTTGTAAGTCGCGATGTGAGGGGAGGCTCGACCTTGTGTGAACAGTCGCGCCTCCTCTCTCTCACTCGCCCTTCTTTATTCGTTAACCCTTGTTTGTATATGCGAACTATAATAAATTTCATCTGCTCTTTTTTTTATGCGTTCAATGTTTAATTAACAAGGTATATATACAGTATTATATTTATATATATATTTATTGTATATTTGGTTTTATTAATTATATACTCAATGTAAATATAAATATATATGGTATATGTATAGTGTATATATACATATATATATAAAATAAAGAAATACATTTAATAATTCTGTTTTTAAAATTATAAACTTGGTTTAATAAAATGAGGTTGAGATAATTTATGTACTTTTAAATAAATATATATTATATTTTGTTTATATATATATATATATATATATATATATATATATAAATATATATTATATTTAGTTTATATATATATATATATATTTAAATGCATGCATGTTTAAGTGGTTAAGTTTATTATTTAATTTGAGAAATTGTAGAAATTAGATGTGATAGTTGTGAAACTGGAATAAAATTTCTTGCATGGGTTTATGTTGCTTTTAAAAGTAGTTAGAAGATGCGTTTGGATAAATTTAGAATTTTTCCCTTCCTCGTAATAGTAAAGGCAATTAATCTATTTTAATTAATTATCTGGTTGAAGCAAATGGTTTTTACTGTGAAAAGTATTAGATAGGGAAATGGATTTAATATATCCAAAAATAGTAATTTCCTCGTGATTGTCTTAAATGTTTTAGTTTCTCCATATTTCGTAAAGGGAAATGACTTTGATTATTTCAAACGTCCAATAATGAAAGAGGAAATAGGATTATATGATTATTTTAGATGATCTAGTTATCGTGCCTTTGACTTTTTCAACGTTACCTATTGAATGAGTATGGATTTAGAAAATCTAAATATTATATTTGAATTATGACTTGAATGCTTTAATAGCTATGTCGTCAAGTTGTGTTTTGGGATATGGGATTAAGTGTTAGTCCAAAATTGTAAGTCTTCCAGAGGATCTTAGAGGAAGAGGGTTGTCGATTCATTATGTCAACCAATTGTTTTTCCCTTGGGTAGTGCATGGTGTCTTTTTCAGTATTTACCTGATTTCTACGAACGGGGTTGTTTTGTACCTCCTGTGAAAGGAGTGGACTATGTGTTTTGTTGCCTCCAATTGTTGGAGTGAGTTCTATTATTTGTTTCCCCCCTTGTGATGGAGTGATTTTGATATCTAGGTTGTATGCACTTTGATTCCCTTGGTGGTTAGTTTGTTTGTGTGTTGTCAAATAGAAGAGTGGCTTCCATTAGGGGCCAGAGCCCGTAAGAGGTAAGATTTGGGTAACCTTTGGAAGTAGTTTAATCAAGTGATAACTAAAATTGTAATAAAAATTTGGGGAAAACTACACACTAAAAAGATAATTTTTAGCCTCACTCATAGTCGCAAGTGCTAGTTAAGGCTTGGAGTGAGTGGGAAGGCCTGAAATGGAAAGGTCATATATCTTGTTAGTACGAGAGGTAGTTGATTCCGCATTAGTAAGTATGAGGGCCGAGGGTCGGTAGAGGCCACCAGGAACACCAGAGCCTATGAAAATCTGTTGAGGGTAACTTATTACAAGTTGTGCGATGACACTTTGTCTAGGACAACAGTTGGTATTTGTTTTATGTGTATGGTTCTCTGAACATACTTTATCTATTTTATGTCTAGAAGCAATGTGATCTATGTCAGTGATGTGAGAGTTGTACTTGTGTTGAACTTATGTTTAGCTGTGTCAGTATGAGTCAGTATGAGTCAGCCTTTGGATAGTGGTTGTTTATATTTGTCCATGTTACGATGTTACTATCTCCTAGCATGGAGGGTGGGCCTTTGGGTACCACTTGGTTGGGTGGAACATGCACCATACATCGTTGGGTCCCCACTTATCTTCAGTACTTGGTGGCGAGACGTCCAAATGGACAGCTTGTGGTTCTTGTGTTTAATTCATGCATTGTAATATTTTAATTTGTATATGTTATTTTTTCTCGCTTATGTTTATGAGGTGGAATTTTGTAAGTGTAACACTTATGTACTATTGCTTCATTCTGGGAATGAGAGTTGTAACTATTTGATTAAGTTAATGAAATTGTATCTTGGATGTTTATCTTGTTATGTTATGTTGTATCCTTATGTTGTATGATGCTTATTTCATAGAGTAATTTTATGTTATGGTTATATGTAGTTGTGTGGGTTTAAGTAATCCCAACCTTCTAGCCTTAGAGGTTGTTGTTAATTAATTAGTAAGTGAATGTGTAAGTTAATTACACTTTATAAAAAAAAATTGGTTCGCTTAAGTCGTTAATTACAACTTCCTTTAGGGTTACTTAGCGGGGCTTTACAAGAAACATGTCAACAATGAGAAATGAAATAGTAGTAGCAACACAAATCAACATTATATAAAATTGTAGTTTATTGTTGAAGATGTTTTTCACCTCTATGATTGGCATTGTGTTGATTTAGAATTTGTTGATTTGAAACTCTAGGACTATGGCATTCAAACTGTATAAATCTATAGACATTGACACAATTGACATAGAATTTTTTCAAATCAATTATCTTTAGTTTAAAGTGTAGGGAGGAAAAATTTGACTACATTTGACATATTTTGTAGGATGTTTGCATGATAAACATGGTAACCAAAAGGCTTATTAGTCATTTGGTCATAAAGTCACAAAGGGCAACAAAACTGGATGAGGCTTACTTTGGATGATTATAAAAACATAACTCAACACTAGATACAATATGCAAATTGCAAATGGAGGAAGACAAAAAATAAAGTAAACCTTATCTAACCTAAACCAACTAATGGGGAAAATACTTCTAAATAAATCCATTGATCAGCTTATCAAAATAGCTTCATTTTCTAATAAGCTTGGGGAGATTTACTTGTTCATGGATAACCAACTAGAAAAGAAAAAATGATAGGTATCCAACAGAATTTTGGAGTTCCTTCAAAAAATAGAGAACAAAGAATATTACCCATCGAAAATGACTATGAGGATAATCATCTTGAAGTGGATAGGCAAGCTCCTCCTACTCTCCTTGGTTCTCATCCCCAAGCTTGGGAACAAGCATGACCTAGGGTGACTTGTTGGTCTCCAACTAAGCTATATTCCCAATGTGACATCCTCTTGAAATTTCTAAGTCCAAACAAAAAGCACTAAACTAATGTTCAAGCTTTGCCTCTTTGATCTCTTGGTAGCTAGCATGGGTTGATTTTGGTGACTCATTTGAAGGTATGAGAACCTTCTCTTTAGGTTCATTGTACTCAAGATTCCTTGACTTAGGAGGTGAAGCATTGATGAACAAATCTAAAAAAAATCATCTATTTCATCCCAAATAAGGGCTTCATCAAGCTCCTCCTACTCTCTTTGGTTCTCATCCTCACACTGGTTTTCATGGAACATCAACTCATAAAAAAATTCAACATTTCTTCGTTGATCCAAGTTTGTTATTAGTGTGAGTATAGATATGATATTTGCATCATCATCAATAAAAATAGGAAGCTCATCAAACAAGAATTTCAACTCCTCCTTTCCATCATCAATTTGATCAATTATTTGTTGCTCCAATAGGTGATTCTCATCTTTCTGTTGTAGTGATATTTAACTTTCAGCCTTCATAGTACATGAGAGCTCACAAACAATAGAGAGCTCCTCATTACTAAAATTTTATCTTTCTCAATAGACTAGTCATCTCTCCAAACAATAGGCCCAACCTTGAAGAGTGAAATGGTGTTGAAGGATAAGCAGAACAGATCAGGTGGGGGGCTTGAAAAGTATATTGGGTTTCTTGAGTGGGAAAAGGCTCTTAAAGAGGTTTCTTCAATGGAATAACAAATTGAGTTTTCACAGGCATATGTTCCTAAAAGGGATGAAGACTCATAAAACTTGGGATTTTGAAATGAGGAACCTGGGAGGCTAATTTAGTTTCTTGCATTATTTTTTCTCCCCAACTATCAACTATTTGATTTTTTCTTCCTTGGAAGCAATTTACCTTGCAAGACACTCCTCATGATTTTTTCTTTATTTTCCTTTTATTATTGATGAATATGAGCTTGATAGGAAAGCTCCTTCTATTCTAGATTATATTCTTGTTCCTTATCAACAACTCTTAGCTTTTCTTGTAAATTTATCATTATATATTCAATGCTAACATTCTCCAAGTTGTTGACATGTTGGGGTTGATTTTGAGGATAAACATGTTGATTGGGAGCAAGGTAGGCCTCTTGAAGATGATTATAAACATGATTAGTTTACAAAGAAGGCTAAGCAGGGGTGGGTGGGAGGCAAGCACTAGGAAAGTGTTGATAAATTTCTACTTTAGGGCTATCTGGGATAAAACCAACAACATTTCCAACTTGGTATTGTTGGTAGGGAGGCATGTAGTTTTCATTTTCAAGGAATGGATGGGGGACATGTTATGTTCATAGTCTCTTGACATTTTGAAGCATAAAAGAAGCTAATTTTTTTAACAATACTTGAAAATAGAACAAATGAATCTGCTCAAACTAGAGAACTGGGTACATACTAGTAGTCACCAATATTTGAACTTGCAAAGCTTCCAAGTGATTGTTATAAATTATCTAAAAGGCTAAGTACATTAAATAACACACCAAACCTTCAATGAGTGATGTAAAGCTCACAAAACCTGGTCCCACTTGGCATGCTAGAAATTTGTGTCACATTAAATTGTAACCTATGATTAATCCCATTGTGTCATTGGAATGTTGGACCTAGTTCAACAAGGTGTAATTTCATATGACATAATCCTTATTATAATCATCACTAATCTCCTTACTCTTAGGAATTTCAAAAAGTGAGATGTGCATCTTCGCTACCCGTCCTTTTGTGTGGGATATTTTCAAGATGTAATTTCAAAAATGAAGACTCTACATGACCATCCCTACCATAATGATCATAATGTGTAGATTTTTTTTTTAATACCTTATTATTGTTTTTAAAAGACTTATCTTTGTTGGATTTGGAATAGTTAAAACAACAATCTATCTCAAGATATTGAGCAGAAGAAGATGCTTAATCTATGTTTATTATCTTTGATAGAAATACAAGAATATAAAGATGAATGTACAAACCTCCTATGTACTTCACTAATATCTAAACATTAAGCATATATTTACCCATTTGAATTTTTTTTCTATGGAATTCATTGATGTATTATTGAAAACTTTGATTTTATTTTTATTTAACAAACTACCGTTCTAAATTTTTATCTTCCTTATAATAATTAGATATAATTATTAACTAGAGTTACATTTAAAATTATCCCAATAACTTATTGAAGTATTATATAAGGCCATAGACAATAAGAGACTTTGAAACAAAATCAAGATATGTTTAGTCGGTCATTGTCAAGCAAAAGAGATCTTTTGTTTGAGAGTTAGTGTATGCATGCTAAAATATACCTTAAGTTGAGTTAAAAATTTATTTAACTTCTTTGCATTCACTTCACCTTCAAATGATAGAATCTCAATATGGATTCTACTTTAAATGAGGGCTAGTTTGTAATATTTTTTTACACCTTAGGTATTTCCTCTTCTCATCGAAACCTTTATAAAATAAATTACAAGGAATTCCATAAGGATTTTCATGGTCTCCAAGTATTGAGAAAGGATATTGATCGCACCCTCTATCTTAAGGAACCATGCATTAAAATTTTCTTCTTTATCCATGCATCTTAAATCTTTCTTTCACTTGAGAGATTCTACAACTCTCTCTAAAGGCAAGGATTTCTCTCCACTTAAGCATGTTGTGAGAATGTACCTATAAAATAATTACAATAATGTACCAATAAATTTACTAAAAATAATGAACAAACAATGATGCCACTTGATCTTTAATCATCAAGGTTACCTTAAGTTACTCCCCAACTTACAAAATGTAGTTAGATTAAATAATGAAAGAAATTAAATTGGATTATTATTACAAAAAATCATATTAGAGTAAAGAACAAGAAATCAAATAGTAATACCATAGCAATGAAGACACATGAAATAATATGGAGAAACCTTTTATAGTTAAAAAATATATAAAAAAATTCAAGCTCACTTAAGTATTCCAAAGGCTTCAAGACAACCAAAATATGTGGGCAATTCTCACCAATAACTCCAAGCATAAGAGATAAAGGACCATGTGTAAGAGATAAAGACTTTGTAAACTATATCTATGCTTAAAACTAAGCTTACATTACATATATAAAGAGTTTTAAATATTGGGAAATGAAAAGACCTATGCGATCTTTCATCTTCTCTTTAGAAATAGAATAGACATAGTGAAAACTTTCATCTCCCTTTTGTGACTTTTCACCTCCTCATACTTGAATAAAAAAGCGAGACATTCCTCTCCATTCGAAGAGAGTAAAAAAGATAAAATAAGACAAGAAAAAGTGGATTATTCACTTCTCTTGGGTGCCCTTCTTATCCTCCATCTTTCAAAAACTATATCTTTAATAGAAGGGATTAAAATGGCGTGCCATTTTATTTGAATTTACAATACTTTTTTAGAGGAATCCAAATATTCAAGGATCAAAAGGTGATATAAATTTACTTGTAGCCCCTAAATCAACCAATATGTAAATAGATAAATTATGAAATGCACCTTGTAACTCTATCAAAGTGGATTAGTTATCTACCTCCCACATTTCCACAACTAAATAAATATTAGGTCAAGTCCTTAAATTTCTCCCACTAACTTGAGAATAATCCCTCTAAAATTGATATCTGAGGAACAAATCCAATAATTTTCCATAGCCAACTTACCATTATTTATTGCCTTTGGTTTCCTACCACTATTCTTGTTATTCCATGGTTATTGAGGCCATCTTTGATTATTCATATTTTTTGATTTTAAACCATTTATTTCTTTATTTGTTTGTCTCCTCTTAAACTTATTTTGGATAGATGTTCTTCTACAATTATAATTTTCTCTACTACTTGTGTCAAGGGCTTAGGCTAATAGGTTTTGTAGCCTATATAATTTTCTTATAAATCCCCAAGAGAAACTTACTAACACAACTGAATCTTATGTCATTAGATAATACACATGTCTCATTAAACCCATAAAATTATCCTTATGCTCGACAATTGTAAGAGTATTCAATTGTATTATGTGAAAACCTATAAGCTTATGGTCTCTATGTTGATCTAAGATAATCTTGATTGAATTTATTCTCAAAAAAAATCCCTTGTTATATTGTATATATCATAATTGTTCATAATTTTTGGGTGATTTCACCACAAATATATTTCACCCTTTAAATGACAAATAGCCACTCTAATGTTAGATATTGGAACTCATATCCATAAGTAAAAATTACATACCCATAATAATAAACCATGTCTCTACCACCATCTAAGCTATCAAAATTAAGTGGATGCATCATCTTAAGCTCCTCAAGTAGTGCATCTACACTTTTCTAATGAGGTGATTTCGCATAATGTGAAAAGTAGAATTGAAACTAAAGTTGAAGCTTCCTCATTACTTCCATGCTCTTCACTGCCATGTTTCTCATGCTCTTCCCTCTCAATAAAATCTACCTATTTATCTAATTTAAGCTTCTCCTTGTTTCCCACCTTAATGTCAAGTTGGTCTAAGCTTAAGTTTTTCCTATGGCAATCTAAAGATGATGCCAATTCTTAAGTACTCTCGTTGAAATTACTACACTTCAAATCCTTAGTTAAGAACAATATTTGATTCATTTAGTTGCAACCTCTCTCACACTCCATCTATCCTCATGCAACACATGTCCTTTGTGAATGCAACTTTTCTCATAACTATTAACAAGCTATCTTGAAGGATCTCCTTTCCATCTTTAGTTAGTAAGTTGTTTAAAAATCCACTTTATTGAGATTCAACGCCAATGTGAATGCTATTTTAGAATCTATTAGACAAGTCGTGATCAATCTTTTATAGAAGATTTAATTTTAACATAATTTCCTAGATGAATTAATTATCAAACCTCTTGCAAGAGATTCTCAAATTCAATCAATAGTTTGTCCAATAGATGTAACAAGTTTAAGAGTAGATCTTTAAACAAAGAGCTATTCAAGATAAACTTGACAAACACATTGATAGAAACACTAAGAATCTCTTCTACATCTACTGAAAAATTCGATACTTCATAACCAAGAAAAAATTAGTCACACCATTCTACCTTACATCCAAATCATATACTAAACAATATTAAAGACAATATTTAAAAACATCTTAATCTAACTATTAAGAAATAATATTGGCATGTTCCAATTTAAACTTATTTTTGAGCCTTTAATTGTAAACGAAACTTCTTAATCTCTTATACAACTTTGTTGGACAACCAAAACAATTCCTCAACAAACAATGCACCTTATTTTTTTTCCATTTAAATGACTTGGAAGGCAACAATAAATATCTACCACTATGCATTCTCACCTCTAAGTTGGAAAACGACTTCACACAAATCTCTATGAGATACTATTCATTCCTTCCAAGAAAGTACAACCTTTGATCGGAAACTTCTCATTCTTTTAAGGAAACTTCTTGGTGGGTTCGTGGGAATTAGTGTCTGCTAAAATAAGTATTGGTGGGACACTAGAATGATTATACTTTCCAATCAATATCATTTCTTTACACATCGTTCAAGACAAAATGAATTAATGAATCCAACTATTACCAAGGAATATTTACACTATTGTTTGTTAAAGACAGTTTTGTAATACATGCATGAATCGAGCCTTTTTTAAAGAAGATTGGTAGACTTTTCTTCCTTCCCTCTGCTAGGTAGTTCGATCCAAATAACTCCTAGTTTTCAAAATGGAACTCAAATGGTGGCCCATAATGTGGGTCAATGGACTTAATTGATAAGCCAAGGTTTTCTATGGTGTCTTATATGTGCAATTTTTTTTTACAGTTGTGAGTTATTTAACATTAAAAGTTATAATAAAATTATATATATATAAAGTCATAGAAATAATTTAATAATCATGATAATCTGATTATAACAATATAATATCAATTGGAAACATACCAACAACGAAAAACAAAATAATAGTAGCAACACAAAGCAAAATTGTATTGTATAGTTTTGCTACTTTTTATATCAAGAACATTATTGTATTGTATAGTTTTGCTACTTTTTATATCAAGAACATTGTATAGAATTATATAAAGTTATAGTTTGTTGTTGAAGATGTTTTTCAATTCTATTATTGACATTGTGTTGACTTGGCATTTGTAGATTTGAAAATTAATATATTCTAATTGATAGACACTTTTTTTATTGATCTTTGACAATATCTATAATAAAGATAATAATATTAGTTTGGAGGAAAATGTTAGAATAGAGTCTTGAAATTTTAATTTTTGGATGACTATAAGATTTAGAAAATATAATTGAACATTTGGTTCTCAACATATACTGAAGATTAGCATATCCAACTAAAATTTCTACGATATTATTCTTCAATCCCAATCCAAATAAAGCTCTTTTCCAACTCAAATGATGCCCAAAATTTGCAAGTAGATCTCTAAAAGTAGAAGACCACAATCTTTCAACATACATATAGTCCCATAATAGTTGTTTCAAAGTTCCATCTACATGACAAAAGAAATATTTAATGAGATGAACATGCAAGCATTTTAATCTCTTGTCAACTAGCAATTTGCACTATATTCCAAGCAAGCATTTGTGCATATGTATTAGCTCTGGACTTCATATTTGAGAACTCAACTTAGACCATTTTATGATTGAATTTGTATATTCATTTGATATTGAGCCTGAAGAATAAGGATATTTTAGGAATGAGATAACCTTCTTCAATAGAAAGAAAGAAAACTGATGAGAAGAAAGCCAAAGCAAAATCTTAAAAAACTAAAGGGTTTGGGGTGCACAATTTTTTAGCTAAATGAAGTTGAATTTAAAGATTACACAAAAATAATAAACTGTGTGTACTTCAAGCCAAAATAATGTTTGGGTAAAAGCACAAAACTGTGTCACTTTATAAAGGAAACGGTCAACACTACTCCAACTTTTAAACTTGAATCACTAAAAAGTGGCATATATGTTTTGAATTTTGAAATGATGTAAACTAATAAAATATGTATTTTTTTAGTATATTTTATGTTTGTATTTTAAAAAAAAATTAAAAACTATTTTAAACTAGTTTTTAATACATTAACACTATAATTTAGTTGTTGATAAAATGTTGAAAAATGAAGTTGCATGAGACGTCAAACTTTTTATAGTAATTTTTTTTCTTTCACTTTTTTTTGTGTGTATTTATAACTTGAAACTTTAGTGCATGGATATTTTTTTTTCCAATTTTGATAAATATATATTTTTTAAATAAATATCAAAATGTGCATGAATCAAAAAATAGCTATTTTCATCGGACGTCAACGTTCATATTAAATATTTATCTAAAATGGAAAAGAAAATTATACCATTTTGAAATAGATTCTTCTATTTAGTACATCATATTTTTTATAAAAAAATTAATAAATTTTAGTATTTTTCCTTGACATGGTAATGAGCCTAATATTTTGTGTTGGTAACAATAAAAAATAAAATATAAATAATAATTAAACTATTAAAATAAATATATTTTTTAAAACTAAACTTATGGATCTACAAAAGGGTATTTTTTATTTTTATTTTAAATGTTATTTACATTAGTGTGAGTTATTGAAACTTCAAGTTTTTCAAATAATTTTATTTTTTTGTTAAATTGGACTCAAAGTGGTGCTCCATATAGTTTTAGCCAACAATTTTAGTTGAAAAAGTTGTGGAAGTATCTAACTTAACTAAAATGAATTTTATTAGATCATATGTTTGATCAAAATTGTTTTTTAGTTAGAAATACTTAAATTCAGTTGTGTTGATAAGTTAGTTGAAAGTGTGACACAGCTTTGTGCTTTTACCCCTTTGATAACTAATTAGGAGGACCATTTCAAGGAAGAGAAGTACCATATATCGCTAAAATATTTCTTTTTTTTTTAAATGATAAGTTTGCTTATGAAATGCAATGATCAATGATTTTGCTTGAGAGTGAATAAGCCTACTCCATTTAATGGAGGAGGAATCAAAGCTAAAACCATGCTATGATAAAAATTCCTTCCTATTGACACCCAATTTTACTATCTCCAATTATGCTTCATTCCAACTCTTTTGTGCATTCAAGCTTCATTATACCCATCTTTTATAACCTATCTGAGATCTTTCCTAGACTCCTTTGGTAAAAAAAATTCCTAAGATTTGTTCTCCATCACCCCCATGTGGCTACCAATGTGTTGTCGAAGATCTCAAAAGTCCTAAGTCTAGGGTGTTTCTAGTTTTTTTCCTAAGTGTATGCAAATTTTTAGAGTTTCAAATTTTTCCATCTTGGCATACCTTTCCTCCCACACCCACTTTTTCCCTTGTCTTTGTTATAGTTTAAGAGTTTATCTTACTAGCATACTTTTCCTTGAACCCCCAACATTAATGGTTTGCATTATGTTACATTTCAAAGTCACGATTCCAATAATCCATTTATGTGCATCATTTGCGGCATGAGTTCCTTGGTATTCTCATTCTCTGACTCTTGATATTTCTTTCTATACACTTTTTAGAGTTAGAGATGTAAGAATACCTTTAACATTTTACTTATGGGTATGAGTTATGAGGTATTCTTGACTCCCAATCCATAACATTCCACACCGTTGTTTTATCAAGTTCATGAGTTTGGACTAATCTTTACTTGCATATATTGTGGAATGAATTCCTTAGTATCCTTAATCCCCAATTCCCAATATTTCCCTTCATGTATCCTTTCAGTGTCGATGATGTTGGAGTGAAGATGACACTAAGAGGGGGGGTGAATCAATGTCTTAAACCATTTTTAAGATTTGCCAAAAAATAAAAACATAGATAATTTATGCTCTCAAAATTTCAATGATTAATACATTCATGAGTTGAATGCAACCATTAAGTAACTGAAATGAGAAGTATCAATACAAAATAATGAACATAACAACATTATCACAATGAAGCAAATAGACCACAAATGAGACCATGAGACAAATGATTTGTCAAGTGGAAAACCCTCATGGGGTAGAAAAACCACTCCTAAAATGTTGCCATACTGGCTTATCTTTTCAAATCACTGTTTACAATGCCTTACAAGCAAATTTCAGAGCACCCACTCAAGGAGCAACAGCCCCTTATTTAGAAACACCCATTTCAAGGAGCACCAACCCCTCATTTAATTTTAGAACAATCATATATCAGAGGATTTCTTTGTTATGTTATCAACTCACACAAGCCTCTCTATCTAATGCCCCTAATATCCTAAAGATTCACTTCATGAATCTTCAAAATACCAGATATATTAAATATAAAAGCTATCTCTCTGCATTGTCTTTGTAGATTGATTATTACAAAAAAAATAACTTGTGCTTCGAAGAACAATCAACTCCAAACAATGATTTAATCACTGTATACATAAAAATGTATACAATAAAAATTTGCACCCAATTTGTCATAAGCCTTTTCTTGTTGTTTTTTGAATATTAATGATGGAACAAAATGCACTCAAGATATGTTTTCAAAAACCATCATATGCAGTGACAGGTGGAGAATAATCACAGAAGCATCTTTTCCTTCACATAACATTTTATCCATACTGATAAAAACAAAACTATCACTACTAAAACCTGCCAAGTATTGTAACCGATTTCATCTCAAAATGAACACAATGATCACTAATATGAATAAATTTCAAAAAAAAAAATTCATAAACCTAATAAAGGAGAAAGGATAATTGAAAGCAAGGCATGGTAACCTGACACAAGATTCTAACCGCCCACTTCCTCTTCTTGCATAATCGAGCAAAGAGAAATAACTACCCTTTTAAAACTTTCTTCAAGCAATGGAAAGAATACTCGATCATAAAGAACGAAACTGAAAAAGAGAGCATGATAACCTATCACGAAGCATCTACCAACCCAATAGGAGAAATTCCATCGAATCTCCTTCCAAAATCAAGCCCTTAGCTAATGGAAAATAAGAAACCGAGCATCCATACACATCATAGTTCATACAGTGAGCTTTTCTTTCTGACTTTAGCGCTTCAGCAAGAGGGAATAATCGAAGTAACAACAGTTACACTCTTTCCATGGCAGCAACTAGGGTTCCAAACCCTAAGAAAATTGAAGAACAAACGATTTTTCCCAACCTTTCCTTCTTTCTCAAGTCATTCGATGAATTTTTCAAATTAATGATTCATTGAAGTCAAAAGAATCAAAACACAATAATAATCAACTTATTAAAATTCTTATGAGTCTGTTGTCACATCATCTACCAAGGATGTCAACCACATGATCACCTTCAAATATGACATTCAAACTGTCAATACAAATTATCACTTAATAAACTTTATCCCATGTCAAAGTTTTTCAAAATGTCGACAAAGTTAATGAAAAAAAGTGATGGTTGTCAAAAGCACACATTAATCTGCCAAGTATTATTTCCAAGAGACTTTACACAAAGTCAAAAATCAATGGGATCGATAGGAACCACAATTATATGCTTAAGGAAACCCAATAGGTTTTATAAACCATGGAACCATATTAAATACCTTTTGATGTTGATTCCTCTATTCCTTTATAAGAAATGACCTTTGATAATAAACTTTTATGAATTTAGGTCACAGTAATAATACCTGAATAAGCATTATTCCAAGTCAAAGACTTTGAAGATTGAACCAAGAACAAATGATGGTTGTCAAATACTTTGTCACTGCCATGTGACATTCAAACTTTCCTTTGTAATGAACCAAGATTCATAGAATGCCAATGACCATGAAACTTTAGAACAAAGTGAGTCAATAACCATAATGCCCGAAGCCTTAGACAGGGTAATTGCTTGTTAAATCAATATATAAACAATGAACCAGATTTCATATGCCATATATATCAATCAATGTGTCATAACCATTGATACCACGAAAATAAAAAGATGCCATGATGATATAGAATCAAATCACTATGCACTGATTGCCAATGCCAAAGATGCCAAGATCAACCTAATAAAATAATCAACTAAAATAATATACCCGTGACATGCAATAATGAAGAACCATCTTGAAATTGAATTAGCAGGAACATGATCAGCCTGAAAAACTTAACCTGTCAAGATAACCATGTCAAAAATCTGAAGCTAATGCATGCCCTATCACAATGAACACCATGAAAAATATCAATACCAACAAGTACATGTATCAATAACTAAAATTTGTAACTGCATGCCATGAAAAGACCATGTAAAGCAACTGTCATCATCATGAACCATCAAGAATATATCATGTCAAGATAACTTGCAAAAGATCAAGTTGAATATAAAGAGCAAAAAGATCCTATAAGAGACCCAATCTGAAGCATTAAAACCATGAACTTCAAAACAAGTGGATTTATCATCAAGGATAAACAATGATCACAACTAAGAGCCAACAAATGATTCAAAAATAACTTTATTCATTTACTTTATGTATGAGGTATGGTGTACTCCCAATACCTAATCCCCAACAAGTGGTACGGATTCTATGGTATTCGCGATCCCTAATCCCTAACAAGATTAAAACTTTGAAACTCTTATATTTTGCATCGTAAAACTTCCACCTACCTCCCTACATGACCCAAAGTGCCACTGATGACCAAATTTAATGCTACAATTACTCCAAAGGAATTTCTCACCCAAAAATAGTAATGCATCTCAAGGTGTAGATTCAATTACGCTTTCAATTATGTAAGATGCGGATGACCTTTGTTGTCATTAATATGATGGTGATTTGTAGCTCTTGATGGTCCTTGTGTTTATTCTAGACTACCATTTTAGTAGATTTTACAAGATCTATGGTGACCTTACATGCTACAATCATGACCTATAATTCTTCCTTGCTTTTTGAGGCGATGGGACAACCAATATAACACAATATATTCCAATTTATTTTCTAAAAAAAGGTCGATCATTTTCTCTCTTCCATGCAACTACAAGCATTAAGGTTCTTCTAGGGTTTCAACTCTTATAAGTCTAGTCACCATTAAATAAAAATTGCCATTTCCCCTTTTATAAAAATAGCATTCACTATTTTGGGTAAACCCAGTTTCTTATTCAGCAAGTCAGGACTTGCAGATAAATCGAGAAAGTTGGGTTTTCAAAGTGAATTAATTAAATTTTATTTAATGAAAAATTTATGAATACTCATAAATTATATTTTGGGACCAAGTTGAGCATGGGTTTCTAGTGGAGCATGTTAATGGTCAAATTGGTGATTCTCCTCTTGGCAATGGGAGTTACAAATTGTATGGTGACCCATTTTTGTTGGCAAGAGTTACAAATTTTCAAATTTATGTTTCCCTCCCTTGGGTGTGGGATTTGGGTGTCCAAATTGGTGTTTGTGGTGGTTTGATATATTATTTTTTGTTTTCCAAGTTGGGTTTCATTCTATGCATCATTTTCTTTGTGACATTTCTTCAGAGGTTGGTAAATCGACGAAGGATGAATCTCTGAGGCTAGTAAACCAGGGGGATTGAGGCTCAAATAAATTTGTTTTGAGGGTCTCCAAGTGTAATTTCATTTAGATATTTTCATTGTAATGAAAGCTTTCTGTTTGGTGTTCTTTCTTTAATTTGATTGTGGGAGTTTGGTGTAGTTTGGAATGTGTAGTGTAGATTTCTAAGTTTTAGATTGTATTGCTATTGTGGGAAGTATTTTTTTATGTTATTACATCATTCATGTATGTATTTTTCTTCTTGGAACTTTGTATGAATTTTGGGGTGAGTTTGTGTGGAGTTTGTTCTTGTCTCGGTGTAAGTTTTGGCTTCTAGTTCAAAGAGTTATGATGTATTTTACTGCAGCTATTCATGGTCATTATCTACTGTATATGACAAAAAATATGGTGTATTTCCATGTGGGGATAAATAATAAATCATTCTATTTCAATTTCTCTTTACCCAATTTCTAGTTTAAAGCATTCTGGTGCTATTTTCAAATTACCCGATTTGCTCTATTTTGAATTTGATAGAAATTTAATAATTCAAAATTTTGAGATGATTTCATTTTGTGGAAACCATGAGATTTTCCAAATTTTGGTCAAGTAAGTTGTGGGATATCATAAGTCAATCAGATTTGAGTTAAATTTTTAACTTGGGACATTACAAAAATCTTTTTTAAATCATAAGGAGTTTATTGTATTATAATTTACTCTTGTAACCAAATCTCTCTACAGATCCATTTGTAGATCTTTATTAGAATTGTAGCATAGGCTATCCTCTTGCTACATGTTTTGGTATGAATATGATAGATATTTGATAAATTTTATAGTATTTTAATTTTATAAGCTTTGTAATGGTATTTTCCCTATTGCATATGGTTTTTTGTATTTTGAGCATGGATTACGAAGCATGTTTAGTTTCTTGATTTCATTATTTATGATAGATATATTTTCACAACTCATATTCCTTTTGATTTTTTGGTTATCTCTCATGGTGTATTGTGACTTTGTAATCCAATGAATAGGAAATGGTATTGTAATTAATGATCCACTAAGAACCTAAACTAAATAAAAATTACACCAGTAGATTAGGAGTAAGAGGTAGTTTATATCCACTTCATGATTTAGTGTTATAACTAAGGAAATATATTTAGAAATTTATAGCTATTGTCATCTTGGAGAATCATGTTCTATGTACCCACATCATATAGCTATACAATGATGTTCTTATAAAATTAATAGAATTATTATTCATAGTAAGTTAGTTGTTGGTTTAGTGATAGCTTTTGGAACCAAGAATACACTAGGTAATGGTGCATATTTTTCTATTTAAACAACTTTAGTTGTAATCCATATTATTAAGGTTACCTCTATGGAATCCCCCTTTAGGTATAGCTAATCCCAAAATGAAAGATAACTTACTCACTCTCAAAGAATTGGTCAAATGTTTCCTTACCTAAACTTAAGGTAGAGGTCAAATGCTCTAAATTTGATACACCTAGCATTAAGAAAATGACCTAGCTTTAGAGATTCAGTAATAAACTACTGGAGAAACTAAGATCATAATACAATAATAAAGATAACTTCCACAATTCAATTATGGAAACACACAAGCATATCTAAAAGGAAGCTAATGTTGCAAGACAACTTCCTACACTAATCTTGATAGGAGGGTAATGCAAAAATTTACAGATCTTCACAACAATTACAAAAACTTAAACATAAATATCATTATTTATAAAAAAAAACTAGTTACATTTGCATGAGAGTCACAACCCTAAATATCATTTATTACATACAACCCTATATAACTATGTCTAATCAACTACTATAAATTTCTTAAAGATGATTTTTGTTTCTATGAAAGTGATCTCTACACCTAGTTTTGGTGTCTTCTATGCCAAATAAAATCTTTGTAGAATTTTATTAGAAAAATATTGTATCCATCATTATATGGTGCATGCCTAAATATGGTGTTTGATACTTCTTTTCATAATTAATTTTTATATTTGAGACACACATTTTGGATGTCCACTAGAGGTGCAAAAATTTCAAAATGCTAAAAGTGCATATTTACATAACTTTAGGCAATGTTATTTGCACACAATTTTAGCCATGACCCAACTTTAGTTAACGTTGTTAAGTTAGATTGTAAGTTTTAATTCAATCTTGAATGTTAAACATTAATAATTTTAATTATTAAATAATAATAGTTATAATTCTTTGTGGTTCTTGTTCAAGTTGTGAATGTAATTGCTACAATTTAATGCAATATACCTTCTACAATAATCAATACTACAAAAGTAATTATACAACCTCAATTTATATGAAGTTTATAATAAAAACATGAAAAAAATTAAACCTATTTTAGAGAAACATAAAAGATTAAATAATTTTTTTTTAAATATAAAATATATGAAAAAGTAATCAATTTGGATTAATTACAAGATAAAGTAGATAATAATCAAAATAATTATCAAACACTATAATTTTGCAAGGACTAATAAGATAAAATCGATTGAAAAAGTTAAAGTTCTTTTATATATAGAATTGGAAAGAATAAAAATAATTGTGTCATATATTTCATTTGTTCGAGAAATTCATATTGTAAATATTAAATATAAATTTTTCTCTATGAGATTTTTTGGAAAAATAATATATTTAATTTTTTACATGAAAATTTTAGATTATATATCATAGTTTATCATCAAATTTTAAAAAATCATAAATTTATAATAAAAATAAATATATAAAAATATTTTAAGTCTGAAAGAAGTATATTTAACATTGTAAAGTATTTTTTTATAAATTTAAATTGATTTAATTTATATATTGATGTAGTAACAAAAAAAGTATCCCTTTTTTTCTTAGTTTGGGAATAATTAATAATAAATGAGCTTAATGCTGCCTTGATTTAGTGTTGTAATGTGTTTTACACATTCACATTAAGTTTAGGGCCCCTTTTAAACTAAATGGACTTAATTGTGCCTTATCAAGGGTGTTGTAAAGTGTACCTTTACACTTTCACACTAAGTTAGGGCTTTATTAATTAATCGAGCTTAATTTGTCTTAATTGGCCCCTTTAATTCAAATCCAAACCTAATTAAATGTTAATTCTGAGGGATAAAACCCAACATTCATAAATGATATTACACAAAACTTAATTTTAGGTGTGTGTCCTAGGTTAGTGACCTAGGACCCATTCGCCACATGGAAAATTGGTCCTCATTAGTGTTATGCCTTGCATAACCACCCCATCTTTTGCCTTGGCCAAAATGGGTCCCCCTTTTTGAGTTTTTATCTTTGGTTGATTTCAAACAAAGTCTGGAGTCTTTTGCTTCCAACACTTTGTTTTATCTTGGTTTAGTCTGTCGGAATCAGATCCAGAACCAAACCGGGTTCTGAAACTTCTTTCAAAACTCGATCTGATCCCCATCTCGACAATCTTTCTTTTACTCTTTTGTTTTTTGCCTTTATTGGATCTGAAACCGAAATGAGAGTTAAGTTAGTGTTTACTGAAAATTTCAACTTCAAAATCCATCCTGTCTCGGCCTCCGCTTTTCGAACTTTTTCTTTTTGATTAAGTCCTTGTGTCAAGTTTTATTATGTCGGTCTTTTGTTTTACTTTTTGTGTTTGGTTTCATTTTGTCCCTTATTGGCAGACCTGCAATCGGAACGGGAATGAAGTTGGGAAATTCTTTAAGTTTCTAAATCAGTTCTTATCTCGATTCCACTCTTGTCGTTTCTTGGTCGATTGACTTTTTGACTGAAGTCGCATTGCAGTGAAGTGTTTGTTCTCTTCCAGTTCTGACCTCACCCAAATGCATTTAATGCATTAATGACAGCTGCCATGTGTAGGTAGAAGCTCGGATTTTTACCTTCATTAAGGACTAAACGCATTATTATTATCATTGTTAAAGAATCAAAGAGTGAGGAAGAGCAATTGCGTGGTTCATCTAAGTGAATCAGTTGAAAGAGGAGGAGATATTTCTTGTGAATTTGTTTAGAAGGTTAGCCAGGTTTTGCATTCGAGGTAGGGTTTCTATTCTCGTTTCTTTTAGTTATTTTCCTTCATGTTTTCGATTTGGGTTTGTTTGATTTAAATCTTTGGGGGCAAGTTCGCGGATTTGGTTGGTTGGTGTGCTTGTTTTCTTTCTTTCTTTATTTGTTGTTCATGATTTCATGTTATGCTTGTGTTTCCAATTTTTATAGTGAAAGAAGGCATGGTCGCTTTCGCATTTTGTCGTGATTGCATCATGTTGCATTAGGTTTTAAATGCGTAGGTTTAATTAGGGTTTCCACAGTGAGGTTGATTAGATCTAGGTTTTTACAGTGAGTTAGGGTTGGTAGAATCTATTTTTTTACTTAGGATTTCATTTGCGCATTCGTTTGGATAAATTAGGAAGGGTTGAATCCGTGCCCTAGTTTTTATATCAGATTTTCTAGATTAGGGTTTCGTGTGTTTCTGAGATCACATTTAAAATTTTAAATATGATGCCCTAAAAAAAAAATGCAGTTGTCCCCCACGGTCATATGGGCATGGTCTTTTCTTTATATATTTTAAGCCTCGTTTTCATATGACCTTAGTCTTTAATCATGGAGTTAAGCATTAAAATGGATAAAAATTGTGATGACGTCATGATCAACGTAGTCGAAAGCAGGATTAGAATTGATTTAGGTTTTGTTGGATGTATTTTATGCTGGGTGTCAATTCCATTTTCCATCCCATCTCCGACTCTGCTTATAGTGAGGACTTTTTACTTCATAGAGTTAACCTTGGCGGAAGCGGAACCAGATTCGAAACATAATATATAAACAGAAAATCTAAAGGAAATTGAATCAGTTTTTATTTCGGTTTCGGTTCCAATCACTATTTCATTTCCGACTCCGAGTCCGCTTCTTGTTAGTAGAGTTACCATTCCAATTCTACTTTCGATGTATATTTGAAAGGTATGATTTTAAAGATATATTCTAAGATGTTTCATTCAGGGATCTAACTAGAGATTTTGTTGCAGGAAAGCTAAGAGGATGTTAGGGACCTCAGGAGAAGCTTCTCAAAGAAACCGGCTTGCAAGAACATCAAAGGCAGTACCTAAACCAAAGAAGATCAAGCCTGAACAATTGCCTTATACTTTGAGGTATAATCACAGGAGTCCTGTTGTGAAAGTAAGCAAAGTGGAATTAGATTGGTTAGACATCACCGACACAAATCTGGGCCAGTACAATTTTGAGGAGCTATATGTAGAAACCTTTGTGGAACGGGAAGGTGTAACAGGAAGGACAAAAAGAATTATTGATTCTAGCTTGGCCCATATCACTTTGTTTCCTTTATCAATCCAATGCCCAAAGTTGATCTTGAAAATAGCCAATGCTTATAATCCTGCTACCAGACAGTGCATGGATTCACAAAACAATGTGATTATTGATCTCACTCCTCAAGCATTGTAGAGTATATTCAATGTCCCAGATCCTAATAACTTGGTGCAGTTGGATGAGGCAGAGGCTTTGGAGAAATATAGTAATTATAAAGAATCCAATAAATCTCATTTAAACAAAAAGTGGTTGAAAACAGAGAATAAATCGCTAGCCAAGCTTACAGATCAACCAAAGAGGGCAGATTTCTATAAGGAGGTATCAGATTTAATCATGATGTTGTCTAGGGTTTTTGGGAAGAGAGATACATTTCGTTTCAAGGATTGGATGTTTCCTTTTATCCAGAAAATTTTACATGGCACTCATCAGTTTGATTGGTCGATGATTGTATCAAATGCTATTCATGATCAACTAACCAACATTCGGGAGACTAAATGCTTCTCTATGACTTCTTATATTGTGTATGTAGTAGCAAGGTTGGGTATCTTCCCAAGTTTAAATAGAGTAGGGATAATGGGAGTCTTGGATGGACAGAAGAAAGTGTGGGAGCACTATAACCAGCTGTCTCTTCAGGTTGCTGAGACTTAGTTCAAAAGAGTCAATGATGCATTCATATATGTAGTCATTAACCAATTAAATGGATATGCAGGGTACAGATTGAGTCAAGAAGCCATGGCATTCATTGCTGAATGGGGATGTTGGTGCATTCAATACCCCAAGTTTACATATTTCAAGTTAGCTGGTTTTGAAGGCCATCCACATTTGCTTCCAAGGTGTTGCAATAAGAGGATAGTATTGATGGAGTTTGTATATCAAGCTCTTGGAGTTAATGTTCGATTTGGTTTAAAACATAAGACAGGATGTCACAAGTTTCCCATGAAGTTGGTTGAGTATAGCTGTCAACATTTGGTAGGAGCAAAGGTGGTTTGCAGTGAGTTGATATAGTTGAAGTTGGGTTTATACATAGCTCATAAGTATTTTGACCCTAAGGGTAAGATGCATGCCTTGTTGCCTTTTGTGTTTGACAAGCATTTCAATTTGTTAGAATATTTCTGGAGTGACCAGCAAGATGAGTATGACTTGAGGAAAAATAATTATGAAAGATTACCTATTGCACTCATGTCAAAATTTGGAGTTAAAAATGACATTCCTGACACTTTGGTGGGTGATGGAGTTGTATTGGATCCGTCTTATGAGGCTTTAAACATAGGAACTAAGAGCTTGGATCCAATTGACTGGGACAGTGAGGAAACTATTGACATAAAGCAGATAGGAAGAATAGTCTTGGATAGAAGTGTCCACTAGTTGATGTTAAGAACCAAATCTCCTCAAGAACCAACTCCTAAAAAGGGGAAAGGGTATAGGAGAATCAAAAGGAAGACACCTCCCAAAGAGCCTTTGGAGTTCTTTCCCCCAGACATTGAAGAGATAGAACTTGAAGCAGTAGGAGATGAAGTGGAAACACAAGAAGGGCAGGTGCAAATAGGATCGACTATTTCAACACCTACATTAGGTGAATCTTCCACACAAGTACCACTTGTAAAGTAGCAGAGTGAAGAAGTTCAAAAGGGGGCTCTTCATAGTATGGCTGAAACTACAAAGGGAAAATAAGTGGAGAGGGAAATTCTGGATGTTGGAACGGATTCAAAGGAGACTGTGTCAGAGAAGGATTTGCAAGAGAATATGCCTCTAGAGGAGGATGTTGAATAGGTAATGACACAAGAGGAGCAATGGGAATTGTTTGAAGAAGTTAGAAAGAATGTTGAGGCAAAAGCTAAGAAAATAGAAAAGCAAAATGTCATGGATGCCGAAACTGATTCCATATTACAGCAGCAACAAATTGAAGCAAAGTCAAGAGTTGATGAAGTAGAGAGACAGAAAAGGCAACAAGAACATGAACTTAAGGTTAAAGAAGAAAATAATAAGTTAGAGCTGATACAAAAGATTCATGACCTTGAGGAAGAGAAGGCAAGACATCGAAGGGAGAAAGAAGTCTTGGAGGCCAAGTTGAAACGTGTTGAGGAAGCTCGCCAAAAAGAAGAAGAAGCAAAGGCAGAAAAGTTTAAGGCTTTAGAGGCAGAAAGACTAGAGAAAGAAAGATTAGAAGCTCTAGAGAAAGAGAAATTGGATAAGGAAAAACTGGAAAAGGAAAGAATAGAGAAGGATAGATTAGAAAAGGAAAGATTGGAAAGGGAAAAAGTGGAGAGAGATCGATTGGAGGAAGAGAGGTTGAAGAAAGAAGAAGATAAAAAGATACAAGAACAAAAGGATAGGGAAGAGGCTGAAAATCTTGTGCAGATGCATGTGGTGCAAAAACAACAAGAGGAACCAAGGGTTGATTCTCAACCCCAGGTAAATGTGCAGCCACCTTCTACTACTACTATTGCTTCTTCTTCCACTGTGATGACTACTGCTCCAAGTGCTCCCACTTCGTTAAAATTGGACCTATAGAAAAGGATAGTAACACCTTCACAACCTCTCAATTGGGAGGATATGATGAAGGAAATTGAACAAGAGAGGCCTAAAAAGAAGGCCAAGATCCTACACTCTACGAGACTCACGGACAAGGGAGAGATTGTTGTTGAGTGTGCCATACCAATGACAGAAAAGGAGGTAGGGGACATGCAGTTAATAGATTATCAATTGAGTACTATCAACTTGGGAAGGCCTACCAGGAATTAGCATATGAATCTCATTGATGTCGTAGCTTCAACAACCAAGTCAAGGATGTTAAAGGATGAATAGAAGAAAGATGAGCTTAAGGCTCAGTTGGATCAATTGCATTCCTTTTTGAAAAGTGTCTCCTCTCTGAGATCACAATAAGTAATGGCTATTGAGACTCCAATTTTGTTAAGCAAAAAGGAGGTAGATGATTTAGTGCAGGTAAGAGGCAAAGCGGAGATGGTAGACAGATGGGTTGACAAGTTGAATCGAGAAGTAGGTGAATTTTTGGTCGAGGGTTTTGAGGTTTACAAAGGCACCAAAGAGTTGATAAGAGAAATGCATCAATATATTGAAGCATCGGAGAAACAAGAAGAGGAGTATAAAGAGTCTAATCAGAAATTGGAGAAGGTTAGTACATTGCCTTTGACTACTCTTCTTGAATAGTCAATACTTGAGGAGGATAATAAAATTTTTATGGAAAATACCTCTCGTATACTCCGATTTAGAACATATTTCTTGTGTAAGCATAGGAATGAGGTCTAAGATGTTGTTAATAATCTAACTGAACAGTTTGAGGAGTTGGAGGCGGTCATTGCTATCATAGTAGATGTTAATGTATTAACAAAGGAAGGCATGCCTTTGAGTCAAATAAAAGAGAAATGGGATGAAAGGTTTAGAGGACTCATGCAAAAAGGAGATGATGGTGAAGATTCGATGATAGATCGACTAATGGATGTCAAAGAAGAGATAAAAGTTGCTAGAAGAGAGTTGAAAAAGATAAAAGGTATGAGAGGGTTTGCTATAGTAGAATTAGAGCAAATTAAATTTGAAGACAGTTGGGTTGATGGGCCAGAATTAGATGTATTACAACAAGTCTTTGCTAGTTATGATGAGTTCATTGCAGACCCAGCCTCACATGCATAAATCTCTTGCATGCATGACTTTCTTCTTCTTTGCATGTTGCATGTAGCACTGACTGTTTTTGAAGTGCATGCCATTTTTTCTATTCTCCAATTTAACTAAATGTCTAATGTAAGAACTCAAGATGAAATTAATCTAAGCTTCCAAGAAATTTTTTGTTCCTAAAAGGGTGGGTGACTTAAAATAGAAGTGGAGTTCGAATTTTGTATATCTATAAATACCCTTTGGGTATCATATTATAAAGGTCGGCTAATAGAGAATAGAATTGGCTTACCTAATATTAGGAGATAGAATTTTGTAGTGATTTACTGAGATACATTGTTGGATACTTTACAGTTAAATAAATTATAGGTTTACACAATATGGTGTTAGAATTGAATTTTACTTGATAAGGCTAATAAGTTATAATCTATCTGGATGCCGGTGATTGTGCTGAAGCATGATTGTTTCTTATGTGATGAAATTCATTAGAAGAAACCGGTTTTAAAGATTATCTTGTTAGATTGTCATTGGATTAAATTTGTTGAAGTCTGTTGATCTATGATCTTGGCAATGAATGAATGTGTATTCTTTTAAAATCTTTGAAGTAGTTGTGATAGGCGAATTAAAATAAGCACCTTAGATGCATACAATGGTATAGATTATTCTGTGAATTGTATCATGCTTTGGTTTTCTTGATCTGATTGGAAAACATTCATTGTTGAAGATATATGTCCGGATGATAGATGAGTTTTGTTCATGTTTACTGGTTTCCCCTTTGATCTATTGTTTTCTTTTGTTTGAAACCCCTTTGATTTACTAAAAATAATTCGGTAAGAATGAGTTATTGCTTATATTCTTTATTACCAGCACAGGCCCCTTGAACATTATAGTTGCATGAACTGATTGAGTGACACCAGATAGTTGAGAACCAACTACTAGGACCTTGGGAGTTAGGCTACTATATGTTGTCTTTCTTTTTTAGGAGAAATAGAGTAGAAATATTATGTTTTAACTTTGTTAACAATTAGGTTCTAGGACCTTATTTTTACATGATATTTCACATTTATCGAAGTGTGTCCTAGGTGAGTGACCTAGGACCCATTGACCACATGAAAAATAGGTCCTCACTTATACCTAATACCCCTCTTTGAAATATGTTTTTGGCAGTATTTTAATGATTTCAAATCTAAGATTTGATGTTGGCTTGTGATATTTGAATTTCGAGAATTAATGATAAGATATGTATAAATACAAGGTTATTTCACTTAGTTTCACCTAGAATTTTTATGCAAGCATCCTAATAGCAATTTTTTGAGATCAAGAGCATTCAAGAGAATTCCTAAGGCATTCAAGGGCAGATTTGTAGAAGCATATTGCAACAATCAAGATTATAATTGTCATGTCAAAGATGGATTGCTTCATGCATGTTGTTGAGCTAATGTGTTGATGTAGGATTCAAGATCTCTGAAGCATATTCAAGGCATTGTTTCTAATCAAAATTCATGATCAAGATCTACATTCATTGAGGCAACTTCATGCTAGTTTTCAGATTTATCCAAGGTTCAAATAAGGTGTGGTGAGTTATAACATTGTTTCATTTCAAGGTTTAATTACCAAAATGGGGTTTGACCAAGAAAAACTCTTATTCTCTAACAAAAAAACATTTGTCCCTCCTTCGATGTGTGATTACAAATTTTAGGTTGAAGATCTTTTTGAGAGAAAAATTGCAAAAGTTGTCAAAGTTGCTAAGAAAGTTGCCAAATCATAGAAACTAAGCTACATGTTTTATTTTTGGCTTTTTGGCAGTGCCCAAATAGGATCTGGGTTTGCAGATTGAGAAGAATAGAATCGAGAAACACATTTTCCAAAGCCTTAGCCAAGACGCATTCACCATAGGGAAAATGAGTCCTCAACGAGGTCCAAAAAATCACTTTTTGCAATAGGTACACAACATTTAACTCTCTTAAAACTTATCTTTTTACTGGTCTTTGGGTTAGATTTGATTTATGTAACTCGTTTACACATTATTGCTTACATATCAAGAATGAAATATAGAAGAATAGGAGGTTTTTCATCTTGATTCCATTTTGGTGAACCCCATTTTTAAATGTTTCAATTGACATTTACAAAATATTATACATGAGTTTGAAAATGGATCGCTACCACAATTTGGAAAATGATCAAAGTTAGAGTATAATAAGGTAAGGCATAAGAGGTGTTTATAGAATTTGGGAAGGCAATAGTTCATATTTTGAAATAAATTCAGTAACAGATTATGGGATAAAGGGAGGGAGAGGAAAGGAAGGACCACTTTTATAAATTCATGGATGATTAAAGAAAGGAGTAACAAATAAATGAAGGTTAAGGGAGGGAGAGAAAAGGAAGGGCCACTTTTGTAGGTTCACGTATGATTAAAGAAAGGAGTAGAAAATAAGGCACACCACTTTTTGAAGGTTTTGAAAATGGGGTTGCAAGATATGTGGGTTTAACCTTGGGGAAAACTTTGTGGTTAAGCACACTTGAGCTAGAGTAGTACAGGGATGTGTGACCTCCTGGAAAGGCCTGGTGCTTCACCTCTATGAGCATCACCTAGATGAAATGAGTGCTAAGTGGAGCATTCACTATCAAGAGAGATGGGTTCTTATGAACCACTACTCATGAAAAATGGGTCAATGAGTTTGACTCGTAAAACTACACGGTTGAATCCTGATAACAATATCATAATTTAGCGTGTTGGGGAAAATACCTCTATCAATTGATGAGCTAAAGGGGATCTATAATGAATGGTTCATAAGGTATAACACTTTTTGAATCTTTTTCAAATGGGGTTGCAAGCTAAGTGGGCTTAACAATAGGGAAAAATCTATGATTAAGAACACTTGAGCTGAAGTAGCACTCGGATGGGTGACCTCCCAGGAAAGACTAGTGCTTCACCTCTCTAAGCATCACCTAGATAAAATGAGTGTTAAGTGGATCATTAACTATCAAGAGAGATGGGTTCTTGTGAACCACTACTCATGAAACATGGGTCAATGAGTTTGACTCATAAAACTATATGGTTGAATCTTGATAGCAATATCACAATTTGGCACATTGTGGAAAATACCTCTTACTTATCAAATGATGAGCTAAAGGGGCTCTATAATGAATGGTCGATAAGGCACAACACTTTTTGAAGGTTTTACAAATGGGGATGCAAGCTAAGTGGGCTTAACCTTGGGGAAAATTCTATGGTTAAGCACACTTGAGCAAGAGTAGTATTGGGATGGGTGACCTCTTGGGAAGGCCTAGTGTTTCACCTCTATGAGCATCACCTAGATTCAATGAGTGATAAGTGGACCATTCACTATGAAGAGAGATGGGTTCTTGTGAACCACTACTCATGAAACATGGGTGAATGAGTTTGACTCATAAAACTACATGATTGAATCTTGATAGCAATATCACAATTCGACACATTGTGGAAAATACTCTTATCAAATAAATGAAGATCAAGATAAATCAAGAGAAGGGAATGAAGTTCCAAAGCACAAGTACTCAATCAAATTAGATCGATCAAATAATTCTTGGAAAATGGAAAATCAAATTTAGGAAAAGTTGAATATCCCAGTCTCGCCCAAAATATGATTTAAATAAAAAGCTCATGTGAATGTGTCATTTATTGAATTAGGTCAAGCCCTCAAAATCTTAATTTTTGTGACCAAAGAAAGTAGAATCTTGTTGCGAATTAGGAAAAAACAAAAAAAAAAATATGCTCGACCTTGAAAACACAATTTTGTATTTGAAAGGGACAACCTTATTCATGAAATAGGCAATTTTTTAGCCAGTTTGGGATAAATTTTATAATTGGTGATTATCAAATTGGGTTTAAATAGTAAAAATTAGAAACTTTTTTAAAGTTTATTTTCTTCTTGATTACAAAACTAGGGAGGAGAAAGAGAAAATTTTGAATGATAGATCTTGGCTAATGGATGGAGTAGGTTTCTACTTCAAGGATTCAGAGCCAAATTTTGACCTAGTATATCATCACGTAGATATTAATTCAATGTGGTTTAGGATTTACAATTTTCTTTCAGATTATTGGTCCAAGGTCACTTTGAAGGAGATTGGGAATTGTTTGGGATCCTTTTTTATTGTTGATGAAATAATTGAAAAGAAATTTTCATGTATTTGTGCTCACATATGTGTAATTTTAAATTTAATAGAGGTAATTTCAGAGAAAATAGAATTAAAACTAATAAAGGGTCTTGGTTACCAAATATTAAGGTGGAAGGATCCCAAACCCTAAACTAAAAATAGAAATCACTAAGAGGTATGGAAGTTGTGGAGATAATATATCCAAGGATTCTTATGGGAGTAGACTCTTGTTGCTATAGGTCAATGAGATCTCATCCATGGACTCAGTTGAAAGGTGGACTAAAAAGAATATTTAGGAGTTTAGAGGCCTCCATTTTTCCAGAAAGACTTAGGAACATCAAAGATAAAAAAAAATAGCATCAAAATGGATCTTGACCTTTTTAAGAACAATTTTTTTTGTTAAAGTTCCTAATTATTCTAAGGATAAAGAAGCTATCCCAACCAAAGCCATTATGGAGAATACATAGGAAAGGATAGAAAGAAAAAAAATGAATCTCATCAAATTCATGATATTTTTGAAGAAAAACTTATGTCTCCAAAAGTTATGAAGTCAAAAGAGATTTTAGAAGGAAAAATTGGGCTAATGTTTCTTGAAGGCCTCTTAGAGTTAGATGGTATTAAAGTCCTTGTTAGAGATGTAAAGGATGAAATAAATTCTTTGAAAAAGAGAGGCATAAGCCATTCTACTTCAAAATTTTAGAATCCTGATAATGGAGAACATAAGAAGAAAGGAAGGAAGTTGGCAAAGGAACTTTTATCCTTGGAAGGGGAAACAAATGGGTAGCTAAAAAAAATTGATGTGGAGATCTGGAAAGGGAATCCCCCTTCATAGTGAGTAATGGAGATCACATAATGGAACATTAGGGGTCTCGAGGACCATAATATAAAGTTATTAATTAAGTGATATATGGAATCCAATTTAGATATGTTTTTAATTCAAAAAAAAAAAACTTAATTCCAAAGTTTTAGAGATCATGAGTTTCAATAGAAAAGATGAAAAGAATTATTTCTGAAGTTAGACGGTGCTTCGAGGGGATTGGATACCTTCTTATTTCCTTCCTCAATTTGCATGGATTCAATTGGAAGCTCAAATAATTGGATGGTAAGTAAAGTTACTTTCTTATCCTCTAAAATTCATTTTTTATTAATGTTTATGGTATGTCCATTAGCTTCAAGAAAAAGCTAGTATGGGATGAGATTGCATTGATCATTAATGCATTCTCAATTTTTTTATTTATCCTTGGGGTGGATTCTAATGTGATTTTAAATGATGAATATGAGTTAGGAATGGTGAGGAAGCGATGCCAATCCAAAATATATTTTTTATATTTTATCTCAAATAATAACTTGCAAGATATTTTGTCCTCAAATGGAAAATATACCTAGAAAAACTATATAATGGGCTTTAATAACATAGTAGAGAGGCTTGTAAAATCCCTTTTTGTCGGATTGGTCTCCTTCCCCAGAACTTTTGATTTTAGTATATTTCCTATTTTAGGTTTGGATCACTTTCTCATTCAACTCTCAATTAGAGAACTTAAACTAGATATATGCTCATTAAATTTGAGAAAATATGGATGAGAGATAAGGATTTCCTTCCCAATATTGAAATTTTGTGGCAATCGCAACATCAAAGAGGCACATTAATTTTCTCTTTGGTCTCAAAACTCAAACTCATTAAGAAAAAATTAAAAATCTAGAATAAAGTTAATTTAAAAAATATCTTTGAGGATAAGAAAATGATAGAATAGGAGAAAAATAGTCTCAATGAAGTGGTTTGCAGAAAGATATGAACAATTATATTTATATGAAAGCTAATAGGGAATTATGTTGAGTTTTTGGTTCAGGAAAAGAGATTTTGGAGGTAAAAATTTAGGGAGGTTTGGTTTAAATGTGGAGACAAAAACTCTAAAATTTTCTATAATTCCACTAAGGTTAGAAGGATTTTTAATCAAATTGGAAGAATTAATAATGAAAGGAGTGAAATAATAGAGGATGAAAATAGAATAAAAAAAGAAGCCATGTTGATTAATGTCAAATATTGTTAAACAATTGGGAAGGTTTTGATTTGGTCAATCAAAATTTAATTTTCAAATTCATTCCAAAACTTGTCAAATGAATAACAAAATGTGGGCCTTTGTAGTCCTTTCACTAAGCAAGAGATAGAGATAATAGTTATACAACTTCATCCAAATAAATCCCTTGGGTCAAAGATGGAGTTTTGGTTTTTTTTTCCATAAATTTTGGCACATTGTGGGAAAGTATGTTTGGGATGCAGTGGAGGAATCCTAGAATAGAGGAACACTTTTGAAGAATATTAATTATAATTTTATTACCCTTATTCCAAAAAATGAATATTCTCTAAGCTCCGATGACTTCAAGTTGATTTATTTGTGTAAAATAGTTTATTAAATTTTCTCTTAAGTCATTGTGAATAGGTTGAAATTTCTTCTTCCTTATATAATTATTGAAGAGAAAAGTGAATTTTTTTTCTAAAGATTGATCTTGGATGGAATTATTATGGCTCAAGAAATGATCCATTCAGCTCAATTAGCCAAAAAAGTTACATGATTTTAAAATTTGATATTAAAAAGGCCTATGATAGGGTAGATTGGAGGATTTTAATTAAGGTGATGAAAGATTTTGGTTTCAACAAATAATGGTTGGACTTGACTTTCAATCTTTTTGCTAACCCAATATTTTTATCACTTGCAAATGAAATTCCTCATGGTTTATTTGAAGTTTCTCATGGGCTTCATTAAGCAGATCTTCTCTTCCATTTCTTCTTTAGCATAATGGTTGATTTTTTTATAATATTTTATGAAATGGTTACTAAGAAAGGGATTTGGGAAGGGATTATGGTGATAAAGAATGTTCCTACTATCACTCATCAATGTTTTATTGATGACACAATGTTATTTGGGGTGTAAAAAAAGAGAGGAAAATATCATTAAGTACACTCTTAATCTTTACTTTAAGGCCTATAGTCAAATTAGTAATTCAATCAAATCTAAAGTCTATTTCTTCTTCATGGAGAGAAAAATATAAATGGAAATTCTAAAAATTTAGATTTTAGGGGAAGGTGTGTTACCAAATAAGTATCTGGACTTCCCACTTTTCAAAGCTAGGTTTTTTTCTTGAATTTTGGATTTGTTGTTGTATCTATGCTCCAAGAAAATCATGTCTTGGAAAGGTAAATGGATCTCATGGGATAGAATGATTATTATGCTAAAGGCGGTCATTTTCATAATCCCTATCTTTCAAATGTCTTATATGAAGTTTCCTACGACTGTTAGACAAAAAATGGAACATTATTTTGGAAAAATTCATTTGATGGTAAAAAAATCTCATTGATTTCTTGGAGATTGTTTGTAAAGAAAAAGTTTTTGGAGTTGTCTTGAGAAATCAAATAACACAAAATAAGGTTCTTGGAGCTAAAATGATTTGGAGTCACTTCTCCAAGCCTAATCTCAAATAGCCAAGGATATTATAAAATGAGTATCTAGATTCCCATGACAATTCTAGAATTTTAACCACATCTAAACCTCCTCATGGTTCAATTCTATCGAATTTCCTATTTTCCTACAAGACTATCATAATTGATCACTTCACTTGGGAATTTTGTGATGGGAAGAAAGCTTAGTTTTGGGATGACTCATGGAATTATTTCTTCGTATTAGAGGATATTGCAGACATTAGAAAATTTCTAATTGGATTATATCTCAAAAATGTGGTTATTTATGACAAATTATGTGGAGCCAATCACTAAACGTGGCATCAAAAGCTAGGAGAGGAAGAGTGTTTCGGATATGGCTATGCTAGAGAATGAGATGAGGACACTACAAGAGATATTGAATGAAATAAGGATATGGATTGTGAATGGAGATTATTTAATTAGATGAAATTGATCTAGGTTTAGGAGGTACTCTATAAAAATTAGCTATAATATGCTAGAAACTTGTGAGGCAGAAATTGAGCTTCTAGTTTATTTATGTTCGAACAAGGTTTACCTCTTCTAAGCTAGACTATTTTCTCTATTTTCTTTACAAAAAATATCCTTACAACTAATAGGTTTGTGAGGTTGGATTACTCTGGGCCCTCTCGTTTCATGTTATGCAAATCTAATGAAGAATCAACTAATCACCTTTTGTTGGTCCATGTTTCCTTACTTAAGAGTGTTGGTAAAGGATATGTGCCAAGATGGGTGGATAAGTGCCTTTGTTAATGGAATTCTTAGTCTTTTCAAGATGAGGCATGTTTTGATGAAACATTCATTCTTTTTGTGCATGTAGATCAGTAGTCCCTCTATCTTGATTTAGGAAATATGGAAGGAAAGTACAATTAGAGATTTTTTCAAACTAAAGAGTTGTATGTTCTCTGCTTACAAAATAAAATATAAATAGCTATTGTTGAGGTGGTCAATAATCAAATAAAAAAAAGTTAACATGTTCATCTTGTTTTAAGGAAATGCGTCATCATGTTGATCATAATTGGTTTAATAACATAGATACTCTAATTGGATTAGTTTGTGGGTCATGACAGATTTCTTTCTTGGATAAAATTTCTAGGCAAATATTGAGATGTGTTTTCAAAATGTGTAATGGATTGTTGTTGTTTGTTGTTCAAAGGATCTTAGGAGACTAACTCATAGAATATGATCGTAGATATAGAGTTAAATTGAATATATTCTCCATGTTTGTGGCTACTTTATTGGAAATTGGGTAGTCCAAAGAAATTATAAGATCAATGGCCTCTTCTCTATCTCGTGTGTACTTCCTTAGTGGTTTGGAGGGCATTTTGGTGGTGGAAAATTATGAAAGGGGCATTCCTCTCCCCTAAAGACTGTTTCCTCTCATAGAGTGGGGAATATTTGGTGCCCTTTTATTTCCACCACCCCACCATTGTTGGAGGTTTGTATGTGAAAGAAAGCTTCAAAGGAGTTATATTTTATGCAGTGGGTGATGGGGGTTGTTACCACTAAAGATGTTTCTTGGATCAATTGTCTCATTTTGGATAGCTTAGAGGATGTTGTTGATGATCAAGGTTATTGAAATTTATTGTGTTTCTTCCAATTTAAATCTAGTTTATTAGGGTAGTTCTAGTGGTCTTCTACTATATGTTGTATATGTTACTCCAAGGTATTTGTATATGTAACGTAGTTTTCTTGGACTAAGCCGATATGACCTAGTCATGTAAAAACTTTTCTTTTTTGTTATAAATATAAATGAGAGCAATCCCCATGATTGTAGTTTACCTATTAAAAAAATATTTATAGAAAATTAAATTTGATTTATGAAACTCAAACAAATTTATTATAAAAATGATAAAAAAAAGTATAACAATACATTCCAACAAAATTATAAAACAAAAAATAAACAATATAATATAAAAGCATAAACTAAAAATGACCTTTAATAAACATCAGATCATAAAAATCACTAAATTTATAACACAAAACTACAATACAAATTTAAAAATTAACCAAAATATTTATTTTTACTAAAAATAAAAATAATCAATTTAATAATAAAATACCTTGCAAATTTTAAAAAATATTTCTACAAATATCATATTTTAATTATAAAAATATCTAAAATATTAGGTAGATATTCCACTCTTCTAGAAAAAATATGAGGGACAGTATTAATTTATATATTTTAAACTACAAAACTATTTCTACACTATAACTCGTGGGAGAATACTAGTTCAAATAAGACATAAACTAGCAATTGCACCTTGGGGTGCAATGGGTACGCAGAAGACTAAAAATTGCCCTCTTTTCAAAATCCCATTTCACGTATCAAAACTCAAAGTAATTTTTTAAAGTTATGATAAATAATAAAATCAAAATGCATAGCCTCCCCAATCATCCACGGCCCAAAACATCCCTGCAATTTCAAAACTCAATATAATCAATTTCAAAGCAAAGGGTCGATGCATGGAAGATAATATTAGATAACAAACAAACAAAAAATACAACATTATGCACAAGACGGAAAATCAGGCAATAAACTGCATAGTCGTAAGCGCGAGCGGCCTCTTCAGGGGTATCGTAAGACCCCAGCCAAATTTTGGCTTGGGATTTGGGAATTCTCACTTCCGAAACCCATTTCGCCCATTTTATCTTACTACTTCAAACCAGGGCAAGTGACTTACTGATTCTGCACAAATTATGACTTTATGTCAATGATGGCAAGGAGAAAAATGAGCATAGTTTGCAGGAACAATATTACGAAGCCCCAATGAAGCAATTTTTTCTGTAAAAAAAAGCAAATCGATTCGCTGCATACAAACAACATCAAAATTAAAATTAAAATTAACACTGATTTCATTTTAATTTGAGAAAAAAGAATGACGCTGTTGAAATATAAAATTGATGCTGGTGAAAAAAATAAAAGATGTTCTAGCAAAATATATTTCAGAATATAAATTTTTGAAGCGCACCTAAAAGAAAAATGGTTGGTAAGCCACACAAACTTCCTCCAGGGTTGCTAGTAAAAGCAATGGAGGGTTAGCAACCATTGACATCCTAAAACAAAAAAAGATACGAATGAGTAAATTAATCTTTAGGGTTTTAAACTTAACCAAGAGAAAGGGCATCCACAAACTATACCTCACAACGAAGACAGACTCTCAAAAGAGCTTTGTAAGTTGTTGTGGCCTACGAGTGTGTTCTTCAGCTTGAGAGATCAGAAAGGTCAACGTTCTATGTAGGGTTTGTGCACCATTCAGAAACCCTACAAGATTATGCGCAAATTGTATCTTGTTGTCAATGATGCCATTGAGAGAAAATGGACAGAGAAACCCTACCACAATAGAAATTTGCAACCTCCGCCATTTCTACACAGCTTCAAACCCTAATGCACAATACATAGCTTCACTCCTCGCCTAGCAAGCCTCACTATTTAGGGTTTGCAAAAATATCATCTCAATGCATTAATTCAATCTGGACACCCCACTTGCAGATAGCATTATTCGTAGTAAATGTGAGCCGCACCCGTATAGAATGCAACTTGCATACGAGACAACCACAAAATGGCCAAAAAATGATGAACGACTGAAATTACTCACAGCGTAGTCCATTAAATCTGCACCGTTTCGTGTGAAAAGAGGTTCGAAAACCTCAGCGTGGGGACACCTTCGGCATAATAATCAATGAAAAATTAAGGATCTCTCATAATTATATGTTTGGTATTTGTAAATACATTTTTGAAAAGAGTAGCGTCATACATCATATTTAAAAATGCTATTCCATCATCGGTTAATGCGTCAAAATGGACATTCTCAAAATTAAATTTTAAAATATTTTATTTATTTATATTATTTTAAAACTTATAACCTTATCTCTTTTTCAACATTTAGTATAGAATATTCACAATTGCAATTAAGAGATTTATTTAATTAGGTTATATTACTCTTGAAATCCATAAGCTTATCCATACATGGACATTTATTATAGAATATGCATAGCTTCAATGTTAAGTAAAAGTAATAGGAGAAATTTGCAATCAATAAAAAATAAAATATAAAACCAATATAAAATCTAATCGTTGAAAAGAAATAAAAACCTCTTTTTAAAAAATTAAGGAATATAATAAGTAATGCTTATGACCTTAAAAAGTGGCAAAAATGAAGGATAAAAGTACAAGTATATTTTTTTACATTTATAATTATTAATAATAGTGTAATTCAATTTAAATAGCATAAAAAGTTTATTATATGGTTTTTTTTACAATAGTTTAATTCAACGAAGTAGTATAGAGTCTAATTGTTAATTGTCTAATGTCTAATTGTTAATTATCTAATCTAATAAGTATACAAAATATATTGTTTGAATCTTGATATTATAATTATGTACTATTTATTGATAGTGGTAATTTGCTATTAAGAATGATGACACTTGGTACATGTATCAAGACTATAGAGAGCTCAACAAGTACACTATCAAAGATGATTTTCATCTTCCATTTATCGATGGATTACTAGGTGAATTGAATAGAGCTATTTTATATAAAATTTGATCTTAGATCAAGTTTTCACCAGCTTTGAATCAAGAAATAAGATATTCTTATGATAGTATTTAGGACTCACAAGGTTCATTGTGGGTTTCTATTGATGTCATTTGGTATTACTAATGCTCCTTCTACATTTCTTATTTTTATGAGTTATATCTTTAAGTCATTTTTAAGAAGTTTGTATTAGTGCTCTTTGATGCTATATTGGTTTAAAGAAAGACATGGGAAGACCATTTGCACCGTGAAAATCAAGCATTAAAATTTATCAAACAAAGTAAATTTTATGTGTTGGAAAAATGTGCCTCAACCTTGCAATTACATAAATTATTGTTGATACATAAGGTATTGTTCATACGATGATGATAGGGGGTGCGGGGGGTCCCCCCCCCACAAGGGGTTCAGGGGGATCATCCCCTCAATTGGGGGTCCAAGGGCAATGCGCTTCAGCGGGAGATCGGGGGCAATGCCCTTAAAAGGAAATTTATATTTATATTTTATTATTCTAAATATGGACTATTCATCGTTAGGTCTTAGATCTGACAGCATATCTTTTATTAGCTTGACTTGCCTTGGAAGGAAATCCTATTTTATGAGGGCATTGTATTATGAATGTGTATTGTGATGTATTTTTAGAGTCTGATAGTGGTTGTGTTGCCTTTGGATCTCTGGTTGGTGATACTCCTGTGAGAAGCTTACTTTGAAAGTATATTGTGATCTTTGTGATTTCTGAATAATATATTGGGTGGCTTTTGGAGTATGGATTTTTTCTCTCGAAAGGGTTTTCCCCACATAAATCATTATGTTGTGGTATGCATGATATTTATGTTTATTTATGTTTAAGTTTTTTATAACTGTTAAAGATCTGTAAATTTTTTGCATTATCCTCCTCTCAAGATTAGTGTAGGAAGTTGTTCTACTACCTTAGCTTCCTTACAAGTGGTATCAGAGCCTGATCACCTTTGGTTTCAATTGTGGGTTGTTGGGTTTTTTGAACTAATCCATATTTGAGTGGGAGCTTGTGTAGAAGACACTTTGTGATCTTGTTGCAAGAATTTTCAAATGACAAGTTCATCGAGGAGAATAGAGGTGGATAAATTTTTTGAAAATAATTTTTAAATTTGGAAGCTGAAGATGGAGGAATTGTTGATAGATCAAGATCTATGGAATGTTATTGATGAGAATGTTTTAAGGCCTACAAATCCTACTCAAGCTACTCAATATGATGTTATGGACCATAAAGCCAAGGGTCTAATCAGATTGTGCTGATAGAATCTATTTTAATCAATATCCATGAAGAGAACTCTGCACACAAACTATGGATGAAGCTTGGTGAGATGTATCAAGCCAAATCTTTAGTGAAGAAGATTTTCTTGAGGAAGAATTTGTTATCTTTTAGAATGGAAGAGGGTGGAAAAATTACAGACCACCTAGAAGCATTCAATATGTTGGCGGCTCAATTGGCATTAGTTGGTGTCAAAATGGATGAGGAAGAGAAATGTTAGATCCTACTTTGTTCTTTGCCTGATTCATGGGATTCTCTTGTTATGGCTATTACGAGTACTTATGTTATATTGAAGACTGAAGATGTGGTGGGTTCTTTGCTTTTTGAAGAGATGAGGAGGAAGGTATCCATCAGTGCCAAGGAGGCCCTGAATGTTCATGTAAGACCTAAGGAAAGAGGCAAGAAGAATGAGAAGTGTGAAAAATCCAAGTCCAAGGGGAGATCTAAGTCTCCTAGAAATTCCAAAGTTATTTGCTGGAACTATGGTAAGCCTGGACATGTTTGTAAGGACTACAAAGAAGAAAAAGAAAAAAATTGATTCTGATTCCGAATCTGAGAAGGAAGATGGTAACACATTCTTTGTAGCTTTGGTAACTTGTGTAGGTAATGATGCATGATTAATTGAATCAGTTGCATCTTTCCATATGAACTTTAATATAGATTGGTTTTCTGAATATGAAGAATTTAATGGAGGTAAGGTGTACTTGGATGATGATTCTCATTTAAACATTACTGGCCATGGGAAAGTTAAAATCGGGTTTCTTGATGGTAGAATAAAAAGGATTAATGGTGTGTTGCATATCCCTGGTTCAACATGAAATTTGTTATTTATGAGCAAACTAATAGATACAGGTGTGTAGGTAGTATTTTCTAATGTAGGATGCAAGATGGTTAGAGGTGCTATGCTGATTGCTAGAAGTGTTAGATATTGCACATTGTATAAGCTTGATGCATACATTGTTGAGTGTAATAGTACTTCTATGAAAAACAATTTTGTCGAAGAAGTGAGGGTTTCACCTTCAGCAGATGGTCATGGATTTTGGGTACCCAAGGGTGCTCTTTCTTCTGAATCAAATTTACTTGCATAGAAAACTATTATGTCACTAAAGACTTGGCCACATTGGAGAAAAGGGACTAAAGACCTTGAAAAATAAAAACCTTGTTGAAGGGTTATCTGATTGTAATCTTGAATTTGATTTATGTTAGCAATGCATTTGTGGAAAACAAAACCGTGTTCAATTTTACACGAGTTCTCATCAATATTTTGGTGTATTGAATCTTATTCATTCTTATGTGTTTGGTCCTAAAGATGTTCCTTCAATTGGTAAATCCACATATTATGTTTCATTTATTGATGATTACAGTAGAAGGACATGGGTATACTTTCTAAAGAGTAAATCTAAAGTTTTTAGTCGATTTAAAGAATTTAAAGCAATGGTTGAGTTGCAGACTGAAAAGAAAAGAAAATGTTTGAGGACTGATAATGGCGGTGAATTTTTCTCTAATGATTTTGATAGATTATGTAAAAATTATGGTATTCATAGACAAAAGACAACTTCGTACTCTCCATAGCAGAATGGAGTTGTATAAATAATGAACAAGACACTGATGGAGAAGGCTAGGAGTATGTTGAATGGTGCTAGTATAGAACAATTTTTTTGGGCTAATATTGTTGTCACTTCTTGTTACCTGATTAATAGGTCTCCTACATCAGATCTTGTTCATAAGACACCTATAGAGGCATGGTTGGGCCACAAGCCTTCGTTAATACATCTTAGAGTTTTTGGTTGTGAGGAATATGCACATGTGCCAAAGGAGAAGAAAAAAAAGTTGGAGAACAAGGTTGTGAAATGTATCTTCATCGGATACAGTTATGGTGTGAAAGGATACAATCTTTGGGATATTGTATATAAAAGATAATACATATCAGAAGTGTTATTTTATAGAAACTAATCCTTCTTCTGTTAAATTGTAGCCAAACAAAATGAGAAGATGTGATTCAATTTCATTCTACACTTGAAAAAGTTGAATTGAGGCCCATGGATAGAAAAGAAGTTAAAGAGAGCTCATCTAGCTTTGAATCTTTAGAAGAGGAGGAAGAACCTCCAACTCAACTTGTTCGTAGGTCTACAAGGAATAGACAACCACCTAAAAGGTATTCATCTGATGATTGGAGATGTATTTTTGATTTGAATACTAACATGGATGAACCCAGATTGGTAGAAGAGGCATTAGGTATGAATGATGCAGAACCCTGGAAGATTACTATGGATGAAGTAATGACAACTTTGAAAAAGAATGATACATGGTATCTTGTATCACTACCTGAAGGATGAAAACCTACTAGTTGCAAATGGGTGTTTAAGAAAAATATTGGTTCAGATGCAGGCATTGAGAAGTAAAAATCAAGGTTGGTTGCAAAAGGCTACTCTCGAGTTGAGGGTGTTGATTATGGTGAGATATTTTTTCTTGTTGCAAAAATGTCATCCATTAGATTTTTGCTTTCTATTGCTATTGTTTATGATTTAGAGGTTGATAAAATGGATGTGAAAACTACTTTCCTTCATGGTGACTCAGAGGAGTATATTTATATGACATAACCAAAGCACTATGTGGTTAAAGGTAAAAGTAAATTGGTTTACAAATTGAAGAAATCTTTGTATGGTTTAAAATAGAGTCCTAGGTTGTGGTACCAAAAATTTGATACATATGTGTTGAGATTTGGATTTAAGCGTTCTAAATTAGATCATTGTGTTTATTACAAAACTAATGTTTCCTTTTTATTACATTATATGTTGATGATACACTATTTGTTGGTAGAAGGAAAGGTATGTTTTCATAATTGAAATCTCAATTTGCTACTAAATTTGAAATGAAAGACCTGGGTGCATTTAGACACATTCCTAGGATAGAAATTAAAAAAGATAAAGTGAACAAAAATCTATGGCTTGGCCAAAGTAAGTATTGTTAGAGTAATTGGTTATTTACTTTATTAATTAAACAATATTTATTTAATTACTTAAAGTTCCTTTTTATCTCTTTTTACACTTAAGCTAACATTAGGTGCATAATAATTAATTACTTTATTAATTATTATTGTGCAAGTCTAGGGTTTTCCTTTTTAGGGTTTTGACCTATATGTAGTTGAAAACTATCTTTTGTATCATTATTCATTTTACATTTTGGGTGAATACAGAGCTCCACATTCTTGAGAATTTTCTTTGTTGCTTCTCTTTGCTTCTCCTTGTAACAGGTATTCTTTGCTTGCAGAGGTCACTGGGCTTCTATGAAGTTGTATCTTCTCAACTCCAACATGGTATCATAGCTTCAGATCTGCAACTGCTTGTTTTTGTTTTGAGATTTTTGCATTGGAAGCAGATCTAGGGTTCTAAAGTTTTTTTTGGTGGATTCAGCATACTCCTATTTTTGGGTTCACTTTGGGCCCAAACGGACATTGCCATTGGATTCGCAGCACCCAAAAACCCCTAAATCGACTGTCAATTCATTGATTTTGGTTACAGTCGACCAGGGAAGCAAACAAAAATTTGCCTTATAGGCCGTACGGCCCTAGGGCAGGTCGTCCGCAGCAAAAATCGCAAATTTTTTTTTTTTAAAAAAAAAAACCTACAATTTTTTATTTTAGTTTGCACGGCCCGTGCAAATTTTGTCGGCCACCCGCGCCAACCTCCGCCGAGCTCCGAGCTCCGCTGACCCCTGTTGGCCACTTCTTGCATCAGCCCGCGGTCACATTTGTGACCAAGGGCTTCAGACTTACCCCCTGGCCGCCAAACCCCTAGTTGCTGATAGGACTAGGGGCCCTTTTTTTTAGCTGTTGAGGGTCATGGAAGTCTTCTTGAACAAATTGGAGCTGCTTGCACTAAATCGGGTGTAACTTGGGCATTTGAGCTCCGTTTTTCGAATGGAAATAGGCGTTAGAAAGCTGGTTTCGGCACCAATCTAATGGTGTAGGAAATTTTTCAAAATTTTACCAGTCTGGATATTATTTTTCCAGTCAAAGTGAGGTATTCTTTCTTCACTTCCGGGGTGGTAAAAGGTGCAAACGAACTCCGTTTTTCAAACTCGCATAGGCGTTAGAAAGCTCTCAACATGCTCTATTCAGATATGTGATTTATTTTATCATAAATTTCACCAGGTACATGAGAATTTTTTTTAGAGTATTTTTCACTAATGCATTGCTTCCTCTTTCTCAGTTTGTACTAGGGTTTGGGTTTATCTCTTGTGGGGGGTGTTTTTTCTTGCTTTCTATCATTTATATAAAAAAACCAGAACACCAAAACTCTCAAAAAAATCAAACCCTTCTGCATCTTCTGTCTATTCTGAAAGATCACATAATTAAAAAAAATACAAGCAGGTACAGGTGCAGGGTTTCATGGCAGACTCTTCAATTGAGTTACTCACATCACACAACTATCACACTTGGAAGTCTCGCATGATGAGGCTACTCAGGTCACGAGGGTTGTGGTCTTATTCAAATGAGGTTCAACCTTAATTGCAGCGTTCTTTTGAGATTATGCAACACAGGAACAAGATGGATGAAGCTATGGGTTTGCTATGCATGCATGTTTCAGACAGTCTTTTGTTTCACCTTGATGCTTTGCTCACTCCTCGAGCCATGTGGTTGAAGTTTGAGACACTTTTTGGGGCCATTAATGAGTTCTGAACATTACAGATTGAGGCAGAGCTGACTTCACTATTACCTGAATCATTTCCCACTATTGAGAATTTTTTGAACAAGTTCAAAACTATCCGCACTATTTTACAGGGTTGTGGCAAGAATAAGTCAGACACAGAGTGCATTTACTTGATTCTTTCGAAGCTTCGTGGTCCATTTCAGATATTTGCTTCTTCCTTTTATTCCACCATGGATGGTCTGGATGCCAGTTTTACCATGCCTACCTTTGATTTGTTTTGTGAGCGTTTGTCTCGAGAGCAGTCTCACCTTTCTCAGATGGATATGCTCTCAGGATCAAAGAACAAAGCATTGGTTGCTCAATCACCTAAAGGGAAACAAAAGCAAAAACCGAGGCCCAAGAAAGATTTTGCAGGCAGTGAGCATTCCTCCAAACCTCCTCCTAAGTCTGATTCTAAACCACCATTTAATCCAAAACATGGGAAATCTTCGAAGTCTGGTGAGTCTTCCTCCAAGACTAAGGAGAAATCAGGAGACAGTTGCAGCTTTTGTGGCAAGCAAGGACATCTAGTTTCCAGGTGTTGGAAACGATTAGAGGCTTTAGAGGAAGCCATACAGCAGCAACACATCTTCTCACCTCAATCGTTTTCTTCTTCCATAGGGAAAGGCCATGCTCTCACTGCTAGAGCATCGACCAATGGGTCCACTTAGATTTTAGACTCTAGTGCTTCTCACCATATGACTCACACTCAACAATTGGTCACTTCTCTTGCCTCTTGTGGTACTTCACAGATTGCAGTGGGTGAATCTTCATAGCTTTCCGTCTTGGGTTCAGGTTCTATCTCTTTGGATGGGGGCACTCTACAAGATGTTCTGGTTGTTCCTGACATCTCGATGAACCTCTTGTCCGTTTATCAGATTTTCCACACTGGATTTGGTAAGACAGTTGAGTTCTCACCACATGATGTGGTTATTCGGGACCTCCATGACTCTGATTTGGTTGTGGCTACTGGGAGTGTTGATACTGCATCTCATCTTTACAGATTTGATGGATTTGAGCCTTCTGAGGGTATAGGTTCATCTCTTATAGAACATGCAGATTCAGTGAGTAAGCTTTGGCATGAGCATTTGGGCCATGTCAATTACAAATATCTTCAGCAGATGAGTACACAGGCACTTGTTCTTGGTCTTCCACAAATTTTCTGCACTAATGGTGTTTGTCATGGTTGTGTGCTTGGCAAGCATCAGAGGGATCCTTTTCCGAAGGGAAGTGCCACTCGTGCTTTGGCACCCTTGGAGTTGATTCATAGTGACCTCATGTCATTTCCCACTCCTTTTTCTAGGGCCAAGTATGTACTCACATTCATTGATGACTTCTCTAGACGCACATGGGTGTACTTTCTTAAGTACAAGTCTGATGTCTTTGATTCCTTTCGAGTCTTCAAGACATTTGTAGAGAAGCAATTTGGCCTTTCTATTCGGTGAATACATACAGATAATGGGGGGGAGTATGTGAATCAGTCTTTTAGAGATTTTTGCACTGAGCATGGTTTGCAGCATCAGTTTTTTGTTCCCTACACCCCTCAGCAGAATGGTGTTGCTGAGAGAAAGAACAAGACTTTACGGGAGATGGCTAATTATATAATTTAGTCCAGGTCCATGGATTCGTCTTTTTGGGTTGAGGCAGTCAATTGTGCCAGCTATATTCAGAATCGAATGCCTCACAAGGCAATTCGACATATGACTTCTGAGGAGGCTTGGTCTCATGACAAGCCTGATATTTCATCATTTTGAGTATTTGGTAGTGAGGCATGGGCATTTATTCCTGATGCTCAGAGGAGAGCCATGGAGCGGAAGAGTCGACCCCTCATTTTTGTTGGCTATTGTGAGGATGTTAAGGCATACAGGTTGTTTGATCTTGATTCCAGAGAGGTCCTGTTTCGATGGGATGTCCAATTTGATAAGCGCCTTCCTACAGTTGATACCCTGTCTCCAGTGTCTACTTCACTACCTACTCCACCCACTACAACTCTTCAGGATTATTTTGAGGATGATTTTGATGAGGATATTGATGATCCCCCATCTCCACCTCCACTTGCTCCACCTCATAGGCCCAAATGGGCTCGCTTTACTATTGAGGCAGCAGGATTTATGGCCGGTGATCCTTCAGACACTCGTCGCACCCATTCTCATACTACGGGTTCTAGTCTTTTGAGTCATGCCCTTTCAAAGGATCCTCAGAGGTTTTCAGAGGCGACAGGTCACCCTGAGTGGGATAGTGCTATGGAGGAGGAGTATTCTTCTTTGATGAGGAATAGTACATGGGATCTCTATCCTCTTCCTGAGGGCAAAAAGATGGTTCGGTGCCGATGGTTGTATCGTACCAAGTATGCTGCTGATGGTTCTATTAATAAGTACAAAGCACGTCTTGTTGTGAAGGGTTTCTCCTAGGTTGAGGGTATTGATTACTCTAAGATATTTGCCCCTATCGCCAAGATGAATTCTATTCGTTTTGTACTATCACTTGCAGCTTCTAGGGGATGGCCCATTTTTCAGATGGATGTGAAGTGTGCATTCTTGCATGGTGACCTATAGGAGGAGATCTATATGGAGCAGCCTCAGGGATTTGTGCATGATTTTTCTTTGGTTTGCAGACTTCAACGTTCATTATATGGTCTCAAATAGGCCCCTCGGGCTTGGTATGAGAAGATGGACTCTGTTTTGCTCTCCACTGGTTTCACACGCTGTCATTCTGATCCCACGATCTATATTTAGCATCTTGAGGGTGAGATCCTGATTCGTGTGCTATATGTTGATGATCTTCTCATCATAGGTAGCTCATCCTCTATGATTCAACATGCTCAGCTAGCTTTGATGGAGCAGTTTGAGATGACAGATCTCGGCCTTCTGCACTATTTTCTTGGTCTTCAGGTGATTCAGTCTTCAGAGGGGATCTCCATTTACCAGCAGAAGTATTCTCTTGATATGCTTCAGTGCTTTGGCATGCTTGATTACAAGCCTGTCCCCACTCCTTTTTAGTCAGGGGTTGTTTTGACTACTACTTGCCCCACTCCTTCAGTAGATTCTACACTTTACAGGCAGTTGGTTGGCAGTTTGTTGTACCTGACTCACACTCGTTCTGATCTTTCCTTTGCGGTTGGCCTTGTCTCTCAATTCTCCCATGATCCTCATGAGATTCATTGGCAAGCTGCCAAGCATATTTTGAGGTACATTTAGGGCACCACTTCTTATGGCATTCACTATACATTAGAGGATCCTCACATTGTTGGCTACACTGACTCAGATTGGGCTAGTGATGTCAATGATCAGAAGTCTACTTCTGGCTTTGTTTTTTGTCTTGGCTCTGGTCCTATCACATGGTCTTGCAAGAAGCAGACTGCTCATGCATTATCATCTACAGAGGCTGAGTACCGAGCTGCTGTGCTCGCTAGTCAGGAGATTTTGTGGCTTCGTCAGTTGATGACTGAGTTTGGTTTTCCTCCTAATAGTCCCACTATTCTTTGGTGTGACAATTAGAGTGCTATACACATTTATCGTAACCCGGTGGAGCATCAACGAATGAAGCACATTGAGCTTCACATGCATTTCATCAGACAGTTGATTCAGGATGATTCTCTCATCTTGGAGTATATTCCCACTGCTGAGCAGGTTGCAAACATCTTCATGAAACCTTTTGCATCTCCGCGCTATCTTCAGTTGCACTCTATGCTTGGGGTGAAGGAAGTTTTCCTTGGGGGGTCTTTATGAGGCCTTCCTTCCTTCATGTTTCTTTTAGCATGTTCTTTTATCTCTTTTGGAGAGGAGTTTTTTCCCACTGGGTTTTCTCCTTTTCTTCGTTTCATAGAGATTTCTTTGTACTTGGGTACCTGATCTGGCCTTGTTGTCGGAACCCATTGCTTTTGCTTTCAATAGCTTATTCTAGGTTTTAGCTTCTCCCTAAGTCTAGCTTAAGGGGGGGTGTTAAAGTAATTGGTTATTTACTTTATTAATTAAACAATATTTGTTTAATTACTTAAAGTTCCCTTTTATCTCTTTTTACACTTAATCTAACATTAGGTGCATAATAATTAATTACTTTATTAATTATTATTGTGCAAGCCTAGGGTTTTCCATTTTAGGGTTTTGACCTATATGTAGTTGAAAACTATCTTTTGTATCATTATCCATTTTACATTTTGGGTGAATACAGAGCTCCACATTCTTGAGCATTTTCTTTGTTGCTTCTCTTTGCTTCTCCTTGTAACAGGTATTCTTTTCTTGCAAAGGTCACTGGGCTCCTATGAAGTTGTATCTTCTTAACTCCAATAAGTATGTCAATTCAATTTTATAGAGGTTTGATATGTAGGATTGTAGACCATTATGTCTTCCTATTTTAGCTGGAACAAATTTATCTATTTCAGATTGTCCAACATCTCCATCAGAGATGGAGGACATGAGCAGAGTGCCTTACCAGAGTGCAGCTGAAAGCTTGATATATGCTATGGTTTGTATAAGACCAAACATTTCCCAAGCAGCAGGAGTTCTTTCTAGATATATGTCTAATCTTGGTAGAGTTCATTGGGATGCAGTTAAAAGAGTCTTCAATATTTATGCAATATATTAGATTATTCCTTGTGTTATCATAGTAATATGACTGAAGATGTGATTTCCCTTGATGTTCATGGTTATGTGGATTCAGCCTGGGTAGATGATGTTGATATTAGATGTTCCACCAATGCTTATGTGTTTACTTTATTTGGTGGTGCAATTAGTTGGATGAATAAGCAATAGGTAGTGGTTGGTTTGTCCACTACTGAAACTGAGCATATGACATCTACACATGCTTGTAAAAAATCCATTTGGCTTAAGAGATTGTGTTTAGATATTGGAATAAAACAAGGTGTGGTGACAATTTATTGTGATAGTTAGAGTGCAGTATGTCTAGCCAAGAATCTGACATTTCATGCCAGAACCAAGCACATTGATGTACAATATCATTTTGTTAGAGATATGGTCGGAGAAGGCAAGGTGAAAATGGTTAAAGTAGAGACTTTGATTAATGTTGTTGATTCTTTAACTAACCATGTGAGCAAAAAGAAGTTCAGATGGTGTTTAGATTCAACGGGCCTTCTGACCCCCAGTAATTAAGAGATGATGTTTATACACCCTTCCGTTGTATTTGCAAGGTGTTCGACAAGTGAGAGATTTGTTGGGAAAATGTGTCTCAACCTTGAAATTGCATAAGTTATTGTTAATACACGAGGTATTTTATGAGGGTATTGTATTATGGTTGTGTATTGTGATGTATTCTAAGAGCTTGATAGCGGTCGTGTTGCCTCTAGATCTCTAGTTAGTGATACTCCTTTAAGAAGCTTGCTCTGCAAGTATATTGTAATCTTTGTGATTTCTAAATAATATATTGGACGGCTTTTGGAGTGTGGGGTTTTTCTCGCGAAAGGGTTTTCCCCACATAAATCACTATGTTGTGGTATGCATGATATTTATGTTTATTTCTATTTAAGTTTTTGTAATTGTTAAAGATCTATAAAAATTTTGCATTATCCTCCTGTCAAGATTAGTGTAGGAAGTTGTTCTACTACCTTAGCATCCTTGCATTATGTTCAACCTTTCAAGTGTGTTTTTGGTCTCAAAGAGGTGGAGTAATTGAGGCACATAGTGTATCATAAAGGAGTAAAAGGTGGTCCTAAAAAATCAAGGTTGTGATGGAGGGCCTATTCCTAAAATAATTAAGAACTTGAGAGGTTTCCTATGACTCATTAAACATTAACGAATATTTGTGAAGTACTATGGCTACATAGTTACACCCCTCAAGAGATGGTGTGTACCACTCTAGTTAAAAGAAGTATGGCTTTCATTGGAATGAGTTAGATAATACAATATTTGAGAACTAAAGGAGGCTTTGTGTGTCACTCTAGTTCTAGCCACTCTAGACTTCACCAAGGATTTTTTATGGAGTATGACGCTTCAATAAATGGTATAGGAGTAGTTCTAATGTAAAGAGGTAGGCCCATTTCTTTTGAAATTTATTATTTAAAGGGTAAGAATCAACTCAAACCCATTTATGAGAAGGATATACTAACCATTCTTCATATAGTAAAATAGTGGAGGTTATATCTAATGGGTAGACACTTCAAATTTAATATACATCATGATAACCTAAAATATTTTGTAGAGCAATGATTATCCTATGAATTACAATAAAAATGAGTCAACAATATGTTGGACTATGACTTTGAGATTATATATAAGAAGAGGAGAATGTAGTGGTTAATACACTATCTAAGAAGGATAAGAAGTATGCAACATTATTGTATGTCATTTTAATATTACAAATAGATTAGGTTGAAGAAGCCAAAGTAGAGTAGGAAAATTATGTTAGTAGAAAGAATCTCATTCAATATTTGTAAAATGATCCTAGTTGTTTAGATAAGTTTTGTTGGAATGGAGACTCTTTGTGTTATACATAGTTATTATAGTTGTGCAAGAATTTTACCCTCAAACATAAGATTACCAAGGAGCTACATGGTTCTCCAATTATGGTTCATTAAGGATTTTGGAAACATCATAAAATCAAGTAATATTTATTTTAGAAAGGGCTTAAAGGTGATGTTCAAAAATTTATGGTAGAAATTTTGGTATGTCAAAGAAATAAAGGGGATACAATTAAGGCACCTATTATTTTGCAACCCTTAGTTACTCCTACCTAGTGATAGGAAGAGTTATCTATGGATATCATTATATGTCTTCCAAGATCTTAAGGTAAGATCATAATCATGGAAATAGTAGATCATCTCACCAAATATTATCATCTTATTGCATTGTCACATCCTCTTATAGCAAGTATAGTGGTAAAATAATATATGAATAATATACAAAAGTTACATTGTACTCCAATGGTCATTGTCAACAATAGTGATCCTATATTTACTAGTAACTCTTAGATAGATCTATTCTCTTGTTTGGGTACTCATTTGGGTCACAACTCTTTATATCATCCTTAGGTGATATAAATAGGTATTTGAGTCTACTTTGGTATTATCCAAGGTAAAATCGAGGTATATATAGAAAGAAGTGAGTGTTATTTTATCATCATATTTGTGAATCATGTTCTTATTCGATAATTTTGGAGGTTCGCCCCTTTAATTAGCTTATTAGTCTCAAATTTTTGTGGTATATTTACTACTTTATTATTATTTTGTGTAATTTATTTTATTATGAGAGTAGTCTTTTGGGCATAGAAATTTGGTTTTTGTATTAACTTCAAAAAAATTAACCTTTAGTAGCTTGCCCTTGGAATACTAATTTGTTCCTTCCGTGTGTTTTATCCTTGGAAGTTTGGAGTAACATAAGCACTCAAATGTGCAATAGCAGTAAACACGCAAGCCCTTGTCCACATTAAGAATATTGCTACCCATTTATGCCAAGATCCAGAGAGCCATTAACTATTGAAAAAATGAATTTATAGCACTGGAAAGTATTTCTTGAACAATATAACAGGTCTTCATGCCATAGACAACAACAATATAACGGATCTTCATGCCACAAACAACAATTATTTTTTTTATCTCCTATCATATCTTTTGCAAAGAAGACCCTATACACATAATTTGGTCAACATAGTAAATTTATTCTTTAGTATTGGAGCCCAATTCATAAACCTCCATAGGGAAGAGTATAGTTTTATTGAATAGCAATATACAAGGTAACATTTTTGCCCCTTCTTATTTTTATCATATCCCTTTTGTTGTGTTATGTGATTCTTGACTTAATTCTCTTCAATTTTTTGAGGATAAGATTTCTAATCTAACCTCTTTTGAATTCTCTCCAAGTCATCCAAATAAATTTTATATAAATCATGTATGATATCATTTTATCATAAGGCACATCCTTGGATATATTCATAAATGTGTCCAATGTAAAGTAAATAGCATCAAATATTGGATTGTAATGGGCACTCTTAATACTCTTGACTTTTTCTTTGTGTATAAATTTAATGCATTGACATAAGATAAAATAATAGTTTTGTATTATTCGATCCATGGTTACCCAAGTAAAATTTTGAGTTTTATCATATGATGATATTAAATGGCATTAGATTGATAGGTCATTAGGTATGACTCTTAGTTGTAAAATAGTACATCTCAATATGTTAAATAAAATTCAATTAGTCATCATTAATAAAGTCTTAGAATGTGCATATTTTTGATGTCTGATGTGGTTCTGATGTGGTTAGTAAATAGAATTTAGTACATATATTATACTGGTGTGTCAAATTAATTAGTAATTGGGTAGGTAATGTGCATATTAAACTATTATTTATATAATGGACCATAGTAATTATCATATGAGATGTATTTCTTGTAAATATAATCAAGGATGGGTTGAATTAATTTCAACAACCCTACAAAAGCATGTTCATGTGGCATTTCTTCATTTTAAACATTATGTTGTTTGTAGCATTGTGCGCCTCAATGTCATTTGTATGATTAAAAAAGAGGTTTATATGAATTTATCCTATTTATTTATAACTAAAGGATTTTCATTATCATTTACACCTTCAACATTGATCATGTACCATTGTCAAAATTTATAATGAATGATTGAGGACCATGCATGATTGAGTATAATGACCCTTAAATTTGTGAAAGTTACAAAATTCTTGGTCATTGCAATTCTAGGAAGTTTTTTGTTTAGATCTAATAGATGTCTAGGAAGAAGTGTGATTGAATTAGTGCTTAATAAAATTTGAAGTACATCATCCAAGGATGGTTAAATCACAATAATGTGTCTTATTATTGGGAAAACATTGGATTTTCCTAAAATCACACCATGATTGAAATTTTTGTTCATAATTTTATCTATTCTAAAGCTTACATTTTTATATTAGAGCATCATTGAAAAAAAAATTTGGGCAATTTTCTCAAGGAAATTTTAGATTTAATTTGTTGTTATTTTCAATTGATAGTTATTAGATTTGGTAAAAAAATAGATATTTATTGGTTTGAATGGTTTTTTAAAATTGCAAGAATAAACCATTATTGGTCTACTTTATAAAGTTTTCTCTATTTTCTTTCTTGGATATGATTTAGTTTTAATGATTGTACTTAGTTTTTGTATTGTTAATTTTGAAAGTTTTTTAGTGGCTATTGTTTAATTTCAATAATGAAGATTAAGGTTTGTCTTGCATATGTTGGGCTCTTTTTCCTCTAAGATTAATTTTCAAAGTTATTTGTGTGCATATTGGTCATTAATATTTTTGGATAATAAAATATTTAAAATTTTGACATATCATGAGCTTGTTTTTGTGTATTTCATTTTGATTTCTTGTGTGGATATCATTTAGTTTTAACAATTAAAATTTGATTCTTCTTTTTTCTAATGTTGGACTCTTTTATGGAAATTTTATGTAGAAAATAAATCCCTTTTAGACTAATGGATGATAAAAATAGAGATCCCTAATAACCAAATTTCAATCTTTCTTCACCATAAATCATATCCTTTTATAGTGTAAGATTGTTATTTTTTTTCTTTAATGTATATATTAAAATGTTTTATAATATTCCTCTTGCAATGTGAAATTTCTTTGTGAAGTTATGTTTCTAAAATAAATATCTAAATCATTCAATGAGATCTTATTAATTTGCCAAGATATGTTATAATATTCTTTTTTATAGAATAAAGTTCTAAAATCTAGAATTTGTATTGCATATAGTTTGATCCCATGGTATACTTTTAAGAAATGACCTCTTGAAAATTTTATAGAAACATTGACAAATCCAATACAAAGAAGCATAGTATCCTAGGCTATTTTTTCATATTGAAAATCAAATTTTAGAATGGATGGTAAGATCTTGTATTATTTTTTTGCAATTCAATGGCTAAATTTTTCTATTAATATATAATTTTTATGGTGATGAACATCTAAATTTTCTATCAATAAATAAATCTAAAACAAAGATGTTGAAATGGGGTGGGTATAGAAAATAAAAAAATAATCCTTGATAAATTGGGGAGTTTAAGGCCCAAACTTTATATACAATAGTGTGATATGTATCCATCTTAAATAAATAAAAATTATAAATCAAGCCAATTTTATTTTAAGATCAAGGAAATCTATTAGATATGGGTGAATTGGACACTTCTAAAGAACCTGAAAAATGTCAAATCTAGGGGATAAAAATGTCAAAACTAACCAAATGGCGAAAAATAATAACTAAAAAAATTCTTATTTGATACATTCATGTAGAGAGGTAGAGAAGTAGTAGCTAATGTTTTCTTGGTGCAATTACCTTCTAGCCTAATTATATGATTACCTACATACTTTTATGGGTGAGGGTTGATGATACTTTGAGGGGGATGTCTACTATAGTATTGAGTGCTTTTATCATCTTGAAGTACCATGCCACCAGGATTGCCTTATTCTCCAACCATACCACACACAACACTAGTCTTTATGAGACACTATTAAGATATGTTACTGTGTCGCCAAAAAGTGTAGTCTTTGGCACTTTTTCACTCGTTTTGGCCTTTTCCCTTGGATTTTGGCCTTGTTTTACCTTGATTCAGTCTTGAAAGCTTGAAATTCAACAACATTCTAACGGTCTTTTACTAAGGTGTTGTGAAGTGTTGTAATACATTTCCTCACTTTTCTAAGACCCTTTCAACACAATTCACCTAAATAACCCTTCTTTACCCTTTCCAATCCTTGTGAAAAAGTGTTGTAATCCATTTTCACACTATCCTAGGCTTGCCACCCTTAATTTAACCTTTTTCTTATGCTAATTTGTCCCCTTAATGTACTTTTAGGCTCGATTAAAGTGTGTTTCGGGAGGCAAGTCTAATAAACATAATTTAACACCTTTTTATTCTCGACCACCACTTGAATTTTCCCAAGTGGACTAGGTCGCCACTTTGGGCGACCTACTCCCTTTTGGCATAAATATCAAAATTAAAACAATTTCTTAATGAGAATTTGCCTCCAAGACCCTAGTGTCGGCCTATCATGTTGCATTTCGGGAAAATTAGGGTTTATCTTGTATAAATTAGGGTTTTCACCTTCATTTTTCCTCCTCCTTAGCTCATTTTCTCTCTTCTTCCACATAACTCCAACTCTTGCATCTTCATAAGTACTCTTGCACTCAAGCTTCCCAAGCAAGCAATCAAGCACAAGGCATCTCAAGAAATCTCCATTGGAGTTGACTCTTGCATGTTGCAGACATCTTCATCAAAGGATTTGGTAAGTGTTTATATTTTATTTGTCATTCAATCATCCTTTCCTTTCCTTATTTCTCATTTGGATTTGATTATCATCAAAGGGGTTTAACTAAGGCAAACCCCTAATCTCTAACCCTAATCCTTGTCTCCTCTTTGCATGTGTGTTTGCAAGTGTTTATATGTAGGTTTTTCTAGGAGAAAGGTGCTAATAATGTGTTCTTAACTCATCAAAGGCATTCAATTCAACAAAACCCTAGTTGAAGCTTAGAAATCCCTTTCAGCCCGTTTTTTGCAAAATCTAAACCAGACACCTATCGGGAACCAGAGTGCAGACCGAAGGCTCTGATCCCTACTCCTAGATTCTCATAAACTTAGAAGAGGACTAGGTCACCAATGATGGCGACCTAGTCCCTCTGAGCTTGTCTTTCAGGGATTTTTGTGGATTTGGACACCCTTTTGGAAGAAACTTGTTCTGAAAAACTTTCCTAGGAGGAGGACTAGGTCGCCCAACTTGGCATAAATGTCCCTTTGCCGATTTCAGACAATTTCTAGAACATTCTAGGACTCCTCATCTGCAACTTTCCATACCCAGGTGCACCCCCTTCTGTTATTTCAAGTTATGTCACATATTGTACATATTTAGGTCATTTACTTTACATTACATGTAGTTTAGATTTACATTTCATAGTTACCTTAGTTTCATTTTATCTCAACACTTAGCCACACTTCACACACACATCACAACCTCTATCCAATCCTATCCTTTGAATGCAATCACCAAAAAGACCCATATCATCAAGTGGAAAGAGTGCCATTCCTAACCAAGTGCTCCTAGGTGAAAAACTCTAGGGGCCTAGTAAAGGGAATCCTCTTTCCCTCTTTTTGTATATGTTTTTGGTGGTTCAATTAGTAATGAGAAGAGAGGACCCTTAGATCATAAAAGTGGGTGTTGATAATTTACGATTGATTGATATAAAATGGAATCCTTAAAAATAGCTAGTCATGGACACTAATGATTAGTTTTAGTTGGGTCACATTCAACACTCTTGATGGTTATTTGGAAAATGCAACAAAACTTTAGAGTTACTTTATTAGGAGTAGGTGTTGCATCAATTTGGTCCTAGTAGATTATGCTCCCAATATTGCTATTATATAGAAGAAATCAGAGGTCGCTATTCTAGTGATAGGAGAGGATGAGGCCTCTAGCCTTGAAGTAGATGGACAATAGTGGTGATGAGGTAGTTCCTCTATATATTTAGCTAATGTAGATGATATGGTGCTCTCTCCAAAATATGGGGCATGGTGAGCATGAGAGGACACCATCTTTCCATCCTCTTGTTTCTCCTAAAACTATAAAATTTATGGGTGGAGTTGATCCTTAGGGTGCTTTAAACATAATCCATTGCAACAAGTATCAACTGATGTAGATTGGTAGGTCGATGATAAAGCTACATTAGTCATGGTTTTGTATTTGATATTATTTTATTTTTCTATTATTATTGGGATAAGACTAATGCGATTTGCAACCTCTTAGGAAATGTAGTTGATTGGATCACACCCATCTCTCTCACCATCAATCATGACTTAGGTTGTACTAGTCACTCTAATATACTAGATCATTTGAGATTACATGCATAATGAACTATTGATATAATTCTTTTCTATTATTTTTTAAGTCATCATGGCATGTAGAGTTATCTCCATGATGTGCATGTAGTGTCATAGGCAAGAGCCTAAGTAGAGGTCGAAAAGATGTTACAATTTAGGAGCAATAGTCTCTAATTAGACCTTGGTGTATTTAGTGGGAGAGAGATAAACTATTACATAGATTAAGCCTTAAAGAACCATGACATACTACTGAATGATTCTTTTACCACACATTTGACCTGTCTTGACTATATGGTGTATAGGCCACTATTTGAGAGCAACAAATAGATATTGGCACATTATGTGAGGAGGTTGGGAAGCTCTAGGGAATGAATATGGTTCAATAGGATATATCTTGATCTCGATCTAAGATGTTATTGTAATATAGAAAATTGTATACCCATAAAATTTCATGTTGTGTTTTGAACCTACTTCAATATTCACTCTCGTAGCATGTTCTAGGTCCACTTGAGCCCAAGCCTTGGTCTATCTCCCTCACACCAAGGTTTTCCTAAATTTTGGATCACAATCTTTCTAACCTCTATTTTGGAAATATAGGTAAAATCATGAGGAATTTCCTCTAGACGCCCATGCTACATGCTAACTTCCTAAAAAAAATTGAGTTTAAAATGTGTGTTTTCTACTTGGTCACTTTGTAATGCCTATTGTAATGCTTGATTGAAAACAGTAACACTCCACATTATCATACTTGGCTAAACAAAATTCCCATTCTCTTTTGAAAGCATATATTTTTTGCATCTTGCTCTCTCTACTGGCTCTCTTTGGAAACCTCTATCAATTTTTTTATTGAAGCTAAAGAACTACATCCTTATTTGTTTCTCTTGTTGGTTGAATATCACAAAGGATTGCTAAGCTTGCACATCCTTTGTATCCTTAAAGAGCTCATTGTTTTGGGTAATATTGTTCTTATTTTATTAAATAATATTACTTTGTTTGGTTGGTTTTTCATTATCTATTTGGGCAAACACTTTTGGTGTAGAGTACCACTTTGCTTGTCAAATCCATTCAGAATGATAGTCTTCCCTATAAGCCAAGGTTTATACCATTTGTTTCATTTTATTATATTGTTGCTCTCAATTTCTAGATGTGCATAGGAGAAGAGCACACACAAATTTGATTCTTTTTCTATTTGGTTGTCTATAGAAGTCGAAAGACCAATATGAGGGTTTGACCTAAAGGCAACTTACTAAACAACCCCGACACTTCACTCTTTTCATATTTGTTTGTTTAATAAACTAGTAAACTACAAGTCTAGATTTCTAGAAGCATTTTGTAGTCTAGCTCATATGATGACAACACAATATGTTGACGTGGTAGATAGTGAACTCCAATGTGTGGTGTTGGGATCCATTCTTTATCTTATTTCTAGTTTTATAATAAAAATCTGTAAATCATTACTCTGTTTTGAAAAATACTTTCTTAATTCTTTTATACGCTTTAGTTAAATAAATTATGATTTAAATAATAATTTTGAAATTATCAAACTATTTATTCTTTTGTTTTAGCATAATACCACAATCTCCTTCTCTTTTAGGATAATACCATAATATCCTATATTCTATGAGGAAGTAATGTGGAAATTGTTTGGTTAGAAAATGATCTTTCAGCTGTGGTCTTGATATGTGACAGTGTGTTTGCACGGCAAGGAGCATTGAATGATGTGTTATGAAGGCTTTTGTTGGCTTGCGTCAAAAAAGCCCTCGCGTGCACCGAGTGAGACTGGATTTCCAACGTTTCAAATTGTTATTGGTCTGGATTCAATGGTGTGCAGGGGTAACGTATGTTAGTGGCAAGACTGTAACAGTCAAAACATTTCTATGGTCAGAACACCACGTGAAGCCATGTGCTATAGAGCTACTCCTATGCTCCAGATTTCAATCCAGCAGTAGACCATAGTATATAATTTAACTATCACAGCTCCAGAAAAAACTGTGTAGAGATTCTTCATGCTCTGGACAGGAAAACCTGAGGCTATTCTAATTGACCATGAACTTGAAATTAGTGAGTGATTTAGATCTAGAGATTGCCACATGCCCCAGACTAATCTAAGCATTATGAGCTACTCTGTTTATCTGTGTCACCCAATGATTGGTTGCAGGCAGGGTTATACTATCACATAGGACTCTGTGTCTCAGAGATGAAAAATGAATGCAGATTTCCATGTCATTTGCAGAGAGAAGGGTTCATCAACTTTGAGATGGAAAAGTAATGCAAGATTAAAATATAGGTCTGTGCTGCTTAGAACACATCTAACAGAGGGTGCTGAATGATGAATATCCAATGATGGGGAAGCAAAGATTAATTCAGATGTGATACCCTTGCTGTTTGGCCAATCACTAGGTGCCAGATGCCCAAAGACTTCCCACCAATGGAAATATGAACGCGTGCATCTTGGACGAATTTAAACTACCATGGCTCTGTTTACATGGGATCTAAAAGCATTTCGACAGGCTTTATGCATATAGTTTGACTTCTTAAATATATTTAAATAAAATCCAAGTGTGGTGGGGCCCAAATGCACCTAACCAAGGGTTTAAATCCCTATTCCAAGGATGTTAGGATTAAACCAAAGTAAGGTTGTCCAAAAATAGGTCCTAAGCCTATTTAATAATATGATCTTATGATTGATGTATGACAACCGTGAGTTTCCACCATGAGGTTTAATTTACGCCGAAGGCGTATCCAATTTGAAAGAGAGGAATCTAACTTTTAAAATCGATGGTTGCCCTCTCTCCACACAACCTGGCCAACGATTGAATTGATTGCTGCCGTTGATCATCTTTTGAAAGAGGCCAATCTTTCCTAATTTAATGCGTGATTTTTTTGTCTCATCTGCAATCAATGTACGCTGATATTTGCAAGTTGCGAGCCAGTAGAGTACAAATGACATTGGTTAATAGTAATGAGTACAAATTATAGCTATTAATTTTTGACCCGTCAAAATGCAAATTGCGCTGTAATGGCAGTGAGTTGGTGTTTATTACAACACGGCTACTGTAGGAGAGTTTGTACGTTGCTTTCACAAATTTATTCAGATTGTTGGCGCCTTTAATAATGCCTGCCCCTGAGTACATGCTCTAAAATTGCAAGGAGTGGCTTCATACGCAAAAGGCTAGAGCTTGACGCACCTACAAGCATTTTCAATGTTTTATGCAGCCTTCCTTGATTTTGCCAAGTGTTTGGGTGTAGATATTTGCTCCAAGCACACTCTGAGCCTCATACACACATTCAAAAATGAGTGAAAGGGAGGAATAGACACTAGTTTGATCATGGAGCCATCTTTCATCACAAGTTGAAGGCAGTGTTTACTTGAGCTTTACTTGAACAAAATTCAAAATACTGAAATGGTCTTGGAGCTTGACGGCATGGCAAATACTGGCCATTTTGGGTATATGAGTAGCATTGTTGCTGATTTCATTTCAATGCTTGAAGACTTGGTATCATTTATAATTTTCTTTCCATTCTATCATGTTGCACTCGTTTTAACTGGTGCTATAGATATGTGGTTTGCTACATTTAAATGTCTGCTATATTTTACTATTTACTATACTGTTGGTTCATATTGGTTCATATATATAGTTTGTTGTTCTTTTTGGATGGCTGCCAGTAAGCATAAAAAGCCCTTTATATTGCATTTATTTTGCCTTTTACATACCCACGCCCTTATATGTCCCTTGTTGCCAAAGAATATAATTATATTATATATCATATAATCTATTATATATAATATAGTATATAAAATATAATAATTAATAATTATTAAATATAATAATTTTATATATGTATTAATAGTTTTATATTATTTTTTATTATATAAAATATACATTATATATTAATTATGTTAATATATACTTACAGTAAAGGATGTTGTAATGTTAAAACCTAAATGTGTTTGTTATTAGGATTTTGGTTCTAAATTAATTTAGAGGGGATGGATGTATGTGCAATATATTGATGAATTAATATATAAAGTAGAAATGTGCAAATGGTAATTGAATCCATTTTTCAAAATAAATTGATACATGTCTTTCAATGCACTTCTCAGATTTAGTCTATTTTTGTACTCTTTCAAACTATCCCAAACGTGAATATTCCAAGGCCCATAACTCCTTCGTTAATCAATAAATATCATCCTTGGGGTTTCTTTATTTTATGTAATTCCTTTATCAATCTAGTCAACTCAAATACTCATTTAAATGTATAGATGAGGTTCTTGAGTAATAAATAATCAAAGGATCTCAACATTGTACATATATGAATGATTAGTATGGCATAACCTGTTATAGTAAATTGATCTAAAAATAATAGAAAAGGAATAAGAAATACATTGCAAAAAATGGCCATACACATGTTTTTATAGAACATAAAGATGTTTCTCATCAAATTCTACTGATATTCTAGTATAGCCTGTAGAATTGATTAGTATAGCCTAACTATCCCAAAGGTGAATATTCCAAGGCCCATAACTCCTTCGTTAATCAATAAATATCGTCCTTCGTTAAAAAGCTCAATTCACAAGCAATAATTAATATTATATTCAATTAATAGTAATTTATTTTATGTACTTCCTCTATCAATCTAGTCAACTCAAATACTCATTTAAATGTATAGATGAGGTTCTTGAGTAATAAATAATCAAAGGATCTCAACAATGTACATATATGAATGATTAGTATGGCATAACCTGTTATAGTAAATTGATCTAAAAATAATAGAAAAGGAATAAGAAATACATTGATGAATTATATGTGCAATATATTGATGAATTAATATATAAAGTATAAATGTGCAAATGGTAATTGAATCCATTTTTCAAAATAAATTGATACATGTCTTTCAATGCACTTCTCAGATTTAGTCTATTTTTGTACTCTTTCAAACTATCCCAAAGGTGAATATTCCAAGGCCCATAACTCCTTCGTTAATCAATAAATATCATCCTTGGGGTTTCTTTGATGGGGTTAGTCAAGGTAATTCTCTCTGAGGCGGGTTGCTTAATATTTTACAATCCAAATCATTATATCTCTTTTACGGATTTTTTTGTTTACTTTTTGCATACATTTGTGCAATACATGAGCTCATTTGGTAGGACATTTAGAAAATGACTTTGTGCAACAAAGGTATGAATGGAATAGTGATAGCTTCAAATCAACTATGAATCCACTTATAGGGTTTGAAACATCGCTGAAACAAAACCTTTGAATTAGGAAGATAATTAGGTTCCATTATGAGCATGTTCATATTATGTTTGCAATGGGGAGAGAGGGAGAGATAGGGATAGAGATAGAGAGAGAAGGGGGGAGAGAGGGAGATATAAAGAGATATGGTGACAAAGTCAAATAATAGAGAGACAAGTATAGAGAGAAAGGGAGAGAAAGATAGAGAGAAAGAGAGATGGAGTGAATAAAAGAGATAAAGATAATGAGATCTAGATAGAGAGGAAGAGGGAGGGATATGAAGATAGAGATAAAGGGGAAAGAGAGATAAATTAGGAGATAGAGATAGGTATAGAGAGATAAAGAGAGGGAGGAGAGATATAGAGAGAGAGGGGAGATAATGTGAGTCTATTAGGAACCAATTTTCTGTTGTGTTCAATCAAAAGGATGGCCAAAGATTTAGAAACTTTCAAGCAAATGCAATTGGAGGTGTAAATCCAGACTTCACAACCTTTGCTACCATTCTCCCTGCTTGTGCAAAAATGGGGGCTTTGGAACAGGATATGGACATCCATCAAAGCATAAAGGATAGAGTAATTTTTTCAGATGTTTTAGTTGCAACTACCCGGGTACACATGTATGCAAAAAGTGGAAGCATAGACAAGGAACGTGAAGTGTTTGAAAAGGTGCCTCAAAAAGATGTGGTCTCAGATTTGCAAAAAATGGATTTGCTGAAAAGGCTTTAGAAATTTCCAAGCAAATGTAATTGTCAGGTTTAAAGCCAAATTTCGCAACCTTTGCTAGCATCCTCCCTGCCCAATGCCAAAATGGGACTTTTGGAACAGTATGGACATCCATCGAAGTATAAAGGATAGAGGAAGCAACTACCCTGGTAGACATGCATGCAAAATATGGAAGCATTGACAAGGCACGTGAACTGTTTGACAAAATATCTGAAATAGATGTCATCTCATGGACTGCAATGATTGCAGGATATGTGCAAAATGGATTTGTTGAAAAGGCTTTAGAAACTTTCAAGCATATGCAATTGGCAAGTGTAAAGCCAAATTCGATATAACCATACAAGTTTATCAGCAATAGGTATTTCAAAACTTTTTCTTCAAGAGATATGCCAAAAGAACAGAGAATTTCTATACAATAATGCTTACACTTATATTGAACCATTGCAATATTGATGATACAGTAACCAGTCTACCTTAATCTCAATCTCATAAAAACTTTTGTCTTTCTTCATGCACTGATTACTACAAAATTGAACTTTGTTCTGACTATCCCATAAAGTGTCTGCAATTGACTTTACTTTCCATCATGCTAGGAATTTTCATTCATCTACTATTTTTCCTCTCAAATCCATTAAGTAAAAGTTAAGAATCTTAGGAGAATGAATTGCTTCATTACTTCTCCTTTGCATCTTAGACTAGTAGATGAAATTTTCTCTTTGCAACATCTATTTGTTCACCATCTTGTTCTGCATTAGTTGAATCCCATTCTCTTTTTTCTTGAACCATTACAACGCTTGCACATTTATTCACAACGCTATTATCCATTATCTTCAATTTATTTTTCTAAGCTCCATTCATACCCTCTTTAGCAGTCTGTTTCAATATTCAACATAACCCCTCTCATATCCATCTGCATATTTCCTAGAATTTTAGTGAAATCCAATCATGAGCTGCATGGTTGACACTTGCCACTTAACCTGGCATACACGTATCCCCTGCAAAAAAAAATACACCCATCTATGTGTTGTACCCTATTAAGGTATATTTGATATCCGATTTGGTATAGAGCCTTTGCAAAGATGTTATTAAAAATACCATATGCTAGACAATTGAAATCTCTTTATATGGTGTCAGAAAGTCCTGCAGTGTGGCCGACAAAATTTGTGTTTTTAGCTGGGCTAAAGCAAAGTCCAATGGCTGTCAAATGTATTATTACCAAATCTTGAACTTGCATATTCTTCATCCAATGTTGTCATACAAAGATCTTTTGCATATGGCAGGACACAGTTCTGTCAACATAATTAACTGCGGACATAGGACAATTTACTTTAATACCTTAATGCCTCTCAAATAAGGATAAAGTTATCTCAATATGTAACAATTATGATCTTCTCTATGAAATTCCTTAACTGGAATTGTGCTCTGTTCTGTGTGGGTTGCGTTCCCCATACATCAACAACATACACATTAAGTAAAACCTTTAGTATACACATGGTCTGTCTTTAAGGAAACAATCTAGATGTTGTTGTCAATTCAATAATGGTAAAGGATTAAATTCATTTTGTATTAGTAACCAAGGTGTAAATTCCCAACCTGCAAAAAGGTGACCCATAATTTACTTAGAACATGTTATGGAGGTTGTGCACTACTAAAATATGGGTAAGCTAGGTGGTGTAATGGGATACATTTTTAAGTAAGTTATCTAGATTCAACCCCACTTCATAGTGTTGAAAAATCTTGCCTCCACACTGCAATTAGATAGCTCACAGCTCCTCCCAAACCTTGAGCAAACATTGTTGAGTATGGTTAAGTAATATTGTCGCGTATTTAAAATGGGTTACATTCGTAAGGGTGCTATATAGGTTTAAAATGCAATTTATAGTCTATATGTTGAAATTTGGGCAAAATAATATATTAATATATGGGTAAATGAAGTTTTGCATTATTTACAGTGGGGTAGATTTTGAAATTTGCTATGCAAGTTCAAGCCCACACAATGGTAAGGTGGGCTACAATTTCACCTCCACATCACAATGGGGCATTCCACAATCAAGTATTGAATCTTGAGGAAAAATGAATTTATTTTATATGAACAATGATAATGCAAGTAAGGTAACTTCATTTTCTATCTTCTTATTATGTCCATGTCAAGTCCATAAATTGCTGATTGTTGCTCTTGTGGTTGGTTGTCTTTTGTATCCCATCTATTGGTGTTAAACATTTGTATATTTTTCGTCTATGAGTTTTATTTATTTATCCAATCTACAAAGTTGATATCATCTTTGTCACTCTTCTCTTTTCAAGTGAATATTGAAATCTAGTTGGAGATTTTGGAAGATCATATAGATCCATACAAATTTAAAATTGTGAAAGAGTTGAGGATGATGTAGTAGACATTGGAAATTCTATATTTAATCCATATTTTGCAAATCATAAAGATAATATGCACAACATTGAAAATCTATCACAAGGTTCAAATTGGAATTCAAGTTTTAATGAAAACAAAAATCATAATAAATATTTGAATAGTATAAATCCACATTTTTTTAATTTAAATATTTTATATTAAATTTAAATTAAAGTATCAAAACTATTAAAACATAAATAAACTTTAACACTTTGAATATATTTATTTAATGTATTACATAAATATAATAAAATTATAAATTTAAATCTAAAGCTCTATAAGCTCCATTATTTATTGGGGTTGTATTTCTCGTGATATTCAATAACTTTAAATAAATTCCCATGGTTGATAACCTCCTCTCTCTTAAGGAATGATTAAATCTAATTTGAGATTTGGCCCAAATAATGGTAGGTAATGATTAAGTATTCGTTCAAATATGATTTTCTTCTTTTTATTCAAGCATAATTATATACTCATATATATATATGAATATCAAATTTTATTTATTTAAATAACTATTTTTAAATTTTGTTTTTGTTTTTGTTTTATATTTTAAATAGTTAATATATATTTGATTTTAATTGAAATATAGATTTTTTTATAATTTAACAATATATGTTTTTAGTATTATTAATCTAATATTTTTTAATAAAAAAAGTTAACTTGAATAAATATGTTTTGTAGAAAAGTCATATTGTCATTTTATTGCTCTCTGAACTATTAGTGGCGAGGTCACAAATGAAGAGAGCAAATAAATGTATTAAAATTTATTAATTAGTGAAGTTATGTATTAGTAATTGGGTTTGTTTTGTGGTGTGTTCATAATACTCATTGTCTCCTTTCATAGTACAGGGTGATAGGAAACAACGTGGAAGACTTATCACCATAACAACGAAAACTCTGTGGTGTGTTCAAATAGTATGTGGATTTGGTTGGTGGAAAGATTGAACTTTTTGGTTCATATGGAAGGCTAATCACCATAACAAGAGCATCTTTTGCATGGTCTTTTTGAGACCTAAACTCTATCTTCCCCCCTCTATCTTTCTCTCCCTTTCTCTCTATACTTGTCTCTCTATTATTTGTCTTTGTCACCATATCTCTTTATATCTCCCTCTCTCCCCCCTTCTCTCTCTCTCTCTCTCTCTCTCTCTCTCTCTCTCTCTCTCTCTCTCTCTCTCTCTCTATCCCTATCTCTCCCTTTCTCTCCCTCTCTCCCCGTTGCAAACATAATATGAACATGTTCATAATGGAACCTAATTATCTTCCTAATTCAAAGGTTTTGTTTCAGCGATGTTTCAAACCCTATAAGTGGATTCATAGTTGATTTGAAGCTATCACTATTCCATTCATACCTTTGTTGCACAAAGTCATTTTCTAAATGTCCTACTAAATGAGCTCATGTATTGCGCAAATGTATGCAAAAAGTAGACAAAAAAATCCGTAAATGACTTTCCACAACTCTTTGGCGTACCCATCGCACACCAAGGTGCAATTGCTAGTTATATCTAGGGGTCTTCTCTAAAATATACAATTCAACTAATTTGATATTACAATTTTTTAAGAATAAGTTAACTTCAATAATTCGAATAAAAGTGAATTACAAACATGATTTTAAGATCATGATTAGAACTCATCTCAATCAAAAAGATACTTTGAGTTTAAAATGAAGATCAAATTATTAAAAAGAATCATACTATGAGTTCAATTAGATAGATTAAGACCAAGTCAAACTAGGTGGCACACTCCAATACTCACATCAAACTTAACAACTAGACGATCCTTCTGATCAAGTAGGACTCCAAAACCAAAGCAATACAAGCATAAGAAAGATTGGAATGAGACATTGTAAGATGGGATAAAAAATAGGGCATGTTGTGTAATCAACAATATTTGTAAGGGTATATGTTCACCTAGATCAATCCTCAAAAAAATGGAATAAATGATTTAAAATATCACTTTTTAGTCATACATATGCTTCTAAGATGATCTTGCACATCTAGACTCTTTTTATTGCACCAATTAAAATGTTTTAATATGAATAATATGCAAATAATGGTCAAAAGATGGGACTTTTTGTAGATCTCTAAAAAGAATGTATTGAATACTTTTAAATACAAAGGCATAACAAAAATCATATAATTTTATGTCTAGTGCTTTTAGGGAATATAATTAGCAAAGAATTGGCCAAAAGTTGGGTTTGAAAGAGTCAAATTTGAGACAGGGTTGATGCATGAACGTGAACTTGACTTTAGACTTTAAAAAAGGTCAAATCAAGGTGGATGGAAGGTACATAAAAGCATGTGCATATAGAAGTGTAATGAATGTTTTAATAAAATGAATACATTGATATGTGTGAACACATGAATAAAAATATGTACAACAAATACTGTGACATAATCAAAAGGACTCCCAATTGACATAAAATTGACATCATTTATCACATATCAAAACATTCTTTAAAAATAATTTAAATATATAAATTTCATATTTCAATATTTTATATAATAAAAATAATTGAAAAACATATTTTAGGATAAGCCTTTAAGATATGAACTAAAATATCCTAAAACCGTAAGACACAAAAAACTAATTTCATACAGCCAAGTTGACTCAAAAACTAATTTCCTACCCTACCCAGCCGCCCAATTGGACCCATTTTTTTCCCAACCGACATATGTCTTTGTCTCGTATGACTATCCCACTGAGCCACGCCAACGCGTTTTGTCACCTTCCAAGAAAGTTCAATTGGCCAATTTTTCTCACTATTTTCCACAAGACAGTACATATTTTAGGTCACAGTATAGAGGAGATAATGACTACTGTTCCCAATTCATTTGGAATTTGCAACCCTTTTATTCTCATAAATACCCAATTGCGGCTGTAGAACGGCGCATGAAATTGCGGCAAAGCTGGCTGAAGCTTCATGGACACAATAGGAGAAACTCCCCGGTAAGCTTCACATCATATTTCCAGTCACATATTTTTGGAAACATTTACCTTCTATCTACTTCTCTTTCGTCATATTTATGTATCGGTCCAGAGATTTCTCACTTAAAACTGATATCAGTTGTATGTATACAAATTTATGAAAGGAAATCTCAAAAATCTTTAATACCATCAAATTCCTGGAATACCCTAACGGTGTATATGTGAAAAAATCTTAAATTTTTCAATTTCCATTCAATTGTGGGCACCCATAGAAGCAAAAATGAGTTGGTTGGAAAGATTATGTAAAAAGAATGTCACATACTGACTCTATATGAATTTTAAGTTTTTGTCATTTTTGAAAATTTAGAATTTACAAATTGGTTGCAGATTTGATCATGGGTACTATATGGGTTCCTTTCTTGCTTCTGCTGAACTACTGCCACAGGCCTGGAAGGCCTCTGTTACTGCAATTGCTAGCGATGATCTTTATTTCATCGTTGAGGATGAGGAGGAAGGGATAGTGTTTATTGCCTTTAAAGGGCCTCTGGATGGTTCTGAGGTCTTCAAAGCTGGTGGTCATTTTGGGGAGTGTGAAATTAAGTCAGAAAATGATGATGACCTATTTGGGCTAGTGGAGGATGGAGCCCTTGTTCACAAAGGGGTTTTCGAGAGCTTCCTGCATATGTGGGGGAAATCAGGGATCGAAACACAGGTTGGTTGGAATGTGTGCAACCTTTCTAAAGACTTATAGTGTTTAAATGATGGCTTTTACCTTTTTTGGAGTTCTCTTTTATTTTGTGCTTCTGGCATCACCATGTGAGAATTTGTAGCTGCATAGATTCTTTTTTGTTTGAAGGGTGTTTTCAAAGGGTTTGATCCCTTAGATAGTCATATGTGTAAGGCTGTTCCAGCAAGTCATAAAGTGGTAAGTCCAAGCCAAGGTTGCCCAAAAACCAGCCAAAATGATTGAATGAGTATTGACAAGCCTTTGAGAGGCCTGATCAGAGTGCCAGACCTCTATAAAATAATCTGGTTAAATTATCCAGCTTTGACTCCAGTCAAGTCCGATGAATTTGGCATCTGGGTCTTGTCAGATCCAAGTCCAGGTCAACTTGGAGAGTTTGAATTAAGTCAGCTTTGTTGCTATTGCAGGATTCCTTTGTAAATGAGAATTGTATTGCTGGAATTAGTTGAAATTTTGCAATTCCTTTTCAATTTTTTCTTTTGTGTTCACAGTGGATTTGAGAGGAAGATGAAGTAACATAAACCTGATAGGTTGAATTTCAAAAAAATATATTAAAAGTGAAATGAAGGTATTTTTTTAATTGTCAGTGTATTTTAAAATAAATTGAAAATAAAAATAGTATTAATTATTATTTTAATTATAATGTTTTAAGTAATCTATGAATATGTGTACAAAATTTGTTTATTGATATTGGACAGTTTGTCTTGTCTGTTTTGTCCTCATTACTCTTAGTGGGATGTTCATAATTTATTATTATTTTGTTTGTTATATTTGAACCACTACGAAATATCTCTATTGGTCTAAGTATGATATATTTGAATCACTACGAAATATCTCTATTGGTCTAAGTATGAACCCTTTCGAAATCCTCTTTTACACTCACTTTCTACGTTCTCCCATATGCTTCTGTCCATACTAAATAATGGATCTCACCCACGGTTCTTTGTAGAAAAATATATTCCTTGATTTTGCTCTAAAAACAGTAAAGTCTTTTTAAAACTGTTTTGGCATAGTTGGAGTGCTAATCTCGCTCCTTATGGTTCTATTAAACCATTTTATGATGTGGATGTTTTGAATGAAGTGTAACATATTATTCATATTAATTTTTATGTAGATTATATTAATATGTTAATTTAATTTGTTATTAAAATTTGATAATTGATAAATGATAATGAATTATTGTTTTTTGGTATTAGTTTTTTTATTTGATAAGAATTGGATAATAAATTAATAATTATTTTAAATTGTATATTTTTTTAATCATCATATATATTATAATGTTGAGATTTTAATTTATGAGTGAAAAAGAAAGATTCAATAAATTTTAAAAAATATTATATTATATCTATTAACAAAATAATTTATATCATAGATATTGAATATTTCTAGATTTATGTGTGTATTATTTTTCTTTCATGTTTTTTTTTAATTGGTATATGCAGGGTTCTATCATTAAAATATAGAAAACAAAAGAAGGGAATATAAAATGAAATTATTCGAAACTGAAATTGATTTTGCAAACTACAAATATAAATAAAATAAAACTAATCTAGATATCTTATATATCTAACTATCTATTTAAAAAACATCCAAGATTGAATTTGTTATATAGAATAATTTTTTATAAATGTGTGTATTTCTTTAATTAACCTAGGTAATATAAAAAAATATATTTTCTTTACGATATTTATATGAATATTATTTTTCAATATGTATTTAAACTATTGCATACATGCATGAACACACAAATAGATATGCACAATCTATTTTTAATATTCAGACAAAACTATTATATTTTAAACATTCTAAAAATAAAATAATGGAAGAGCTATTATGTTTTTCAATAATTAAAAATAAACAAAAATAAAGTATCCACTTTAACTTTTATTTTGAGAGTTATTATATTATTTCAAACACTATAATTTTCATATAATATTTTTACTATTATTTTTTTAATTTTTTGTTATTTAATAAGACATCATGCTCTACTATTATATTCATTATAAAATATTAATAATTTAATAGTTTGAATGAAAAAGTTTTTGTTAGCATACTCATCCTATTACATCCACCCTTTGCTATCATTATAATAACCCCTCTTCACATAATTATAACACCATACAATTAACCTTCCGAACCATAATTTTTTAATTAAATAGTAAAACTAAAAATATTTATAATAAAATAATAAAAATCAAATTACTTAAATGTTAAATATATCTATCTAAAATCTGTTGGAATTATTATATTCACTAATTTATTTATTTATTATATAGACATAAATTTTTTTATTTTTATTTAAGAACTATTTTATTTTATTATGTGAAGAGCTATTATACTTATGTATTTAATTTTAATTTTAATTTTGAAAAGATCACAATTCATTATTTGTGTTGTTTTTACTTTGAAAAATGTAATAAATATTAAACATTCATATGTTATTTTTAAATTTAAATTTATTATTAAATATTAATTATTTCACATAAACTATCAAATTTAAATTACTAATTTTAGATGTTGTGCACAATCATGATATAAAAACTCTTTTTTTAAAAAATTATATCATTAAATATATAAATAATTCAAATATTTTTATATTTTGATAATTGTTACATCTAATATAGCTTAATTATATCTATATTAAAGGATCTCAAATTCATTGTATCTATGTTCAATACTATGCCTCTCTGTTTCCATTCAATTCTGTTAATTTTATTAAATTTATATTTTAAAAATCCCTTTTAATTTATTTAATTTACATAAAATTTAAGATAAAAAGATACAAATTTTTGTTAACAGATTTATGCATTAACTCCTACCCTTACTACCATTGTACAATATCTCTCAAAATTAACCAGTATATTTTTAAGTTTTAACAGCCCTGCAGACTGGCTAAATCCAGATTCAGAACTCACAAGTCTTGAGCTTAAGACTCGTGATTCTGGGTGTGTCCTCAACGAATCTCAACACCAATGCATAAATTTGCTGTTCTGTTTAAGTAATCGTTGGAGGGATTGCAAATCCCTTTCGTTCCATACAATTATTTCCTTAAATTCCACACTGCTTTCTTGTTTACCGAATCTGAGAAATATTGATTCTAAATCCCTTTCGTTCCATACAATTATTTCCTTAAATTCCACACTGCTTTCTTGTTTACCGAATCTGAGAAATATTGATTCTAAAGTCGAATCAACTTCTTCAATTCCTTAATTCTCAATTCGCTTTAGTGCCTTTGGTGTCATCTTTTTCAATTACTACCAACTTAACGGTTCTATTATCTATAGAAGAGAGATTAGGCAACTTTGTAAACTGGTGCTCTAAGGAAATTCTTAGGGTAAGGTTCTATGAAGTGGGTTTCCTTAAAAATCTCAGCTGCTCAATTTTTTAGGAATATTTTAAAGTTCTTGGTTTCATGGATTTAATCTTACAATTCTACTTAAAATTTTAAACTCCAAAATTTAAGGAATGAACTGAAGTGCTTTGATAAAAAATAATAAATAAATCAAAATTCTCTCATTTTTATTTTCTAATAAGAATTTAAAATTTTAGATGAGAGACAAGTGGCGTAAAAAACTTTTAAGCTGTAGGGGCAATTTCTAGCCCCACCCCAATTTCATCAGCTGAAAGATTCATTTCTAAAAGATAGGGGCTTTTATTTTTCTGGAAAAGATTCTAATTAATCCTGTAGCACAATTTTTGTTTGCTCATGGGACCTCTTGCTCCATGAAAATAGAAGCCCAAGCCCCCCCATGGGGCCCCATACGATTAGAGTACAGTGTAGAAAACAGTTATTGTTTGAGATTTGTATGCTACTGCAATATATATTATAATTTCATATTTTAATTATTCAGAAGGCCTTTTCTTATTTGAGCTTCACAAGTTCATTTTATCCGTGGACGATTGAAAAGCAATGGGGAAGACCCTAAACGAATCTCAGCCGTCCATCATTTTTCGCCATTTTTCGACTCTTTTCTGCCGATTTTGTGTTGCTTTCCTCGCCGCTATCGATTTCCTTCCTCCCTGGTAATTAACCTTTCACTTCTCCAATTTGGCGAGCTGCAGCCTGAAAATAAAGTTTGGATGAGGGTTTTAGAGTATATTAAAATGAAAATTATGGCCAAGATCCTAATAATGAGCACATTTAGGTTTTAAAATTACAGCATCCTTTATCCTATGTAGTTATGTATAAATTTATATTTTATATAATAAAAAATAAATTATAAATAATATAATTATATTACTTCTTATATATTTTATTCTTTAACAAAACTATCAAATGCATATATATTAGGTTTTAAAATTTCGGCATCCTTTACCCTACGTAGGTAGTTAAGTATAAATTAGCATAATTAATATGTAATGTATATTTTATATAACAAAAAATAAATTATAAATAATATATAATTATATTACTTATATTATATATCTTATTCTTTAACAAAACTATCAAATACATATATAAAATTATTATAATAAAAAATTATTATATATACTTTATGTAATACAAAGCATTGTAAATTCTAGTTGCATGTGGCTAGATTAAACAATTAATAATAAGTGTTAAATAATGGAAACCTCTACCACTATCTCTCTATCTCTTTTACTACCCCCCTCTATCTCTCTATATCACCCTCTTTCTATGTCTATCCCTCTCATTTTATATATATTGAGCTATCTCTCCTCTCCCCATTCTTCTTATCTCTCCCTCTCTACATATCGCTATCCTTCTCTCCCCCTTCGTCTTCCTCTCCGTCTTCTACTTATCTCCCTCTCTCCCCCTTTTCTCTATGTCTCCTCATCTACCAATCTTTCTCCCTTTCTCTCCCTTCCTCTCTCTCTATCTCCCCCCTCTCTCTATCTCTCCCTCCCTCGCTCCCTCCCTCCGTCCCTATCCCCCTATCTATCTCTCCCTTTCTCTTCCCATATATCTCTATTTCTCTCTTTCTCTTCCCACATATTTATATCTTCCTTCTTTATCTATCCCTCTCTCCTCTCTCTTTCTCTCCTTGTCTTGTCCTCTCCATATCCTTCTCCATCTCCATCTCCATCTCCATCTCTATCACTATCTTCCTTTCTATCTTTATCTCCTTATCCTCCCTCTCTCGCTCTCCCCTCTCTATCTCCTTATACCCTCTCTCTCTCGCTCTCCCCCCTCTATCCCTACCTCTCCCTCTCTCTCTCCCTCTCTCCTTATTGCAAACATAACAATTGAGCCTGATTATCTTCTTGATTTAGAGGCTTTATTTCAATCATTTTTGGATCCCTATAAGTGGATGCATAGTTTATTTGAAGCTATCACTTCTCCATTGAGACCTTTATTGCACAAACAACATCATTTGCTAAATGGCCTACCAATTGACCTCATGTACTGCATAAATATATGTAAAAAATATACCAAAATTTATCTTAATTGACCTTCCACACTTCTTCGGCGTACCCATTGCACACTAAGATGCGATTGCTAGTTTATACAAATCTTAAAAAATCTTGTGATCATAATTTCAATATTATATTTTATGTTTATGTTTTTTATAAATTTAGTTGGTTCAATAGTTAATGTAAATGTTTTATTAGAAAAATTGCCAAAACTATTTTTTACAGGTGAATAATTGTAAACTCAAATTTATATTTTTGTTCTCTATATGTATATGAACTACTTGCTAATAATCAAATTAAGGAAAGAAGGTAAAATACCCTATCTAATCTTTAATGGGAGGGTGACATTAAATATCAATCTTATTAAAAAAAATGGAGGTAAAATACCCTATCTAATCTTTAATGGGAGGGTAACATTAAATATCAATCTTATTAAAAAAAATGGTCAGCTATTGATCTGATAGTTACCCTGTTTTTTAATTTATAAAGCATTCCAGCTTCTACCTTATGAAGATTTCTATTTCATAGCTCCAACTTCTATGTGATTCATTGATTACAGAACTCCAAGTAGGTATATTGCCCAAATTGATGAGGTATGCTCGTTGCAGGTTTTGAAGGTAGCGGAGCAAAAGAAGACAATTGTTTTTACTGGCCACTCTCTGGCAGGGGCCACTGCCAGCTTGGCTACACTTTCTGTTTTGGAGAAGTATGGGAGGAAGGTCTCCATTTTTTGTGTAACATTTGGTTCCCCTTTGATCGGAGATGACAAACTTGGTCAGGCAATTCGTAAAAAGGGATGGGACTCAAAGTTTTGCAACGTAGTTTTGGTTCATGACATAGTTCCCCGGCTGCTTCTCGCACCTAAAGAACTGATTCAGGAGCCCATGGAAGCTCTGCTGCCTTACTGGTCAAGAACAATGACCGAGGGCAATAATGAGGAAAATCAGAGTGTCATAGCTGGCATACCCCTTCCGCTTTCGAAGCAACAGATAACAGACTTCTATTCTGTTGTCCTGCAGCATCTCTCTGCGTTAGTCACATACAGCAATCCAGGTGACGCGACAACTTCTACAAACATGACCAGAAAAAGTATAAAGTCTGTGTTCAACCTAGGCCCATATAGGCCATTTGGCTACTTCCTGTTATGCTCGAGAAATGGAGCAGTTTGTATAGAAAATCATGAGGTTGTTTTGCAATTGCTCTATTTTGTCCTGGAAAACTCAGATGTATCAATGGATCAGGCAAGTAAGAACTGTATTGGGGAACACACAGAATATGGAAGCTGTTTTGCAAGAATAGTGAAAAATAAAATGAGATCTGGAATAACAGATGTACATGTACATCATGAATTACCAGGGAAAACTTCTGCCGTCTGCATAGCACTCCAACTTGAGGCTCTGGGGCTCAGAGTTCAGGTAAGACTTATTGAGTACAATTGAAACATTTTAGTGTCTCTTGTTGTAATTAAATTTCACGTCATTAGATAGGTCAATTTCTTCTACTTAAGCGCCGTTGATTTTTAAAAGATAGCTAGGCTTCTATGCCTTTTATGAAATATTTTTGACTGGTAGAATAAACTCATCTAAGATCCATTAGCCACTGAAATCAAATTAGGCTAAAATTATGAAATCTGCGTTATTTATTGATTTCTTTTTGCCTTCGCTTAGAACTAGATGCAATAGTTTAACATAACTGCAGTAAATTTGTTTCATTTCTACTTGGGCTGTAGAAACCCATTTCTTTTTAGGTATTCAAACATATAGGAAGTGCGAAATGGGATTATATTTCTGAACTCTAATACGAAACATGTTGACGCTCTGCAGAACGTAAGTACAAGTTTTGACCAAACTTAAGGCCATGTTCACCCTATGTCGATTGAGTCAACAGCATTAACTGTAACATTATTCCTCAAGATACCCAAACATGAACATCATTTATGCCAATTGAGCCATATGTAGGCAATTTTTATGTGGGTGTGACTTTGTTGGCAACGTACGACTTGTGGAAATCAGGAAGATTATTGCAGAAGGAACAAATACAATATAAGTTGAGAATTAAAAGAAATAATTTTAAGGGTACACAAGAATCACTTCGAATATAATTGAATGGAATGAAATACAAACAGTGATGTTAGAATGTGTATATGTATACATCAAGACATTGGAATATGAAAGAGGCTGAGTAGAGCTGATATAGATTAGACAATGCATGAAGTATGCGGAGTCACTGAGGACTACAGATAAGAATATGGACATAGTTCCCTCTTAAGGAAATACCCAAGTCAACATTATACACTCCAAACATATCACCTTACTCTACATCATTAAGAAGAGCCTTCGTGAAGATGTTGATGAGCTGCCCCATAGAAGAAAACATGCTGAGAATCCACATAACTACTGTGAAACAGTTACTTGACATGGTGCATATGAGTCTCAATGTTTTTTTGCCTAATGATGGTGAACCATTTTTTGGATCATTTAAATGGCATACAAGCTATCACTACAGATAATTGTGGGGATTGCCTAAGAAAACCAATCTATGGAAGAAGATTTTGAAGATACATGAGCTGACATATTGCCTCCTTTGCAAGTTATAGTATACAAACCTCAAGTGTAGATAAGGAGATAGAAGCTTGCTTCTTCATCTTCCAACAGATAGGACCAGACCCAAGAAGAAAAATGTGGCTAGAGGCTCTCTTCCGGCTATCTAGATCTCTTACATGGTGGCATTGTAGGATGATGAAAGAAGAGAACTGTTGTTTGCTGCTTAGTTTATCCTAGATCGAAGTTTATCCTTGATGTATCGAAAGATATGTTTAGTTCTTGAAGATTATAAGCAGGCGGTATCTACTTGTACCTTCACGCTACACATGCAGCAAAGGAAATACTAGGTCAAATGTGCATGAGGTAGATGAGATTCCCCACCAAAGACCTATAGATTGTGGGATCAACATGAGTTAATTCAGGCATTGGAGAAATCTGAAGCTAACTACTTATGGGTAATGGAGTGAGAGTGCATGAGGTTGATGAGACTCCCAACCAAAGACCTAGTTGTGGGATCAACAAGAGTTAATTCAGGCATTGGAGAAATCTGAAGCTAAGTACCTATGGGTAATGGAGTGAGCTGGATTGTAATCTTGAAGACCAAAATATTGAAGAACATCCAAGACATAATTTGGTTAAGAGATGAACTTCTGGCTATAAGTTGAGAAATTTTGATTCCTAAGAAGTGTAGAAGACCCATATTTGTCATTTCAAAGGAATCATGTGGTTTGCCTTTGGGCTCTCAAATGAGAAAAGGCAAGCCTCTCATGATGATCATGTTGTCAATATACAACATAATTTTGAGAATATGCCATCATTATAGCAAACATAAAGATCATAGTAACCCTCACATCAAACAAAACTTGTAGAGAAAAACTAATGGATCTTTTCATACTAAGCTCTAAGAGTTTGCTTGAGCCCATCCAAAGAATTATTGAGTCTACAAGAAAGTGGGGCATTGCTAGCCTACTAAAACCCTAGTGGATGTTTCATGAAAATCTCCTCCAATAGGTGTTTGATAAAAAAAACACCCTTCACATCCATCTAATCATCTTCCCACCTAAGCGATGTGATAAAGGAGAGAACAATATGAATGGTGTCCAACTTGACAAAATGAGTGAAAGCCTAACTATAGTTGCTCCAATCTTTTTTAAAGAAGTCATTAGACATACCTCGTGCTTTTCAACAACTCCATGATCATTACATTTGGTCTTATAGACACGTGCAACCTATAATGTTGGCTTTTTGAGGTCAAGAAACAAGATCCCTAAGTATTATTCTACATAAGGGCATTATACTCTTGTTGCATTTTCTCCTCCTAATGGGTGCACCTACAAGAGTGATGATAGGAGATAGAATTAGATCTTGATTGAGTCCTACTATGTATTTCATCAAATATATTGATTCATTGAATTTGGTCTTAGACACATGTGCAACCTACATTGTTGGCTTTTTGAGGTCAAGAAACAAGATCCCTAAGTATTATTCTACATAAGGGCATCATCCTCTTGTTGCATATCCTCCTCCTAATGGGTACACCCACAAGAGTGATGATAGGAGATAGAATTAGATATTGATTGAGTCTACTATGTATTTCATCAAATATATTGATTCATTGAATTTGGTCTTATAGACATGTGCAACCCACAATGTTGGCTTTTTGAGGTCAAGAAACAAGATCCCTAAGTATTATTCTACATAAGGGCATCATACTCTTGTTGCATACCCTCCTCCTAATGGTACACCCACAAGAGTGATGATAGGAAATAGAATTAGATCTTGATTGAGTCCTACTATGTATTTCATCAAATATATTGAAGAGTGGAAACAATGTCCTCTAATGTAAAATATAGTACACTACTTAGACTTGAAATACAAGAGGCTGATTTAGGAAGCAAAATTCCTTCTATTGGGAATCCTTAAACTAGATAGGGATTAGATGAACCTTTTGAGTAATGAATTGATTGTTGAGATCTTCCTTGGTAGAAGTTGGTTGAGAGATATTAGTGCTCTCATATTGGAATACTAGTTGGAGTGATGAGTGAACTCTCTCTATTAATCTTAGTTGATTCAAGAATCATTTGACTACTCATCAAGGGCCGACAAATTAGGCCACTATGTAGAATATAACTAAGGTGGGTGTTCATGGAAGACAATACCCCTCTCAATAACAATAACTTGCATGCAAGGATTAATAGTTGTATGATTTCAACTCATTTTGAGAAATATGGTTTGTGATTAGTTTCATCTAGAATGTGGGCCAAGTATCTAATCTAGAACCTCTTAAATGAGAAACGATTAATTTCTCACCTACCAAACATTCAAAAGGAGTGCATTACTTGATTGCACAAGTTGGAGTATGATTGATGATATTTGTGGGATACATGGTAGCTGATGACCATAACTTCAAATCTGGCTATCTATATGTGTGGAATGCATCTAGCCACCTTCATTATGATTCAGTTTTTCCTCTCAACTACCCTATTTTGTTGCGAGATGTAACCTACTATGTAATGCACAAGCTACATCTTGGTTAGTGAGGAATCACTCAAACTCTTTGATGATGTACTTTGCTAGCATATCTAAATTGAGACACTTTGTTGTCCTATCTGGTTGATTTTTTACCATGGCCTTGAAGTCCTTGAACTTAGAAAAAGATTCATCATTGCTCTTAATATAGTGAATCTATATGAACTTAGAGTAATCATTGGTGAATATAACACATTATTTGACTCTAGAGAGAGGAAGTCTCTTCATATGTTTGCAGATATCTATATAAATGAGCTTAAGTGGACTAGAGGCTCTATAGTCTAATCTCTTTGGAAACACTTATTTGTGGTGTTCACCCAAAGCACAACCTTCACATACTTTACTTGGGTGTTGGATGGATAGAAGGATTTGAACCATGTCATGAATATCCATTTGCTATATAGGTCCAAAATTGATGTGTCACACCTTGTACATGGCTACATACTCTGATGTTGTGCACAAAGGATTTTCCTCCCCTACTTTGTATATTTAATTTGTGAAAGGAATCTAAGATAACAAGAGTGCTTCCTACACATATCTACGAGGGGAGAATGTATGGAATATATGATCAATCAATTTGTAGGAAAGAAAAATGCACGCAATATTAAAGTTATAACATAATGATGTACCCTAGAAAAATCCCTTTTTAAAAAAAAACAGTCTTTAAAACTCAAACTAATTGTATTTTCCAATAACAACACACTTACAATTAAACTTCCAAACTCAATCTTTCGCAAGAGACTATATCAACAATAATTCTAGATAGTTCCCTAGAACATTGTTGGTAAGTGAATTTGCCAATCACCAATAGTTGTTGGAGTAAAAAACCCTTCTCAAGATAGTGAGGTTGCCTTATTGAAATCTGAAATCCTATCTACAAGTTGTATACTTCACAAATTTACATTTGGGGTTTCGATGAATTTACAAAAGTGAAAGTAAAATGCTTTAAAAATCAAAATTCTAAAGAAGTGTGAGTTCAATCAAATAGAACACATAGATCATTTAATCCCACACCAAGAATAATTTTTAGAATTTGTAAATAAAGATCAATGATCAAATTAGCAACTTGTAAGGGAGATTTCAAGAAATAAATGATCCTATCCAACATAGGAAAAACATAATAGTAGGTACAAACTTCAACTGTGTTTATTTTCTCAAATTATAAAGCTCAAAGTTTTTTGTATCACAATATGATCTCTATCAAAAGTACCAAGTCCTTTTCAATAGTTTACTTTCTAGATATATAGACATTTCCTATAACCATGATGTGGTTATGGAAATAAACTTATAATATTTCCAAACTTATATGTGTCTTTTGAGTCATTGGAAGTATGAACATTGAAACATTATAATATAGGTAATATATTAAAATATTACTTTTCAGCCAATAATTGACATGTATTTATGTGTCACAAGTTTTAATTTACGAGCTGCTTATTGTTGATTATCTCTAGTGTTGACAGTTTCTTCTTTGGCTTTTGATTTTTTTGTTGGTATAAACTAAATTTATCTGCCATTGTTTTGATTGCTTCTTGATTTTGATCGTTAGAATATCTACAGTGCACATCCTTGGCTATGTAAATATCCAACATCATAGAAGGTACTTTGCAATACTCACTCAATTTATTTTCAAGATCTTCATACAAGACCTCTAGTTTCATGAGTTCTTCACTTGATGTAGCATCAAGAATCTTGATCCTTTGGATGATTCCCCTTTACCACCCTTCCTAGTTGCTCTCTTAAGTCATCTATCGAGTTGATCAAATCTTGTTCATTGCAAAATCTATATGGAACCTTTTCAATAATTTCATGAATATCATCCAATGTACTTCAAGTTAAAGGATAAGCCTTTGTAAATTTATCTTTTCCTCCTTTTAAGGTTTTAAGCATGTATTTACAAGCTTCTTTCCATTTTTTATGCAAATGGAGATCTTTTTCATCAATACTTCCATTTTAGAGAGTGTCAAAATTGGTTTTAGCCATCTTCAAGATATGCGGGAAACTCTATTCTAGTGTTTGCAACTCAACATTAGATTTCTCTTCCAAATCTTTTATGGAATTGTTCATCTTGAATCTTATGATATAAAATGAAAGAAAAATTAGCCAATGCATAAATAGATACATGTGAAATCCATTCCAAGTGGTCAAATATTACCAAGTTCCCTTGTAAGAGGCATATCTTTAAATATGCGACCTTAGTAAATTAAGAAGTTTGATATTATGGATGAAGACTCGATTGAGCACTCTAAATGCTATTAGATAAGATTAGTTATTTTTTTAGTGGCTAATAGTTGAAATTTGGGAATCCAAAATTGGCTAATAGTTCGAGCTATAATTTGACTCGAGTCGCCACATTTATACAAAATTTTATTATAGTCTTATTTAAATTGCCAAAGAATTTATTTTATTAAAATTTTTAACTAAAATATTTTCCACAATATTCGATACATGATTAGATCAGATTCACCTAAATTTTATAAATTATAGTATAAATCTATATTAATTCGCCAATAGTATATCTTTAAATATGCAACCTTAGTAAATTAAGAAGTTTGATATTATGGATGAAGACTTGATTGGGCACTCTAAATGCTATTAGATAAGATTAGTTATTTTTTTAGTGGCTAATATTCGCCAATTGGCTAATAGTTGAAATTTGGGAATCCAAAATTGGCTAATAGTTCGAGCTATAATGTGACTTGAGTCTCCACATTTATACAAAATTTTATTATAGTCTTATTTAAATTGCCAAAGAATTTATTTTATTAAAATTTTTAACTAAAATATTTTCCACAATATTCGATACATGATTAGATCAGATTCGCCTAAATTTTATAAATTATAGTATAAATCTATATTAATTCGCCAATAGTATATCACAACTATTAGTTGCTTTAGTGCCATATTTATAATCTTTAGTTTCCACCATTGATTTACAATATAATGTAATTGCCCTTATTGTATTCAACGAGGTAAAATGTACCCGTGATATGTAATGCTCATGGGACCCACAGGGTCTCATGAGAATTATAGATCACGGGTATATTTTACCTTGTAGAGTAAAACGAGGGTCGTGTTGGTGTGCGTTTTATTACCCACCGAACATAGAATAAAATGTCCAAAGACACTCTATCCTCTCTTGAACAAAATCACTGCATATGCTAAGATTGCGAGAAGATCATATGGCAATTCCAAGGTTTCTTTTGTCAGGTCTTGACGTGTGGATAAGCTCAATGGGTGTTGTGATATATTGGTAATACACAAAGGGACTTACGCTAGGCTCGTTCAATTCACAATGAAGCTCTATTGTTTGGGTCTTGGATCATGGACTTCAAGCAAACTGAAAAAGAGATAAGGGTTTAGAAGTTCTAATCTACTCCTAAGAATTCAAGAGACGGTATTGACTTGGTGAAACCAATAACCATGCTTTGCTTCGCCATGCTAGGACATCTACACAAAGTGGGTGCAATCTTCAAGGGATGTGCTTATGATTTTCATGTCATGAATAACTACCATCAAATCGAACAATATTTATCCAGACAGAAGTTAAGCATCCGCAATATAGGCTCAGGCTAACTTTACGCATTGAACAAAAATCATTTATTCAAAGAAAGTATGAGCAAGAGTTTCACCAATCCGTACTATCAAATCTTGCATTCGTCTAACATACATGAAATAAAATCTAAACTATGATGAGGGATAAGAACCATGAAAACTCCAAAATAAGAGAAGGTAATCACCATCAATTTGAACAATGCATTACTTATTACTTTGGTAGTCATGAGCAACAATTTGCTTATCTCAACATGTTTTGCAACATGCTCCCATGTTTTACAAATGAGGGGCGAGCTCAATTTATAGGCTCTTCGATTACAATTCAATGGCCAAGATTGATTTCGAATCAACGGTCGAGATTACAAAATAAAACCCTAATTAGGGCTTGTCACAACTAACTACCTCTCGACCAATGAGAAAATTACATTTGGGGACACTGGTCCTTTTGCTAAATATAAACCAATTCCATGGATAAGTTAGGTTCATTGAACCTAGACATGTTGACTTGGAACAATTTGATTGGTTGGAAGATGACGAGGCACCACCTCAGCATGTTGGATGTGCTCCTTGGTCACCTTGTTCTTTTTCTATGTACTTGCCTTAGAATATCTTTCTTTGCCAACGACTCTATTCTTTGTGCTTGTTTCTTCCTAGCTTTGATCTTGGATTTCCTTTGAGATTTTGATTTCTTCACTTGCATTTGAATCTTTGAGGTTTGGAAGTCTCCCCTTGGAGCAAATGTCTAGACATGAAGTTATTTAAGATTTTCTTTCCTAATTGCTTTGAAATTCCTTCAAGTGCCTTGAATTTTGGAGAAGAACTCACCTGTGCATTCGCCACAATGGAGGAAATTGGAACTTTCTTTGTGAAGTATTTCCCATACTTAGCCAAATTTTGGCTATTCAATTTCATTTTGTAACACCTTCATGTGGACCATTCAACACTTAGCCAAGATTTTCCCCATCTCTATGCTCAAATGAACTTTACTTGTGGATTTGCCTTCAATTTTGAATTTGGCTTGTGCTAAGTAGGGCAAACTCCATCCTTGGACAAGGATTTTATTCATTTCCTATTTACTTTTCCTCTTTATTCCTCTTCATTCTTCCTATTTTCTTTCCAACACTTAGTCAAAATTTGATTCTTTTGTTGTAGGAAAATTCCACATTTAGCCATTTTTTTGTTTTCTTGGCAAATTTTAACATGTTTGTTTCTAACCTTGGCGGACTTTGGCACACGTCATGCCATTTTTCTATTATGCTTGAGTGGACTTCCTCATTGGCAAGCCAATTCTTTTTTTTTCTTCATTAGGCGGACTTGGCTGCTGGTTGGACAATTTGCTTTTAGCCTTGGCAAACTTCATGATTGGTTGGCCATGTTGGGCGGAGTTGCTCATTGCTTAGGGAATTTCCTTGACACTTAACCAAATTTTGAAATTTTATTCTCCAAGGTATCAACACTTACACCAATTTTTTGAGTTTTTCTCCCCAAGGTATCAACATTTAGCCAATTTTTTGAGTTTTCCTTGGCGGACTTCATAGTTGTTGTGCCACTTTGCTCATTTGCTAAGGTGGAGTTGGTGATTGTCATGCCAAATTTTCCCAAGTGTTGGGCAGACTTCATGCTTAGCTTGCATCTTTCTTGGGCGGAGTTTACATACCCTTTGCCATGTTCTTTCTTGGAGGGCGGACTTCATACTTGCCTGGACATTTTCCTTTGGAGGGCGGACTTGGCACATGTTTGGACATTTTCCTTCTCTTGGGCAGACTTGGCCAACTTCATGCCAACTTTACCTTGGGCAGATGTCACCTTGTCTTGGACATGCTTGGGTGGACTTGGCCTTGGTCTTGCCATCTCCTCTCTTGGGCAGACTTTGAAGCTAGCTGGACATTGTTTGTTTGGGCTAGGCAGACTTCAATTCTAGCTTGGCATTCCTTGGCGGACTTCACATGTGCTTGACCATGCTTTCTCCAAGCTAGGGCAGACTTCATAGTGCCTTTGACATAGTATTTCATTCGTGGGCGGACTTTGCCTCAGGTTGGACATGATGCTCCTTCCCTTGGGTGGACTTTGAATGATCTCTGCCATCTCCTCTTGGGCAGACTTGACCATGTGCTTGCCATCTCCATTTTCTTCTAGGTAGACTTGGTGATGCTTATGCCATGCTTACTATTTCTAACATCTAGATGAATTTCTTGCTTTCGTCTGGATCACAAAACCCTCGCTTGGAGATTTTTTTTCTCTTTCTTTTTATGCTTGGAGGTACAAATTTTTGATTATGAAGATAGAGGCGTTGTTACCATGACTTGATGGACCCAATCCTAGGTCAACTTTCAAAAAAGCTGAAAAAGAAAAAAGCAAAAAGCAGGCCAAAAAAGCTGCTTCCCGGATTGGTCCCAAAAATGCCAAAAAAAGAAGCAAAAAGCAAAAAAGCAGAATCCCTAATTTAAAATAGGAAGGTGTCAGAATTGACCTAAAGCAATGGCATTCCTCGTCCCTCGGGCCTTCTGAGCACTTTGACGATGTCCAAACATTGTTTTGAGCCTGAATTCTCTCTTTGACTCGGATGACCACCTGAAAACTCTTAACTCCTCATTGTAAAAGAAAAATGGTGATTAGTAGTTGCGATGCCAAGGTAAAACCCGAAGAAGCAAAAAGAAGGGGGTCACCATTTGCAATGGGGCGATGTGTGAAAAGGTCACAACAGGTCGTTAGATCAATTATCGAAAAGATATTACAGGCCCCATGAGAATTACAAATCATGGGTACATATTACCTTGTAGAATACAATGAGGGCTGCTATATTATATTTTAAAACAATGGTGGCAAGTAAATATTATAGTTGCTAGAGGGGCACCTAGGTGTGGATGTCTTCATGAGGGCTCTTCATGCATTCTGACAGGATCTAGCAGAGGGACAACAATAAAGTTGACATGAGGGGACAAACAGTGCAACCTTCTGATGAAGAATTATTTGCTGTAGAGACACTAATAGCTTTGAGTGGTGGTAAGGGGGCAGATTAGAGCATCCAGAGGACAAAGACTTGCCTTGTGCATATCCTTTTTGATTTGCATTAGATGTTTATAATAAGTACAGTGATTTATATTTGTATATTTTGCTAATGATGCTTTGATGACTAATGATAGTCTGATACAGGTTATATTATGGGTTCAACTCTTTTGACCTCATCCCCTTGAGGCTAATGCTGTTAATATGTAATGGGGGTGGTCTAGAAAGGTTACGGTTATTGTTGGGTTTTTCTTTGATCCTATGTAAAAGGGGGGGTAACAGGTAATATGTTGTAAGGGGGGATATTCTAGATCTGATACTCGGATGAATACATAGTCTATGTGATCTGTATTTTCTGCTTATATTATATACTTAATACAAGTAAATATTATAGTCTACCCCTTAAACCCATTGATTATCTCCACCCTCGAGCCCCTACTTTTCCATGGGAATATTTTTTAGACTGGATGGATTTGCCATCATAATTAATGCATTTTCCTATTATTTTCAGATTCGCCAAAATTTTCTACAAAATTTTATTGATGTAAAAAAAATGCCAATAAAATTAATATTTATTTCGAAAAAAGGAAAAATTCGCCAATAGAAATTAATATTTTTTCCTAAAAATTGATAGACTCATCAAGATTTTATTTCTTTTTTTTGAGGGGGGTTTCTTAAAAGTATCATTGGATAAGATGTCAATTGTTCCACTTTTTTCTTCAATCATTCTTTTATTTCCTTATCTTTATCTTATGCCATAAGTGTCGATGGAAATTTATAAGATCCCACTTTGGTCTTCTTAGGTGGAAGATGGAAATTTATAAGATCCCACTTTGGTCTTCTTAGGTGGAAGACGTGCTAAGAGATGCGAGCTTTAAGAAATTCTCTACCATTGGCCTTGTAATCCTTTTCCTCCTCTTAAGGACTTGGTTAAACTATGTGGGAACATCAAGAATAGGGGATTCTCCTTGTATAGAAGTCTTGATTGCAACTTGCTTCTTTAGAGGGTTTTGTTTTGGAGACGGTCTTGTAGATCTAGAAGACTTTTAAGGTGATGGAGTTCTTAGGGAGTCTTGAGGAGGAGGAGATAGAGATCTTTTTGGAGGTGGTGAACCTTTAGAATCTAATGTGGCTACTTTGGTAGAGAAGGAAGAGACTTTGGAGGAGAAGGTAAAATGTGTTCCAATGGGAAATCTTTAGAAGAGTTACAAAGTTGTTCACCATAGGATGAGATTTTCTAATGTAGAGGTCTAAGTAACTTTAGTGGGGATGATGAGCCATGATATTGGGTATTTTCTCCTTGTACACCACTAGAAAACTTGATGACAATCTTATGTTTCTTTTTATTTACTAATTTATTCATTTCATCAAGGGATTCTTGCTCCAGATATTCAACATTCACTACCTTTTCCAATACTACCTAGTAGATTGAGTTGTAGTAGCAAGAACTTTCTTCTGCTTAGTGGAGTCTTTTATCTTTTTCTTCTTTTAGATGGTTCACCTATCTTTTATCTTGTCTCTTTTGGTCAATGATGAACCTTGGTGTGGTGTTGATGTCATGCAAGTTTGGTTGTTGATTGTATTGTTATGAGGTGGATTATTTTGTTGTTGTTGCGAAGGTTTGGATGATGAAGGACCTACATGTGAGGTTAAGTTCAGTAATTGTTCACTTTAGAGCCATATTTGATCAAACATTATTTGATTTTGATGTTGAGGATTTTGTTGTGATAAGATATTCTTTGGGCATCATAAATTTTGCTGCTAATTCTATAAGCTACATAAAGATATCAATGTGTTCAAATAGTAATTGACTTATTTAGTCATGACTGTCATGACCCTGAATTACAACACAAAAAAATAATAAAACATTGAAATACACAAATAAATAAAATAACAATAACAATAACAATATAAATATTAATAATATTATTATAATTATAATCATTATGTATAAGACTATATAAACTTATATAAAACAAATATAAAAAATAAATATATTTAACTAAACAATCGTCCAAGTCTTATGTATGGTGAACATTTAATAAAGTCTTAAAATCAGCGATAATATTGGAGGCAGCGCTGTTGATAAAGGAAGCAATTAAAGTTGTATTTAATAATGATAGGAAGTGCAGCACATAAGACAAAATAGATATGAGGCAAAAGGTAAATAAGACAAAATTTGTCTAATATGGAAAGAAAAATACAGCAATTAAGTGCTTTAACAAAAGGACGTCCCTCTTAATGAATCCATTGTGAAGAGGTGTCTCTCAAAAGGCATCGCATCCTTTCATAAGGAAGAGGATGGTACAAATAGAAGATCGTTGGTGGATAAGGCAATAAGGAAGGACTAGAAATATCAAGAGAGCAGATCGATCATCAATAAGAATAAGGCATCAAATAGAAAGAGGAATGTATTCTGGGCTGAGGATTATCTTTAATAAGGATACTCTTTGAAAATCGGAACACCCCAGATAGCAGCAAACTATGGTTAGAACCGAGAAAATATTCTGCACTTAAATCATTGATCCATCATCATCTATAAGGAGAAACACATCTGCATTCAGGGAAGCTTAAACAATATAATATAATTAGATTTAAAGTAGAGTATGAAAAACAGGAATCAACCAGAGATCAATATATGCACTGAATATAGGAATAGCAGCTTACGAGTGGGTGAGAAGAAAGAATAGATCCTGCACACAAAAACTATCGAATCAATCATAAAGGGATATGGAATAAAATATAAATATATACAGCAGCAGATCTAAAAAGAGGAATATACAGACCAATGATAGATCAATAAGGGAAGTAAGTTTATATACACATCAAATCAGGTCTACATTCGGGGAAATCTAGAAACTACAGCAGAAGGGAAAGTCAGACCAAGGTTGCTCACAAGCGAGCCACTTATTACTTACTGTCTAAAGATCTCACAAGGAAAAATCACTAAAACAGAGAAGCAGATTTGGGGCAGACTCAAGAAGCAAATTCAAGGTGAAAAGCAAATTTGAGCAGACTTATGAATGGATTTAGAAACAAATCTATTAATAGATTTAAAGAAGGTTCATTGCAGATCTCTGAATAGATATAAAATTGGAAAGAAGAGTTTATAGCAGTTTATTTAAAGAGTCTATGCAGAAATAAAGGAGAAGTTAGGCTGATATATACGTTAAATACTCAGACCTTAAGTGCTCCTAAGAGGCCTATGTTCAGCAAAGGGTATGTGTGAGCTTTAAAAGAACATTACAAGACAAGGTGATCACTTAATTGATAATTTAGGGCAGATTTAGGGTTATCCCAAAAAGGGGACATTACAATGACCTTGCTCATTTTTGAACAAATCCTTGTGGTCATAATCATAGTCACTATGGTCATCAAAGCCGTCATTATCATCATTATACACTACTGGCTTTTCAAATTTGATCTAAACAAGAGGGCTCTCCAATGTAAGGATTTTGGATGCATGGGGTGTCTTGAAAGGAAGAACTTGAATCTTTGAACACATGGCATGGAGTTTTCAGGTTGAACTTGGTCAAAAGGTACTTCTAGATGAAATGGATTTGGGCTAAATGGATTTTGTATGTTTGAGCTTTAATTTTGTCTAGCTTGAGATCTCGTTATAGGCATGACTCTTATTTGGTTTTGGTTTTTTTGTGCTAGTTTCAAACAAGGGGATGGAAGACAAAACAAACACACAAACAATCTATTCTACTCAAGTGGAGTGTTTGGTTTCATACGCCTACAAATATACTTTGACTCAGTTGTAAATACTATAGCCAATTGATCTCAAGGTGGGCCACTTCTAATCCTCAAGATTGCATTAGGGTGTGAGAGGAGAGCATACGTGGCCTACTATTCCATTTTTTAAAGTATGGTGCAACATTTGAGGCTAACCATTTATTGGTGCAGTATAAAGACTAAAATGTCCGAAAGGCTCCCTAAGGTAAGCTTGTACGGGTTCAACTAAGGAACTCTTCTGTATACTCAAAGGTATGCGAGGCCCAAGTACCAAGTCTGTGAATTTAGGGAGCTTATCCAAGGTGCGTGATTGGGGTCAAATCCCTCCTCGCTTCAATTTGTCCTCTAGAACAAAGCTGCACAAAAAACAACAATTTTTATCTTGTAGGAGTCTTTGTTTGATTCTCTTCCTAATTTATATACCTTGTCAGAAAACGTGGGTTGGGGTCAACAATTGGTGATGAAATTCAAGCCAGACCCACTAAAAATTAAAAAGAGAAGAGATGAGTTTTTTGATTCCCAAGTTTGTAAAATCATACGAGGGAAGGGCATATGCACTCAATCTTTGTGTTGTATAAGTGACAAAAACTGTTTCTAATTCTCAAGATTGTTTCATAGTGTAAGAAAAATAGATACAAACTTAATCACACAAATAGATACAAATAAGAAATAAGAAAGTATTTTTTATTTGTTTTTAATTTTTTTTTGATTTGATTATTTTTTACTTTTTTAATCTTTGACTGATGTAGTTGCACAACACACACGATAGTGATTTTGAATATAATGTTTTCAACACACAAAGCCTACAAGTTAGAAAATCACCAATAGAAATTATATGGCGCAATGAAAGGTTAACAAATTTTACATATCTTAGATAAAAATAATATCTCAAGAACATAATTAACCTCCGTAAATGTTCGAAACCAAAAGATTACAGCAAAAACATAAACAGATTTCAAAGTTGTTTGGATAAAGTACTACACAAAATCCAATCTGTCCAAGTAGTCATTAATAACTGAGAATCCTGCAAGAAATTGGCTACAAGCCCCCAAAATTGCATCCAATTTAAAATAAATCTTGCTCATCTCATCTAGATAAACCTTGCACGCAAAGTAATAGAAATTTCAGAACCACAACACGAAGAACGTTTTCTGAAAGGACTCCGAACCAGTGGCTTGTTGCCTTTCGCTATGCGACAGATAAGGAGGCAAACGAGTCCTTGAGAAGACCAAAACTCTCATTTCAGCGCCTCATTGTACATAGTCCACAATTTACACCAAACTCCGCCAGATCACCCAACAGCCGGCTTCAAAAATAACCGAGCCACTTGCAAATGAAATAAGCAGAGCGTTCCATAGCAGGATAGCTCAGCATGAAGAAAGGCGTAGTATGGGGCTCTATGGAGAGCCAAATGGGACTGAAAGGCCAGCCGAAAGCCCCTCCACGTATGTATTCACTTTCGTCAATTTGACTTCTGAATATTACAAGCCAAACAATGACCAGGATTGCTGCGTCTATCAATGTGGACAAACAACACTACAAGAACCAGGAACAACTTAAAACCAAATAAGAGATGGCATAAAAATAATGCTGACTTAATTACTTACTAGTGTGAGAGAATTGAAACTCTCGAAGATTTGAATATATCACCTCCGTTTGTTCAGATGGATAAGTAACAAAGGTTTAAAGATCAGAATTGTGGTGCTTCAATATTCAACAAAATTGGCGTGAGAAATAGAACATCATCATTCTCCAGTATGTATTTCTTCAACATTGAAGCGTGTAGACAAATCAATAAGATTAATTCCAAGCCACTTACCTGTCAACATTTCCATACTTTTAAAAATATATTGAAACAATATTGTAGAAAATGAAAAGCATAAAAACTGTTAAATATCAGGATAAAGGGATTGATCCATCAGGCCTGTCAATATAAATGTAGTGAAATTAGAATAAATCGAAAATTATAAGTAATAATTAAAATTTATTATTTTAAACATATGTGAATTATAAATTGAGCAATGGATCAAATTTGTTTGTACTTAAACATAGGATTGTGGATGCTCAACTGTTGTGCAAGTTTTACAATAGCATAACAACATGTTGAATGTTAAGAAGCAAACTGGAGATTATCTAAAGAATTCTCCCAATTTTTGAAAGGAATGGTGAATTTATAGATTTTTAAGTAACAAAATGAATGGATAAGATTGATTTATGATTAACTTGCTTGATTGATTAGCCAACTGATTTGATAATTGATTGAGAGTTTTGATAAACTAATTAGCTAACTAATTTGATTGATGAGTCAAAAGTAGAACTTATTAAATTGACATGAGTGAAATGTGGGTGAGGGCAGTTAGGATTATTTATTTATTTTAATTGGATCTATGTGCATGCATTAATTAATTAATAATGATAAGTCATTTATTTAATAATAGAATAATAAATAAGATTAATTAATTAATATAATGTAATCAATTAATCAGGAAACAAATTAACATGGTGAAGTTGATAAATCAATGATGTAACAAAATGCTAAAGACAATATAATTGGTTGATTTACAAATGACAATAGAATTGGTCGGTTGGAACAATGAAGTCAGTTGACCAAGCTGACGATAGACTTAATTGAAAAAATAGTGAAATCTAGGTGTCTACACACATCAAGTGACATAATCATGTTGAAAGCATTAAGGTGCTCAACAACAAAATCCTCCTCACCCATCCTCAAAGTTTACAACTCCTTCCAAAGGAATCAATTAATCAGGAAACAAATTAACATGGTGAAGTTGATAAATCAATGATGTAACAAAATGCTAAAGACAATATAATTAGTTGATTTACAAATGACAATAGAATTGGTCGGTTGGAACAATGAAGTCAGTTGACCAAGCTGACGATAGACTTAATTGAAAAAATAGTGAAATCTAGGTGTCTACACACATCAAGTGACATAATCATGTTGAAAGCATTAAGGTGCTCAACAACAAAATCCTCCTCACCCATCCTCAAAGTTTACAACTCCTTCCAAAGGAATCAATTAATCAGGAAACAAATTAACATGGTGAAGTTGATAAATCAATGATGTAACAAAATGCTAAAGACAATATAATTAGTTGATTTACAAATGACAATAGAATTGGTCGGTTGGAACAATGAAGTCAGTTGACCAGGCTGACGATAGACTTAATTGAAAAAATAGTGAAATCTAGGTGTCTACACACATCAAGTGACATAATCATGTTGAAAGCATTAAGGTGCTCAACAACAAAATCCTCCTCACCCATCCTCAAAGTTTACAACTCCTTCCAAAGGAAGCTAGTTAACTAGGTAATTTGACTAGTAAAGGTTCTTAACTTGTTTCAAAAGTTTTCTGATTTTGGTTCTTCACAAATATTTAGCAAAATTCAATCAGCTAAGCCTGATAAGACTCCTTGCATTTTTGTCCAACACAACCCTATCTTTTGGTGACATAGATTTATGTTTGGTTTTAGATATTGTAACCTTTAGATCTCAATCTATGAGTAAATCAAAACAAGAGCTTCCAGAACTCATAATTAGCATTGCTAAATCTTTCATCTCCAATCTAGATGTGTTTGCCATTGTCTTTGAAACAAATCTTTGTGTACACTCTCACTCAAACCAAGATTAATTCCAAAAACCTTTTCCTATCACCTAGGACCTGAGTTAACCTAGCTTTGATATCAAATGAAAGGATGCTAAGATAAAAGAAACACTTCTTACACTAATTTATGAGAGGAAAATATACAAAAATATGATCAATCAATTTGTAAGAAAGAAAAATACAAATAATAATAATAATAACATAGTGATATACTCTGGGAGATCCCTTTCAGGAAAAAATCCAGCCTTCAAAACTCAAACCAGCTACATCTTCAACAACATATTTGCAATACAACTTCCAATCTCAAGTCTTCGTTGAAAATTGTACCAATAATAATTTTGGAGAGTTTTCAATAGCATAATAGTGTTTGCAAATACAATACGAAACATTCATCTCAAACATCCAATAAATAGGAGTGCACACCAGAAACCATACATGGTTGTCCAAAACCATGAGCCAATCCCATGACCCAAGAATACATCCAAACCAGGGGCCTAAATTCCAACACCCATATCTCATGATGATTCAACATGTTATTTTTAGAAGATGCTCTTACATTACCATGATCTCTCATAAACTCCATTATAATCCACTCACCAAGTTGAGCACTTTGTTATCTCCATTCAAAGATGTTACATGATGCATCATAATGTGTGTCATAAGTCGAAACAATGTAACTCTCTTACATGCTCTTACATATGTCATAGATTTTCTTATGTATCTTACATTGTCATAAATCCTTAAACATCATACATGATCAAATTTTCTTTTACACACATTTACACATGTTATACCAAAACATTTATATGACAAACATGATCAAGTTGTAATAAGATACCTTTTTCTATAAAGATTCACAAATAATTAATAAATAAATAATAAATTAAAAATTAAAATTATAAAATGTGTAACACATATCCTAACAATTTACTTTATAACAATACCTTAAACTATGACATTGTAGTCATCATCTATATACTTAACTATTCATTTGACTAACTAAAATTCAACCTTTTGATTTGAATGACGCGATATGGTTAGAACCAAGAGTTGGACTGTGAATTACCACACTAGAAGTTGCGTCATAAATGGAGAATTCACCACCACCAAAGGTTGTGTGCAAAATCATCTCCTGTTGTTGTATGTTAACCTTGCTGAAGATGAGAGTAAGTGGAGAGTAAGTTCATTCGGCTATTCATATATAGACTTGTTCTCAAGTCAATTAGCCGCTCTGAAGAATTCGGGGATGAGACATGGCATGAAAGGCAGCGAGAGTTTTGACCCAAAACTTGTCTCCACTAGTTTGCTTAGCACGCTCCTAGATCCTGAATTCTCTATCAACGGTCTTGAAGTTTTATAAACTGAACTTGGGCAACTAAGTGTGCAAGATTACTATCACTCTAGTCTTATAAATTAAGTTCTCATTTACTCATTTCTCTCTCTTCAGAGATAACAAGGATTTCGCTTCATTTTTTTAATATAGAAAAGACTAAAGCAATTGAAATTTCTAAAGCCCAAGCGAACATTAAAACACAGAAAACAGAGGAAGCACAATTCTTGTACACATCAACACACAGCAGCTTCTTATTTCTGTGATAATTAAGTCCATTACATATGACCTCTTTTTATAGAGGATACAATTTCTTCTACATGCAATTAATATGCAGATTACAAATTTATGCAAATTCTATATTTAGAAACACTATTTTATTTCATGTAAGATATAGTTATTTCCTAACTTTTCTCCTCATGCAAACTGAGAGAACTACAAACAGAATTGTGCATGGAAGTAAGGTGAATTGCATGGCCGCAAGGCTCATGCATCACTTTCCAACAGTTACATTTCCCCTCTTGGGTTAAGTTCAAGAATTCCCCGGCAAATATATCATAATTTTTAATTGTAGGTTTTCTTGTCATGATTTACCTGATCAACATGTCAGCTTCCGAGACAAAGTTTTTTATGATTAACTGATTAGGTGTGATAAATTTCATCTCTTCTAATGTGTTTGTGGAATTTTGTTCAGAACGTAAGAGCACAACTGGCACTGCATGAGGTAGGGGAGGATAGCATGCGGTTAAGCATCAACAGCAATAAGCAAATTTTGGAACTCAGCAAGGCACAGAAAGCCATGGCAGAGTTAGAATGGTACAAAAGGCGTTGCACGGATGATGGCTTTGGTTACTATGATTCATTTAAACAACAGAAGGACAGAAAGGACTTTAGAGCCAATATAAACAGAGGTAAACTTGCTACCTTCTGGGATGAATTCATACAGATGGTGGAAAACAACGCGTTACCCCCGGACTTCCAATGCAGAAGTAAGTGGATATATTCCGCTACTGCATACAGACAACTAGTCGAGCCGCTAGATATTGCCCATCATTACAGGCATGATAGGCCCGACGTCACTGGACACTATCTCTCTGCAGGGAGACCTCGTCGCTACAAAATTCTTCAAAAATGGTTTGAAGACAAAATGCAAAGTGAAAAGCAAGAGAAGAAATCTCGTACTCGGCCAGCCAGCTTGACACAGGATTCTTGCTTTTGGGCATATTTTGAAGAGGTGAATTACTCACTGGAGAACCACCCAACAGAAGCAATGCCAAAGTTGAAGGAGTTTGAGAATCGGGTGAACAGCATGATTAATGCCAAAGAACTCTCTTCGGAGATTTTCTTGGAAAATAGTAGCTTTATGCTGTGGTGGAATAATAAGTTACCAGTAGAATATAAGTCGATGTCCCCTCTCTTTCCTCTCATGGAAGGAGGATGGAAACAATATTCAAATTTGTGCTAAGCAGTAGCTTAAATCATGTGTATTCCAAAGCTTATTTGGATTATTTATTGACCATACCAACTGTATTATATGTTTGTGTGCTGGTGTGGAGTGAATTGTCATATGTTCCATATATCTAGTTATTATAACCTCAGTGAGGTAAAACATGCTATAATAGCCATGAACTTACAAGGCAAAGCATTGGGCATATCTTAACATAGAGAAGACTTATGTAATCAGAGTGAAATTTGTGTCATGTATGTAAATAATATTTTTGTAATCAGAATACTAGTTGTGTCTTGTAGGCCATTCAATAAATGGTGTCAATTGTTAAAACGACTGCTTATGCTTGATCATGTTCTTTTGGAGTTCTTGGCAATCAATTTATAAAATTATGCAAATACTTTTAACATATTGGTAGCATGCCCTCGCTGCTGGGTGTTTTTGTGGTGGCTGAGGTGGAGTTGATCCCCTCATCGTTCTCTTCGGTTCTAGCTTCCGAGCCTCCTTGGTCAGTTGTTCTTCGGAAGAAGAAATCAGTGTTTGCTTCTCTGTCTCGGGCCCGTGGTGCCTGCTCTGAACCCCTTGGGTCTAGGGTTGCTTAATTTTTTGTGTCAGCTGTCTGTCAGTTGGTCTTCGACAGCCGTCTGTTAGCTGTTTCTGGTTGTGCTTCTAGTTCAGGTTTTGTTTGAATTATGTTTTCCTTTGGCCTTTTCGATCTGTTGTGAAGGGTTCGACACTTGTAAATGCTGCTTATATTTTCAAAAACATATTGGTAGCATGGGTAAACGCATCAAGTTTCAATAAACTAGAGTTTTTTTCATTCTTTAATTTCTGTCTTTTTTATTTTTAAATTATTAATTTTTTTTATTTAACTTGCAAATCATCGGGAACAATTTAGAATGTGACCACCTCTGCAAATTTAAGAATTTTCTAATTACCATTTTCCTTTCGATTAATTTGACATAACTCCGCCTCATTCATAGAGACCATCTAAATTTGTAAATGATTTTTGGTCTGAATTCTTTTGGCAACAATACATCTATACATCATAGAGTCGAATTTCTTTCTTCAAAGAATGGAAATACAGGTTCATACGTTATAATTATAAATTGTTTTAAAGTTGTTCTTTGTGGTAATGTTTCATATGTAATGTTAATAAATGATAATACTGTTGTCAGTTATGGGATGTGAAAGGTTGTAATGATATTTCATTATAATATTTATTAGTTCTAGTTTTTGTTTTTTATTAAATAAGTAAGGATTTTGAAAGGGCTCTAATCTTTTTTACATCAAGAAAGATTCAGCAATAAGGACAGCAAGACAAGGAACAAACACCAGACGAGACAGCCCAAAAAGCACAGCCAAAACGACAACCTAAAAAAAGAGCAAACACAAGGGATACCACCCCACCAAAACTAAGTCAAGGTGGTTTAAATAATTGTTCCAATGATTTTTGTTGAATTGTGATAAAGGGATTCCTCTCCACTAATCTTTTCAACTTTTTTTTACAAGGTGAGGAAACAAGACCACCAATAGAACTAGCCAAGCCCAAAGAATCAACAGTGGGGTCCAACTTAGAGGGATCATCAACAATATCATTCTGAAGCTCTTGATATGGAGTGGAGTCTTCCACAACATCTGCCGCCTTTTCCTTTTTCTTCCAAACAGTGTGTTGTTTTCTCTTCTTCAAGCAAGTAAAGGAGACATGACCCACTTTACCACAAGAAAGACAAATAATCACTTCTTCAAGCAAGTAAAGGAGACATGACCCACTTTACCACAAGAAAGACAAATAATCAGTCTTCATAATCAATCTGCTGCACCCACTTACCAAATTTAGAAGATAATGTAATTTTAGTGGGGAAGAATACAGTTATTCTCCACTAACGCACAAAATCTAGCAGCCAACAAACATTTTATTGATTTGGTGACCTTATCCGTAGTACAATATTGCCCAAAGGAATTAGCAATACACGATTTTTTTTTCATTCCAAAACTCAAAAGGCAGCCTTGACAAACAAAGCCAAATAGGAAACTTAAAAGTGTGTCATTGGGTTGAAACTAGGGAACCACATTTGGAGACAAAGGCCATTCGAGCCAAGAAACTAGGGGCCTCCATGAAGGACCCTTGAGATTATTATGTTTTTATCATTGAAGAACATTGTGTTTGTTTATCTTGATAATTATGTTTTTTGGAAAAATTAAACACCATTGTTAGGTTTATTTGGTTAGAATTTTTTTTTTTTAATTAGAATAAAATTTTTAATTGAGCTGGTGCTTTTTCTTCCATTAAAAAGGTAATTTTCAATTTACAAAATTCAATTAAAAATTGACCAATAGGAAAGAGGGTGGAGTATAAATTAGAGTGTGTCAAATGTTTGTACCTCATTGTAGATTGTATCCAATTTAACCTTTGAATGCTGCTTTTAATGAGGTGGCATAGTTTGGTCAAATGCTGATATCTTGTGGTGTGTATAAGCTAATCATAATGAGAGATACATATGACAAATTATTATGATGTGTAAGACCATGTAAGAGGGAGGTTATATTGAAATCTTGATTAGCATTATGCCATTTCTTGAACACTTGTCATGGAGCATCTCTGAATGGTTGAATGAGAACAAACTGGGGCACCCAAGCTTGGGTGGTCAAATATGAAAATTTATGAAAATAAAAAGTGGTAAGGAATGTTGCTAAAAATAGTTGGGAGGATCTTTTACTAAGAGGGTGTTGGAATTTGGTGTCTTGGTTTAGTTGTCATACCTCATATGGTATTGCTAATGTTTTTCCCAAACCATTCATAGTTACTAGTTTGTACTTCATCTATTTATCAATGCTTGGAGTTGTTTGTATGAGTTAATTTGCAAGTATCGTTATACTATTGAAATCGCTCCAAAATTGTATGTTGGTAAAATTCCTATGAAGGCTTGTTCTAGAAGTGTATTGTAATTGTTATTGATATCGAATAATACATTTGACTGCTTTGGAGTGTGGGTGGGTTTTCTCTCTTGAAAGGGTTTTCCCTATGTACAATCATGCTATGGTTTATTGTTTGTTTTGTGTTTGTATGTCTATTTATTTTTTGTAACTATTAAATATTAAAATTTGTAGTATAATCTTCTTAGTAGATTAGTGTAGGAAGCATTTTCACATACCTTGCTTTATTTCATGTGAGCCCACATGAAAAAGGGCATCCTGCTTACGACTTGGCTATCATGCCATGTGCAAGCCTTATTATGACATGAATAATGGTGTGTAAGAGAACATCTTGCTATGAAGGATGCATAAAAATATATATGACAAAGATAGTGAGATATATTAAGACGTGTAAGAACATGATTGTAGGTGAGTTATATTGTTGATTATGAATCTTAACCAACTTTATGACACATCATATAGCATCTTTTAAGGGAGATTATGGAGCAAAATTGGAGTGTTCAATTTGATGAATGGATTATGATGGAATCATCAAACATTATGACAACATAAGAACATCTGCTATTATTAGCATGTTGACTTATCATGGAGGGGCCATTGGAATTTAGGCCCTATATTTGCATGTCATGTTTGAGTCATGGTATTGGCCCATGGTTTATGGTTTAACTTATGATTTGCTGTATTGGATCTTTATATTGGGTGCTCGGATTGGATCTAAGTATGAGTGGTGCAAACATTGAAATCATATATACACTAATTTTCATAATATCATCTCATGTTAACAATTAATGCCCTTACTACCTTCCAATCCATTGAAATAATTGATTTTATCCTAAGTCCATCACTTTATCACAATTAAATTCATTAATTAATATAAATTATTTATAATTAAAATAATTAAAATCCTAAATTACGCCTCATGAGTTAACTATCCAATCAAAATAGTTAACTAAATAATCAGTTTAGTTAATTCACTAATCAAATCCATTGACAAGCCAATCAATTTAGATAATTTAATATAACAAATTAATTAATAAATAAAAAATATCAACTCACCAATCAAATGAGTTGACTACCTAGTCATCTCCATTCATTTTGCAAATTGATTGCCATGTTTCCCATCAATCCACCATTCATGGATCAAACTTATGATTTAAGATTAAATCTCCACCATTCAATTTCCTCTTTAAATATTTTATAAATTGGAATCAAATTCTCTGTTTTCATCATTTCATCATCTCAATTGAACCAGTAAATGTTGCAACATTGAGCAATATACATCTCAAATAATTCGAACACATCCACTCCATCCACCATGATGGTTAGCATTGGTTTAGCATTTATAAATTTATTCATTTTCTTTCTATACACATTGTTGTTGAGCTTCATCAAAAGATGAAAATTGTGATTTCCTTTGAAGTTTAATTCTGATATTTTTTATTCTCCTTTAAGCTTTTGTTTACATTTCTAACACGTCTGGTAGGACTTTGTATCAAACTAATTATTAGTTTTCAAGGTTAAATTTTAAAATTTTTTTGCAAGTTTTGAGTGTTTTTTTGAGAGCTAGAGGTTTTATGCTTTCTAAATTTTATACATGTAGGTAATATCTAATAGGTGCATTTGATAGGAAGTCAAAATTTAGCATGCGTGAATAGGAAGTTGTAAATTCATATCAGATCTTGCAAGTGCAAATCCCTGCAAACTCTATGCCCTCCCAACAGTTTAAATGAAGAGAAAAACTCTCTAGCCTGTCCTTTTTCCATCAATGACAATGGGGAGGGATTAAAAGATGTTGGAAGATAAGGAATTTCAATTTTTTGGTCAGTTTATTTATCCAATGGTAGCTCCATGAAAAGGAGCGAATAATTTTAATTATGTAGTCTTCTACTACAGATTATAGAGAAGAGGATTCAATTCTAGATAGTTACAAATGGCAATTCATCACATCCAAATAGGTATTGATATGACAAAAATATAGTTGGATGTTTACACCGGCTAAGACAGTTTCGCATGGTGGTAGATCTAAATCGATCAATATCCATGTTAACTCATTTCCTTGAACATGCATAGCTCACACTGCACTTGTTAGTCCATCATTTATGGTCAAATGGAATTCCTTTCTTGTTACTCAAAATCTTGAACTTGAAGATGTCTCCAACATGGTGGGCATTGACTCACAATTATCATCCTCGCTCCTCCACCACCTCTATCTTTACTGCTTTGCAAATTTCTTCTCTATGGAGGAACTCATGTTTCGTTCTTTCCACTTCCATCCCCACTTGCAATTGTAGAAAATTAGGCAAGCGTTGAGAAGTTGTAGTTTATTTAAACCATGTGAATGAGCAAGAAGTGCAGATATACAAAGTTGGGTTGAAATAACTACATTAATTTGGTGTGAGCTCACAAATTGATAGCACAAGAGGTTGTTGACAGGTGAAGACATTCTTGGACCAGGAAAAGGGTGTTCGATTGGTAATACAGAAGGGCTAAGAATCGTGGATTTTTATTCAAAAATTAATATTGTCCATTTTAAGAAGAGATAGGAGGATAGCCTTGGATCTAATTTTTCTGGATTGTTAGCTCACCGAAGTTTACTGGATTTTGTGTGGGTCATTTTACCAAGTATTCTTGGAAGATGCAATTCGAAGACCATTTTTTATGAGACTATTAATGAATTTTATGCAGGTTCAATAGATGAAGATAAATTTTAAACCAATCTCACACTTTATTTTGGATAATTTAAAATGGATTCTTCACACTTTACTTTGATGTTCAGTAATTGAACTTTTTGTTTTTTGTTTTTTGTTGTTTAGATTAGAGTATGTTTGAGTAATTGCTTGCATATGTTCTTTCCTCACACCACAAGGTGATCTTGGAAATAAAAATAACTTAAACTATCAATTTGTGCAACAAGGATAGGTTATGTATGCTCTCCTTTTACATTGCAAGATGATCTTGAGGATCAAAAATATCTTAGACTCATTTTGATTGTAACTTGGACCTCATTATTGATCAATCGTATTTCATTCTTTCTAGGTTTGTTAGTATCCAGATTTAATCACTAGATCTAGTGGAAGCCCATGTACTAGTGGGCTTTACAAATTTAGGGAGGAGTTGCCATTACTGGCTAAGTGGAGATATGTTTTAAGCACAATATGAAATGATGTGATTTTGTTCCACTAATACCTAGGCCTTAGACAACACTTGTGCAACATGTAATTGGGCCTTGCATACCCCTGGGTATATAGAGGACTCACTTGAAATGATTGTTTATCCTAGTTAGGAATCCTTTTGGTCACCATTCCTTGTAGTGCACTTATTTGTGGATTGTTGTAAGTTACTCACAACATACTCGAATTGTGTCAAGTCTAGGTCATGAGACAACTAATGTCGAGTTGTTAACCAATCGAACAGGTGCTAGGTTGATAGGCAACCTGTTGACCCTATGCCCAATAAAATAGGTTGAGGCTACCAAATTTTGGACGCATGGCATATTTATGAGCCTAGAAGGAGTGATACACCTACTTGTCTAGCTTAGGCTTGTCCATGTGTACTACCATGTGTCTTTTAATGTTTAGATAAACCATCCTTACTTCAAACCAATCCAAAGGGGAAGCTTATCCATCTTGAGCCTTAGGATTTTTTTCATTTTCTTTGTATGAGTCACAACTTGGTCAATATCACAACTTTGATCCAAGTTCAAAAACCATAGTCACAAACTTGGTCCAAAACCAAAGTCATAACCTTGAATCAAATTTGGTCCATATTCGTAATTACCTTAATAGTTATTTGGAGCCAATAAAGTTAGGGTTTAATTTTATTAATTTGATTTAATTAAACCTAGATTTTTTTTCCTTACTAAAACCCTAAATATTAACCTTGTCCATTCACCCTAGCTTTAATATATTTGCATGAGCTAACAAATCCCAATTTTCTCATAGGTTTATAAAATATTGATAACCTAGGCTTCATAAATTAAAAATAAATCATTTGCAAAACCTTAGGGTTGATAATAATAGAGTTTGCAAGTAAATTCACATACATGGAAATGATAATAGAACACAATTGCAACAATAATGGTTACAATGACTAAAATAGAAACAAATAACTAAAATACACTATTAAATATTACAATAGATTGCTAGTTGTCTTGGTTCAATGTAGGTTAGATTAGTGATCATTGAACTATCTTGCAATTTCTAGGCGACCATTATACCAAGCTAGAAGGGTTTTCACCCTCGACCTATGAAACCAAATGGGTTTTTTCCTCTAGTCCTCTACCAATTTGAGGGTTTTCATCCTCAGATCTGGCAACTCTAAACAACATGTTCTCTAAGTAGTATTTGTTTTTTGGTGTAGAATAATTATTTGTGATCTTCATAATGAAATATTGGTAATATATATCTTTTAGTGCATTTTAATGAAATGGGGAAGAGATCCATGACTAATATGAGATCCAACCAAAACAATGGCTAAATTATATGCCAAGACCAAGAGTAGCCATGGATGCAACCACCACATTAATGATGCCCAAGGATTAGGTGGCTAGTTGAGGTGCACAAGCAAATGGTTCCCTTTTTCTTGCACAAGATTTGAATTTTCTTTCTTCATCCTTTGCTTGAATTTGTACGTTAATTTTTGCCCTTGGGATATGAATTTATTTTGGGTGGGAAAATCCCTCTTTTGTAGTGGTTGTGTCATCAAATTGGCCACTAATGGTGCTCCCAGTTATGAAGGGATATGTAGGAATGAACAATACATAAAGGTAGAACTATTAGAGTTTAGGTGTTGGGGATACTGCCTGATGCATGAAACAAGTTTGGAGTTGGGGAGTTAGGGGATGCTAGTAAGGAAAAGCTAGAAAATTTGATACGATAAAAAGAAAGAGTACGACTCAAAAGAGAGACATATAAGTGAGATGAAGTCCAATGACCCAATAAGAATAAGAGAAAGTGAAGGTTAAAGGAAAGACATGCTAGAGTGGAGAAGTTTGAAATTCTAATGAAGAACAAGAAAAAAGGTCAAACTTAGGCAAAAAAGCATTCTAAGACAAGGAACCTTGAAATTTTGAAAGTCTGCCAACCTACAAAAACGTAGAGCTATGACTAGAAAATATCACACACTTAAAAGTTTTGAGACCTTTGTAGCTTTTAAGACATGGGTAGAAACATGAGGGATGACGAAGAATCATAATTAGGCCTTGGCCTAGCTTGTTGAAGATTGGAATTGGCCTTTTGTTCCACAAACACAAATTTATTGAAAAGAAGACATTAAAATTCTGCCCTTACCAAAATTATTTGTCCTCAAGCAATTCAACTTAAAAAATCTCTAGGTCACTTAAGGCTTCATTAGTAGTAGCCTCTATAGGTAGGTTCCTCCAATGAACTATATATTCTATGATTGATCTCCTTTTTTTATCTTCCCATCCTTTTGATGATGGTGAAACTTTTTATGCACATGAGTAGAACTCTTCTATTTGTCACATGAAATAATTTCTATAAAAATTAGTTGACGATTTTGCTACGCCTATCACAAAAAATATTTTTAGGTGACTCATGTAGCCTAATCACCTTACCAAGAAGAAACTTCATCATCTTGGGAAGATTTGAGATGAAGACCATGAACTTGCTTTTCCATTTTTGATGTGGAGTACATAATGGGTACAACAATATTACTAGAAAGTTATTGATGTAGTCAAAGACCAAGACCCCGAATTGAGGTGTTGTTCTTCGCAACCACCACACCAATATCTCATCTAACCAACTGAAAAATGATTCTCATAGGGAAATAAACAAACCCAAAAAGTTTTGAAATATGACTCATCAATCATGCAAGTAAATACACTGAAAACTATTGACATAACACATTTTGGATTTTCTTTTTTTTAACATAAGGAGGGGTAGTTTTTTAATTAAAACAAGAAAAAGTTACAAAGCAAGGGTATTAAATAGCCCTATCAAGCTCCACCAAGTGATCCAACTATTGAGACAAATCCGGGGGTAGTTGACCTCGATCCACCAAATTCCAATCATGAATCAGAAGCCCATTTAGCCAAACAATCAACAATACCATTCCATTCTCTAGGAATACGAGTGAAAATAATATACTCCAGAGAAGCACAAAGAGTGAGAATCAGTTCAACAATCAAAGCCAACTTCCAGCTCACATCATCTAAATTCCGCCTATTCAACAAGTTCACCACAACCTGGGAGTTAGACTCATCTATAATCCTATAATCCTGTGTCATCCTAATTGACTGCCCCGCTCCATAGCCAATAAAATAGCCTGAGCCTCCATTAAATTATTAGTATGAAGCCCCTTATAAACAAAAAAGATAAATTGCACATCTCCATAGCTATCTCGACCAATACCGCCAATTCCAGCATGACCCGGATTTCCACGAGAAGAGCCATCCGAGTTGAATTTTAGGACTCTTTGAGGAGGAGGGTACCATCTTCCCTCCCTGTTTACCTTCGGGGTAGGATGTCTACATCTGTTGCGCATGAGCTACCATTGCAGAGGAGGAAGATGAAGACGATTACAACAACCAACATCATGAGGGTCCACTAGCACAGTCAAATCACACTTAGCTGCAATAGTTTCCCCCAGAGAATGTAGAATTTTATACCACAAGTGAGGGGCCATCAACAATGCATCCTGAAAAATCCGCCTATTCCTCTCCAACCACAGGTTCCAAATAGTAAAAGATGGGCCAAGAGCCCAAGCAGCTTGAAGAAAGGAGGTAGAAACAGGGGCTCTGCTCCACCGTTCCACAAACTCCGACAATGAGGAAACATGCCAGCAGGTCGTATTCCACACCCTCCACCAGAAATACCAAATATCCCTAGCATAGGAGCATTGGAAGAAGAGATGTGAGACACTCTCTTCACAACCGCGACACATAACACACATAGAAGGGCCTTGGAAACCACGCTTCCATAAATTATCCCAAGTAAGACACTGATTTTGAACCACTAACCACATGAAGAAATTGCACTTGGGCCATGACAACTTCTGTCAAACTTGCTTCCACTAAGGGACCTCAATGTCCCCAAACAATTGCCTACCTAACTGCTTGTAACCATAAGACATAGAGTACTTTCCAAACAAATCTGAACCATCCCAAGCCAAGACATCAGGTCCCCTCAAAGAATTACAAGCACGAGAAGCCAAAAGCTGGGAAAGCTCACGCTTATCCCCCTCAGACCCTCCAGGTGGCCATTCAGAAGGATGCTTCCAACGAAAACTTACAACCGATCTACAATGTTGCTCCACCTTATAATGCTCCACGATATCCCAGCCAACCGCAATAAAAACGTCACAAAGGGACTAGAGGTGAGGAAAAGAAGAGAGAATAGGAGGGTGACCATCCCAAGAATATGACCAAAAAAGAGCCTGTGATCTCGAATGATAGATCCAAAAAAGTGCATGCTTAATCAACTGTGCCCCCACTTTCAAAATATGCCAAATCATAGAACCACTCCCTTCCAGAGGATAGTGAGGAACCTCGAAAGAAGCAACACCCTGAAGATATTTATGGTTGAGAATACGAGCCCATAACTGGTGTTGATTGGTACACCATCACCAGTAAAGGTTGGCAACAAGAACTTGCCTGTTCAAAATAGCAAAGCGTAAACCAAGACCACCCTCCTGCTTTGGTCTACACACAGACTCCCACTTAACAAGGCTCCACTTTGAAGAAATTAAATTACCGCTTCAAAGAAATTGATGTGAGAGAGCATCAAATTCCTTAAGGAAATACATTGGTGCCGCTTGAACAAAGCACCTATAGATGGGAAGGGCCTAGATAACAGACTTGAAAAGAGTCACTCTAGCAACTGTAGACAACCACCGACGAGTCCAATGAGTAACCTTTTGTCTTAGCTTATCAAGCAACAACTGTCAGGAGGACCTGGGCTAGTGATCCACAACAAGAGGAATACCCAAATAGACAAAAGGAAGAGACCCTATTTGAAATCGCAGAATAGAAGCAATCCGCCACTAGACAACTTGGGGAGTATTAAAGAAGAAGATTAGTGACTTCTGCTCATTGTTTTTCTGGCCTGAAGCTGTAAGGTAGATATCCAAAGCTTTCCTAAAGGATTCAGCCTCCCGAATACGAGCCAACCCCATAAGAGAGGTGTCATCCACAAATTGGAGATGAGAAAGCATTGGCAGGCCCAACCCCCACTGCCAACCATGAATCAATCTTTGTGAAACCCGAGATTTAAGAAAATGACCCAGGCCGTCCACCATTATAATAAACAAATAAGGAGAGAGAGGATCCCCTTGACGAAGGCCCCTAGTAGCCCCAAAAAGATCTGAAGGTTCACCATTCACAATAACCAAAAAAGAGGAAGATGTCACATAGCTCAAAGTCCAACTCACCCAATCAGAAGAAAAACCAAAGGCCAACAAAATCTTCTAAAGAAAACTCTGTTTAACTCTGTCATAAGCTTTGGCCATATCCAACTTGCTCAAATGCAACCACCACCATACCCAGAATTTGACGACCCGCCACAAAGCCGCTTTGCTCCTCATAAATGACAATAGGCAAACAAGATTTAAGCTTCTCAACAATCCATTTCGTAATAATCTTATACACTACATTACAGAGCACAACAGGTCTAAAGAATTCGAGCCTATCAACACCTTCCTTCTTAGAAATGAGAACCAGAAAAGTAGTATTCAGGGCATGAAGCATCTGCTTGCTATAAAGAGACTCCTGAACCACCTCCAACAAATCTAGCTTCACAATATCCCAAAACTCCTGAAAAATTCTATTGGGAAACCATCAGGGCCAGGAGCTTTCCCCTTATTCATCCAAAACACAACCTCCTCCACTTCTGACAAAGTAATCGAGTGAATAAGAGAAGCATTCAAATCATTAGAGATCAAAGAAGGAATGCAAGCAAGGACCATATTCTCCTTGGCCTCTACAGGAAGTGAATCCTCAGTAAAAAGATTAGAGTAGAACTGACGAGCCTCTCTAGACAAATCTTATTGTGAAGAGATTGAAAGACCCTCAGAATTAACAAGAAAAGAAATAAAACACTTATTCCGACGAGCTTGCATCGAGTGATGGAAGAAAGCAGTATTCCCGTCACCCTTTTGAAGCCAATCAATCCTATCCTTTTGTTTCCAAAAAATCTCCTCACGAAGCTCCCACTCCTCCACCAATTTCAGAGCTTGGGCCTCAACATGCCCAAGAGCCTTTGAGAAACCCAAATCCCTAATATGGCGAGTAATAACAATAAAACGATCCTGCACATCTCTTTTCCTGGCTCGAAAAATTACCAAAACTTGACCTATTCCATCGCTTAAGATAATACTCGACATATTACAACTTCTTAACTGGAGAATACATAGTTGTACCATACGCAGGGGCTCCATTTTGCCACCTCAAAATTATTGAAACCCTGATTACTGTGTCTATCCTTATAGGCCCACTTCTGACCTCTCCCTTTAGCCCTCTGCTTAACAGGAATAAATCCATCCTTATCAGGTCCACCCTCAACCACAGGTGCCTTGCCTTTATCCCCCTTCTCCACTGAAGGCCCAAAAGGAGAAGAAGAAACCCCTATCGCTTTGGGTGCCCTAGGACATTGGCACTGAAGGTGTCCATACTCGTGACAAAAGTGACATTGAAAAGGAAGGGACTCATAATCTAACCTTTGAATCCACGAGGCAAAGCCAATACAAATTTCCAGAGAATCTGGAAAAGGGTTATTTAAATCAATTTCAACACAAATGCGAGCATAAGAGAATACCTTTTTATCCAAAGTATTTTGAGCAATGGCAGCTAGCTTCCCCAACAAAGCAACAATCCGGTGCAAAATATCCTCCCTCCAAAACTCCAACGGTAGCCATGGTAGACAGACCCAAAAAGGGATTCGTGTAGGCAGATCCTCCACCACATTAAGACCTCCATGCCAGGGCTTAATGAACAAGCCAACATGATTGTAAAAATATGGCCCTCCCTCAAAAACACGATTACGATCCGAGATGCAAGAAAAATCAATCATGAAATAGCCATTCGCAACCACCAAAATATTGAAATCACCTTCAACCTGCCAGGTCTGACGAATCCAAGACTCTAAAGCCGAGAGAGGGACACAAATACCCAAGACTTACAAATCAGAACATGTTGGCTCCAATAAGATATGTCCTCCTCTACCGACTTAGGATAAATAACTAGGATAGGACGATCTTGACTCCGCGGTAAACAACCATTCACCTTCTTAAGCTTAGAGCTCTCACCCACAAAAGAAGAATCCATCGACCATGCATGCACAGGTAAAATCACAAAGCTATGTCACACTTTATAATGGAAACGACCAATGCTGATCCTAATTTTAAATTTGAATCAATAAAAAGTAGCATATATGTTTTTAATTTTTAAATGATCTAAACTAGTAAAATATGTATTTTTTAGTATATTTTATGTTTGTATTTTTTATAAGAAACTAAAAAATTGTTTTAAACTAGTTTTTCATTAATTAACACTATAATTTAGTTGTTGATAAAATGCTGAAAAATGAAGTTGCATGAGATGTCAAACTTTTTATAGTAATTTTTTTTCTTTCAATTTTTTTGTGTGTATTTATAGTTTGAAACTTTAGTGCATGGATATATATTTTTTCCAATTTTGATAAATATATATTTGTATATATATATTAAAATGTGCGTGAATAAAAAACAACTGTTTCCATCGGACATCAATATTCATATTAAATATTTATCTAAAATGGAAAAAAAAATATACCATCTTGAAATAGATTCTTTTATCTAGTGCATCATATTTTTTTCAATTTTTTTTAATAAGTTTTAGTATTTTTCCTTGGCATGGTAGTCAACCTAATATTTTTTGCTGATAACCTACTTTTAGTATAAATAAAAATATAAATAACAATAGTAATTAAACTATTAAAATTAATATATTTTTGAAAACTACACTTATGGATCTACAAAAGGGTATTTTTACATTTTAAAAAAAATGTTATTTGCATGAGGAGTTATTAAAACTTCAAGTTTTTCAAATAATTTTTTTTTTTTTGGTAAATTGGACTGAAAGTGGTGCTCCATATATTTTTAGCCAACAATTTTAGTTGAATAAATTGTGGAAGTATCTAACTTAGCTAGAATGAATCTTACTAGGTCAAATGGTTGACCAAAATTGATTTTTAATTAGAAATACTTAAATTCAGTTGTGTTGATATGTTGGCTGAAAATGTGACACAACTTTGTGTTTTTACCCGCACGTCCATAGAAAAATCTTGAGATGGCTTCGTACCAACTAGCACCAAGCTTTTGGAAGCCCCTACCATACCTCCACCCCCAACACCAACACTGAATTTTTCGCCCAACTCCAAACCCCTACTCATTAGCTCGACACCAACACCTAAAATTCACATAGTGGAAATTATTTTGATTGTGCAAACAAATTCCATTTCTTCTAAAACTTGGGTAATAGAAGCTTCCACCTTCATCTACAAGAAAACATGCGATTCAATATTTTTCCACGAATGCAACCATGTTAAAAATAAAGCTGAAAACCCATAAAAAACCCTTTTTGAACATTGGTGTTTGATCCCTTCCAACAACCTTTAAACTCTCATCTTTTCCCCAATTTATTATGCTTCAATTAATTCAATAAATCTGATTTTTAAGCTGAATGTGCAACTCCAACAATAATGAATGCTACACAAAATCAACAAGCAAGCCAAGATTCAATCCTACATGAATGAATGCCTTTCCAATGCATCAAGATTTCACTCCTACAAGCAAGAATGCCTTGAACTATTACAAATCATATTTAGAGCAACAAAAATATTCTATAGGCAATGTCAAATCAGCCTCAAACCTTCCTCTATTCATCTTTGGATGCCATGGGTGTGCCTCTAAATTTTTTCCTTCATTCCTTTCATATTTTCCTTCAAACTCTTTCCCTAGGTGTTGGATTTTTCTCTGCAACCACAACCTTCAAGCATGATTCTCCTTTTCTTGGAAGATTTTTAATTCCTTTTCTAAAAATTATCTCCATCACCTTGCATTCCACTACCTCCAACACTTGCACGCAGAAGATTCCAACACTATTGGAAAATAATTTCAAACTCACGGGAATTAAAAAGGAGCCCAAATTGGAAAATTCAAGCTTGGGCATTGGAATTTTTCCTCCTCTAATTTGGTGAGGTAAAATTCATTTTATGAGCCATAAAACACATAAAAATCAAGCCTTTGGTGTCATAGATCCAATAGGCATTAGAATTTAGTTTTTAATATGCTAGAAATGTGTGAAACACGCCCCGAAATCATGCCTGAAAAAATCACAGCAAAATTAAATGAAGAAAAATGCAACTTTTTTTGTGTGATGCAAGATTACCTATGCACTTGGATGCTCCTGCATCAAACAACCCGGGTAAGAGAAATGTTTCATGAGTGAGAACTCATGAACATTTGAAGATACTGTGTTTTTTCATCATCCACCTCTCTTATCTACTTGATTTTTCTTCTTCTCCTTGTTCTGAAACTTCTTGTCTCTCCCTTTCTTCATCTTTTCCCTCTTTCTTCCTCTCATGTAATTCATCTTGCTGCACCAAGTTTCATCTTCCCACTTCCCTTTATCATTCTTAACTTCTGCATATAAATTGACACTAACAAAATCATAGAAGTCAATAAATTCGCTTTGCACATTCCCTTCACCTATTTGTTCTTCACTTTCTTCTTTCTCTATTTTGTTTTCCTTCTTTCTTGCTGCAACTTTCTCTTCAATATCCTTATAGCCTTCAATTTTAACCATATCACTTACATACAAATTAAATTCATCAAAAAATTCACAAGATGCAAATTTTACCTCATCTTTCAATGCCGCAAATTTTGCTTCACCCGTTGTCAATGCAAGCCACTCATTTTAAACTATTTCAATTTGCATTAATAAGTCATCTTCTTCTTTATTTTCTGTTGCTCCTTCACCTCATTCACTTAAGAAATTTTTTATGCATTCTTCTTCACATTGCTGCCCCAAATTCTGAATAATTTCCATGTCCTCATGAAGAACAAACTGCGTTGCAACTTGACTATTCTCTATCTCTACAACTTCACCTTTTTCTTTTATGACAATAATTTTCCTTACACTCATTTTTATTTCCACAATTTCATTAAATTTCTTTGCAAGTAACATAACATCAAACTCATTTTCACAAATATCATAGAAATAACCTTTTAATTGTGTTTTCTTGCTTCTCTACTACTGTCCCAACTTTTTTTTTCTTGACCATCTGCTGCAATCTTGTTACTCTCTTCTTCTACCTCCTCTATTGCACTCAAATGTGTCATTTTCTTCAACATATTTATGTATTTTCAAGGACAAATTGCTGCCCCAACTTCACAGTCACTTACTTCATGTTCCTTTATATTTTCTTCACACACATCAACATCAATATCTTTAAATAGTACCTCTTTTTCAGCGACAAATTCATTCCTCTTCTTTATTATTCTCTTGCATGAGGATCCCTTCCTTTTCAGTGTCATATTCATGATGCTCCATTGTATCCTTTTCTTCACCTACATCCAAAATAGTGTTAGCACATAAAATAGGGAGTTCATCTCTTCCCACCTTCATTTCCTCTGCTACCTCTCCTTCAAATAAATCTTCAATTTTCTTTTTCTCCTCTTTCTTTCTCCATTCCTTCTTTATGATTCTTTTCTTTAACCACAATTGTGTGGGGTGATCTCACATGTTCTTCTTTCCATGTCACTTTCATCATAGGGTTGCAACTCTTCATTTTCTCTTTCTTCTTTTCATTGTCCTCTTTGTCAAATATTTGTTTTTCCTCTTCCTAATCTTCACCTCCATACACAAATTGACTTGTAAATACATTTTTGTTAGAAAAATAATGGAACTCTTTCATGCCCATATATTCCTCTTCAACCTTCTTATCTATTACCACTTCTACTACTGCAATTTCGTTCTTCTTTTCTACAATCACAAATTTATCAGGAAAGCAATATATTTCCAAGGCTTCTACTCTAGCCTCAATATTCTTTAATTCTTCAAAAGCCCACTTTGTAAACATATTTTATTTCTACTCTTCCATAGGTAAAATCCTCACAAGTTTTCTCATGACCCATCTTGTCCTCTTCTTCAAAGACATCTTTAGAGACTCACAAGTCCCTTTGTAGTTACAAGTCCTCCTTGCAACAAACTCACTCTTGCTTATCCTCTACCTAATAGATGGTTTCTAGAAGACACACCTCTCTCTCGTGCACCTTCTACCCAACCTTAACTTTTACTGGAGGATAACATTTACAAACCTATTTCAACTCTTCTTACCAATCAACTGTTGCAACACTTCCCAACCAATCTTCCTACTTTGATACCATTTGATGCAGTCGAAGACCAAGACCTTGAATCAAGGTGTTGTTATTCACAACCACCACACCAATATCTCATCTACCCAATTGAAAAATGATTCTCATAGGGAAATAAACAAACCCAAAAAGTTTTGAAATATGAATCATCAATCATGCATGTAAATGTATTGAAAACTATTGACATACCACATTTTGGAAATTATTTTGATTGTACAAACAAATTCCATTTCTTCTAAAAACTTGGTTAATAAAAGCTCCCACCTTCATCTACAAGAAAACATGTGATTCAAAATTTTTCCACCAATGCAACCATGTTAAAAATCAAGGTGAAAACCCAGAAAAAACCCTTTCTGAACATCGGTGTTTGATCCCTTCCAACAACCTTTAAAATTTCATCTTTTTTCCCAATGTATTTCAAACTTCAACCAGGAAAGATTTCTCAACCTTAGGAATTGAAACTATTGAACTTGCAACCAAAGATGAATATCACACACATATGCTTCAATTAATTCAATAAATCTGATTTTTACATTGAATGTGCAACTCCAACAATAATGAATGCTACAGGAAATCAACAAGAAAGCCAAGATTCAATCCTACATGAATGAATGCCTTTCCAACACAACAAGATTTCACTCCTACGGGAAATAATGCCTTCAACTATTACAAATCAGATTTAGAGCAACAAAAATCTGCCACTGGCAATGCCAAATCAGCCTCAAACCTTCCTATATTCCTCTTTGGATGCCATGGGCGTGCCTTTGAAAATTTTCCTTCATTCCTTTCATATTTTCCTTCAAAATTTTCCCGTCCAATGCTCTCTTTCCCTCAGCGTTGGATTTTTCTCTGCAACCACAACCTTTAGAAAATATTCTCCTTTTCCTGTTGTTATTCTTTTCCTGCAAGATTTTTAATGTCTTTTCTAAAAATTCTCTCCATCATCCTACGTTCCACTACCTCCAACACTTGACCCTAGAAGATTCCAACACTAATGGCAAATAATTTCAAACTCATGGGAGTTACAAAGGAGCCCAAATTGGAAAATTCATGCCTAAGCGTTGGAATTTTTCCTCCTCCAATTTGGTGAGGCAAAAGTCATTTTATGAGCCATAAAACACATAAAAATCAAGCCTTTGGTGTCATATATCCAATAGGCATTAGAATTCAGTTTTTGACATGCTAGAAATGTGTGAAATGTGCCTCGAAATCATGCCTAAAAAAATCACAAAAAAATTAAATGAAGAAAAATGCAACTTTTTTTGTGCGATGCAAGATTGCCTCTTCATCTTGATGCTTCTGCATCAGTTATGCTCTTCTCCAATCTACTGGTAGGTAGTGTTCCCCTTGATGTGTTCAATATCTACCTCCCCAAAGATCCTCCATGATGATCTTTTTCTTCTGTAACTAAAAATATTTTAGGACCTAGAGTGTCCCACCATGAGTGTTGTATTCAAGGCCTTGAAAACATCTCATTTCATCTTGGTTTCAAGTTCTAGAAAAATTATGTTCTTATACAAAAGAGGGCATTTGCCAACACATATTTTTCATTGACATTTTCATCAAAAGCGTTAGCAACAAATATTTTCTTGGTGTAATCTACCATGATATAAATACTAGAACCACCACCTGTTACATCCCACCCTAGTGAATTTAAAAACACTTTTACTTTTTGCAATATAAATGACGAATGATGCCAATGTTGAGTTACCAGTGCATGATTTGTAAAAATCTTGTGATGGATTTCCATTAATGCAATGAAAACATGTGCTATGACCTATTTAGGATGAAAAAGTTGTATTTTGATGCCCTAGAAAAGAAAAAGTTTACTTTGTAGTAATTATGCTAATAGAAAATATACAATGAAGAATTATCTGGATGACAGACTAATTTCTCTCTTATTTGGAGTTGGATGCAGGATAGCCGTACCATGAACCTTATAAGAGGGGAAGTATCATCTGAGTAGAGAGGAAATGTTGGAAATGCTATGGAATCACCATTTGAGTTAGGGTTTGGCCATGGGATCTCGAAACCCTATAAGTGTGTTACAAAGGGAGCCATGTTTGATATAAGTCATTCGAGTGATTCTAGGAAGTGGTTTTATTGGACTAGTGGTTTTAGGGTTTCGTAAACCAATTTTCCCTACTTTCGTCTGTCATTGAATTTAACCTAGATTTTGGCTCTGGAATTCATTGGTAAGATATTATCACTTGTTGAGTTGGAATTATGCCTGATAGCTTAACTATATATATATATAATATTATTTATTCTTCAGGTGAAAATAGTGATGTTACTTGATAATACTTGGAGGCATTTTATATATATAAATATATACTTTTTATTTAGGTAGTGAGGTTAATGATAAAATACATAAGTATTTAATTGGATTACGATTTATTCAAAATGAATATTTTATTAAATTTAAAAGGAGGAAGTTGTAATGTCTTGCCGCCAAGTTTGTTGATGAAAGAATTGGATATTAAATATGTAAATTTTAACTTTCTTTTGGAACGAAGGAGGTGGGCCATCTTGAGTTGGCAGACTTTATATTGCTACTATATATTAAAATATCATATTGCCATAATTTGGAGCGTTGGCTAAAATCGTGCTTGTTGGTTCCTAATTTTCAGCCACAAGAGTGACGTAACACCAAAGGAGGATTTTCTTTCTAATCCGCCACCTCAAATTGGATTTTATTTGATTTTTATCCATATTTTTGATCAAGTTCAACTTACTGGAGGAGGGAGCTCGAGAAAATTAAGGGAAGTTGTCTTAACCACCCAAGATATTACCGAATCCTTTAGTCTTGAGGATCTCATTCTCATGGGAAAAAGAAAGAGAAAGATAGACACTCATTTTCGTGGCTGGGAGTTGAAAAGGAAAATAAAGAAGATTTGCAAGTTCAAATTGAGAGGAGGTGGGACGTAGCTGCAAATAGGAGAACTACCATGAGACTAAGTCTCCTATAAAGGAAGAAGATTATAGATGTCTACAACAAGGGTGGAGTTGTGCCAGGAAATATTGGAAATTGTGCTCTCTTACTTGTCACCTTCAGCCAAATCTGTTCTAGCATTCCTAATAGGCACATATTGCTCTAAGCTAATTTTATTTCTGAAGTTAAGTGCTCTCGATTTCAAGAAACGTTTGTTGGTACGTTGCTGCATACATTTCTAGATTTATAATTTATGTCTTCTGGTAAATGAAGAGTTATGAGTTGGCTGTTGTGTGCATTTCTTCTCTCATTCAATCTAGGCGATTCTTGGTGAAGAAAAAAACATAAATATTCTTGTAGCGTGTATTTTAATTTGTCTTGTCAGATATCTCTATTGTTGCTTAAAATATGTTGTACAGTGTATTAACACGAACTGTAGAAAACTAGTGAGAACTTATCCAATAAGTTGCTCCTATTAAAGATTGACAAGAAATCGAATGATAAGCTGAACATGTATTGTTTTGTTAACAAAGAATGAATTTCGATTAATGAAAACAAAAGAACTATATGTTGTTCGATTTTATGAATGTATACCTAATTTTGATCAGATACCGAATGGTGTCATGCCATGCATTCCATATGGATGAACCAACATACGTTAAGTGCAATGTGAGCACTAAATCAATCTTGTTGTCTAGACAAGGTTTTGTTTGCCTTCTTTTTCTAAAAAGAAACTTAATTTTGCTCTATTAGGAGTATTTAAGTAAAATCCTAGCATCATGCTTGTTGAACACACATGGCAAGTAGCCAAAAAAGAGTGTCGTGTTAGAATCCCTAGTTCTTGAAAGTCAGTCACATGTGGCAAGTAGCCAAGAAAAGTGTCTTGTTGAATAACCTTAACTGGGTTTAGAGAGTATTCCCTAGGACAAGTGTCCTTGGTAAGAGTAAAGGGTGGAGAGAAAGTCTCTTAGAAGCCCTATATTAGATGAGTATTCCAAGTTGAACAGGGTGGGTGAGTCTGTATAGTAGTACAAGCTATGGCCATTGTAGGTGCAGGTGCCTCTGACTTCACTTAGTACTCACATGTAACCCATATACCTAACTAGCCAGAGTTGCCTACTTAGTAGGAAGGAATCCTTAGTAGCAAGGTAGAGTCAATTAGGTAGGGTTTCACCACCAGAGCTCAGATGGTTGTTTCGAGGGTTTTCCAACATCATTTTTCATAAGAAGGGAAGGGCCCCCTTCCAGTTACGAAGGTGTGCGGGGGACTATACAATCTGTGGTTGGCAGAAAAGCACTGAGGTGATGCTTTCCCTCACTTGCAGATGGCGAGCCACTAGATGAGGGTTTCTAATCTCTTACCTTAATTCTCTTGCTTAGTACTTGACTTTACGAATTCAGTTATTCATGTTGTTATGATAGAATGCTATCTTACTTGATGTTATAGTAGCATAAGATGCATCTTGCTATTTTGTATTAAAAAAATCTCTAGATGAGAGTAAAATATTTATTATTTTGTGTTTTGTATAATATGGTTTTAACACCACCATTGATAGAAATATAATAGAATATGAGTATTCTAAAAAATATCACAACCTACATAAGTCCTCTATTTATACAAATTTGTAATCATGAATTTTCTTTCATATTTGTTGCTTGTCATTTAATCTAGGTTGATGCAAGAAGAATTTCAAGTTATTACAATCCCTCTCAACCACACATCTCTCATACAACACATGGTATCTAAATTTTTGCAAAATCTACTTGAGAGCCATAATCTCTCAATCATAAATGGAAAACCCATTTTTTGAATCTTCAAACTTCATGATCTCAACTTTAATGGAGTCCCATCTTTTGCATCAACATGGCTTTAGCACTTTATCCTAAAACTCCACATTCTACCGCACATGGATGCAAAAATTATGAAAAACAAAACATGAAACACGAGTGGGTTACTTTCTTATGCTTATCAAAAAATTATTGCATTTTAGTCATTCATACAATAACTCCTTTCCTTGTCATATTATTTAAGGGTGTTGTTGTATGTGAAAAATCCCTTAATAAGCCTTTTATTAATAATGCATAAACTAAGGAATATTTCGATAGAGTGAGTGCAAGAGGGGAATATCTTACAGAAAAAAAGAATTCTCTTCTAACTCCATTATATGCCTTGAGTAATGACATTATGAAATAAGTATAAAACATTTATATAATCAAGCTCACACTTGAAATCATTTTTAAATAGAAATTGCTGCTCTAGAATCCCAAGGATTAAATTTAGATGCTTCACATGATCCTTCCCTACTTTCATTCATAGCAACATATCATAAGGATTTATAAAAAATAAATCTTAATTGTCCATTGAATGCCCATTTCATCTTGAATTGGAAAGAAACTAGCACATCAATCCCATTGAATGGCATGACCAATAATTCCATGTGTTCAACAAGGCATTTGCAAGTTGTCCCTATTCCTTGCAAACAATTATATGTTGGTAGTTTGATCTCAAGTAGCTATAATACATATGGGAAACCTCTATATGTGGGAATCCAAAGAATGAAATAGTTTGATCCTTTCCCTCACCACACAAATTGTGAATTAAGCAAACTGCTCCTTGTAAGAGGTCTTCCATTCTATGATTAATGCCTAAGATCCACTAGAGATAACTCCAAGCACCACCTCTTTTCCTTCCAATGTAAAATTTATCTCCCTATTTTGATGGACATATGTAAACTTACTATTGGAGTAAAATCTTGCTACATCCACAATTATTTTGGTTCTCATAACACATAATGCATTACATACATTATACTCACCTATGACATCATTAAGTTGTATGTCTTTCTAGAAAGTTTGAACTATTGTATTGTAAGTTGTATCATCCATTTTAACTTCACAACAATTCATTTGCATAGAATCTCCCCATAAAGATATTCTACCAAATTAACCTTTCCGACAATGAACCATGCTTTGAATAATATTCTGTAGGTTATCATAGCAGTAATAATATTTGTGTTCTTTTCAATTTCTTTGAAATATGGTTTTAGTCTCCTCATAAGAGAATTACATTCTTCATTAAGACACATAATTCAATTTTAATGATATGTTGTCATATGTTTATTCTCATGTTTACCAATGATCTTGGAAAAGGAACACAAAATGTTGATTTTTATTGTTGATATCCAAGAAGATAGTAGTGTATGGAATTTTTTTATTTTGATAAATTCAAGATTGTTTTGAATGAATGTTGTCATTTGAAATTGTACCCTTTTTTAAAACTAGTTCGACATTCCAATGACACAATGGGAATGAGATCAAAGATTTAGAGAAGGTTGGCTCCTTTCTAGGACTAAGTGCATGTGTTGATCCAACCCAACACATATTAAACTTACAAACTAATATTATTCTACTAATTCACAAGAGAAAAGGGGAAGAAGTAATTGCAGGAAATGAAAGGACAGTGATGCACCGAGACTTAAGTGAGTTTTCTCCCTTCCCATATTAGCACAAAAAACCAATTAAACCACCTAAATTCACACAATCCCATTTAGCAACCCTCACAGATGAATATGGAGGTAAGGGATTTGACAATCATTAAGAGGTAAGAGAAAATAATTTGAAAAGTATCAAACCATCACTTACCCATTGGACCTTCGGACTTGGGGGAGAAGCATGAAAACCTTTGACGTTTTGACATATACCTTTATCGCTCACCTTGGAAGACCATTGATCCATCATCAAACTTGCTTCCATGGGAAGGGGCATGAGATTTGGAGGAGACTAAGGGAAATTTTGGGGAGCTAGGCAGTAAAGTTTACATTTATAAATACACAAAAAAATTGAAAGAAAAAATACTAATTAAAGAGCGACGTCCTATTTTACTTTATTTTTCAACATTTTGTCAACAACTAAATTATATTATCAATTTTATAAAAAACTATATTCAATTATTTTTCTATTTAAAAAAATAAATAAAATGTACTAAAAATATACATTTCATTAGTTACATCATTTCAAAATTCAAAACATCTATGTCACTTTTTAGTGATACAAGTTAAAAATTTGGATTAGTGTTTCTCATTTCTTTTATAAAAGTGTGACACAACTTTATAAATTTACCCTTAGATCTATGTCAAAATGTATTTAAAGCCTTTCTTGAGCTCCCTTAAATCAAAATCTAGTAGTTTTAGGCATTGATATGCATTAATGGCATTGCAAAGAGGCAAATGAAAGAAAGTGCATCTTCTAGAGTGGTCGTGTTGCTATTTGTAGAGTATTGAGCCATCACTTACTTGTTGTAACATTGGACTTGGGAAGAAGCATGAAAAACTCCAAAATTTTTATATACACCTTTATCTATCACCTTGGTAGACATTTGGTCCATTGTCAAACTACCTACCATGGGAAGGGGGATGAGATTTGGAGAAGACTAAGGGAAATGTTGGGGAGTTAAATTTTTAGAGAAGGCAGGACTGAGATGACAAGTTTAAAAGAGAGGATGGGATGAAGAAGTCTAAAAGTTTGAAAGATAAAGGACTTCCAAGGAATTAGAGAATGAAGGAATTGTAGTAAGGTAAGTGAAAGGCCAAAACTTCAAAATGGGGAAATACTTAGGAATATTTCAAGGACTTCAATGGAGTTCTAAATCATAGGGGTGCATGGAATGCAAAACCAGAATGGAGAATGGTTGAAATTCTAACTCTAATAGGATAAATAGAGTAAAGAGTATCAAACTTTGGGGGATAGATGGAAAGAGATGCTAGAACAGGGAAAGGCTAAAGGCCCAATAGACTTAGAATAATTTTTGGGGATCAAGAATTAGGAAGAACACATACCGCATTACAAGGATTGGAGAATTGGGGAATCGAGGAATCAAGGATTTCAATGAATGAAATGCAAGTAAGGGAAAATCCAACATCTTGAAAGATCGATAAATTCAACACTTCGACACTTTTATGTTTCGAACTTTAGGTATACTAAGGAATGGTAGGAATAGAAGAGAAACCATGCTTGTCTGAAAGGTCGAAAAATCAAACACTTAGGAAAAATTAACATTTGGACTTCAGGGCTGTGGATACCAAATAAAGGGTACATGTGCTTGAAGGAAATCTTGACAACTCAAAAAATTGACAAAACAATACTTAGGAACTTTTGTAAGGCTTCTAGGTGAGGTTTCAAGAGTCATAGGAAAATCATGTAGGGATGTATATCATCGAAACTTTGGAATTTTGAAACTTCGAAAAAACAAAAATTAGCCAATTTTGGAGGGATTACAGTGGGGAGTTGGGATTGGCAAGGAAGGTACACATGCATGAACAAAACCGAAAGTTTGACATGTCAAAAAATATAATACTTACCCAAATCTGGAATTTTCAACTTGTGTGCTTGAGTACAAATGAATAGGGGGAATTAATACAAAAACTAGAGACACTATTCTAAGAGTGACTAGCCCATTTAATATCTCTCTATTGGTTATGATTGATGGGAAATGAAGGGGGCATGAAATGATAACATTTTTGCTGACCTCTCGGGGTGTTTTCCTTCTAAACATGGATCTAGTAGTCCTATCATTCCATTGGGTACAAATTCCCAAGGGCATTATAACTAAAAAGCACAATTGGCCCATAATAAATTATAGAATACCTCAAAACACAATGAAATGAAAGACACACATGTGTAGACTGTAGTTGAAGGAAAAAAATAACACAAATTTAACCTAACCTAAACTAAACAATAGGAAAATAACTCAAGCAAAGTCATTTCAACTGGTATGTCAAAATAAATTATTTCTCTATTCAACTTAAGATGTTTCTCATGATTATGAACAACCAACAAGATGAATAAAGGCTAGGTGTTTAATCAACTATTGCAATAATTCTCTATAGATGAAAAACCAATCCACTTACCCACTTGAGTTGATTGTGCATAAATTTATCTTGAAATGAATAGGCAAGTTGACTTTGTCCCTATTGATGCTCCATTTTATTCTTAGGATTAAGAATGATGTGTGGTATCTTGTTGGTCTCCATCTTAGTTGCATTAAGATCAAAGGGCCAACATTAAGTTTCATCCAATGGATGATATTTGTTAGACAATCCATTAAGAGCCTTAATGTACCAATTTATTTTACTTAAACTAATTTAATTCTAATGTTGAGTTAAACTATGGTAGGAGACCATGTGACTAGGACCCCTTGACTTAAGTCAAAACTTAAAGGCTTTATTAATTAAAATAATAAAATAACCTTATGTTCATTTAGATTATTGAGTGTGACATTAGGATTTAAAATTATTCATTTATTAAATTAAAAACATGATCTTCCTAAGGTTATCCCTTGTTGGTATGTGGCGATTTATCATGCAAATACTGTACACTTGTAACAAGAAATGGGGTTCACGTCAAGGTTTTTCCCACTGACACGTCAAGGTTTTTCCTCGTTGACACATCAAGGTTTTTTCTTAACATGTCAAAAGAAAAATGACCTTGTAAAACCCTAATTCTAGAAGGTTACAAAAAACTTATTATAAGTGGTTGGGATGTATGGTGTGACATGGTGTTCGCAAGATTGTAATCTGTTTTGCATTGGATAATAAAATCATTGGATGGCCAATTTTCTGTGGATGTAGCCCATATTGGGTGAACCACGTTAAATTCTGTGTTGATCTCTTTTGTGTTATTCTTCATTGTTATTTCTAGGTTATTTAATCTGCATATAGTTGTTAATGTTTATTGCTCCAATCTGCTTGAACCCTAACATCCCTACCCTCAACTTACATGTAATTAAAACAATTTTATTACCATACAAGATAACTAAGAGGTATTTTCCACAATGTGTCAAATTATGATACTGGTAGATCAAGATTCAATCGTGTAGTTTTTCGAGCCAAACTCATTAACCCATGTTTTATGAACTTAGTGGTTTAGAAGAACCCAAATCTCATGATAAGGAATATTCCACTTAGCACTCATTGCTTCTAGGTGATTCTCACAGAGGTGAAGCATTAGGCCTTCCTGAGAGGTCACCCATCCAAGTAATACTCCAACTCAAGCATGCTTAACCATGTTGTTTTCCCCAAGGTTAAGCCCACTTAGCTTGCAAACCAATTCACAAAACCTTAAACCAATGTTGTGTCTTATGAACCATTCATTATAGAGCCCCTTTAGCTCATCAATTGATAAATAGGAGGTATTTACCATAGTGTGTCAAATTATGATATTGCTACCAGGATTCAATCGTGTAGTTTTTCAAGTCAAACTCATTAAACCATGTTTCATGTGTAGTGGTTCACAAGAACCCAACTCTCATGATAATGAATGGACCACTTAGCACTCATTGCATCCAGGTGATGCTCATAGAGGTGAAGCATTGGGCCTTCCCGAGAGGTCACTCATCCCAATACTAATCCAACTCAAGCATGCTTAACCATGGAGTTTTACCCAAGGTTAAGACCACTTAGATTGGAACCCCATTTGCAAAACCTTCAGAAAGTGTTGCACCTTATGAACCATTCACTATATAGCCCCTTTAGCTCATCAACCAATAAATAGGAGGTATCCTCCATTGTGTGTCAAATTATGATATTGCTATCAAGATTCAATCATGTAGATTTTCGAGTCAAACTCATTAACCCATGTTTCATGAGTAGTGGTTAACAAGAACCCAAATCTAATTATATTGAATGGTCCACTTAGAACTCATTACATCTAGGTGATTCTCACAGAGGTGAAGTATTGGGCATTCTCAGGAGGTCATCCATCCTAGTAATAATCCAAATCAAGCGCACTTAACCATGGATTTTCCCCAAGGTTAACGCCTTTTAGCTTGCAACTCCATTTGTAAAACCTTCGACAACTGTTTTTCCTTATGAACTGATCATTTTAGAGCCCCTTTAGCTCATCAATTGATAAATATGAGGTATTTTCCACAAGGTGTCAAATTATGATATTGCCATCAAGATTCAACCATGTATTTTTTCGAGTAAAACGTATTGACCCATATGAATCACTACTCATGAAACATGAGGACCAATGAGTTTGAATCGAAAAACTATAGGGTTGACTCTTGACAACAATATCATAATTTGACATGTCGTGGAAAATACCTCCTATTTATTAATTGATAAGCTAAAGGGGTGCTATAATTAATGGTTCATAAGGAAAAACACTTGTTGAAGGTTTTGAATATGGGGTTGCAAGCTAAGTGGGTATAACCTTGGGGGAAACTCCATGGTTAAGTGCGCTTGAGTTGGAGTAGTAATAGGATGGGTGACCTCTTGGGAAAGCCCAATGCTTCACCTCTGTGAGCATCACCTAGATGCAATGAGTGCTAAGTGGACCATTCATTATCATGAGAGTTGAGTTCTTGTGAATCAGTACTCATGAAAAATGGGTCAATGAGTTTGATTGGAAATACTACATGGTTGAATCCTGATATATAAATATCATAATTTGACATCCTGTGGAAAATACCTCCTATTTATCAATTGATGAGCTAAAGGGGATCTATAATGAATGGTTCATAAGGAACACCTCTTTATGAAGGTTTTACAAATGGAGTTGCAAGCTAAGTAGGCTTAACCTTGGGGAAAACTCCATGGTTAAGCACACTTGAGTCAGAGTAGTACTGGGATGGGTGACCTCTCAGGAAGGTCCATTGATTCACCTATATGAGCATCACCTAGATTTAATGAGTGCTAAGTGGACCATTCATTATTATGAGAGTTGGGTTCTTATGAATCACTACTCATGAAACATGGGTTTATGATTTTGAATAAAAAAACTACACGATTGAATCCTGATAGCAATATCATAATTTGACACACTATGGAAAATACCTCCTATCAATTGGTGAGCTAAAGGGTATCTATAATGAATGGTTCATAAGTCACAACACTTTCCGAAGGTTTAACAAATGGAGTTGTAAGCTAACTGGGCTTAACCTTGGGGTAAACTCCATGGTTAAGCATGCTTGAGTTGGAGTAGTATTTGGATGGGTTAACTCCCTGGGAGGCCCAATGCTTCATGAGAATCACCTAGATTGAATGAGTGCTAAGTGGACCATTCATTATCATGAGATTTGGGCTCCTATGAACTACTACTCATGAAACACGAGTCAATGATTTTTACTCAAAAAACTACATGGTTGAATCTTGATAGAAATATCATAACCATAAAAGATAATTAAAATTATCTTAGTTACAGGAGTAACCCTAATAAATTCAACTATGTTAATGATCCAAATGAGTGTAATAAATTTACTATCAAGGTTTAATTAATAAGGTTGCAGTATAATATCGAGCCCTATTTAGGTTTATTTTATTTGGGAATTTAATAAAAAAATATTTTAAATAAAAACTAGTTTAGAGTGGCCCTAAGGCCTTGGTCCCTAGCCCCTTGGGTTTGACCTCCATTATATAGAGGCATTATATCCTACTATTCTGTTCATTGTATAATGTATGTATTGTGTTGACTCATAAGCTTTTGTTGATGGTTGACTAGTGTCTAACACATATATTTTTTTTGCACTAAGTCATAAGAGTGACACCACCTAGGTGTCTAAGCCATCCCATGGAAAGTTTCTAATTATGAGACATGGAAAGCTACACCTTATTAAGGATATATATATATCCTTGAATAATATTTAAAAGTGTAGGTTGTATTGTTGAGTTATTTTTGGGCATGACAAGATGATGCAGAGTTAGGAGGATTCAACAACATATCTCACAATCCTTCAAAATTAATCCAAATCAATATTTGTATAACACATTCTATTAGTCATTCTATGTCACATTGGAAACATAACCATGGTAGGCCAAAAGAAATTTTTTTCATTTTCCCCAAAACTGCAAACCCTAGACAGGGTTCATACCTGCCCTCACTAAAATGATCATAACTTATTCAAATCTTAATGAAATTTGATGAGAATTGAAGAAAATGAAAGTAGATTCATATAGAAACAACATAAATTTGGTTTCAGACCCAAAATATATACTTTAAAATCCGTACCATCACATTCTTTCAGATTGTAAATTCTGCACAATATTGTTAGAATAGGAAGTCTCACCAAAATAGTCATATCTCCCACAAAACTCAATAAAATTCAATGAGACAAAAATAATTGGAAACTAGAAATAGAGAACTTTCCATCCATTTATGATACTCTATTATTTGAATCCATACCAGTTCGTACAAATCACAACTTCAACCTGAAAACAATGTAGAAATCATAAAATGCACACCGAACTTGAGGTTGCCATTTATCAAGCTTCACAAATAATATCTCCAACCTCTCCAATTCGAGTTTTGGAGGGTGTACTTATACATTTACAACCAAAACCAACTATTTTCAACCACCTTTTAGTTAGTTTGTTGACAAAACACCTTAATGACACTTTTGACAAGTTGCTTGACAACTTTCTTGAGCAACTTTTACAATTTTTACAATATGTAACAACTTTAAACATTATTTGACAAATGACTTCAAATATTACTTCCTAAGATTCAAAAACCTATAAAATGGTTTTATAAACCTTATTATAAGACCCAATACACAAAATAGAGCAACTATTTACAAATGGCCTCATGGAGGCAAGAAATCAAATAGGTGCTCTTGCACCACAAGAGGTAATGATTAGATTAGGGTTGTCGAAGTTCTTCCTACCCAAATCCACTTACGCGGATTAAGGGGTTGCTCATTTTTAAGGTCTCATGACCTTTTATGATCCCAAAATATCACATCCATGAGTTTCTCCTTGTCCCAAGATTCCTAAGTGCAACTAGATGGTAGAAGCTAAAATCTATAAATACTAGTTTATAAACCATTTAAAGGGTTGATATTTGCTATTTTTAGATGCATGCATGTTTTAGGTCACTCTAAGGATTTAAACCATGAAATTTCAATCCATTTTGGGAGTAACAACATATTTTGAAATCAAAAGGAAGTTAATGTTATCAGTGATATTTATAATGAAATGTCTATAATATTTTGTGTAGTTTTAGAGGATTTTCTTTGTTGCAGCTAGGGTTTCTTCCTTTCCAAATTTGCTGGCATGAATGCAATACTAAATTTTAAGAATGAAAAAAATTCTAATGCATTGCAAGATTTATAATGGCCTCTTCCTTATTATACACAAATTTATGTGGTTCTGTAATGGATTATTAATCATGCTTGGTTATTGACCAATTACACTTAAAAAAGAGAGTCTCTAACTAGTAGTTTAGGATTAGAAGTAGGTTTCTATGCACTTCATGATTCAATGTGTAACCATGAAAATATCTGAAGTAAATATTGAAAGAATTCATTTTATGTGAATCATGTTTGCATATGTATGTCAACTAATAAGAGGTCATAGTAGTGGACAATTTTGGTTTAATATAGCTTTTGGGATCCAAAAGTACACTTAGGTACCATTGTAATTTGTTTGTGACATGTTTACTTTTCAATGGTAATGAAAACCTTATTTAAGGATACCTTGGGGAATACCCTCCTAATTCAAAGTTGATATCAAAGTGTAGGAGAGACTACCCACTCTTATTATTGGTATTTAACCATTTGCATTTTGTTGATGAACCTATTTTTTTACCTTCTTGATGACATATCCCTTGCCTTGAAGGTGAGAAATGTTCTCGGATTATGGGAGTGCGATTTTAGGACATAACACATGGCGTCATTGCCAAGGATACAAAGACTTGAGAATCTTGGTAACATAGTGAAGTTTGCAGTTATGCATTAAAGGATAAAAATTTAGCAAGTATTTTTTTTTTGGTACTTTGGATTTTAGTTGTTGGGAAAAAAGTTCTCTTCCAAGTGGACAGTGACAACTCTGTTTCAGTCAAACCTAGAAATCAACAATCAAATCAATAAATTTGAGATAAAAATAAGAAGGTAGCCTGGGTACCAACAAGACAATGTGATTTCTACCAATACATTAGGGAATCTATCATGGGAAGCTTAAGATTATGATAAGTCATTCATACCTACTTGTCTATATTTAGAAATTAGCACTAACGATAGAAAAAATATTTATAGATGTGAGAGATCAAAACTTGCTTACTTCTAAATATTTTGACGGGGATAACATAATCAAGAAACATAAGAAAATATTATGGTATTATTATGAGACACAAAGAATGGACATGCTTATTGGGAGGAGAAATGTGCATAAAATGGTTGACACTTGTATTTGTATAGCCATGGCATGTAGTATCAAGATTTTCTAACATAGTTTAATGGCTACCATCCCACCTCTCCCAAATGGCATATAAATACGAAGTTGAACAAAAGAACTTGATATATTTCCTTAAAGAGGAAGTGTTGGAGTTTCTAATAGTTGTTGATTCCTAGAAGGCCCATTTACAAGATTATGATATGGTTATCAGTTGAAGAAATGTGGATAAAATTATTGATGGGTGTACGTAATATTTTCACACTACAAATTCAGAAATTATTGAACACCATCCCCCTTCTCCCAGCATATCATGTAAATATGAAATTGAAAAAAGTTGGGTATACCTTGAGTTGTTGGAAATTCAAAGGGCTAAAGCTAAACATATCAATCTCCTCTTAGTGAATAGAAAGGATGAGTTCCTTTTTGATGATTATAAATATTATGATGAAAAGGGTGCTTAGATACAAATGGATAATATGACTATTGGTAGAAGAAACATAAACGGATCTTGGGATGCAAAAAAAATGGCATCAATTATCTGGATGTGAAAGCACATGATACTAGCCAATATCCCCTTGCTCTCAATTTGTCATATAGTGAATAAATTAAACATGAACAAGAGGTGATATATCACATTGAGTAGGAACATCAACAAATTCTTGCAGATATTGAATTGTAAAATGTTCAACTTGTTGACCCCATAAATCCAAATGTCCACTCAATGAGTAGAGGAAGATATTCCTTATGGGACAAATTCTTTGGAGTACTATGCTTGGATGAGAATGATTAGTCCTTTTTGTTAGGATATGACTCCATGGATAAAGCGAATACATGTAATGATTATGATACAACATATTTGAAGTTTCAAGATGAATATAATGTTGATTCATATTAGTATGAGTTTCTCACTCACAACATGAAACATCCTAAGGAAATTATCCAAAAAAACCATAAGTCTAAGATACCATGTGTAAACAAAATAACCTTTTTAGATGCACTAGTGGTGTAGGTCTAAGATGGATATCAACAAAGAGAAAGATGTGCACTTGTATAATGTGTTACTACTATTGCTAGATCAAATCAAAGAAACATGAACAATACAAAGAAATATCATAGGGTAAAAATTAAGATGAGGAATAACAATATTGTGAAGAAATTGATAGGGAAAATGAATGATCTAGTGTAGTAATGGATGGCGAGAAAGAGAAATGTGCTATTAGCTCATGAAATTAGGCTTAAAAATGGAAAAAATATTGATGAAGCATAAGTAATTTATCCCTTGTTATTGGAGGTACAATATAAAGGAAATGAGTTTGAAATAGAGGAACCACATGTTCTCTCTTACAGTTAAGTCACATTCATTGATGTTGATCCAAGTTTTATCTTGGAAAGTCATAGTGAGGAACAAACAATTTATCCTCTCTTGTTCCCTACTCTTGTTGAGCATATGAATGAGAAATCAGTTCTATGGAGTGAAGAACTAGCTAGTGCATACATGCACGTAAGAGAAGATATGTGTCATGAACATGATTTAGAAATACATATCACACAATGGATTGCTTAAGTGAACTTGAAGCATAGAGAAAATTTGATGAATGTGGTTCTTCACTCTAAGTGTTTAATGCTTGTGACTCTTATGCTAATGATGATGATGAATCTAGGTGGATTAAATGTATGATCTAGAAATGGAACACATTAACATGTATGACAATGATGTATGTTGGTTGAATATTATCTTAGGTCTTAATAATATTGGTTATGATGTATTTCTTTGTGATAACGACCATATTTCTAATTACTTGTTTATAGCATTCCTAAACTTGAGATATTTACATAGGTCTAGCATACATGTAGTAATGGAGTTAAGTAGCAACACAAATGTAAAACTAAATATTGGTATGTTTCTCAAATTGATAGAGTATATTAGCTTGAGGTATTCCAATTTCAAATGCATGATCATTTTATTTCTTATGTTAGGCATGGTTATAGTTAAGTACTCTCTTCTCTGTCATATGATATGGAGGTATTTTTATTTTTTCCTTGATTCACATGAGGAGATTAATGGATATAGCATGATTGAAGAATTAAATGGAGAATGATTTCTTTTATCCACATGTGTTGTTGTTGATCTTGTTTTAGTTTCACCCCTACTATTGTTTGCATACATGATACATCATGGAATAAGTCCAACACCTATTTATGGATACCCTATAATAGTAACATCAAAGGTGGAGTTGGACTTCACCCCTTGGGTATTTTTCATAGGTTGATGCATGTAGAAAAGAGGATTTATTTGTTGTAGGTAGGTGGTGAGACCAACTTCAATTTGAGGGAAATTGCCTCCTTTGGTAGGCTTGTCTTTGAAAGAGGTAAGTAGTTGCAATAGTTTATCCACAACCTTGTGTCATGGGTCCTCATGTAGGTATTTTCTTGCAAATTTTAGTGAGTTTTACTTGTATCCATATCTTCCAATTCTTTGTGCCTTCATGCCATTGGCTACAAGTCATTTTCTTCCTTGCACAATTTTTTTATGTTCATGTTATGTCTCGTATTATTTTGTGTAATAATGACCCTTGTTTATTATGATGAAGTATGGCTATCTCATTATCCTTTTGGTCCCATGTTTTTAGTTGGTCCTAAATATTTGAATTCTTGTTGTGCCCGCAAGAGGTAGACATCCCCAACCAAAGCCACTATTGGGACTCAATCTTATAGACTTAAATATTTCCTTGATTCTCTCCTCTTGTGTGCACTTTCCCTATTTCAACCATTATTAATATTCAATATGAGAAAATACCATGTGGTCCTCCCTTGTGTTGGTAGAGTTTAGTTTTAAATAAAAGTTCCAAGTGTTTATGCTTGTTATTGGGATTTTGTTCTTTTCCCTAGGTTGTGGGCTTGTGGATGGAAATGAGACCTATGCGCTAGGTCCCAAGGCTTCAAGTTCTCTTAGAGTCTTAGCTCCTACACTTTGTAGTCTTATATTTATTTATTTTGAGCTATAAGTGAGTGTGGGGACTTGGACCCTAGGGATTAAGTCATCCTTGGGTCCCCAATCCCCTCTAGTGATTTATCCTCGCTATCATCCCCTTCCATGCTTTATCTTATCATGCCCTTAATTGGTAAATGGGCTTGGGACCAAGGGACTTAGTCCTAAGGTCTTGTGGTTCTCTCCATATTGTAAGTCCTAAAGTTTTAAAACTCTCCAAAACCCTGAGACCCCCTACCCCAACTCCTATGGCCTATGTCCCCCAAAGCCTGAACCTCCAAGGGAACATCAAACCTTTACACCATGTCCCAAGTGTGAGGTCTACCCTAGCCCCCAATTTTTAGTTTTCATCTTCCCTTTTAGACCTATAGGCGAATCTTGAACCTTAGCACCATGTCCTTAGTGTCGAGTCTGCCTCGTGACCTAATCCACATCCTTCCCCCTTCCCAATCCTTGGATCCAATTTCCTCTTGAACCTTGACACTCTATTATCCAAGCATGTTCCATATTCCCCAATTCCTCTTGTCTCCTATTTTCTAACTTTCTTTCTCTCCTAGCCTCTTTAACATATGTTCTTAGGTCCCTCCTAAAATTGGAGTTTTTCTTGACACCACTACATCTAAATTTTGTACCTTTTTCTCACCTCAAAAATCCCCAAAATATGCTTTTACCCGACCCACCAACTTCCATATCACCATTAACGCCTTGATTTGACCTTTACAGTGTTTCAAAGGTGTTTTCCTTCCGAAGATCCATTATTTCAATTATTGGATATAATTTGAATTATAAAGGTAATGACATGTATGGGTAGCCCTACTATAATTAATGGGGTTATCAATGTTCTTCCTACCCATATCCACCTCTATGGACTTGGGTTTCTCATTTTTAAGGTTCCACTAACTTGCATGACCCTCACATGCCACATTCATGGGATTCTCTTCCTCCCAAGATTCCCTATGTGTAGCTAGATACCATAAGATGAAAGCTATAAACACCAATTTGTATAACATTCAAAGGGTTGGATTGTGCTATTTCTAGATGCTTGAATGTGCCAAGTCACTCTAGGGATTTAAACCATGCCAATTTAGTCCATTTAAAGAGTAATAACATCTTTTAGAATCAAAAGGAAGTTCGTATTGTAAGTGATATTTGTAATGAAATATCTCTATGGTAGTTTGTGTGTTTTCAAAGGATTTTCTTAATCGTAACTAGGGTTTCTTCCTGGCCACATTTGTTGGCATGAGTGTAATACTTTATTTAATAAATATACCAATATTTGAATGCATTGCAAACCTTGTAATGGTCTCTTCTATATTGCACATGTATTTACATTGTTGTGTATTGGATTATAAGCCTACTTTGTTATTTATATCACAATATTTGGTGTATGTAAATGTAATTTTTTATTTCCTGTCATGGTTTTAACTTATTTTTTCTTCGATAAATTTTGACTTTGTTTCTCAATAGATAGGAACCAATCTTGGAAATATTTGACTAATCACACTCTTTTAAATAAGAAAATTATTTATATAATATTTTAGGATTAGAAGTAGGTTTCCTTGCACTTGTTGATTCAATGTATACCCAACGAAATATATAAATTAAATATTAAAATAATCAATTTAAGTGTATCATATTTGCACTTCATGATCTGGGTTGATCATTATTTAATATTTATTTTATTTATTATTTGTGATCCTAGATGAAAAATGTTGTCCCAATTATGATTACCATTATGCCTTGTTTGTGCCTTATTATGATGTGAATAACAACATGTAAGAGAATATCTTGTCATGAAGGATGTGTAAGAGCATATATGAAAATGATAGTGGTGTACAAGAGATATTAATAGTTTTGTAAGAGAATAATTGTAGGAAGTTATATTGTTGATTATGAATCTTGACCAACTTTGTGACATATATGATGCAACATAGGGTATCTTTAAAGGGAGATTATAGAACCAATATGGGGCACCCAATTTGGTGAGTGGATTAGGATGGCCCATGGTTTGTGGATTACCACGTATGGATTTTTGTATTGGATCTCCTTTATTATGGGTGTTTGGATTGAATTCAAGTACGAGTTGTATGATTGATTTACAAGTATTGTTATTCTACTAGAATTTGTCTAGAATTTAGTTGTGGTATTCTTATAAATGTATAGCCTGAGATGTGTATTGTAACCCTATATTTATTCAATTATGTAGGTTGTTTTGCTTTGGAACATGGGGTTTTTCTCTCAAAAGGGCTTTCCCTACATAAATATTCTTGTTATGGTATGATCTCTTTGTGTATTCTTTTTTATAATTGTAAGATTAATTACTTTTCAGATAACTCCTTTGAAAATTTGTCTCAAAAGCGTATTTTGCACCACTCCTTTCTTTTAGTTATAATCCCATTCAAATATCTTTCATTTTAAAAATATCCAAGTAAAATTTGGTAGTACATTTCTCCTCTAGAATTAGCTCGGGGTGAAAACTTTGATAATTTTATTGAGTTTGACTATGTATAGATTACCAATGTGTGGCAAGTCCAACTTGTATCAAATGTATTCTTTCTTGCTCAAACACAAGTTAGATTGATAAAATATTAAACACTATGAAAATTAAAATTGTAAACAATGTGACCCATTATTAAAAAACCTATATAATATTGAATATTCTCTAATAGTTAGTATACTAATAACTACATAAATAATATTGTAATAAAACTTTTTGTCATTCGATGATACTCATGGCAATATGCCCTCTTTTTTAAAATTTTGTATGTAATAATGAAAATTAGAATGATCTAATGGATATGGTTGGATGACTACAATTCTCTGTATGTAACTGAAAACTTTCAAAGATTAATATATTGACTTTATCGTTTATTGATAAAAAAAAACTTTTTATCATTGAAACTAAAGATTTCTATCAACAACTTATATTATTAACATCCATAAATTATACCAAACTTGACACTTTTGAAACCAATGATTTTGCACTATAAATATCTAGGAAAATTTTATGGCTCTTTTTCACCACATTGCCTATTTTGATCGAATGGATATGTTCAGGAAAAAGTCGCATTGACATGGGTGCATGCAAAAAAATTAAAAGAGGAGAAAATAAATGATTATTTCTTATACATAGTCAGGTTGGCAGAAGTGGTTTCATAAGCTACGCTCTTATTTCCAATAGGGATGATGTTTGACCTAGTCATAATGAACTTCGTCAAGTGCTTAGAGGAAAAATAAGTTGTATCCATACAAAACACGGTTTTCCCTTACACAACTCAGGCTGAATACTATTCAAACAACAAATAGGTGAAAAAATGCTTTAAAAATTGTTAGACACATGTCGCATTCATGTTGTTTTTCAATTGGTTTTATGGAGAGGTCTTATTTCTCCATATTCGTGAGGAGGAAAAAACTGTCTTTTAAGTTTTTGAAATTAAAAGAGGTTCCCAAAAGCTATTTTCTTATGGTTTATCATGATCTCTATGGTGCTTATTATTATATTGTATTTTGTTTGCATTAGACCAAACTTGAGTAGCCTTTTCAAGTGAGGGAGGTTAGTAGGGGATAATTTTGTTATAGATTTGATTTATTGATGTAACATTTGTCATATTCTTTAGTTGAAAGTTAAAATAAAGGATGGAAGAATTATTGATATTAAGTTTTCACAATTCGTATTGATAATTAGTTGTTCTTTTTGGATTTGATTGTGTTTGAATTTTTTGCATCAATATTTTGGATCATATTATGTGATCCATCATCAAGATAAAAGAGAGCTAGAGAATAAGAAATGAATTTGTTATAGACCAAAGCTAGTTAAAAAGGAAGAGGTGGAAAGAGGGGGAAACCAACGTGAGGTTCAAGGAATAAGGATTAGAAAAATTAATAAAAATTAAAAAACAAGATTAGGTGAAGACTAAGTTTATTTTAATAATTTAACAAATTACAATATGTTATTAGCGCTATAAGATTAAACTAATAAACGAAACAATTTAATAAAACAAAAAAAGAATAACAATATAAAAATAGTTAATACAATGAAAATTATGAAAAAGAGTTCAGCAATGATTAAAAATTCTAAAAAAGGGGCTGATTTTTTTAAAAATAATTTGACTATCTAAATTTTATATACAAATGAAATTTTAAGCTTTTAATATGATGAAAGAATTGCTTGCTAGATATGTAGGAGGTTGCAATATTGTTTTCACTTCTTTGATAGACTTGTCTTCCATTAAAATTATTCCTTCTTTTGTTTGATGTTGCGTTCTTATGTAAGGGAGAAGAGTCGATCGTGGGTATAGATTTGGACAGCCTGGGGCCCAACTTTGGATAGTCCGGGGTCCACTTTTGGGCAATAAAATTGCCAATAAATTTACACTTAATATCCAACTACCAATCACTTTAATTCAAAAAACACACAAACTGACCAATTATGTAATGCCACATCAACATACCGATATTACATGACTTAGTGACCCACGATCGGTGCACACCTTCTTTTGGCTCTTTTTTTTGTGGTTTTTGAAAAATGGTCCGAAAACATTGATAAACGTGCTCAATTTTCGCCAAAAAAAATGGAGGGTTGCCAGCTCGACGGTCAAGAGATGTGGCAAAAAAAAAATTCTGACTTGGACGCTGATGACGTGGACCCCATGCTCAAAGTTACCCTACCCACCATTGGCTCCTCTCCCTTAGTGTAGATACATTTCAAAGAAATTTAATGTGGTTTTGTTGCAATTGATGATTTCAAAGTCGATATTTGAAGTATTGTTTGTAATGTTTTAATCATCATAGTTGAGCTTATTCATTTTCTGTTGCTTTAATGACTTGCTAGCTACCTATGTGTAGAATTCAATGGCTTGTAATTTAGTTAATTAGAACTTTTTCTAACACACACAACCCACCATTCTTTCTAGCTACCTATTTGTAGAATTCAATGCCTACTTTAAGTTAATGCGTTTCTCTTTTACCAAATGATAAAGGGCATCGTATATGGACCGACGAACAACACCACAATTTAAATTTAGAACTTTTAAATTTTGCCTCCTATTATGGTTTACAAAGCCGTTTAACCTCCACCACCCACATTTACGTCCAGCCCAAGAGAGTACAGGGTTCGGTGGTTTTAAATCCCACAACGGCCATTTCCTTCAAGAAGGTGATTGATTTTCCCACTTAAATTGAAGATTTGAACGGGGGTGAAGGATTGAAGTGGTAGTCGGCACATTTGGGCATTGAATTTGCCCGGTTTTGCTGTTCAAAGTAGAGAGGCAAGATTTCTTTGCGAAGTTTCGAGAAGAATCTGATGCGGGGTAAAAAGAGGAAGGCGTTGGAACGACCATCCAACCTGGAAATCGGGCGAAAGGGCCCCTACCTATATATCTGGGAATATGACACTTCCCCGGGTGGTCGGGGTGGAAGAGGAGTGGTGGGGGGAAATTGGCAGAACCTCTGAATCTTTGTTTCTTGGTGCGGACAGAATCCCATCTTTTCTCTTGTGGATGACACACATGCCCCTCACTTGATCGAGTTGAGGAACATTTCTTTATCGAATCCAAATGTTTCTCTTCTCCAGTTGACACCGATCCACCCCATAGACTGGATGAAACTAAGCTAGGCCATGTGAGCCTGTTCGGTGGGGAAGGGCCAGGAAAGTACGGAGGTTGAGTAAAGACCTGATGAGAGTCATTTTACTATTCCCACCCGTCACTTCCTCTATTGGGGATCTCGACTTGGTCCAGGGCAAAACTACAACCCATTAGTGAGATTCGACAGCGAAGATAAGATGTCGACTACCAATATCTCGCCCTCGACCCTTGACCTCTAAGCCCATCCCCGATATCCCGTTATCTGTTAGGTAGTAGGTCCCCAGTCCCTCGACCATAGGAGCAAAGGACCCTATCCATATTTCGGGCTCTCGACCCTTGCATCCAGTTTAGGTTGGGCTAGGTTGTGAAGTTGCCCCCACTCTTCATATAGATGCTTTCCTTGATCCATCCCATATAGAGTATAAGGTGCATATATAGTTTAGTTGACTATCTCGTGTTCTTTAGGTTGCCCTTTGTTGCAAAGATAGTTTCTTGATTAAAATGTTGACCTCGACTTCAAAGGGGGTCGTGGTGGTCCCTTGACTAGAGGGAAAAGGTCTGGAAGACCATGGGAGATATTATATAGAAGGGTCTTTCAATTTTTACAAGCAAAACCATCTTTGAGTGGTTCATGTAGTGAAAAATAGATCCACTCACCTTTGATTAATCCCCTCCCACTCAAGCATTAAAGTTAAGGGTGAGTGTCTAAAGGCCCTTAACACCAGACATGATCATTATCGACCAATCTAGTCTCTAGAATTCCTTTGAGAGAAAATGGCGATAAGGGGAGGTCTTGCATTTCCAAGAGTAATTAATCAAAAGAGATTCACCATCGTGGATGATCCAATAACTTTGATGGTGGAAGGAAGGTTCATTCAAGTGCATCAAACCAAACATGTTAATGCCTTGCGATTGAGGGGTAGACATTCAGATAATTGGGCCTTATAGTCAAAAGCAACCTCCTAATTCTCTATCCATCATAATTGAATTATTGTCTATTGTTTATGTAATATGAGTCATCAACGATATCATGTACATAATAGGTGGTGTGGCACTCTATGATGGTGGAGTGATAGGTCAAGGACAACTCTCCATAGTGATGTATAGCCTATTATAGATGGGGATGTGAGTGTAGTGAACCATGTGAAAAGGAGGAGAGTGGCAACCAACCTTGGAATAAAGGGGGAAGACCAACCTTAGAGTAGAGGGGAAGCAACTCCCTCTCTATAGTGGGGGTGGCTCAATAATTGAGAGCTAGTCACATCATATCAAATGGAGTGATTGAACCTTAAAAGTTTACAAATAAGCTTCTAACCCCACTATAGAAGATGGAAACTATGACTAGAACTATAACTATAGGGAAATCCCTACTAGATTTGGTCCTAATGGCCAACTATAGAATTGTACATAGGGTGATCTCAACACCTTTAGTTTGACTATAGAAAGAAGATAGGCAATCAATTATGATAGTAGGGAACTGTACTTAGCCCTGTTGAAACTACACAGGGTTAATAGGTGGGATAAGGCCCTATTGAAACAAGGGGGAGGGGGGGGGGTGGGGGGTGGGGGGTATATAAGTATAACTATAGTAGGGGGATCTAAAGAGGGAAGGTTCCCTATTGACTAAGCTCCTTGTTTTTCTTACTAACACTCCTTGATTTGTCCTATCTAATTATGGGCATATAAATTAAAGACCCCTATGGGATTTCCACCAATGTGGATAGGGCCTAGCCCTATTGAAACAAAGGGATACCCTAGTAGGAATTGGATTGGTCTAGTGAACAACTAATATAGATAGGGCCCATAGTTTAAGAAGGATCAACCTACCCCTAATATATCTTAGGCCTTATGCCCCACATGCACAATTGAATATTTTCTTTTCCTTGGAATGAAACCCCTACTCTTATAGTTCAAATAACTAAGGCCTAGAGCCTAGCAGCCAACATTATCGAACCCACGAATATACAAAGAAGAGGCAACCAATGAAGATGAATCAACTTTAATCTTAGGCAGCAGGTCGATACCACAAACGTTGAGAGCCGAACTGGTATCAACGAGGGTACGCCTAATACCAATAGTATTAACATTAACTATAATCATTAAAGGGTCTACTTGCTTTTGCACATCCGGAGGAAGGAGTTCCTACGGATAGAATGTAATATTCAACGAATCCACATGAATATGAGCCATTAGTGCATTAATATCCATCAACCTAGTAGAGGCAGGCAAGAGAATCTTTTGCAAGGCTTCCTGGAGAATTTTCTGATAAACCAAAGTGGTCTGAAGCAAATCCCAAAGTGAGATCTTCGCCAGAGTAATGTGAAGTTGCTCAATAAGATCATAATCACCTAGTGCTTTAGTCGTAGGCTTAGGTGCTAAAGGAAGACTTGGTTGAGAAGGTGGTAAAGAAGTAGGAACCTAAGTGGGTTGTGATGTAGGAACAAACTATTGTTGATCCAAATTCTGTTGGTTTCTCCTTGTATTATATGTGTGCCCAAGAACATTATAAGAAGTGGAGTTTGTAGCTTTTATGAACCTTAAATACAAATCTTATAAATCATTTCGATATGAAAATCCACAAATAGAATGACCCTTCCTTGGAGGAGGGTTAGCTGGGGTCAAGTAAGTGATGGGTTTTTGAGGGCTTGGAGGAGCCAAAGAGACCACCACAACATTTAACGACTCTTCAGCCTGTGAAGAAGAGGTTTTCTTGGAAGATTTATGGATAAAGGAAGATGCTTCTAAGAAATCATCTAGAACATCATCCAACATGTCAAAATCTTCCTTCGAGAAAGTGTTATCATAGACATGGAAACACTGTAAAAATAGATCCAACATGTTTCACGTCGGGTTCACCAAAATGTGAAATAAGAGGGATTCACTGCACATGAGTCTCTTCATTCTCAAGAGAATCCCAATGAACAAACTTCCCTTATCCACCTCACAATAAGTTGAATGAAGAAATTGCAAAAGAAACGTATATAGGCTAATTATCAAAGAAGAATACTACAGATTCTGAGAGAGTGAAACTTCTAGATTTCTACCTTTGACACATAAGCTCTCAGCCAAAAGACGTCAATGTGAATTCAAGATGCCAGTGCAGTCACTGTCGTTCAAATGGTGTGGTGTCATCTTGAGCAACAAAGAGCTTAAGAACTCAAGTGGGCGAAACAAAGTTTCACTTCTTTGCTTAGACTAAAGGTCTACTAAACAGAACAATAAAATAGATAACAAAAAATACGAGAGAGTACAAGGAGAACTTGGAGAAAACTTACTAACAATCGGATATCTGAGTCTTCACTCCAAGCTCCACTTTGCAACCTACACACAAAACGAACGAGGGGAAAATTTTGGGGCTATATAAGGGCTTGCCGCATTCAGACCCCCGCTTTGGTGTTCCCACCTCCATAGACAACCAGATAGAAAGAGAGTATAATCGAAATGGACAAAGGGAGTGGTGAAAGAAAAACCCATTTCATGAGTAGAACCCACAACACCAAGTAGTAAAAGAACAAGAGATGCAAATAGAAAAGAGAGAGAGAGCATTACCAACGGGCCTCAACCCTCTCTAGAACACACAGAGGCATCGTTGAATGCTTGCTAGAGAGCTTTGGTTGTCAAAGGGACCTCAGTCCAACAGAGCTTCACTTGTAGAAGTGTTGCTTGTCAATCATGAAAGAGATTCAAGAGCCAAGTTGAAGAGAGAAGCTTGATTGAATGAATGAACCCCCAAAATGAGAGAAAATGAGGGGTTTTGTTGCATGCAAGGGCGGAAAAGATCCGTTACACCTGAAAACCTGACCGCTGGGACACATGTCAAGAGTTAGGATTCAAGATTCCTCATTTCAAACTTGAAAAATCACTAGGATGTTGATGAGACCATAAATTATCTCATATTTTATCAAATAAAATCATCTATTTCTTCTTAATGCATTAGTGTTAAAGTGGATTTGAGTAATGATTGAAAGTTCTTTAGCTTGTTTAAAGTAGAATATAAAGTAAATGTTTGGTTTATCTTTGGTAATCTATGTGATCCAAATTATTTCTAGTATCACTTCATAAGTGTGTGTAAGATGCTATAATGCAGGTGAATACATTATTGTATAATTCATGACAATAAAGAGCTTCATAGACACTTGCAACAGAGAGCTCTAGACACTTGAAGCAGTTAAATCTTGATATCTTTAGAAGGCTTTGAAAAAATAATGAGAAGATAGAGAAGACTCCCAACGCACTCCTACATTGGTTGGGTAGATATGGAATATGAATTCTATAAATACAATGTAATAAGTTGATCAAGGGAGGGGAATTAGAAAGACTTGTTTTGGCCTGAGGAAATAGGATAGTTTCTAGTTTCATTTCAAGCAATGTATTCCTAGAATTTTTAGAGTAAATTTGAATTCAAGAAAGCTTTTCATTTCCAACAAGTGTGAAGTAGTTTAGCCTTTTCAATTATTGCAAGTTTTCCTTAGATTAGTTCCCTTTCATGTAGCTTTCCTTTTATGCAAGTGTGCTCCAGAATAGGTTTGATTTCTGCAAGTTTGATTGTTGAATAGGCTGTCAACCAATTTTTCTCCATTCTCCTTTGCGTACAGCCAAGGACACCGCCTTGGATTGATAAGTTAAAGGATGAGGATTGCAATGATCCCATCATTTTTGGCGCCGTTGCCGGGGATAGGTGTCATTAGGGAATAAGGAAAACGAGTTTGGCAGCCCTTCAAATTTAAAAGTTCTTCAAGAAGGATTTATCTTTCAAAACCCCCCCAAAATACAAAATCAAAACCCCAAAATTCTAAATCTAAGGGGAAAACCTACTATTTTTAAAAAAATATCCTTAGTTGGAGGACCATCACTCCAAATCCTAACAAAAGATATTTCTTTAAGGAAAGAATTGATGGGTTATTGTTTGCAAAAGGTGCATAATACAATGAAGATATCTTATCTTCATTACAAAAACATGCAAAAAAGAGACTTGTTTGGAGACGTTCAAAATGCAAGAATGGCTACCCAATCAGATTTTTGAAGTCAAAGGAGGGCTGCCCAATCAGAGATTTGAAGAACACAAAGTTGTTTCTAGTCATGCATGCAACATATTAGAAGGAAGGATTGCAAGATCTCTCCAATCAGCCCATGTATTTGCTAGAATCAAAAATCATGGAGAAGGTTCCCACTTCAAAGGAAGGTGAAGCATTGAGTTTCAAATTTTTCGTCATCTTCTTTTCATTCTCCTCTCTCAAAAAAATGAGTGCATTGAAGCATACTTTGAGAAAGGGAAGATATTTTTTAGAACCAGTTAATGGTCATGTGTAACCTCTCTACATCATTAATTAGAGTAGGTTAGGGTATGTTTGATTTTTGCAAATAAGTGCTTTGCACATGCTATTTCCTCTTCTGTAAGGTTGTACTTTTCTATATAAGCCGCTACTCTAAAAACTTGTAGTAGATATTTTGGCATTATGGATGACTGGTTGGTGCCGCAAAAATAATGATGAAGCAATCCGAGTTGGTATTCAATGTAAAGGATCAAGTTGCAACTCTCAAAAGTTGAAGAAATTCTTTGTATGCAACATGGAGAAAGTGAACTACAACTCATGCATTATGGTTGCATGAAAAACTAAGATAAAATCAAGTATTTACTTTATTATTTTACTCTTATTCAACTTAAAGTTCTTTCATTTTACTCAATCCACTAAAAAAAGAAAGAAAGAAAAAGTACCTAAAAGCATATCTTGAGATTTATGGACTATCGAGGAGCTATTTGGAGCTAAAAAAATAAAATCTAAAAACAATTCTTATATTTAAGGAGCAATTTAAACCTATCTAGAGCTATTTTGGAATTGTTCAGGAGTTGTCAGGAGCTACTCGAAGCAACTACTAAAAAAATGAGTTTATTGAATTTGAAGGCTCATTATGAGTTGCAGAGAGACCTGCAACATTTTAGGTGTGGGGGAGATGATGAGACCATAAATTGTCTCATATTTTATCAAATAAAATCATCTATTTCTTCCTAATGCATTAGTGTTAAAGTGGATTTGAATAATGCTTGAAAGTTCTTTAGCTTGTTTAAAGTAGAATATTAAGTAAATGCTTGGTTTATTTTTGGTAATCTAAGTTATCCAAATTATTTCTAATACCACTTCATAAGGTGAATACATTATTGAATAATTCATGACGATAGAGAGCTTCATAGACACTTGCAGCAGAGAGCTCTAGACACTTGACGCAGTTAACTCATGCCAGCTTTAGAAGGCTTTAAAGAAATAATGAGAAGATAGAGAAGACTCCCAACGCATGAGTACATTCATGAAAAATCATGGAGCATTATTCATTCCTCAATTAATGGGATGAATATTTGTTTCATGTTGAGTTTTAAGATCTCTCACAGTTATTAAATTCCATGCTTCCTTCTTCCACCAAAGATAAATCAAGTTACCACATCACTCAAATGTCGTTGCATGATTGTAGCATGTTATTCAAGCTAAGGAACAATGATTTGGTCGACTGAACTGAAGAATAATTCCTGCATTCATGTCCAACACTTGAAGAATTCTTACAAATCAAGCGCCCAAAAATTGTCAAAAACGTAGTCTCAGTAAAACACAGATCTCTCCCTCATTTCTCAACGAAAGTCAAAAATTAAAAATGATATGGAAAGTAGATTGGAAGGGATAAAAACCCTTTTGAGAATTTGGTGTGATTTACATCAAGAAAGGATTAGTACATGGCATAAAGTTACTGAGATAAAGGTGGCGAGATTAAAAGTAGTTGCCCTAGAATGTTCCAAGTTTAATGAATGAACCCTCCAAAATATGATATTGGATCCACATTCTTAGTGGATTGGTTGGGTAGATATGAAATATGAATTATATAAATACAATGTAATAAGTTGATCAAGACAGGGGAATTAGAAAGACTTGTTTTGGCCTAAGGAAATAAGATAGTTTATAGTTTCATTTCAAGCAATGTATTCCCAAAATTTTTAGAGTAAATTTGAATTCAAGCAAGCTTTTCATTTCCAGCAAGTGTGAAGTAGTTTAGCCTTTTTAATTCTTGCAAGTGTTCCTTAGATTAGTTCCCTTTCATGCAACTTTCCTTTTATGCAAGTGTGCTTCAGAATAGGTTTGATTTCCGCAAGTTTGATTGTTGAATAGACTGTCAACCAATTTTTCTCCATTCTCTTTTGCATGCAACCATGGACACCGCCTTGGATTGATAAGTTAAATGATGAGGATTGCAATGACCCCATCAAATTCTAGCGTGCCGCACAGGCATCCAAAGCATCCATTTTTGGAAAATGTGTCATTAAACTGTTGTTGCTTCACCATTGGTCCACATGGAGCTAGAATTGTAGCATTCTAACCCATGGGATTTTTGTCATTAATGCGTTAGGCATTATAAATGCTAGGAAAAATGTTAAAATGTGGAATTGCCCCTAGGTGCAATTATGTGACATTACAATTCCATTATGAGGATCTTAGGAGATGGTTTATGGGTTGACTTCCTTCTTTGAGAATGGTTACATTGAGTTTGATCTTCTTGTTTTGAGAGGCTTACATCCATGTTAGTTACATGATACATATGTTACATTTGATCTTGGTGATTGAATGATTGGGTGTTGTTATGTATTTTATTTTGGGGTGTTGTGGAGGAGATCACACTTGACATAGTTAGCATTTAGAGGTGTATGTAGAAGGACTTTCTACAGGTGTATGATGTGCAATGTTTCTCTCTTTGGTCTTGGTTATCTTCTTGGATGTTTGGTTTCACATTACATTGATTTTAAGGTTTGGTTGGAGCTATTATGATCACTAACTTGTGGTCATGTGTTTTCACTTATGTTCTTGGGTGATGACATGGAGGTTCATTTATCTCTTTCCTTTGTTGGGTGTGGATAACATGGGAGAGCTATGGGGACTTTTGGTGAGAGTTGTTCTTATAGGTTTTGCATATCATTGTGGATGTTCCTTGGTACTACATGATGTTGTTTACACCTTCTATGTGATGCTTATGGTAGAATTTGGATGCCTTGATACTTTTTAGTTTTGCATTACCCATGCAATGGGAGTTCTTGGATGTGTATGTTCTCCATTGACAGGTTTGCACATGGAGCTTATGATTGTGGTTTATGGGTTGTATATGTTGATGGTATGAGTTTACTATGTTTGTATACCTTTGAGGTATGGATAGTTGGATGTGTCAACATTTGCTATGGGTGCTATTTTTAGCTATGGTGATTATATCTTGACAACTATTGATACATACTTGCTACCTTTGGATTGAGTGTTTGTGTATTGTGATATCGGTTGGAGGTAAGACTTATGCTTCTTTGTGACAGTTTGTGTGGCTTCTCTTTGGATGGTTTCTTATCTTTGTGCATTGGCATGATGGAGGATAAGAGCATTCATGTTTGGGATGGTGGTCACCTTGTTTCTTGTTACAAGTATCTTGATGGAGCACATGAAGCACTTTGATTCCTTGATGGTATATGTGGCTATAGGGATTGTTCCCTTGTTCATGTTTTGAGGTTACTTGTTACCCCTTATGCAATGTATACAACAAGTGGGAGAATGTTAAGAATTAGGTGTTTTAAACCTTGAATGATGTTTATAATATTTAATTTATTATTATGTGTGTGGTGCACCTAGGGGACCTAGAAGTATGTGCATCACTAGGAGTTAACATTCTTGGGGCCACTTTATGTTGTATGTAACATTGCGACATAAGTTGAATATAAGTTGTAAAAATGTATTTATTTAATATTGGGGAAAGTAATTTAATAAAACTTACCCTTAATATTAAATGTGGGGTCATGGTTTTGTAATCTCATGGTTTTAGTCACATGGTTTTATTTAATACCACTTGGTAGTTTTGTGTGAGATTTTTTCTATAAAAGCAAACACAAGGGTAATTGTCTAAGGTTGGCTTGTTGAGGTTTAGAGTTTTCTTTTGAAGAGTACATATGTGAAGCATGGCATGGGATACATGTGGTTACATGCTTGGACACATGGAGGATGCATTGAAGATGCTTGATGTTTCAGAGGTGTTCATGGAGGCTCTGAAGATGTCTTGTAATGTTTATTGCTAAATAATACGTTGAGCATGGATGCTTTTGGAAGCTGGATTTTTTCCTTTATGAGGGTTTTCCTAGGGTAGATCTTGTGTCATCTTTTGATGGGTATGTTGTTTATTCTCTTGCATTTGGATTTTTAATACTTATCTGCATATGTTTCTCTTTTGGGTTATGTGGAAATTGTCATTAGATGGCTGCAAGTTTCTTTTCAACGACTTCAAGACACTTATTAGGTTTTGGAGGACAACCTTGTTAATATATTTTTTAGTCATTTTTGCTTCCAAACATGCCTCTTATTTATTATCGTTTTACCACTCATAAACAACACAAAATTAAGGAGATCAATTATCAAAATATACCTCAGATAGAGGACCATGTAGAAGTGTGCACCACACTATTGTACAAATGAAAAAAGTGTGCTATATTTTATTTACATGTAATTGAATCCTTTCTATTACATTTTCTCAAGAGTTGCACCAATGTTCTATACACTATTTAGGATTGAACATGATTTTTGGATGGAAAGTAGTTGAACTCTTCAATTTAGTATCCATCTTTCCCCACCATGTAGTTCACAACTTGCCCAATAGTCACATGTTTCTATTTAAAATGGTAAATTAGGCGTGAATTTCCATTAAAAATCAATTGTGTTGCCTTTTGTCCACTTATAATCTTCTTATATGAAATGAATGTGCCTATTTTGCTAGTCCAACTTGCTATCACACTTGAGTAGTCAGGCCCTTCCTTCGTCATGGGTAATGAACCCATGGAACCTACAAAGATGCTCTCAAATGGTCTATTTGGTATTGATTATGACATGTGCAATCCATTATTCTTATTGAAAGGCTTCTATGTTACTTTCCATGATACACATTCACAAATGACCTTTGTCACACCTTGAATCTTTGGACAATTAACATGCCACACTATAATGTTGTCACTGTTTTTTTTTATACTAAAGTGAACCATTGATTTTAAAGTGTGCACTTCTAACATAAGCTTAATCCCCTCTATTTTAGGCACACAAAATTTGTCTAGTTTCTAGATTGGCCCATTTTGAGGTTGCAATAATTTTTTCCTTCACATACCTTGTCTTTAGTGCTTTGCACATGTTGATATGTATCTCCAATATTTGTATCTTTGACACAACTTTTTTATACATCTCATGTGTGAATGGTTCAATGTTCATTAATATCCCCATAATTGAAACATTTGTTAATTTGGAGGTCTAAAGATCATTCATGCCATCTTTCTTGCTATGCCTATCTACTACTTGATTTTAGAGTAAAATTGTTGAAAAAAAGCATCCACTTAAAATGCCTTGCTTATTGCAATTCATATAAATCTTATAAATGTTTGTAATTGTTATGAATGGCGATTTCTTCCCTAACAAATATTACTTCCATTTCTTGCCTCTTGTATCACTTCGTAAAACTTTGTATGCTAGATCTATGTTGGTCTTAGGTTTTAGTTTGGTGATTCATTGATTTTAAGTTAAGTTATGGATGCTTGGGTTCAATGTACAATACCTTTTGTGCACCATACCAAAAAACAATATGGTTAGGGGAGAGGATCCAGTAGTTGAACATATTTCAATAGTTGTGATAGTAGTTGTTTTATTTAATGTCCAATAGTTGTGATAGTAGTTGTTTATATAATGCCCAATAGTTGCGACTTGACTACCCATAATTAAACAAAATGTATTCCTTCGATCTAAAAAGCAACCAATCACGTGATGCCACATCAGCGCTTAACTGCCCATGATGTGAATGCACAAGTATTGGTCTCACTTTTTTTTTGGGCCTTTTAGGATACCTTGATAAAAAGCATGTTGATGTGGCATCATATTTGATGATGTGGCATTGGAACGAAAGTTATAAGTAGGGGACTTGCCAAGTAAGCTGCTGTAAAAAACTGGGAGTGATTTGAAATTTCTACGTAGGATAATTAGAAGTGCGAAGTTAGGGTGCACAACTATTGGATCCTCTCCCCTAATACATAGGTCCTCTCCCCTAATACATAATAAGACTGCTAGAAATTTCTATTCAAATGACAAATCAACACTATAAATAGAATTCAATGGCTTGTGATTTAGTTAAATTAAAACTTGAGGAAAATGTGCTTGTCCAACTAATACAACCCACCATTCTTCATGCCCCATTCGTCGAACCATACCTACCTTTCTGTCTTGCCTATACTGTGGTTATGCGTTTCTCTTTTACCAAATGGTAAAGGGCATCGTATATGGACCTACGAGCAACACTACAATTTAAATTTAAAACTTTTGCCTCCTATTATGGTTATAGAGCCGTTTGACCTCCACTACCCACATTTACGTCCAGCCCAAGAGAGTAGAGGGTTTGGTGGTTTTAAATCTAACAACGACCATTTCCTTCAAGAAAAAAGGAAAAGAAAGGAAAGGTCATTTTATAGTCCACGATACCAAACAATCTGTTTAAGGTGATTGATTTTGCCACTTAAATTCAAGATTTGAACGGGGGTGGGGAATCAAAGTAGTTGTGGGCACATTTGGGCATTGAATATGCCCCGTTTTGTTGTTCGAGAGGCAAGATTTATTTGGAAAAGTTTCAAGAAGAATGTGATATGGGGAAAATGAGAGGAAGGCGTTGAAACGTCTGGGAGACCATCCAACTTGGAAATCGAGAGAAAGGGCCCCTACCTATATATCTGGGAATATGACACTACCCCGGGTGGTCGGGGTGGAGGAGTGGTGGGGGAAATTGTTAGAATCTTTGAACCTTTGTTTCTTGGTGCGGACATAATCCCATCTTTTCTCTTGAGGATGACACACATGTCCCTCACTTGATCGAGTTGAGGAACATTTCTTTATTGGATCCAAAGGTTTCTCTTCTCTGGTTGACACTTGATTTCTCTCCTCCAGTTGACACCACCCCACCCCATAGATTGGACGAAACTAAGCTAGGCCATATGAGCCTGTTCGGTGGGGGAGGGCCATAAAAGTATGGAGGTTGAGTAAAGACTTGATAAGAGTCCTTTTACTATTCCCACCCGTTCCTTCTCTAGAGGGGACCACCACCCATTAGTGAGACTCGACAAAGAAGAGATGATGTCGACTACCAATATCTCGCCTTTGACCCTTGACCTCTAAGCCCACCCCCAATATCTTGTTATCTATTAGGTAGTAGGTCCCCAGTCCCTCAACCATAGGAGCAAAGGACCATATCTATATTTCGGGCTCTCGACACTTGCATCCAGTTTAGGTTGGGCTAGGTTGTAAGGTTGCCCCCAGTGTCCATATAGATGTTTTCCTTGATCCATCCCATATAGAGTATAAGGTGCATATATAGTTTAGTTGACTAGCTCCTATTCTTTAGGTTGCCCTTTGTTGCAAAGACAGTTCCTTGATTAAGGCGTTGACCTCGACTTCAAAGGGGGTCCACCCCTAGTGGTCCCTTGACTTGAGGGAAATGGTCTAGAAGAGCATGGGAGATAGTATATAGAAGGGACTATTTGAGTGGTTCATGTAGTGAGAAATAGCTCCACTCACCTTTGATTAATCCCCTCCCACCCAAGCATTATAGTTAAGGGTGATGTCTAAAGGCCTTCAACACCAAACATGATCATTATCGACCAATCTAGTCTCTAGACTTCCATTGAGAGAAAATGACGATAAGGGGAGGTCTTGCATTTCCAAGAGTAATTAATCCAAAGAGATTCACCACCATGGATGATCCAATAACTTTAATGGTGGAAGGAAGGTTCATTCAAGTGCATCAAACCAAACATCTCAATGCCTTGCAATTGAGGGGTAGATATTGAGATAATTGGGCTTTATAGTCAAAAGCAACCTCCTAACCCTCCATCCATCATAATTTAATTATGGTCGACTAGATTTGGCACAGGGTTGGAGCCTTATTCACCCTCTCTATAGTGGGAGGGGTGCATCGTCTATTGTGTATGTAATATGAGTCATCAACGATATCATGTACATAATAGGTGGTGTGGCACTCTATGATGGTGGAGTGATAGGTGAAGGGCAACTCTCCATAGTGATGTATAGCCTATTATAGATGGGGGTGTGAGGGTAGTGAACCATGTGAAAAGGAGGAGAGTGGCAACCAACCCTGGAGTAGAGGGGGAATACCAACCTTAGAGTAGAGGGGAAGAAACTCCCTCTCTATAGTGGGGGTGGCTCAATAATTGAGAGCTAGTCACATCATATCAAATCGAGTGGTTGAGCCCCAAAAATTTACAAATAAACTTCTAACCCCACTATAGAAGATAGACACTATGACTATAGAACTATAACTATAGGGAAATCCCTACTAGATTTGGTCCTAAAGGCCAACTATAGAATTGTACACAGGGTGATCTCAACACCTTTAGTCTGACTATAGAAAGAAGGTAGGCAATAAACTATGATAGGAGGGAACTATAGTTAGCTCTATTGAAACTAAATAGGGTTAATAGGTGGGATAAGGCCCTATTGAAAAAAAGGGGGGAACTATATAAGTATAACAATAGTAGGGAGTTAGGGGGATCCAAAGAGGGAAGGTGCCCTATCGACTAAGCTCCTTGATTTTCCTTATTAGCACTTTTTGATTTGTCCTATCTAACTATGGACATATAGATTAAAGACCCCTATGGGATTTCCACCAATGTGGATAGGGTCTATCCATATTGAAACAAAGGGATACCTTAGTAGGGATTGGATTAGTCTAGTGGACAACCAATATAGATAGGGCCCATAGTTTAAGAAGGATCAACCTAGCCCTAATATATCTTAGGCTTTATGCCCCACAGGCATGATTGAAAATTTTCTCTTCCTTGGAATGAAACCCCTACTCTTATAGTTCAAATAGCTAAGGCCTTGAACATAATTCACTCCCTCACTCTAATTCACCACCATAGTAGTGCCACAAGGATGCATCCTTAAAGATAGACGAGTTGACCACTACTCCTATAATTGGGGGCACTTGTCATTATAGCTAATCACTATTCAAGCCCTCTACAATAGTAGTTTCCCTCTTGTCAAATTTAGTAAGTTCGACTTTAGTCGATCCCTACTCAATTATTGTTGGTAATAACTATAAAAGGTGGGGTTGGATGTGAAGTGAATCTATAAGGTAGAGCTAGGAAGCCAAAGGGATAGTTAAAAGAGATATGGAGAAAAATATCAAAGGGAGGTGTGTGGAATAGTGTGGATGGATGAAGGATTTAGTGCTACCAATGTGAGAAGATATGCATAAGGGTGGCTAAGAGAGAGGAGTTATCATTCAAAAGCATCTATGTTCTTTTTTCCCTTGTTATAGGGGTAGTCATTTTGAAAAAATCCATCTTTTTGTTTGTATGTTGCAAGTGAAAATGAGAAGGTAGGTTGTGGGAGAAAGGAGTTGAAAATACAAAACAAAAAAAAAACATTTCAAGAGCATTTTGTTTCATTTAAGGAGGAGAAATAATTTGTGTAGGAAGAAAGGATTAGGGAAGAGAGGAAGAATTAAAAGAGGAATTTTAGGAAGAAAGCGAGGACCTTAGTTCTTGAAGGGAGTGAGAAGTCAACATAGAAAAATGGGTTTTATGTTCATTCGTAGGTCTAGAGATTTAATTAAAAATAGGGGAAGGCCCTAATCCCCATCTTCATACTTTTGTCATGAAAGACTTGTAGTTGTAATTTCATTGTTTTAATTAATATGAAAGAAAAAGAAGTATTAAACTATGTTGCTCATTATGATGTGTATGCAATGTATCTCCAGTGTGCTTGGCATATGCATGTGCATGTTATTTGTGTGGGCTAGTGTATCCCCATTTGTGTTTGACATAGGCATGTATGTGTTATTTGTGTGGGCCATTATATGTGTGTAGGAGTGTGCAAAACAAGGAGAAGGCTCCCCATAGCATCTTTGTTGCTAGGTGTGAGTCCAAAGAATATTGGCTAGGTGATTGGAAGACCACTTGTAGTAAATGAGACATTTTACTTCATAGGTTTTTTATAATGGAGATTGGTCTATTCTTGGCACTACAAGTGAGGTGGAGCCATCAATGTGGTATCAAAGTAAGAAACAACTTTGAGAAAGGGTGTGTTGACATCAGATTAGGATTAAAAAGAGTCCAACACGGTAGTGGTTGTGTGCAAGTGTGTCCCTGTAGCAAAGAAGGTTGTAGGGCATGTTGAATATTAAAGAAATATGCATTTTGCCAAGATATCTAACAAAATCCCTTATGTTTCATCTAGGAATTATTGTTTAGAATATAACTTGGATACTTAAATTTATCATCATTTCATCTAGGTTTTTATAATGGAGATTGGTTGATTCTTGGCACTAAAAGTGAGGTGGATCCATCAACGTGGTATCAAAGTAAGAAACAACTCTGAGAAAGGGTGTGTTGACATCATATTAGGATTGAAAAGAGTCCAACAAGGTAGTGGTTGTGTGTGAGTGTGTCCCTGTAGCAAAGAAGGTTGTAGGCCATGTTTTTGAAAAAGTAAGCAACATTTATAGGGTGTTGTACCCTAAACACAGAAGCCCAAACGGGCCAAAAAAGAAGCTAGTTCATACAGAACATGAACTAGGAGAAAACAAACAGAGACAACTAACAATCAGCTGTAGAAAAACCAACAGAGATTAGACAACCCTAGCACTAGAGGGGACTAATCTGACTCCTTGGATTCGAGGTTGCGTAGTAGCCATAGATTTGAGGATTCCCTTCTTTTTTCTCAGCACAACTGACCAAGAAGGCTCGGGAATGACAACCATCGAGCATGGTGAGGGGAACGGGTCCACAACAACCACCCTGGGAGAGGATCCATCATGCAACGAGGGAGACGACATCGAAGCAACAGAAATAGGAACAAACAAGGGACCAACAGGTTTGTTCAACGAAGGACGAATAGGAGCGACAACAAAAGATTCCGATGGCTCAACAACGGCAGATCGGGACAGAGGTTCTGAGGGATGGAAAACCAGAAGAAGATCCAGGAAGGGCACTTACTCCATGGGAGAAGAGGGAGAGTCCTCCTCCTCAGACGAACTATCTAAAGGGGGAGAGCCAACCGTGAGATGGTATGTGAGAGCATCCTTCCACCAAGTAGCAGCACCCTTGCGGCGAGTAAGAGGGCAACCATAAGCTAAGTGACCAATCAAGAAACACCTCTTGCAACGAAAAGGGAGCCCCTCATAGTGCAGAAGTTGCTTCCAAGGTTTGTTCTTCGCCATCAAAACCACATCACCATGGAGAGGTTGGGAGATATCCAAGTCGATTAAAATGTGAGCCATCGTAGTATGCCCAAGATCCTGAGACGTAGAATCCACCTTTAAAAAATTGCCTATGGCGTTGCCAATAGCTTCGAAGCAAGAATCCTCCCAGAACTGGAGAGGGAGATTTGGCAGACGAACCCAAACTGGTCTGATATTTAGAGGCTTCATGAGAGGATTGAAAGAGCGAGACCACGGTCTGATGAAAAGTGAATGAACACCCCACAACCAAAACTTGTCCAACACTTTGTCACAATCCTCAGGGGTAGAAAAAGTTGCATAGAAAAAACCTCTACCACTGGGATGGAGGTCAATCTGTCTAGAAACCAGAGGCTTCCAAGAATTGGTCACCCACTTATATGCATATTAAAGAAATATGCATTTTTCCAAGATATCTAACAAAATCCCTTATGTTTCATCTAGGAATAATTGTTTAGAATATAACTTGGATACTTAAATTTATCATGATTTATGACAAAAATGTTTTAACAATTCAATAAGAGTTTCCCTAAGTCATTCACCAAAATGAAGAAACATAATAATGATCTCCCCGAATACAAAGAAAAAACATTTCCAACAATGCCAACAATTCAACATGAGTTAACTATATTTATATGTTGTTAATTGGATGTATACTATTTGAACAACAAAAAAGGTGAAAAATGCTTAAAACTTGTAAATCTCACATCACATTTGTATTGTGATTCCATTGGCTTTATAAAAAGAAACTATTTCCCTAGAGTGGTAGGGAAAAAAAGCTATATTGAGGTTTGAAGATCTTGCGAGTTGATCACTTATAAATTTGCATGGTCCAAGTAGTGCTCAAAATTATTATATTGTATTTTGATCAATTGTCTCTTGGTAGTGATATTTTAGTGTTGGTTCTAATGCCCTATCTTTATATGTGGCATTCTCAAAAATGTTTGGTGTGCCACTACAAATATCCTACATACCCATGGGATTCATAAAGCACCTACATTCACAATTGCTTGTGGTGAAAGCATGTTCAATGCTATGAGTCTTTTATCTGGCCAACGATTTGATCTAGGTTTGTTATTGTTTATGGCTCATCCGTAATCTATTTCAGTTGTAGGCAAGGACAAACTTGTATTGGCATGGTTAAAAGACTTTGTAGAGGCTTCAATGTCAAAAGGTGATGATCATTTATTGGTATTGCCTCTCTTTGTGGTCAAAATTGAAATACCACATGCATAACATAAGTTTGAGGGTTGTAGTTTCTATTTGTTGTGTCTTTAAAAAATCTTTCATACTACTTGATATCATTATTTACAACAAAATGAATTGTGAAAACTTGATATCATTAATCTTCCATGCTACTATACATGTCTGGTCAGCACAAGATCCACCCAAAAGTCAAAGTGTACAATAATTACCAAGTGCCTCAATGAATATTTAATTTAATTTTCTTTGAAATCGAAACAAGCCACCACCACTGTGAACATTTGCTTCGAATAGAAAGGCATGCTAACGAAGGCCACATTGACTATGACTCTTGTACAAAATTTGGAGGTAGTGTAGTCAATCCTGCGCTGGCACCAATGTTGAAAAAATGTAGAATTTTTAAAAACATTGTGTTCCTTTTAAAGCTAATATACATGATCAAGGGGAGGTTGTTCTTTCATGGAAGGAAAGACAAGGACAACATAGGAGCATATCAATAGTCCAAATGACAGAAGTCTGTGCAAAAACTAGTTTCAATACAACATATTGAAACATAAGGCAAGACTCTCAACCATGCACACTGCTTTTGAATCGAATCGTTTCTTACAAAATCAGGAATCGCCTCTTTGGTTCAAAACAGGCCTTGCTCCATAGTCATTACTCATGTATTCAGGTTCACAATTGTTTTATAGACCACTCACTTCAATGGATCTACAATGGCCACAGTATAAATTTAAGCTCTTACAAACATGAGTTGCACCCAGTAATACTTTATGATTTGCATGGGATATATGAGAAAAGCACATATTTTTATAGATTGAATATTTTGGAATAGACACCAATGACAAAGGTGAGCAAGGATTTCGATGTTTTTCGATATAGTGATTGTCAAGGTGGTTGAACATAATATTTGGCCTTTCACTTGTAGGGAAATGTATTTGTAGTTCAATAAGGACTCACTTAATACAACAATCTCAATTCTACTTCATGATGCAAATTCAGTTTCTGAGCACTATGAACCAATATTTTCAATAAAATTTCTTAGTTCAAATGTCAAGCAAGTGCCAATAGCATTGTCTGCCACGGAAAAATCTTGAAAGTGCTTGGTGTGCTATTGTAAATGTAATGGTCATTAATGGGCTTTATATAGCAGTTCCATTCTCAAGCGCTTGTGGCAAAATCATGTTCACTGGTATAATTTTATTGCCCAGGTTAGGTTAGTTGCAGCCACCTTACATATGTTTACGCCCTAGTCCTTGGCCAATATACGTGTAGGGAGGGATAGATTTTATTTGGCACACATTGATGCTCGACTTTCACATTGCAGATACTCGTAGCTAGGGTTGGGTTGCCATTTGAGCAGAGCTGCATCGAGGGTTGCAGTTATTGTTTGATGATGCTTTCAAATATCTTCAATTCTATAGTACATGTATGGCCAGAAAAATATGAAGTCAAAGCCAATATGTATTACAATTGCCAAAGTGCCAAAACATACCTTCAATCTGCTTGCTTTAAAACCAACTTAGTCCATTTACACTATGAACTGCTATGATAAAAGAAAAGGTTCACTAACAACAACCATGTATAAAGTGCCTTTTTTTCGAAGTCCAAGAATATTCCATACAATTTTGCACCAACATTTATGCTCAGAAGTCATCCACGAGTTTCCAAAACATTACTCCTTAAAAGTTGCAATACACGCCTAGGGGAGAGTCATTGTTACAAATCAACTTGCAACATTTGATGCTGCAAAAGATACTAAAGCATGCTTAGACCCTCAAGTTGCAACACCTTTACCTGGAGCTAAGTCCAAGGTCCACCATTCATTGTATAGTATAGGGGAGAGGGGCCAGTAGTCGTGCGGGCTAACTTTGTCAGCATGTAGCAATTGACTAGAATATCGTAGAACCTTCGTTTTTTTTTAAAAATGTAGACTAGCCTCTTATTTATCTATAACTAAGGTTTGGAGGTGTGACTCACCATGCAACTCGCCACATCAGCATATCTATTGAGAAGTGTATAAAATTTGACTTTTAAAGGTTCGACCAAAACTTAATCATGGAACCCCCAATAGATGAACAAAAAAATATCATTTGTGGCTTGTAGAATATCATATTTTTATTAAAATAAAATTAATATACAACCTAAATGGACTAAATACCTATTGATAATCACAAATCTTTGATATGTCTAGCTTTTATATTCAACACATATGGACCAATAGTTGTACAGAAAACAACTATTTGTTCTTGTAAAAATAACACATAATTATTTAAAATACAACTTATATTAAACAAAAATGGACCAATAGTTGAACACTATTTTTTTTTGAAAATCCTTCACATTTAATGGAAAAATACATGTTATTTGTTGTGCTCACCTTTTATATTTGTGATAGGACAAACTATTAATATAAAATACTCCAATGCTTGTACATTGCTACCCCAATAGTTGTACACATAAGAACAATATTTTTCACTATGATAACAATGGTTGTTTAAATGAGTGTCTTATTTTATTAAATGGGCATTTTATTTTTTAAATGATACACTTATAGTGGATAGTTATGATATTTTATTTGAGACAAAAAAATACTTATTTCACTTCTTCATGAATGTATTTATGTTTTTTTTATATAACATTTAGAGGTTGGCATATGTTCAAGTATTGGTTCACTTTTGATCAACATTTGGTTATTTTTTTATTTATATTTGAACTATTTATTTACAATATATAGTATAAATATGTGGTAAGATTGGGTATTATAATCACAATTAAGTGCACGACTATTGGACCCTGCACGACTACTGGTCGCTCTCCCCTAAAGGTAAAAATTTGTAGAGTAGGAGTTAGCAACATAGAATAGCTATACCCAGGCCATGTTAAGAAATGTGATGCATGTAATAGATTCCAAATATGAGAGCTATAAACCACTTTACTTTTCAATGTGTTGATGGGCGTTTTGACACACAATTCTTGAAAGTTACAAGATCACTTCACCTCTCTTGAAAGGAAACCAACCTCTCAAAAGAAAGATTGACTACCCTAAGGTATATGCTAGTAGATCATGGTAGTGTAAGATGACTCAATGATCTATGTAGCCATTCCCTTTTTAACAGGCTCATGGTATAGAAATCTTGGAATAAAATTAAGTTACAATGAATTTGTTAGCTAAACATGTTATCAATTGCACAAATGATTGATATTTTTGACTTGATTTGTATTAACAAATTGGTTCAAAGATTTGTAGGATTTGAAGGTAGTTTTCCACACATATGATGACTTGATTAGAACTCGATGGTACTTGATTTTCATACCAATTTTGGTGAAAAACTTGGCCCCTTTGAGCTAGTCCAAGAGGCCATCAATAAAAGGAATTGTATATATGCTCTTTATAAAGATATTGCTTAAGGCTTGATATTCAATGCAAAGATACCACATGACATCCTTCTTGGTAATAAAAAAGGGGTTCTGTAGTGGTGATGTGCTTTGTCAAATGTGCCCCTTTTGAATCAATTCCTAATTTTTTTGCTTGATTTCATTATTCTCCAAGGCTAATATTTTGTATAGTGGACCATTTAAAAAGGGTGTCCTTGGAATGAGGCTTATTGGGTGCCTTACTTGATAGTATAGGGGTGATGTTGTTTGTGAAGTGAATACATCTTGATACTCTAACAATACATGATCCATTTGCTTACGTTACATAGTCATAATGGTTGTTTTGGCATGAGTGGTTACTTGACAAATAACCTTACCTTGTCAAGTTATATCATTAGCAAAAAGCATGTCCTCGTTTGATTAATTACAAGTTGACACTATTTTGCATTGATCAGGGATATGGGATTTGCAAGACTTTCCTCTAGTATTGTATAATTTCATTTTCCTAGCTTGACAATGACTCTATGAGATCTAGAATCATATATTAAATGAAAGTTAAATACATGAATAATTTCCCCAACAATACATCACACACATCCAAATGTGTCACATTAAAAAATAATTCATCTCTAAAATGTTTAATGGAGTAGAACAATCCACACAATCTACTTACTTGAATATCTTGGTCTATCATACCTAGCCCATGGAATATGGTTGTGGGTAAGATGTCTACAAGTTCAATCTCTTAATAGTCTCAAAAAGTATCAAATATTTTGACTCCTACTATCAACAATGAAGTGCACACTTTGACCATTTACCCACATCTATGAGTGAAATAGGCATTCTTCATATTTCTAGTGCAACATTTTGGTGGTTGTAACCATTGCATCCACACAAATGAGGAATAGTGTTAAAATTCATTATGCACCATTTTCAATTCTAAGATTTTCATATATTTGATGTAGTTGGACTAGGTAGTGTCCCATCTACCATTATGTTTGGATTTATCTACACAAATAAGAAATAATATTAAAATTCAATACACACCATTCTCAATTCCAATATTTTCATTGAGTTGTGAATTGGGGTTTCTTATATGGAAGCAACCATCTAGATTGATTTTTGTTGTCATTTATAGGAGTTTACACCTGCTAAGAGTTTAAGCTTGATCTTTGAATTGTTTGATCATTACTCACTAGTTGAAGTAAGAAGCCTAAATAATAATAAAAATTCAATATGCATTGTAATTATCTTTCATACATATTAGTCATTGTTGGTGGCTGCATTATTTTAGTCGCAACTTCTTATATATGCCCTTGCAAGTGTTTTTCTTGTGTATACCTTATAAACCGTGAGTGATTCTTTTAGATAGTTCTTGAGTCTTGCATATGTTTAAACACTTTGTAAACATCTCTGTCAATAAGAGAACTTGCAACTACAACATCTAAAACAAAGTTTGTTTTCAAGCGTTCTTTAATGGATCTCCATACCATGTTTCAAAGCTCTCATTTCATACATGTTAGAAGGATGTTAGCAAAGGTTACCGAGTTAGGTTTTACACCAGCCAATTGAATTTGATTGAAAACATTCAAGGCCTTCTCACCAATCTTACTTTATGCATATCCGATATGATGGCATTCTATTACACCACATTTGCTTGATATTTTCTTAAAAATCCTAAAAACCTCATCAATAATACCATTTTGGACATATATTGCAATCATCACGTTCTAGGATGCTATAGTGCGTTGAGGCATTTCTTTGAAAAGCTTTAGAGTCTTGTTTAGATCGCCATTTTTTGAATATCCTATCATGGTGGTCCATGAGAACACGTTTGCATTATGTATTTTATCAAACAATTGGTGCACATTATGCACATTTCCACTTTTTTCATACATGTCCATCAAGGGATTCACAACTACAACCCATCTAACAAAAAATTGCTTTGAATTAAATTTTTGGTGGATTTCCACACCTTGTTCCTTGCTTGGTAAGTACAAGGAGGGCTTCCTATGATAATAATCTAATCTACCATGGCTAGATTAGAAATATTTCTGTTTGATTTTTATGATTAAATGAATAAATTTTATGTCTTGCACGAACCATAAATATGGATAATAGAGGTTATGTTTGGCTCACTTATATTCTTTGCATCATATTTGTATTGTGACCTTGTGATGTAATTCTATGTTAGAAAAAATTGTAACGTTTCATTTCATTGCTATCAATCCTTGCATTTTTTACTAAGAGTATAACTATGCAATTATTATGTTACAAGATTGTATGAACTTGTTGATTTTTCCTATAACGTTGTGCATCATGATATACATATGTATAAATTTCTCAAGGACTAGGTTTGGTCCATAGGATTGATCCCCTATTCCCTTTGAATTATATTCTTGTTTATTTAACAATTGCAATTTCCTAAACTAACTCATGGTTGTATTGCACACATACTACTTTTTAATAAACAAAAGGTATACCTTTAGATTTCTAAGGTGACTTAAATGAGAAATGGTACCCCTATCATGCAATCAAGTATTCTCCTAGGATATGGAATGTTAGTTAAATTCTTCTTATGATTATTACTAAATTACTAATCAGTATTATAGTCAATAGTAACTAAGTACTAACTATTGTTGTAATTCTTGTGACGGTAGTGAGTCCATGGTCAATTGTTAGGAGGATAAGGTGGGATTATGTGTATATTTTTTATGTTATTTTCCATGGTGAAGTTTCAATATTTTATATAAGGTTCTACAAGACTGACTACTAAATCTCCTAAAATTAGCATCTCCTTTCTCTACAAGGCTGACTACTAAATCTCATAAAAAAACTAATGTTTAATAAAGTTAAGTTTTAATGAAAAATCAAGAGACATATGAAGAGTTATGACTATTGAAGCAAAAGGTGTATATAAGGAAGATAAATCAAAGAAATGAAGGCACTTTTGAGCAGAGATAATTATTTATTTTTCCTTCATGGAATATGAATCAATAATTCAGCAATCTTGAGGATGAAACCCCTCATATATTAGAAATTCAAGGATGAAAATCCTTAATTTCTTGATCAAGTTAGTGGATAAAAATCCCAAACTTTAGCAAGAATATTTCAAGACATTTGAACAAATAAAATAGCTACAAGAAGATTACAAGAGATATTCAAAAAGAAGTTTGTATTTTTTCAGATTATATTATTAAATTTTAAATCTGAAAAATATCTATATATTCGAGAACATGACATTACATCTCTCCTCTAATTCCCGTGTAGTGGCAGGTGAAAGTGTAGGTTCTAAAACAAATACTTATCTCTTGTTCTTCCTTAATAGAGGTTCAAATTCTCAAGACCATGGAGGATTGAGAAGTTCATTCAAGACCATACTACAAGCATGATGGCTAAAGTTCATGGGGCTATTAATATTCTGGATGCAAAATTGATTGATAGGCAGGCCAAGACAAGTAAGGACTGAATGTGAGAGTGGAAACTAGCATAGGGGACCAATAATGGTAGATGAGGCACCCCAAAGGAGACCTATACGTGAGATGGTAGTTCAACTAGCTTTTGAGGACATTGAACTTGTTGGAGGATCTGAAGCTATTAATGAAGCAATTAGATTTGTTATGCAGATGGAAAAGGATAGAGATGCTTTTGTCATGATTAGTTGAAGTTTGCATTCAAGGGAACATGATGTTTTTGAATTAACATATGTATATAATTCACCTTTACTTCCGTTGTTACTTGGAGGATGAAGATTCTTTGTGGCTTTTAATAGTTTTCTTTATATATTGAATGGATAGTTGATTAAATCACAACTGAGCCATATACCTTTGTAGACTTCTATATCTCAATATAAATAAATAAACAAAAGGGAACACTTCTTATATTAACAATCTAGCTTCGAATCTTGGGAGGCATAGCCCCATGTTAATGTGGCGTTAGAATTGAGCATCGTAAGTGGTGTGTGTTCTCCTCTATCACAACACCAAAAATTGAGCATTGTCATATTCATATCTATGTTTATTTATCTCTGAATTATTTTTGTTTATTATTATCAATTTGTTCAGTATTTCTTACTTCCTATTTGCTTGCGAACTAGCACCCAAACCCCAACCTTCAATTACACAATGCAATATGAATTGAAATTTCTATTAGAAAGAAAATATGAATAGCCAAATGTTTCATCAAAATATATAACGGACCATGACTCTTACAGCATTTTTCCATTTGTTGCAGTAGAATCCACCTGGACTTCATCACAAACCCTCTAGTTTATTTAGAGGTGCTTGAAAAATTGAGGCTAAAAAGGCAAATATGGGTTCAAATTTGGCTAACCAATGAACACTTTCTACCACGGAAAATGCTGAGTTTGAGCTTTAATTGTGATATGTAAATCTTTGATTTTCAATTGCTTAACTTACAAGTCCACAGATGCAATGATAATTAGGCTTTGATATGCTCATCAGCTCCCTTCAAAATGTTGAGATTGCCCCCAACAAAATCACAACACCTAATGGAAATGCCAAGTTGTCGTTCGAATTTTTTTACAACAAACTCTTCTCTTTGTTCACAAATGGAAAGAACTGTACCTTTATTCCCAAGGCGACCTGTCCGCCCAGCCCTATGAGCATAATGGATTGTATCTGTTGGCAGGTCAAGATTCACAACAAGATCACAGGTAATCACATCCAGACCCCTTGCAGCCAACTCATTTGTCACTAAAATCTGAAACTCCCCTTTCCTAAACCTCACGAGTCGATTGGTTCTTTCTAATTTGTTAAGGTCCCCATGTAAAGCGCAAGCACTCAGTCCTTTGGCCTCCAGTTTGAATACAGTGTCCTGTAACTGTGTGTTATGATTCATAAAGGCTATTACAGACTTTGCACCTAAAGCATGCACACATTTTCTCAGAGTATCTACCTTGTGCTGTAGTTTACAAACAGCAAAGAAATGATCCAGTGAAGGGGGCAAGCTCTCAATAGCACCCTGAATGGTTGAACCAGTAGCACCTGACCTTGCTGCTGACTCAACATCAATGACACTGTTGGCCCTGACAAGTAATGGCTTGTGACCCCAGGTACTTGCTGCCCGTAACACTGATGGAGGCATAGTGGCAGACACTAAAATTGTCTGCCTCTGAATTCTTTCATCTTTTTTCATAAAGGATGAGTTTGACACTTCTTCTCCAGTTAAAACTTTAGGACTTGCTACTAGATCAGAGGCCACAGAATTCTTATCTTTAATTTCCTGCTCCTCTGCATGTCTCCGCCTCCCAACATGTTCCAGAATCCTGTGCATGTTCTCTCTAAAGTTGAATGACAAAAGCTCATCAACCTCGTCAAGAACAAGAAAACGACATCCGTGAGTTTGTAACTTTCCAGCCAGACTTATTTCTGAAATTCTTCCTGGAGTTCCCACTACAATTAAAGGCCTATTCTTCTTTAATGCTTCCTCCTGTCTTGACCTGTTTGCACCACCCACAAGTTGCTGTACCGCTCTCTTATGATCTGGTCCTAAAATCTTTTCTGCCTCTCTCACAATCTGCATTGCAAGCTCTCTCGAAGGAGCAACAATAACAGCCTCTATCCCAGTTCTGCTGTTGCCTTTAGTGTTTCCAGCCTGAGTTTCCTTTAATGGGCCAACTTTTGATAGTATTGGAAGCAAATAAGCAAGAGTTTTCCCAGAACCAGTGTAAGACTGGATAGCAACATCTTGTCCCTTCAAAATCATTGGGATAGCTGTCACCTGCACATCAGTTGGAACTTCCAGGCCTTCGCCTTTCAACCTTTCAATGAGTGTATCAGATAAATTCAATGCAGAAAAACTCTTCGCAGCAAATGGAAAAGCCTCAGTATTTATTAGATTTTGTTTTCGATCATCTTTGGTTTTGCTTTTATATGTCTTTTCTTTAAATGCTACAGGAAATTTTCCACTCAATGGGGGATATTTATCATCAATTTGAATAACCTGTGTCACTTTGTCCTTTTTAGCTTTGACCTTTATCTTATCAGTGGCACTTTCAAATCCCAAACTTTTGAGGGTAAGGGGACCTTTGTCAAGATGGCCAACAAAAGATGTTGCATGAAATTTAGAAACATCTAGGAAGAATCTTCCAGATTTTCTGCTTGTACACAAAGATCCCCCAAACAAAGAGTGCAAATTCTTGCAGTATAAAGGCACTATATTTTGATGTAGGGCAACTGATGCCATTATCACAACCATAGCAAGAGGCAACTAGAAAGTAGAAAGAACTCACAGCATAGGACCTAGGACATCCAAACAAAAGTGTTATCTTTACTGCTTGCACCAAATCCAGTACGTAAGGGAACCTGCTTTACAACGAAGAACAGAGCAACTTAGAACAGCAAACAATCATTATGTAAATGTTACTTTCGAGACAAAATTAAGAGCAAGTCTTTTCACTGAACCTATAGATTCCTAGAATAGGACTTGATTACCTTCATAACATGATTTCCCTTATAAGAAATTGTCACATTATACAAATTCACCTTCAAAATCCATGAATCAATTGCCTGATCTCATTTATTTAGATTACCTGTATGGAATTACTTTTAACAATGATTTGATTGAATGCTGCATGATTAGGGATTCAATGACTTTACACAAATAGATTTCAACATTCATGACCCAATTAGAGAATTCACCATTCCTGTTGTTCAATGCACTTGGTAGAAAAGTCAGAATTTGAACTATAATTTGGCAGAACCCTTTGTAAAGCAAAAATTGTAATAGAAACTTCCTCACAAAGATAATGGAACTTTCATTTCTAGGTACCGTTTACTGACTGTGATTAGAAGGGGTTTACATCTTTCTAAACACTAGATAATGGTCAGAACAATTAATCGAGTGTTTCAGTCACATAGGGTCCAACACATGTATGAAGAACATGGCAAACTAAATACACAAGAGAGTGGCACAGAAAATAAATTATGCATTTGTATACAAAAAATCTGGATGCTCTAGGTTGATCAACAAATTATGTAAGTAATCAATAAACAGAGACTGAGGTGGTTCACTTCCCTCCATTGCCTATTTAAGGTGAAGTGATAAACAACCGTCCATGAATAGGATAGAACAACCAATCCTTAAAAGAGCATACTTCCATGATTAGAGATGATGCCCCATTTAGGAGTTTTTCTAAATGGACGGAAGCTCAAGCATGCATCGAAGAATAACAGTGGCTAAACTGCAAACAATGGACCATTTTCATTATGGGTCTTTTACTACATCTAACATGGGCTTGAACAGGTCATATGAGCACTAGCTCTTTTTCCTCCTATTTAACACAGTATGAAGATCTTCATTAGAGATACACGTGTACTCGAAATCAGGCAGTAAATATTTCCTAAGCTAATCTTAGTCCAAGTGTAATTATAGTTTTACCCAGTTTGTCGTTCAACTTTAGATTTTATGGATATTAAATTTTAATGCTTTGTGTGTTGGAAAGATGCCCCCATGTCTCAAATCCTAAAATTTATGTTTTTTTATTTTCTTTTACAATAACAAACCTGAAATATCAATCAAAGAGAACTATCATTCATGTCAGTCATAGAACTGTTAGAATAGAGAAAAATTAAATATATTGGGAAGTTGGTAAAATTACAGACCTTCAAATGTGATTAGCAAAGAGTTTGAGAGAGAGGAGATAGATGTATGGGGGGGAGATGAGAAGAATGAACAGAATGAATATTTTGAGTTGTATTACCTCGAAGAAGGGGAAAGTATTAATGACCTTGAAAGAGGAGAAGATTTAGAAGATTGTAATGATGAGGAAGGCAGCCTATCACTGGAGGTGGCCCAAGATGTTGCAGCTGTGGAAGTAATTCACATTAGATACAAAGCAACAGCAGAGATAGGGATCATTGGAGGCCTCATATTTGATGACAGAGAAGAAGTCCTCATAAAAGGGGATGCATTGTGAGAATGAATGTGAAGGGACTGATATTGTGAGCATGCCATAAGCTGAGATGGCAGCAAAAATAGATGACGAGGAAAATGGGCTCTTGATAGTCTGTGATAGGGCAACAAGCCATGGGAAAGAAGCAAGCTGCAAAGACAAATTAGAAAGCATGCCTAAATGGCATAATACAGAGGAGGAAGTGTTGGTATGTGGCGACTGATCATGCAAATACTGTACACTCTTTATGTATCTCTGTCGAGGTTTGGGGCCCGGCCGGGCCCCAAGTGGGGGTCGGGGGCGGTAGTTTGGGGGTGGCAGCCCTTGAGAGTAGGGGTTTGTGGGCGCAGCCCCCGATTTTTTTTTTTCCCCCTTTTTTGCATGTCAAGGGGTCAGTAGTTAATTTTTTGTTAACGGACAAATGAAAAACGACTTTGTAAAACCCTAATTCTAGAAGCATCTGAAAAACTTGTTATAAGCGGCTGGGATGTAAATTGCCGTATAGTATTCGCAAGATTGTAATCTGTTTTGCACTGGATAATAAAATCATTGGATGGCTGAGTTTCTTTGGATGTAGCCCATATTGGGTGAACCACGTTAAAATTCTGTGTTGATCTCTTTTGTATTATTCTTCTTTGTTATTTCTGGGTTATTTAATCTGCATATAATTGTTAATGTTTATTGCTCCAATCTGCCTGAACTCTAACAGGAAGCACCCATGAAAAGTTTGATTCCCTTAAACTTAATTTCTGTTTTTTATTGTTAATGTGCAGGTGCAACAAAAGGTTGGACAAACGATGAGCAAACCCAAAATGGATCAGTGAAGGAGGGTCCAAGCCTACAAGAAACAGGAAAATAGAAAGAGAACAATTTTGCAGAAGAGGATGATTTATGGCCCAACAAGAGGCTGGAAGCAAAGTAAGAAACTATAATTACAGAATTACCTACAATAGTAGAAGGGTAGGCTGTGGCAGTCGGGTTCTTGAGTTCTTTGATGTAAGAGAAATATTGACAGTGTTGTCTGTTTAATTGCTACTGTAAATCTTCTTATATGCTTCATTAAATTTTCTTTGTCTGTCTCATCATGATTTAAAACATTACTGTAACTTTTTAAGTTTTTTGGGTATCCAGTTGGTATTTACTTGCAGGAGCTGAGGCTTTTCTGCATCACCTATGGATCATTGGTTTAAACACTTTTCCTTATAACCCTCCCATACAATCGATCCTATATATTTACAAAGCCTCTAATCTTTGTTCATCGTTCTACCCAATCTGCCTCCATGTGTTCTAAGCTTTTTTAAGTTTGAGCTGGCAAGGCTCGGGGTTCAAACATTATCCCATTATTATTACAGGGTCGAAGTTGAACGCTTGGCTGCACAGAATTTCACAAGCATGACGGTACAAACCAGTTACCAGAGGCCAGCAATACTGGTAAGAAGCGACATTGAACAAAAACTTTTGAGTAGTAAGAATGGTAGAAAGATGATTCAATGCTCTTTGTTGGCTAGATATCCCTCTCCATAGAGATAACCTATATTACAAGAACCATACCAATGCCTACCAAGTAAAATCCCTGTTTTTTCAAGCAACAAAACTGCTGACAAAAAAAAAAGTTATTATGAGAAAGGACAATACTGGTCCACCATAGCTAGACAGTCTGTTGCATATGTAGATGATCAGTTTGGATATTCACAATATGACCCACCGTAAACAAAACATTAGTCTAGAACCCTTACTTGCCGTTTGCAGATATCTATAGGGTTTCTATGTTCAAGGTAATAGGGCATTTCAAGATGGGCGTTTAATGGACATTTTTCTCTACGGAATCATTAAACACCTAAACTCTGTAGCTATTGAAAAAACTCACTTGGCAATCTAATTTCACTAACCTTGTAGTGGGCTGGAAACAAGAAAAGATATTACTTCCCAGTGTGTTTGGCAAAGTAAATTTTATCCTTGCAATTTGGGTCAGTTATGATTTGGGATTGGACGGAATGTTGCATGAAATCGGTTAATAAAGTACAGGATTGAGAGACTGAAAATGCAAGATATGGTTCCGAATAAGATATTGTTACCTGAAACTTCTGAAAAGATTTTGTTGAGAACTAACTCTGAGCATGCCCCAGTTGGTAAATATTACAGATTCCTCCTTTCATACAGTCCTCCGCAGCTCAGTGGGATTTAGTTTGTAAAAGAATTTTGTTCCAGATGGAGCTTTATGTTTGTATAATTTTGAAAGCATGGTCCTCAGAGCATCAGCCGGAAGAACTCGCTTAAACCCTTTCGCTGGAAAATATTTATAGCCTTAAAGTAATATGCCAACAATTCTTAACACTGTCTTAACATTTTTTTAATTAACTGCTTTTCTTTAAGCAAACATATGCTTGTGAAGGAAAATAAACTAGGAAAATAAACTTTCCTTCGGGTCTAGGTTATGCCAATAAGAAGCATAAATAACAACAATTAGATTATGTAATTATTGGGTTGACTCAATTTGAAAATTGAGTTTGATAATTGATGAATGGATAGAGATTGATAAAGATTTAAATTTATTGTGGAGTGTAAATAGAAAATAAGTATATTTAGTTTGATAATTGATGAGTATATAAAGATCGATAAATATTTAATTTAATAAGTTTAATGATCATAACTAGTAAATGATAGATTGGGAATGTCTAGTAATCGATATTTCTTGTTGTGAGTGTATGGGAATGAATTCAATTATCAAGGACAAATCCATAACTACAAATTTGTCATGTGTAATCTATAGACGACTTTTCTTCACTTCACCTAATGTATAGTAGTCTTTCATGCTCTTCTTGAATATATGGGCCCGACTAGACAATATTTAAACATACCTTAAAGGATTATCATTGAGTCATAAGGAGCTTTCACCTAGGTAAATCTTCAAAAATTAAATAATAGTTGAATACAGTAAGTTTAAGTCGGGTAAATGCTTCTAGAATTATTACATAAAACTAGATTCATTTTAGTGTACCAATTGAAGTGTTAATGTGAATGATATGTGAATATAGCTCTCAAGTCATCAAATTTGATTATAATGAATGGCACAAATTTATGTATATTCAACTTTAGATAGGAAGAGTAAAGGTGGGAAGTAGGTCACATTTGAATTTGGGTAGGACTAGTTTGTGGTGGATGAGTATGTGACTATGGATTAGTTCCACCCAAATAAGGGGCTAGATTGTAATGGATAACATGTGCAAGGAAATGAGTACATGCATAGGTGTGATAAGCAAGTGGATAGGGTGAATGCATAAGGCTGTGTGTGTGATACTCTAAACTTGCTGACCACAAAAGTGAATGAGGTGGACTCAAAATGACACATGCATTGTACCCTTGCTAATGTCATACAATAAATTATTTATGATCCTCTAGAAAAATTTAATCAAGTAATGGAGAATCTGACGGATTACTCTCTTCACATAGAAGGAGAATATTGCAAATAACAATAATATGATTGTATGAAGTGAGGCTTGTGTCTATTGGTTCACTCACCTCATAAGGAAGGAGTATTTGTTAGGGTTCAGGCATATGAAGCAATAAACATTAACAATTATATGTAGATTAAATAACCCAAAATAACAATGAAGAATAACACAAAAGAGATCAACAGAAAATTTTAATGTGGTTCACCCAATATGGGCTACATCTATAGAAACTCATTCATCCAATGATTTTATTATCCAGTGCAAAACCGATTACAATCTCATGAATACCATGTAGTGCAACATACATCCCATCTGCTTATAACAAGATTTTTGGAAGCTTCTAGAATTAGGTTTTCACAAAGTCATTTTTTTCATTTGGCGTGTTAACGGGAAAACCTTGACATGTTAACAAAAAAAAAATCAAGGGTTGCATCCCCAAACCCTTGCTATCGAGCCCAATTGCCCTCGAACCTTGACAAGGATACATTATGAGTGTACCTAGTATTTGCATGATCAATCACCACATACCAATGATATCCCACTTGGAGATTGACCAGACTCCACACCAAATAATCTCCCACTTGGAGACTGGTCTTGGACGACACCACTGCGCTTGCAGCTCCCACTGGATTACAAGTCTAGTTAGTTTCTTATGTCCACCATTATCAGTCGTGAAGGCCAATGGAAACTAGTGAGGAAATCAGTTTCTCCTGTGTAACTTCCTTTGTGAACATATTTGTAGGATTCTCACTTATGTGAATTTTCTCTAGCTTCAATTGTCCATCCTCCAAAACTAACTGGATGAAGTGGTATCTAAGTTGTATGTGCTTAGTTTTTAAATGTAAAGCTGAATTCTTAGCAAGACAAATGGCACTCTGGCTATCAGTGTACAAAGGGTTATCTTCTTGTCTTTGTCCCAATTCCTCCAAAAAGTGTTGTAACCAAATCATCTCGATGCTAACTTCCGTAGCAGCAACATACTCAGCTTCAATGGTTGAAAGCACAACAACCTTTTGTAGCCTTAAAATCCAACTAACTGTAGTACCTCCTACAGTAAAAACATACCCTGCAATACTCCTCTTGCTATCAATATCACCCAGATTAGAGTCAACATATCCTTTTAAAGTAGAATTTGTTCCTCCAAACATAGTTTCTTTGAACTAGTACCTCTAAAATATCAGATAATCCATTACTGCATTTCAATGTTCCATTCTTGAGTTTCTCATATACCTACTCACAACTCCCACTGCATGTGTAATATCTAGTCTTGTGCATACTATTGCATACATCAAGCTACCAACTACCGATGCATATGGTATGTTAGACATTTTTTCTTCCTCCTTTTGTGTCTTTGGACACATCTCCTTATTCAAATTAAAATGACTAGGAAAAGATGTACTAAGTATTTTTTCATTCTGCATGTTAAACCTTTTCAACACCTTCTCTAAATACTCACTTTGAGACAAAAAACAATTTTTTGGTTGTCCTGACCCATGCGATCCTCATACCAAGGATTTGTTTTGTTGCACTCAAATCCTTCATAGAAAATGAATTTGCTAATTTTTGTCTAAGTTTATTAATATGTTGCATGTTAGGCCCGACAACAAGCATCATGTCATCAACATAAAGTAACAGGATAATATAGTTGTCATTATCCAATTTCTTAAAATAAACAAAATAATCAAAATGTCATATTTCGTAACCTTGTTCAACCATAAAACTATCAAATTTCAAATACCATTGGTGAGGTGCTTGTTTCAGGGCATACAAACTCTCCTTACCCTTGACCTCATATCCTTGTGGTTGCTGCATGTATATTTTCTCTTCCAAATCCCCATGGAGAAGTGTTGTTTTCACATCAAGTTGTTCAAGATGCAAGTCTTCCACATCCACAAGACTTATAATAGTTCTAATAGAAGTCATCTTTACAACCAAAGAAATATTTCATCAAAATCTATACCTTTTTTCTATGCAAAATATTTTACCACAAATCTGTCCTTATACCTTTTCTTGCCTCCATCTTCTTCTTTCAACCTGTAAACCCATTTATTTGGCAATGCTCTTTTACCTATAGGCAATTGGACTAAGTCCCAAGTTTGATTTTGTAGCAAGGAATCCATTTCCTCTTTCATGACTAGCTCCCACTTCTTTTTGGTATCTACCTGCATTGATTCTTCATAACCTCCAGGTTCACCAGAATCAACTAATAATATAAAATATAACGATGAAGAAAATATTTTTGGAGCTCTAGTTATCCTTGTAGAACATTTAACACTTGCAAGAGTCTGCGAGATAACTTGTTGTTGCTAAAAATTAGGTACCACTGGAATTTTATTCTAGAATCTCATCCAACACCACATATTCCTTTTTGGCATGCTCATGCTTCTTTTCCTGCAGTTGATCCTTATACATGAAATTCTCATTAAATATAACATCTCTACTCCTAATGATTTTATGATTTTCACAATCCCATAGCCGATAACCAAATTCATCTACTCCATATCCAATAAAGGTACATTTTTTAGACTTAGCCTCAAGCTTGGTTCTATTTTCAATATCAACATGGAGAAATCTTCACAACCAAAGGTCTTCGGAAATGAATAGTTTACCTTTTTACCCGTCCATGCCTACTCTGGAATGCCACCATCCAAAGGATTTTAAGGTCCCCTATTTATTAAATAAACAACAATATGTACAACATCTGCCCAAAAGTGTAAGGGTAGTCTAGAATGCAATTTCATGATCCTTGCACGCTCCATAATGGTCCTATTCATCCTCTCAGACACACCATTTTCTTGTGGGGTTCCAAGAACCATTTTCTGCCTACATATTCCATTGTATGAATACTAATTTTCAAATTCTCTGCTGCAATACTCGCCTCCATTATCATATCTAAGACACTTCAAATTTTTTCCTATCTCATTCTCAACCAAAGTTTTCCGCTTTTTAAAGGTTTCAAATACTTCTAATTTTTCTTTTAGTAAATACACTCATGTTTTCCTAGTTGCATCATCAATAAAATTAAAATATTAACAAGAGCCACCAAGAGAAGATACCTGAGCTGGTTCTCATACATCTAAATGCACAAGCTCTAATTTCTCACTCTTCTCTTTCCCAACTTTAAGAAATCAAACTCTTTTTTATTTTCCATAAACACAATTTTCGTAGAACTCCAAGTCAATTTGCTTTAGACCTAGTAGAAACTTTCTGGAATGAAGGATCTTCATCACTTTCTCACTCATGTGCTCAAGTCTATGGTGCCACAATTTTGTTTCTATCCCTATAGCAAGTGTTATAACTGTCTTAGTAGCAATTGTTTCTTTAGCAACTAAGGTAGAGTAAGTATTACTAGTACACAAATACAATGTGCCTACCTTTTTACATTTAGCTACTACTAATGCACCTTTAGTCACCTTCTAGACTTTGTCTAAGAAGGTAACTTTGCAGCCTTCACTACCTAGTTGTCTTGTAGAAATTAAATTCCTTCTCAAATTTGGAACATGCATTACCTCCTATAGCAACCATTCTTTTCCATTTTGCAACTTGATTTTTATCTTTCCTTTTCCAACAATTTGACAGGGTTCATCATCATCCAAATATACCTATCCAAAATCACCTTGAACATAATCTACAAAAAATTTCCTATGGGGTGTGGCGTGAAATGAAGCCCCCAAATCTATTACCTAGGAATCATTAGCATTATCTAAACATAGAGTTAAAGGATCCTGCAATTTATTACTTGCAACATTAGCTTTCTTACTGTCATCATGTTGTCCATCTCCTTGTTTTCCCTTTCGAGACCAACAATCCTTCTTCAAGTGTCATGGCTTCCCATAATGCCAACAACCCATTCTTCCTCTGGATTTAGATTTTCCTTTATTTGATTTCCCTTGTGACTTCCCATGATTTTTTGGGATTTTTCCTCTCCTTTGTTCTTCCCTTGTTCTCTGCAGTCAGAGCATTACCAGATGTTGAACTCTCACTTGTTCTTTTCTGTCGCATTTTATCACTAAGGATAACACCAACAACATCATCAAATTTCAATGTATTTGAACCAAATACAAAGTTACTTACAACCATTACCAAGCTAATCCAAATTTCTGGCAAAGAACATAAAACCAAGAGAGCCCTCACATCTTCATCGAAATTCACTTTTACAGAAGTTAACTGACTGGTAATCGTATTAAACTCGTTTAAATGATTTGTCATAGATCCACCTTCAATCATTTTCAAATTAAAAAATTGTTTCATGAGAAATACCTTATTTGAGGCTAAAGGTTTTTCATACAATTTAGCCAAAGTTTCCATCAGATCCTCTATTGTCTTTGCTTCTGTTATATTGAATACCACAGATGGTGCCAGGCACAACTAAATGGTTCCCAGTGCCTTTTTATCCAAAATCTCCCATTCTTCACTGGACATCACAACTTCTTTCTTTGCTTTTCCTTGCAATGGCCAGCATAGATCCTTTTGATACAAATAATATTCTTCCATCTACATATTCCATAATTGATAATTCTGGTCGTTGAACTTCCCAACCTTGAATTTTCCTTCTTCCATTGCTCCCACTCAAATTTAGAGGTTTCCTACCAATCGACCGAAATACATGTGGCTTTGATACCAGATGTTAGGGTTCAGGCATATGAAGCAATAAACATTAACAATTATATGCAGATTAAATAAAATAGAAATAACAATGAAGAATAACATAAAAGAGATCAACACAAAATTTTAACATGATTCACCCAATATGGGATACATCCACGAAAAATCAGCCATCCAATGATTTTATTATCCAGTGCAAAACATATTACAATCTCGTGAATACCATACTGCAAATCCCAGCCGCTTATAACAAGCTTTTTGGAAGCTTCTAGAATTAATGTTTTACAAAGTCATTTTTTTCATTTGATGTGTTAATGGGAAAACCTTGACGTGTTAATGAAAAAAAATCGAGGGCTATGCCCCCGAACCCCTACTATTGGGGGTTGCTGCCCTCGAATCCCTGCTCGAGGCCCAACCTAGCCTAAACCCCAACGAGGATACATTATGAGTGTACAGTATTGTCATGATTAGTTGCCACATACCAACAATATTAGGTGGTGGACTATGGTGTTTGTTTGATTTAAAATGGTTAGGGAATTTGAGTGTTCTCTTGCAAATATTTGAAGCATTATTATTGTAATTCTAACATCAATAAGTTCGACGATTTCTTCTAAGAAAGTGAGCTCTCTTACATGTGACTCTTCTTTTATGTACCTTCTTGTGCTGGCTTCTCAAATTTGTCTAAGAATCTTTATTTTTTTCTTGGATTTGATTTTGACTAGAAATTTCTTGTACAAGTTATTGCACATATGTTTGGCATTGGTTGCCATTGATGTCAACACTTGGGGAGATTGTTGCACATATGTTTGTGATATTTTTGTTTGGCATTGTTTTCCATTCGTGTACACTCAGTTTGGGTTGTAATTGATTTATGATGTTGTACTAATAGTAATGTTGTTGATGTTCATGGTTGGATGTCATGCCTTGTTTGATGACAATTAGAGTAGTATTGAGTATGGTTACTATCAACAAAGATGATATCATGATGATAAATTAAGATGAGGATTAGAAGCATTAAGATGAGGATTAGAAGTAATGTTGAAGTTGGAGATATTTTTTTGATGGTCTCTATTATGTTGTATTCTCTCTTTTGTTGTTCCTAAGGAAGTATATGTTGCTACAAGGATGTTCTAGTTTCTGCATGTTGGTGAAAGTTTCTACTACAGGATGTTGTGAAGACTGTTTGGGAGAATGCTCTATATTCATCGGCCTTTGAAGATTTGGGATTCAATGCTTGTTCTCTATGGGTGTTGTAATCCTATATTTTCAAGTCACCTATGTTGTTGAGGAGGTTTATGGTATTTGCAGAAGGTTGGTAGTTTTGTTGTGTGTCAAGACTGGTCCAAACAATGCTCTGCATTTCTTTGTATTGATGTTTTTTGATCCTAAAGCTTGGTGATCATGCTCTCAATGTTTGTGTAGTGTCTTAGTTTAGATTTCATGTGATGGTGTTTACCGTAAGTTGGTTGGTCAATGTTCCATCTCATGGTTGTGTATTTTGGACTTTTGGGTTGAAGTGTTCTATTTTTGTTTGGATTGTGGTGGTTGTTTGTGACATGGCAGTGTGAAGGAAGTATCTAGAAGTGTTGTTGGATTTTCATGGAACATATATTTATGGTCCAAGCACATCAACGGTTGATCTCTTTGGTCTCACATTATTTTGAGTTGGTTTTCTAGGTAATTTGTGAATGTCTGATCAATAAGGTTTATTATCTTGTCTGCACTATGTGCTTGGGTTCTATGCCAACAATTAAGGTTATGTTAAGACATATTTGGGTCCTGGCCTATCTTGTTGAAAATCACATTGAGTAAATTAAATTGAAGGTGTGTGGGCCAACTAATATTGTGGGACATGTTTCATCTACATGTTTCCTTATTGTCGACTTGGGATGTTGTGTGCCAACATATGTGTTGCTTGGGATCACATTGGAAGATGTAATAAGTTATTTTTGGTCATATTTATCTCTTGGATAAGACCACATTATGTTGTTTTTGGCTAACTTGGCAGAATCATTGGTTGTATTATGTTTTGGTCAACCTAATTAATGTTTTATGATCTTGCAAAAGATATAAATGAAAGAAAAAAATTAGTTGCAAGTTGAGTGAGTGAGTGTGGTTGTGTGTGAGTATGGAATGATGCAATGAATTATGGAAAATAAAGATCAAATGGGTTGTAATGCCTCAATTAGCAAAGTGTATTGTTGACATATGTTGTAAGTCAATTTTTCATGTATCCTACTATCAAATAGTAAGTCTCTTTAGCAGATCCTTGTAATTTATATCTTTCCCAAGGGTTGTGTGCCTCAGTACTGCAAGTCCCTTGTATCTTGCCCTAAGGTTGTGTGCTTTAGATTGCAAGTCCTTTAAGGAGAAATGCGCTTCCTTAGGCAATGAGCCTTAAAAAAATTGTAATTCCATAAGCAGTGAGCTTATATTGCGAGATTTCTCATAGTGGTTTTTTCCTTCTTGGTTTTTCCACATAAATTTGGTGTTATCTTGTGTATATGTATTCATTGTCTTATCTTTCATTGTTGTTTATTTGATTAAGTATTTTTAATTTTTTTATGAATTCTTGATCTTGTTAATAGTCTAAATTTTCATATTTTTGAAGGGTTTAAGATCTGAAAAGTTTATGTTTTCATAGATACTAAGTCACCCCCCTCTCAATATCTAGGTGTGTTCAACAATTGGTATTAGAGCCAAGTTCCTCTAAAGAATCTTAACCACTTGAGGAAAGATTGGGATGGCACATGATCAATCTTACAAGGGCCCTAGGTTTTATGGGACAAATTACACTTTTTGGAAAGTAATAATGGAAGGCCATATAAACTCTCTTGGGTTTGGTGTTTGGAAATATGTCAAGGATGGTTACACTTCTCTTGTTGCTCCTTCAATAGATCCAAATGAGATTAGGTTGTATGAGAACAATGCTAAGGCAAAGAATGCTATCATGTCTGGGTTAATTGATTTAAAAATTCTAAAGGTTATGAGTTGTATTTCTGCTAAGGATGTATGGGAAAAATTGAGTAACATCTATGAAGGAGATAATAAATTAAAGAAAGCTAAGATGAAAATATTTAAGAGCATATTTGAGACCCTGAGGGTGACATAGAATGAAGATATTACTAGTTATCTACTCTGAGTAGATGAGTTTGTTACTGGCATTAGAGGTCTTGGTAGAGAAGTGAAAGAAGATGATATTATGAAGAAGGTTTTTAGATATCTCCCTAAAGCTTATATTCATAAGGTGTTTTCTATTGAGGAGTCTAAGGACTTGGATAAGTATTTAGTAGATAAAATGTTTGGTGCTCTCATAGTCTTTAAAATGAGAGAGTTTGACGAAGATGTTCCAAAGAAGGAAGCAAGATTCAAAGCCAGTAAAAAGATAGAAGATGAAATGGCTGATCAAAATGATGAGTTCGATGAGGTAGAAGCAAACTTTTTGAGAATATTGAAGAAAGGCACCAAAAAATACAAAGGTAAGTTACCTTTCAAGTGCTTCAATTGTGGGAGAATTGGTCATTTTCCCTATAAATGTCCTTTTAAAGTATCAAAAGACGGCGACAAAAGAGAGAAGTTCAAAATAAATCTTTATTCCAAGGAGAGTAGTTTTTCTTTAGAAGACGAGGACAATGATTCAAATTATGAAACCATATTCATTGTTGTGAAATACAAAAATGATGGCATTGAAAAATATAAGAATTTTGGTAACTTACAGGCTGATTACGTCAATGAAAGATCAATGGTTGTGTGGACTACCTTTCATGTAAAGGAAGAAGAAAATTATTTGGTGATTGATAGTGGTCACTCTAACCACATGACTGATGACAAGGGAAGATTTTTTTCTCTTAAGAAGTGTAATGGTGGAGTTGTTAAGTTTGGTGGTGACGAGTTAACATAAATTTGTGGAAAGGGTGCTATAAAAATTGATGGAAAGAACAGGACCGGGGATGTCCTCTATGTCAAAGGACTCAAGCATAATCTTCCTAGTGTTAGTTAGATGTGCAAAAAAGGATATAAATTTACATCTCATGCCAAAGGATGTGATGTTAGGAAGGTAAGGTCTAGAAGATTAGTTGTAGAAAGAACAAGGACAAATATAAATGTCTATCATCTAAAGGAGGCAAACAAAACAATCTACTTATTGGCTCAATTCAATGAGTGTTGGTTGTGGCACAAGAGAATGGGACACATCAAATTTGACAATATGGTAAAGATCAAATATACTCATGTAGTGAGAGATATACCTAAGATAATTAAGCCTACAAACACATTATGCAAGGAGTGTCATATGGGAAAGAGGACAAAGACAAGGATCAAGAGCAAGAAGTGCTCTAATACAATGCCATTTGATTTGATTCACACTAACCTATGCAAAATTACAAGAAAAAGGAGTCAACAAAGTGAAAGGTATTTCATGTTGCTTATTGATGACTACTCTAGAATGACTTGGGTTACATTTTAAGAGAAAACTTAGAATATTTTGATAAGTTAAAAAATTTCTAAGTAAAAATTGAGAATGAAATCGATGTTGATATCAAATGCTTAAGATTAGATAAAGAAGGTGAATTTACTTCAAATGAATTCAATTTTTTTTGTGAAGATCATGGTATTAGGAGACATTTGTTTGCTCCTAGGACCCCTCAGTGGAATGGGGTATTGGAGAGGAGGAAAAGAATTGTATAAGAGATGGCTAGGAAAATGATGAAAGATGTAGATCTACTTGATATGTATTGGAAGGAAGTACTTCACACTATTTTGTACCTGCTTAACAAAGTACAGTTGAGGGTCAATAGTGTTAGGATATGTGACATTATAATTGCTATCCTAAATTGATTTATGTGTCTCCACATTATTTGGAAAGTGTTATAGGGGACATGAGGGACAAAATAATTATTAATTATTCTTCCTATAACAAATTGTAATAGCATTCAAAGAGGTGGACCCATTACAGTGGCGGTTATTGAGCATCTCGGGAGAATATTCCTCTTGGGCGTCCAACTTTGTGAGTGGGATTACTTTGGTGTGCATGTACTTGCATGTTATTTGCATGTTTTGCATTCTCTTGCATGGTTGGGCGCCTAGGTTTGCATATTGGTGCATGGTCTTGCATGAAGCTGTTAGAGCCATTGAGAGTTATGGAGCACTTAGCTTTGGCAAATTCTAATTGGCTATGGGTTAAGCACCCATGTGAAGGCCATGGATAATTTAATTTAATTCCATGTTTATGGGTTGTCCACTAAGGGGGGCATGGGATTTTCCAAGTGGTTTTGCTTGTTGTTTTGGGATACCATTTGTGATATTCTCTCCCACAAACTTCCATATATTGGAGCCTTAAGATGGTGGTCTGTAAGAGTTTGTTTGCAGGTTGTCAGAGAAACAAAGTGCTATTGAATTACATAGAGGATTGTTGTATTGATGTACTTACTTGAAGATTAATACAAACATTGAATCTCTTTGGGTTTGGATTTTTTTCTTGTAAGGGTTTCTCCATGTATATCTTGTGTCACTTGTGTTTGATGACTTATGGTATTGCAGTTTTTCTTTCAATATTGTAATTGTCGATCACATAATCTTTCTATGGTAATCGTGGATATATAATTTTAGATTTTCAGCCACTTTAATAAGTTCATATTTCTACAAGTTATACCTTGATTTACAACATTTGGTATCAGAGTTAACAGTTCTATTAAGAGAGGGATGCCTTTCTTTTGAGTGTTCAAGGTTTTTTGGTTGTAGTGGGAGCTTGTGCATTGTGAGTTTTGAAAATTTGTGAAGAATATTAAAAACCATGGCTTATACCTCTCATCTAGATATCGATAAGTTCAATGGAATTGGCTATGAGATGTGGAAGTTGAAGATGTAGGATATCCTTGAAGAGAGAGATAAGTGGTTAGTAGTTTCAACTGAAAAAAAACTAGAAAAAATGTCTGATGAAGATTGGAACAAAATGGAAAAGAAGGCATGAGGAACCATTTGGTTGTGTCTTGCAGATTCTATCCTCCTGAATGTTTCAAAAGAATCTACCGCATTCAAGTTATGGAGGAGGATAGGTGAAATATATCAAACAAAAAGTCTAACTAATAAGTTGTATCTCAAAAGATGTTTGTATTCTTTGAAAATGAAGGATGGTGATTCTATTACAAAAAAATTAAATTATTTTAATATGATTATAAGTTATCTTGCATCTATAGATGTTAAGATAGAAGAGGAAGATAAGTGGATTTTTTTCTTTGTTCTTTACCTAAATCTTAGGAAAATCTAATTGTTGCCATAAGTAGTGTTGGTACAGAACCGAGGATGGATAGTCTCATTGCAATAATTATTTAGGAAGAAATGAGGAGAAATTCCATAAATGTAGGCTCCCAAGATGTTGTGCATGTGCGAGGAAGGTCTAAAGAAAAAGAAGGGTGTAAAGGGGACAAGAAGAGAGAAAATTCTAAAGGACATTCTAAAATCCTCAGGAAGAGCAGAGTAAAGTGTTGGAATTGTGGTAAGAGAGGACATGTGAAGGAGTGTAGAAACAAGAAAAATAGTTCAGATCCTTCCATGGAAAAGTCCTTAGAAGATGGCGATTCTAATGTTTTGTTTATTTTTGCTAACACTATTAGTGATGATGCTTGTCTTATTGATTCAGGTTGCTCATACCATATGGATCCTCACAACAAGTGGTTTACTTCATATTCAACTTATGATGGGGGAGAAGTTTTCCTTGGTGATAACAACATGAAGAAGATTGTTGGTAAAAGAAATGTAAAGTTGTGTTTCAGTGATGGGAGGGTCAAAACACTTGATCATGTTTTACATATTCCAAGACTTGCGAGAAATTTACTTTTAGTATCCAAGTTGAATTATTTTGGAATGCATGTGACACTTGACAAGTGTGGTTGCAGTTTGGTAAGAGGGAGTTTGGTGATAGCTAAAGGATATTAGATTGGGACCTTGTTTAGGCTTAATTCTTTTACTTTTTGTAATTTTTCCAATGTAATTGGCACTAAAAATGTAATTATGTTGTAGCACCATAGATTATGTCACATAAGTGAAAAGGGTATTACAACCATTTTGGATAAAAAGTTGGTTGACAATATTTTTAATTATTCTTTTGGTAAAAATTATTTTTGTGAGCATTGTGTGTTTAGTAAACATAATAGATCATCATTTCCTAGTGGGACCAATAAAGCTAAGAGATTATTAGAGAGCATTCATTCAGATGTGTTTGGACCAGTGGATGTTGACTCTTTTGGAAAATCTTGTTATTATGTTACTTTCATTGATGATGTGTCAAGATACACCCAAATTTATTTTATGCATACAAAATATGAGGTTTTCACCAAGTTTAAGCAATTTAAAGCCTTAGTTGAGAAGCAAATAGCTTATAAGATAGGGTGTTGAGATCTGACAATGGGGGTGAATATTGTTCTAAGGAATTTGATGAGTTTTGTAAGCATACATGTATTGTTTGGAAAAAGACTACTCCTTATACACCCCAAAAAAATGGGGTATCAAAAAGAATGAAATGGACATTGATGGAAAGAGCTAGAAGAATGTTGAGTGGTTCTAATATTGATAGATAATTTTGGGTAGAAGTTGTAAGTACTGCATGTTATTTGGTTAATAGATCTCATTCTTCAACAATTGTTGATAAAACTCCTTATGAATTATTGATAGGTAGAAATCATTTTGTTTCACATTTAAGGGTCTTTGGTTGTGAGGATTTTGTTCATGTGCCTCAAGAGAAGCATTCTAAATTGGATCCTAAAGCATAGAAATGCATCTTTGTTTGTTATGGTGGGAATACAAAAGGTTATAATATTTGGAATCAATTAACCAATAAAATAGATTTTTCTAGAGATATGATTTTCATGGAGTTTAGGGCTTACTTAGGTGAAGAACAACCAAAGGAGAAAGATAATAAAAAAAATCACACTTCAAGACAAATATTGAGAAGCAAGAAGATGCACATGTGGAAGAACAACTAGATGGATTAGAGGATGGAGAAGAAGAATATGGTTCTAAGAGTTCAATGTTGTGTAGGTTGAGCATGTAGAAGAAGAGAAACAAGAACCCCTTACTCCTACCTTGAGAAGACCCACAAGGGAAAATAATCCAATTGACAAGTATAGCCCATCAAATTTATGTTGTGTGTTTGATTTGTTGAGTACTGACAATGAACCTAGATCCTATAGGGAGGTTCTTTGCTCAGAAGAGAGTGAGTCTTGGATGCAGGAGGAGATGATGGCTTTGGATAGTTGTGATACCAAGGATCTTGTGAGTTTTCTCAAATGAATGAATCCCATTGGATGCAAGTGGGCATATTAAAAGAAATTTGGAGCAGATGGTTGGTTAGAGTGGTACAAGGCCAGATTGGTGGCTAAGGGCTACTCCTGGAGAGAGGGAGTTGATTTCGATGAAATTTTCTCTCTTGTTGCTAAGTTAGCTTCTATTAGATTCCTATTATCTATTGTTGTTGCTTATGATTTTGAAATAGAGCAAATGAATGTTAAAAATAATATATTGCATGGGGATCTTGAGGAAGAGATTTATATGTGATAGCCTAACGATTTTATTGTGAAAGGAAAATAACACTTGGTTTACAGGTCAAAGACATCTTTATATTGTTTGAAATAATCATCGAAGATGTGGTACCAAAAGTTTGAAACCTTTGCATTGAAGTTGGGTTTTTTTAGAAGTGAGGAGGATCATTGTGTTTATATTAAGGTTATTGATGATCAAGTTATAATCATTATCTTGTATGTTGATGACATATTTTTATGGGTAACAACGAGGTGATGATTAGGGAGCTTAAGGCTCATATTTCTAGCACATTTGATTTGAAGGATTTGTGGGCTAAAAAAATATTCTTGGGATGAAGATTATTAGAGATCACATTCACCATTATAATATTTGGTTAAGTCAAAGTAAGTATGATAATACCATTTTGTAGAGGTTTAATATGCATGACTGTAAACTAGTAAATATTCCATTTCCAATTGGTACTAAGTTGAGTTCAGACATGTGTCCTAATTTTGATGATGATATTGAAGAGATGTCTAATGTTTCTTATGCTAGTGCCATTGGTAGTTTGATGTTGTAGACACATAAAAATGACCTAAGCGTACAAGCTCTATTTTTAATCTTTTCATCCTAGCATAATTATGACATTTTAATTATGTTTCTAACTCACTTTTGACTATTAATTAAATAATTCATATTTGTTTATTCTTCATGATTATTAAATAAATAAATTTTAAATTATTTATTTAATGAGTCACTAATTATCTAATGTCTTCCTATAATTAAATAATTTATTTAATTATTTTTGTACATTATGTCTTTCTGATTATTAAATAAATAATTTTATTTATTTATTTTAATTATGTCACTAATTAAATCCTCTTCTTTCTAATATTAAATAAATTCTTATTTATTTAATGTTTGTCCACTTTCCACTATAATTAAATAATGATGTTTAAATTATCTAATTATTCATATACCCTCTTCTCTCCTAAATTAAACAAATTTTATTTATTTAATTTGGTCCACTCTCCTAAATTTTAAATTAAATCACTATATTCAATTTAAAAGGTTCCCTTTGTTACACTCTTCTATAAATTAAATAATATCTTCATTATTTAATTTCCACCTAAATTAAATAACTTTTATTATTTAAATTTCTTTCAAATCTTATTTATTTAAAAATAGTCCCACCACCTAAATTAAATAATTTTATTATTTAATTTCTTCTCGTTTATTGTGCTCATTTTAAATAAAATCTACTTATTTAAAATAAGTTCCACTTTCTAATTTCCCTTTTTTAGTAAATAATTTAATTTAAATTATTTACTGTCACATGACCCCACCACTTTTGAATTAAAATAATATTTAATTCAAAAAGTCAGCATCCCCTCTTGAATCAAATAATTTTAAATTATTATTTGATTCTCCAACAACTTCAGTTTGTGTGTCCAAAATCTCTTGTCACATGCATTGTCAACCCTTGATTTGATTTTCTAAAAATCAATCTTGTCCATTCATTTCAAATTTGACTTAATGTTGCCCTAACCCTAATTGTGGGTTGTCATATTGAATCTTGTCCATAGATTCTAGGGCACTTATCAATCTTTAATCTCATCCGTCCATACAAAATTGCATTTTCTATAAAATGCCAATTTTGTCTTCATCTTGATCATAAGAAGATAGTTACAAAAAAATATAAATGTCTTAGTCTCTGAATTTTGTCTATTTCTTCTTCTTCATCTTGCATTCTTGCATATAGTCATTTAAATCCTTCAACATTTGCTTAGGGCTTGTCATTATCATTAGATTTCTTATCATAAATATGAGGGCAACTACATATTTTAGCAAGTTGAGAAGGTGTAATGGAGGTCAGTCATGGAGGATGAAGACATCTGGTGAGATTGTTTCATTTTATTTCCCTTGCACTTCATTATCACTTTGGGGTTTTCATGTTTTGCATTTTGATTTGCTAACCCTAGGAAAATTCCCTTAGTTACATTGGTGAACCTGACATGTTTTGACAAATTTTGAATAATTTTGGAGTTGAATCTTTTTTGTTGCAGGTTTTGTTAGCATTTTATTGCAGGTTTTGCATCATTTTGGGGACAAAACCCTAGTTTTCAAAGATTCGACCATATCTCTCAAACGGTTGCATAGTTTCTAACAATTTTTTTTTCCAGGTTGGGGACAATATCAAGAGCTTTCAGTCTGAAAACCAGATTTTTGGGAGCTGTTTTTAGCTTTTTATAATTTTGTTTGTTATTTTCATGAAAAATCAATTTTGAGAGAAAATTAGGGTTTTTTTCGGCTTTCTTTATAGTTTTGGAAAGCTCTCAAAATTTCAATAAGGGTCTGTTTTTTATGTTTTTTATTTTTCTGCAAACTAATTAGACAAAAATAGATCTTTCAAAATTAGGGTTTCAAAAATATTTGCTTATATCTCACAAACGGTTGTAGATCTGTTCACACATTTTTTTTGGTAGATTTGGAATGATGTCAAGAACCTTTAGTAAAAAAATCAGATTTTTTGGACCTATTTTGAAATTTTAATAATTTTTTTATGAGTTTTCATAAAAAAATAATTTTGGATGCAAAACAACGAATTTTTCGGATTTCTTTACATTTCTAGAAAGCTCTCTGAATTTCAATAAAGGTCTATTTTCTCTTTTTTTACTTTTGATATAAAAAACAGTTCCAAAAATTGGATTTATTTTGACTAGCCAACCCTCTAATATTAGTGATCAATTATCTTGTTAGGGTTTTGGCTTGGTTGTTGGTTTTGTGAATGTGCAGGAAAAATAAAAACTTTGTGGGTCCAAGACATCTTTTCAGACTACTAACAAGTGGTTTTGTAGGTTCGATTGTCCAAGGCTTTTATTTCTAAAACCATTTGTGCTTGTTTTAGATTAGCAAATACTTCCATTGGTGCTTGAAAAAGAAAATTAGCTTGTCTCACTTAGATTTAATTAGGGGGTTAAAAAACTTTGTTTTATTTTTCTTGAAGATGGTAGGTGATTATGCTCTCACCTTGTGCAAACTAGGTGATAAAAAAACTAGATCCATCTATTTTTGTGTCACCCCGATTCAATAATAGAAGTATCCTCTCCTCTTACGCACTTGTGCGATCCTGGGTGTAAGAGAAACTGTTATTGACTCTAGGAATTGGGCCTGCACTAGGTCAATTAGGGTTAGGTCAATACTTTTTTCTATATGGTAGTTTAAAGATTTTGGGTTACTAATTTTCTATTTGTAGCTTGTGGCGAGGAGTCTAATATTTGTTTGCTTTGTTTTATTTTAAAAATCTTAAACAAACAGCTACAAATTTGCATTTTATTTTATTTTACATTCATGAGTTAAAATGAACATGCATGCATATTCATTGGATTAAAAAGAACACAATCTTGCATGATAACTCATTGGATTAAAATAAATTTGCATCTCTTCATAGCATCAGGTTAAAATAAAATTTTAGTTAGCTCACACTACAAACAATTAAAATGAACCCCATGTTTTGACAAATACTACAAACGGTTTAAATGAACTCCATGTTTTTTATGTTTGTCAACACATTTCATTTTGGGCTTAAAATGAACACCATGCGAGTGTGAGTTGAGATATTCATGTGCTCTCTCTTTGTTTTTAAACAAAGATCGATTGAACTATGAATATTTTGGCTCACTTTTGTTAACCTTATATTTTGGGTTTGCTTTGGTGGGAAAAAATACTCATCCCAAAGTGATTCAAACTGGAAATGCGCTAAAGCCAAGCGACGCCCAGCTGGTATATAAATTTTAATGTTAAGGAAAGCTTAGCATTACAAAACTTCTTGCGGACCAGCAATTGACTCCCCAGTACCCTTGTGGTGTGTCAAAACCTGTAGAGCGTAACCTCTGTAGACTGGGATGATAATGCCTCTCACGTGGCCTTCTGAATGGGTGCCCAAAATAAAGCCTTTGTTTTAGAAAACCACAAACCTTCTATTCTTTGGTGTAGCAATGGTCATTGCCAAGGCATCCACACCTGCACAATTCTTAGTAGAGATGATCAATCTACCATGGGAGTTTCATGGAGGTTGGAAGCTTGGTTGCCCTGAGAAGTGAGTGCACTGTAAGGGGGAGCCTGTGGGGCCAAGCTTCTGAATTCATTCGCTAAGGATATGTGGTTAGTGGGATCCAAAAGAATACTGTCCTTGCAGCCATAAGATTTTTGTAAAATGACTTCTATGTGGTTGATTTTCATTTTTTACAACACCATGTGTTTGCCAACTATTTTCAGACAATTCCAACAAATAAACATCAAACTTGCCAAAATTTGAAACAACTTTGCCAAACTAAAGAAAATCTTTGCAATCAGCCTAATTTTTTTCAAATCACTTCCTGCAACGCATTTGCCATCATGAACGGCATTTGTCAAATCAAGTCCTCAATTTTGTACCTTTTGGGATAGGAAAAATTTCTTTGCTTTGTCAAACCATTGTCTCAAAAAGTAAATTATCATTGGACCAAGTCAAACAAATCAATCCTTAGTCATTGTCCTTTGGTGAGCTGCTTCCAACTCATAAGTCTAGTGTGGAAATATCACCTTGTCATTTTGTCATCTTGTCCTTCAAACTAGTCCTTTGATAATCCAAATCGAGACATTGGTCAAAATTTGAGTGGTTATAAAACCTTTCCTAAAGGTCATTTGACATAGGACACTCATTACCACTTTGCATTTGACATTCCTTTTTGTCCTCATTATCACTTAACATAGCCTTAACCTCATGCCATCGACCATCATGTCTTCAAATCACTATGACATGCTTGCTAGTCAAATTGAATTCCAATTCAATAGTAATGGTCAAGCACAACTGGCTAGGGACTTCAAAACACTATACCTCCAATCCAAGTCCAAATTTACAACCCCTAGCCCTTCATCCATCTATCCATCTATCCATCTTACCAACAATCCAAGAGTCCTAGTCCTCTATCCATCTACTATCAAGAGTCGCCTAACACCATCCATGACACTAAGTCGCAACAAACTTCCTTTAGTCATACCCACCCTAACTTTGACAAGGGAAATCAACCATCCATCAATCTAAACCAGCTATCCACGTCATATCCTAGTCCTTCATTCACATCATATCCTTGTCCTTCATTCATATCATATCCTAATCCTCCATCCACATCATATCCTTGTCATGCATCCATGTCCTATTCTAATCCTTCATCTCATGCTAGTCCTTCATCCACTAACCAAGTCCAAACCTCCATGTCATATCCTAGTCCATTACACACCAATCCCTTCCAAGACACTCAATGTTTTCATGAAAACATATCTAGTCATGGTCTCTAAAGTCCCATCTTCTTACCTACACTTGATGATACATGTCAAGAGGCAAGTCCAAAACATGACATCATAACATCACCGTCTTGTCCAGATCAAAGTAGTCTATTGGACCCCATCTTTACATCCATTCAAGAAGTCCTCCTAGACAATCATGGCATACCAAAGACACCTATCCTTGGTCAAGAGTCCATCCAAAACCATGGCATTCAATATAAACCTATCCTTGGTCAAGACCCTAGTTTCGATCATGTCATTCCAACTGAGCCCATCTTTGATCAAGACACTACTTTTTAAGAAGTCCAAAATGATCCACTCCTTGACCTTTATGCCCTTCATGATGAAACACTTGAAGATGACCCTCTCCAAGCTTCCAACATTGAAACTACCAACAATGAGACACTTGCCTCCATGGGACACATAGATGATCTACCAATAGAACAAGAGTCTCCTAGCATGGACATATTTGCAAATGATCAAGCTATAATTGAATTCAGTGGGCTCTATGACCATGACCATGAAGACGGTTTCGACATCAACTTTGAAGTACCAACAGAATCATCAGAATCTAATATGTCAGAAAATCAAACTGAAGATGTCAATCAAAAATCTATCCAACATGTCAATGAAGCTACAACATCCTATCAATTAGGATCATCTTCCTTTTTTAGAGCAGGCTTTCTTATAGATGAGAATATTTTGAGCATTAATTTCCACAATAAGGATGGGTTAGCATCTTGCTTCCACAACAACAAGTACCCCATAACAAACATAATTTTTCAGAACATGCATTATCAGGGAAAAGGATTAGGCCTACACGAGCAAGGAATTTTGGAACCCGTACGAGTTCAAGCACATTACAAACATCAAGGTCTTGGCTATTCATCAGTCAAAAAATCAAATGATGTTAGTGGTCCCTCCTCGATACTAGGGGCAACTTTATCTGATACAAACATCAAAATGGCCGTCATGAGTAGTCCTTGTCATAAGGTTGTTGCCAACACTCCTTCCATCCACACCATACACTATCATTCCAACATGAATAAGCCTTCCATTTGGAACCAACAAAAACAAAAGTCTTACAAGTCTAAAGTCCAAAATCAAATGTCAAAGGCCATTGAGTATAAAAATCTAAGTGGACAAATGAAGTTAAAATGGATCCCAAAGAAAAATGGATCAAACAAAGAAAATATGTCAAATTCAAAAGTCAGTCAAAATGTGGAGCCACAAGACAAGAGGACTCCACATATAATACATGTCCACCTTCGTCAAAATGGACATCAAAAAAGACATATAAAAATGTTGGTTCCAAACAACATCCTAACCTGACACCTAAATTTTGGAAAATAAAAATCAATACATCCAAACATCCAACCAACCCATCCACGTCTACCATCATCTATCATAATCCTACATCTTGCCTAAAGTCCAAACATCCCATGTCACAAATCCATCACATCTTGGCAGCAACTCTCTATCATAAGGACTCTCACGACACTATATCATGATGTGCGTATTCTGATAAGGCCAACTCTAGTATCAACAAGGATCACAATGACATCAATCAGGTGTATGCAAGTGCTATCATCCTGACAAGGCAACTACTTCAGAAAGTTCATTATTGGCATGTCATGGCACCAGTCTCTAAATCAGCATTGTCAAAGGATTCAACACAATCAGTGGTCATCTAAAGCATCAAGGCTATTCGACAAAATGCAAAAATACAAAAAATTGAAAAATAAAAAAAATGTCACCTTGATGAAAACCTGGAAAACAGGCGTCTTGGTGATACCAAAAAAAATCAGTAAAGAGAAAACTTTCATTCAATAGTGAAAACCTGGAAAACAGGCGTTTTGGATAAGTACCATGATGAAAACCTGGCAAACATGCATCATGTGTAGAATAAATCATCTATGTGGACTATTGCACTTGGGTGCAAGTCGTCTCATCTCCCATTCCCTTTGCATGAAATTTCCATCTACCCATCTAAACCTTATCGTGTCCATCCATTGTCCCACCTATTTTGATCTTGACAAAGACTGGGGCAAAAAAAGAAATCATGCTTTGGAATTTTTTTTGACACGTCTATCTTCTGGTCATACCTTAGTCATTGAATATCATGTCATTACCTTCATAGCCTCCTTTTCGCTATGCAACATCATCCTTGGAGACCATATGATAATTCTCCTAGTCCAAGCCATCCATGTCTCCTATCTTTTATCAAATCCATCCATTTTCCTTTTATACCTATCACCCATCCTGGTCTCCCTTGTCAATGGTCTAAAGATCCCTCATCATCCTATCTAGTCCTACTTAAGTCATTTCACATGCAACAATATGGAAAACCTGGTGCATCATCCAAAACATTCCTTGACTTTGTCCTTGGCCCTGCTGTAGACATTTATCCTCTTGTCATATCATTGTCATCCTCATGTTGTTTCAGGATGTGTCCTTCCCACGTCAAACAACATTATCATTGTCATCGTCACCTATCAATCGGTATTTAGGTTGACTAGCGCAAAATCATGGTTGTCCTTGGATTCATGTGTGTCGGCATCATTCACATGCATTTGTCGCAATTTTCGTAAAACCTCAAAAAGTCCTAAAAATTAGAAAAAGTCTTGAAAAAGGTCATAAAAATCTGAAAAAGTCTTGAAAAACGTCTTAAAAATCAGAAAAATTCCTAAAAAAGTCATAAAATTGAAAAATATCCTAAAGAAAACACAAAAACATTTGAAAAGTGTCAAAAAAATCTCAAATTCAAAGACAATGCTTGTCTTATCAATCTAGTCAGTCATGTCAATCAATCTTTGTGCAAGTTCGAACTACGTTCTCTTTGTGCATTTGCTACATAGGCAAGATTCATCTTTGAATCCCCGAGACATTAGGTCAGTCTTTCTAGGTTTGTCAAAATAAAATAATGATTCAAACGTCTGTCCTTTGGACAAGGTCATTGGTTGTGTCGAACTATGAGGTCTCTGAGTGCACAACGTAGGCAATGCCATCAATCGATGAGCCCCCGAGGCCACACTAGGTCAGTCCATTAGGGTTCATGGCACAAAATTTTCACACACGTCAAACTTTCTTCAAATCAAGCAAATCTTCCATCAATCCCGAGCAAGCAATCTATCAACGGTCTGTTTCATCAGCAATTTCGGTCAATTTAGCATATCAACAATGACATGTAATCAAATTCTATCAAGACAATTTAACCTGGAAAAACTTTCGGTTCTTCTTCAGATGTTTCCTTATGAAGAGAAACTCTTGTCATTTCTTTATGCTTTTGGATGTGTCCTTCCTAAGCATTGTCCTCATCATCTGACATTTTTATGGATTCTCCTAACTCTGAGAATTGATCTCCTAGATATCAACATCATTCAGGATGTGTCCTTGAATTTGATGTCGCTCGACATTTGGCAACCTTGATATTAAAACACTTGGCAAACACTTGGAACTTATCTTTTGGGTTTTCACCATGTTACTAGTTTTTTAGCGAGATCCCGACAACAAGATTTAGAGAAACAGTGATGTCTCATAAAGTTGTTTTGTCTTTTGACACTCATGTTACTAGTTTCTCAACGATGTCTTGACTATGAGATTTAGAAAAACAATGATGTATCATGATAGTGGCTTTATTTTGTTCTTTTGGCAATCATGTTGCTAGTTTCTCGAGGATGTCCTATAAACAGGATTTAGAGAAGCAACGATGTTTCATGGTTTGTCCTTCTTGTCTTTTTCTGCTTGCGGTTGGTTATGAAAAAAATATTGAGGCAATTGTGCTCTTAGTATGAGTCATGATCATCCTTTTCTATGACTTCTTGTCTCGTATGATGGTATGACCTTGCACACCTTGATTTATGTCATATCATGGTGTTTGTTGGCCATTACGATAATCTGCCCAATGATGATTAAGAACAATAAATATTAAAGTCCTATGGTAATATGTTGAAGGATTTGGTCTAGGAACTAACATGCATCTCATATAGGCATTGCATCCATATCATCATTCATATCTTTGACTAACGCTTTCTTATCCTGTCGTCTTCTAGTCTTCTCATCAATTTCGAGCGCACACCCATGTTCTTGGAACCCGTCTGTCCTCCCGAGGGGGCATACCACAACCCTCCTTGACATTCTTCCTCATCCTATTTTGCAGTGGGGCATATTTTTGGACTTATTTTCTTTGCCACAATGCGACAGGCTGCATTATTACAAAGAGGGGCAAATGTACACACATAAACATGACCTACGCGTACAAGCTCTATTTTTAATCTTTTCATCCTTGCATAATTATGACATTTTAATTATGTTTCTAACTCACTTTCAGCTATTAATTAAATAATTTATAATTATTTAATTAATTCATATCTATTTATTTTTCATGATTATAAAATAAATAGATTTTAAATTATTTATTTAATGCGTCACTAATTATCTAATGTCTTCCTATAATTAAATAATTTATTTAGTTATTTTTGTACATTATGTCTTCCTGATTATTAAATAAATAATTTTATTTATTTATTTAATTATGTCACTAATTAAATCCTCTTCTTTCTAATATTAAATAAATTCTTATTTATTTAATGTTTGTCCACTTTCCACTATAATTAAATAATGATGTTTAAATTATCTAATTATTCATATAGCCTTTTCTCTCCTAAATTAAATAAATTTTATTTATTTAATTTGGTCCACTCTCCTGAATTTTAAATTAAATCATTATATTCAATTTGAAAGGTTCCCTTTGTCACACTCTTCTATAAATTAAATAATATCTTAATTATTTAATTTTCACCTAAATTAAATAACTTTTATTATTTAAATTTCTTCTAAATCTTATTTATTTAAAAATAGTCCCACCACCTAAATTAAATAATTTTATTATTTAATTTCTCCTCTTTTATTGTGCTCATTTTAAATAAAATCTATTTATTTAAAATAAGTCTCACTCTCTAAGTTCCCTCCTTTAGTATATAATTTAATTTAAATTATTTATTATCACATGACCCCACCACTTTTGAATTAAAATAATTTTTAATTCAAAAAGTCAACATCCCCTCTTGAATCAAATAATTTTAAATTATTATTTGATTCTCCAACAACTTCGGTTTGTGTGCCCAAAATCTCTTGTCACATGCATTGTCAACCCTTGATTTGATTTTCTAAAAATCAATCTTGTCCATTCATTTCAAATTTGACTTAATGTTGCCCTAACCCTAATTGTGGGTTGTCATATTGAATCTTGTCCATAGATTCTAGGGCACTTATCAATCTTTAATCTTATCTGTCCATACAAAATTGCATTTTCTATAAAATGCCAATTTTGTCTTCATCTTGATCATAAGAAGATAGTTACAAAAAATATAAATGTCTTAGTCTCTGAATTTTGTCTATTTCTTCTTCTTCTTCATCTTGCATTTTTGCATATAGTCATTTAAATCCTTCAACATTTGCTTAGGGCTTGTCATTATCAATAGATTGCTCATCATAAATCTGAGGGCAACTACATATTTCAACAAGTTGAGAAGGTGTAATGGAGGTCAGTCATGGAGGATGAAAACATCTGGTGAGATTGTTTCATTTTATTTCCCTCACACTTCATTATTACTTTGGGTTTTCATGTTTTGCATTTGATATTTCTAACCCTAGGAAAATTCCCTTAGTTACAGATGTATGCAATGGTTTGCACTAGACTAGATATAGCCCAAGCAGTGAGAGTTTTAAGCAGGTTTATGTCTAACCTTGGTAAAGAGCATTGGAATTTTGCTAAAAGGGTGTTTAGATATTTGTTTGGTACTTCAAATTACTATTTGGTTTATCAAGGCACTAATGATGTGGATACATCATTGGACATACACATTTTTTATGATGCAAATTGGGTAGGTGACTTGGATAGTCGAAGGTCTACTAGTGGCTATGTTTTTACTTTGTTTGGAGGTCCATTGAGTTGAATGAGTAAGAGGAAGCCTACAATTGCATTGTCCACTATTGAAGTAGAGTATATGGCTGCTACACATGCCTCTAAGTAGGTAGTTTGGTTACAGAGACTTGGTAATGGTATTGGTTTTGATTGCAAGATAGTGAGGATTGAATGTGAAAGTTAGAGTGCCATATGTTTAGCCAAAAATCCTATGTATTATGCTTGTGCTAAGCATGTTGATGTTCAATATCACTTTGTATGAGAAATGGTAGAGAATGGTAAGGTTTTAATTGAGAAGGTTGACACTTTGGATAATGTTGTAGATTCTCTCATAAATCTAGTCACTGCGAATAAGTTCTCTTGGTGTAGGAAGGCCATGGGCCTTGATCACTGTACTTGATTATATTTTATTTGTATCTCATGGATGCAATTGCAATGTATAATGTCAAGTGGGAGAATGTTAGGATAGGTGACATTATAATTGCTACACTAAGTTGATTTATGTGTCTCCATATTCTTTGGAAAGTGTTCTTAGGGACATGAGGGATAAAATATTTCTTTTTTATATTCCTATGATAAACTATAATTGCATTTAAAGAGGTGGACCCTTTACGGTGGCGGTTATAGAGCATCCTGGGAGAATATTCCTCTTGGACACATCCAACTTTGTGAGTGGGGACCACTTTGGTGTGCATGTCCTTACATGTTATTTGCATATTTTGCATGCTCTTGTATGTGTGGAGAAGGGGGATTTGCAACTCACGAGTTCTCTTCATTTAGAGAGCCTCATGGGGTGAACTTTCCTAAACTACCTCAAAGGATAGCGGTGAGTGTTCTAGAATCGGGAAGAGTAGGTCAGAGAGATCTTCTGGACAAATTGACAAGCTCTCGACTAAAGGATGGTAGTGTAGATTATGAATGACAAAGTGAAATGTTGGCATCCTTGAGGCGCGTTGGCATCTTGTACATACTAGAGAGTGAGAATGTCACAAAAAATGGCAAGGTGAATGCTTCTACTTTGATTGTTGAGAACTTCTAGAACACGATAAAGTAAGGGAATGTGATAAAGCTGAAATAGAATGAAATAGAAGTGATAAATATAAGGCAAAGAAGGGAAAGAAAATTCTTACAACTGTGCAAGTGATGAAGTCTCCAACTCATGAATGTCTTCAATACCTACACACAAGAGAGAGAGAAAGTGTTGGGGTTGTATAGGGGTTTTCCTCAGTCAAACCCCCATTTTGGTGTTCCCACTTCCAGGGACAGTCAGATATATAAAGAGAAAAGTATGAAATGAAGTAAACACAAAAGCACTACAAAATAGTGTTATGCTACTCGACCAAATAATAGAGAGGAGTGAAAGATTACCACCTCCACCCAAAGCACTCAAGGCTAGTGGGGGAGAAAATGAGAGGAACTCAAGCCTTTACTGTTGTGGTGTTTCGTTCCACACTTTCTCTATTGAAGTGATGGAGTGTTGATGATGTTGTTGTGAAGTGTAAAGTGTTGCTTTAGAGTGGAGAGATATTGAAGAAGTTTCTTGGATCTCGTGAAGAGATTGTAGGAGAGATTGTGAAGGGATTGAAGAGAGGATGTGAAGAGATCCAACCATGAAATGGAATGAGAATGAGTGAATATGAAGGAAAGGGTGAAGAAAATGACCCGATTCGGGTCGGTCGACCGAAGAGGGTGTTACAAGACGACTCCCAATGGCAAGTGTAATGCCTCTGCAAGCTCCAACTATAGGAATCTATCAGGGATGTAAGTGCGCTGAATGAACGTCAGTGTGTTGTGCAGGGATAACTTTAAGAAACCCCCCCCTCAATGCAGGTGTAAAATCCTGGCGAATCCTGTATACTTCTCGATGAAAAATATTAATTTTATTGGCGATTTTTTTCGTTTTTCGAGAAAAAAAAATAATCCCCATTGGCGAATCTTTTATAATCCCTGGAAGTCTATGGAAAATTGTGGTGAATTGCAATTTTTTAAAATCGAATAAAATATTTTTCATTGGCGAATAAAACCGTTTTTCAAACCAATTTTTTTTTTTCGTTGGCGATTAAAACCTTTTTTCAAAGCAAAAAATATATTTTCATTGGCGAATTAAAATGAATCTCAAAATAATAAAAAAATCCAGTGGTGAAATAAAAATCATATGGGCCGTTTGATGGACGACTGTAGTTTCATTTCGGAAGTAAATCTCTAAAGCACTAGACTTGCGATTTGAAACCTTCGAAATATCACTAGAACCATTAGATTTCTAGAAATCAATGGTTGAGATTTTATTACCGTACAAATGGTTATAAAGTTTTGTTTCTTAGTGATTGGGTGACCTCAGCGGGATGCACAACTTTCGAAGTGACAACTCATTTAATGAATTGTACGATGCCATTAAGGGATGTCTTCTCAAACACCAACTGGATAGATTTAACGTAATATTTTAAATCCTTCGAAAGGATAGATCTTAAATAAAGTATTAAGGAATTTGGAGAAATGGATTTAGTAGCAAATTGTCACTTCCTACTGGTAAATTTAAGTGAGCCTGCATATGAGGAAAGGTGGCAACATTTTGAATTCCATACTCAGAGTTTCCTTAAAATGGTACTTCCAGCCGATATTAGGGTATGGGAAGACGAAATTGTGGCCTTCATGCAACCAAATTTGAATTGGCCTGAAGAAAAGCAACTCGACATCATTTCCTAGCTACGTTCAGTGGTGTGGAAAGAGAAAACCAGCTATGCCGAGTGCAACAGGGTAATTTTTGTTTTAGAAGAAGAAGAAGAACGCGTTGAATTTCATAATTTTGTTATGGAAATGCAGTTGGAACTGTACAGAGTCTTGACACCTCCAACAGTTTAACAACATAAATGAACCCTTTTGTGAATTGTGAATTCGTGACACATAATGATAAGGGGGCGTAGTTTCAGCTTTTGAGCACTTTTTGAATTTTGATTGTACAGGGTGTGGGGTGACAGGTCTGTGAAACCACATTTTTGGCATTAGAGAGATAAAAGAATATATTTCTAAATCTATGTATTTATCAATGCTTCCTTTTAATTACGAATGAATTGTGTTTCTTCATGATAATCGTTCAATGTTTATCTGTTAGTGTTAGGTCAAATTCAGAATGCTTATTTTTTCATCTTTGAGACTTTGTGTTCAGATTAATTCATTTGTTAAAAGAGAAAATATTGCTTTTCTTTATTGATTGTCAAAAAAATGGACTTTGTGTCATTTGTTTTAAAATATTTTGAATCTACTTTCATGGTTAAAGTGACAAATCTATACACCAACAAGAAAAAAGAGTTGCAGTCCAAAGTAAATCTCTAAAGCATTAGACTTGGGAATTGAAACCTCTGGAATAACACATTAATCGTTAGATGCAGACATGTGGCGAGATAAAGGCCCATCTCTCATCACTCATTCACTCTTTTCAATGCCTCGATTCTCGACGTTGTACATTTCATTTCATTGAAATTCTCAATCTTTTTGAAGAAAGTGTGGTTGACAGTGGCAGCGGCGGCGATTAATGCCATATGTGATATGAACATCCGGAGCAATTTCTTGGACAACTCATAGCTGTAATGAAACAAGATTTGTAATGATTTCATATCGTTTGAATGAGTGATTTTGATAGCTTGTCAGTTGTCAGCTTGAGGTAGAGTTCAAGTTGGCACGTAGCAAGACGTCAATCAAATTAGAAATTTTAATTATACAGGCTGGTAGTGGCACTGGTGGCCCATAAATAGGGATAGTGATTCAGTGATTAGTATATAGTGCCATAAGGGTTTTTATTTTCTAGGGTTAATAAGGATTCACAAAGAAGATGATGCAATATTGGGGATACTGTAAATTCTCCTACCTACAATTATGTAGTTATAGAGTAATCAATAAAAGATGAATTCCTTTCAAGTTCAGAATGAGTGGAATTGGAAAGAAGTTGATTTGGTTAACCTGAATTTTCAGACGGGTTTTGAACCAGGATGAGGAGCTCTAATGGAGATAAATGCTATCCCAATGCATAGAGGCTGTAGGTAAAAGATGGGAGTAGATTTGCTTCTCCTCTTGTATTCTAACAGCTCCCATTTCCCTAGCATGGTTGGCCAGGCAAGCCCCATGCATTTATTTTCAAAGAGACATTTGTATTTCATCTTTTGTATGACTTTGGTTCTTGAAGGGGATAAGTACATTTTGTATCTTCATGACTCTCATTTCCCCAGGACTGATTGGAACCCCCTTTGCCCAGCATGGTTGGCAAATCCACCAGCAAAAGCTTGGAATCATGAATTTATTTTTAGAGCCACATTTATTTTTAGAGATAGATGTGTAGTAAGTTTTGAACAACAAAGCTTGGAAATTGGAATCAATTCGTAATCCATTGTAACGAGCAACAACTTGGAATAAATTATTAAATTTTGTCTATGTAAAGTACTAAAGTGACACACTGACATATGTTATTTATACAAAACAGGAGCTACAGTGCTACTCATCTGTAAAAAGATATGTAATAATGTGACATTGAAATTCAGTTGCAATAAAATAAATAGTTGTGTTGTGTTATTCTTGAATCTTGATTCCTTGAATCTTCGTTATTCATTTACGTTTAAGAGTAAAGAGTTGTTTTATGAGCTCGAAACTTCAGTGTCTATTAATAATTTAATGTATTCAAATCAGTTTTTTTTCTTTTGAGAAATTAAGTAATATACTCTATGCAATATGCACTTGAGAATTCATGGTTACTCAAGCTTCAAGTTCAACCGTTGGATGAACATTTGATGTATGGTTGTAGTTACATACCGTAATGAAATGAACAGAGCGATGGCCTTCCCAATTTAAACCTCTGGAATTACCCTATAACCGTTAGATTTAGAAAGATCAACGGTTAAGATTATGACAATAGCAAACAATCAATATGAAAATTTTATGACGGTTTGGTCATTTAAATGCCTATCAAAAAGATTGTTTAATTTACTAATGTTTATATAAAATCTTTTATAAATGGAAGATCTTGAAAAATTAGAAAACAATGATAATTATTAGTGATAAATATAAAAATCTACTATTATAATTAACAATTAACAAAAGTTTCTAAAATCGTATTAAAAATAAATCTTGTTAAATATATTCTAAAAATTAAAAATAATTATGTTTTATTTTGAAAAGATTCTAAATTAATATATATTTTTATAATAATATTATAAATCACATATATTAATATAAAAAATGATAGCTATTAATATTATAAAAAAGTCAAAAGTTTCTAAATTCATATTAAAAATATTCAAAAAATCTATATTCTATTTTATTTTTATAATAAAAATTATAAAATGATATATATTATAAATTAAAATACTATATAATAATTTTTTACGGTTTAATAAAAATATAGCAAGTTAAACTATACGGTCTAATAAATTTTATAGCTACAATATATGGTCTAAAATTGAAAAAAGGTCAAATATTTAATAGACCATCAAATTCTAGGCCTGCTATCAATTGTCAAGTGATTAATGTTTATTTTTAAAGTTAATATAATAAATTACTCAAGTTTCAACCGTTGGATGAACATTTGATGTATGGTTGTAGTTGCATTCTGTAATGACATGCACAGAGTGATGGGCTTCCCAACTTAAACCTGCGGAATCACCCTATAACTGTTAGATTTAGAAAGATCAACAGTGAAGAATTTGCAACTTGTAGACATAAGACGTGTCATTCACTTTAATGAACCAATTTCGAGAAACAAAGCATTTAAAGCACTTTGTACTGCTAAGTGTCAACTGTCAAGTGATTAATGTTTATTTTTAAAATTTAAAGTTAATATCATAAATTACTCAAGTTTCAACCGTTGGATGAACATTTGATGTATGGTTGTAGTTGCATTCTGTAATGAAATGCATAGAGCGATGGGCTTCCCAACTTAAACCTCCAGAATCACCCTATAACCATTAAATTTAGAAAGATCAACGGTTAAGAATTTTCAACTTGTAGTCTTGTAGACCTAACTCCTAAGATGTGTCATTCACTTTAAAGTTCCAATTATGAGAAAAAAAGCATTTAAAACACTTTGCACTTTGAAATTGTACAGTGATTTTTAAAGTCTTCAATCTTCAGATTGCTCATTGGCCATTACAGTGCACCACCCTATTTTGGATTCCACAGTTCCACTTCCAACAACGCCATTCCAGTTTTCAAGCATCGGGACTCAGAATCTGGGTAAGTGAAAGAATTCTTGCGGCTACGTTTCATCGTTTGACATTTCTTAAAATCTTATTTTGTCAAAGTTTGAAGTTTGGTTTTAGACTTTAGAGACTCAAGAATTCATTAAAATTAAGGAGGACTAATAGGTATTACTTATTAGGGAATTCAAATTTCACAACTTCACATTTGTACAAGCATGTCTACCACCAATGCCACTAGAGCAATGTTTGATAAAAAAATACATTATGCATAATTGCTTAAAACCCCAGGTTTCACCGATGGGTACCATGATATTTATGATCCTGAAATCTATGGTAGGCGTACCTCAGAACTTAGATTTTCATCTTAGAATAAGGTTGCAAAGCAAACAAAATTTAATAGTATCAGTGCACCGTGGGTAACTAGATTAGGGCGCATGATGTTACATGAAGTTTTCCCTTGCCCAAAATTTATCATGGTCTGTGCCGAAAATTATGATGATAATAAAAGAGCAATTTTTAATAAAGATAACCAAGAAGAATTGTTATCCATTAATGCAAAAGAACTTGGAAAAGTGTTGGGGTTTACAACTGAAGAATTTGGAAACCACCACATTGACCTAGAAAAGCTTGCTAGTGATTATGAAGCAATGGAAGAAAGGCTGAAAAATGATTTCTTAAATAATATAGTTAAGGATAGAAACAAATTGAAAGGTGATAAGAAGCCTCCTTATAATTTGGATTTTTTTAAACCATGGGTTCGGGATACTATTTCCATGCTAGCATTTTGCCTCGGTCTAGATAGCAATTTGGAAGTGGGTGCAAGCCTCCTTGAAATGGTATATAATATCCATTATGCTGATGAAAATGTCAAATATAATTATACTCAACACATTGTAGAATCCACGCATAAATTTTTTTTAATGATTAAAGTAGGTTCCGCGAAGACATTTAGGTTCACAACCTACTTGTGCTATCTTTTTTTATTCAAATTTAGAGGAATGTTTCAGACCAACAAGCTTCAGATTCAGCCCTACAGTAAAGCAGAGGAAAATAAAATAGCTCTAGTATATGAATGGACCACTGAGATAAGGATGCATGATTCTTGAAGGAACTACAGTCGTTTTGTAGACTACTTTTTGGCTCCATTGCATCAAGTAATTACAAATAATCCAATGCCTAGATTGCCTGTCATGTAGAAACTGCATGCAAGTAGGAAAATAAATACAATTGGCTGATTGGTACTTAATGGAAGAATATATTGTGCTAAGATTTTATGGATTGGGAGTACAACCATACAAAATTCCAATACATGTGACAGAAAGGGTTTTTGCATTGGAATATGTAAGGCAGGTGCAGAGTGTTGATGAACTACACTTTCTCAGTTAGCAAAAGAAGACCTTATTTCCTTCTTTACCTTTTTCATGTGGAGGGTTCACATTCGAGAGAAAAAAATTTAGTGTGGCACATAATCTTTTGATTTTTTTTTGCATTTGATGCTATCTGTCACTGCCAGTATGATCCATGTGACATAATTAAATCAATGATTGTGGCCAATAGGAATGCTGCAAATAGAATTCAACATCAAAGTAAACCCTTGCTTGAAAACTTGAGAAACAAGGATTCTTGGGATGAGGTCAAAATAGCAATGGAGAAAAGTACTGTTGAGAATGGTATTTCTTTTGAACAATTGTCAGGCGAAATTATGGCATTGCACCAAAAGACAATCAGGACATACAAATTTTTTTATGAAAAAAATGATAAACCATCTAGTAGAGTAAAAATTCAAGGTTCTCTAGAGAAGGATGTTATAGATAAAAAATGGTCACGATAAAAAATTACTGCCTTTTGGTCTATGAGGAAGGACCTAGGAGAAGAAAGAGCTCTTGCAGAGTATGATGATAATGAAGAAGATGAAGAGTTTAGAAAATTGTGGAATATAGAGCATCTTGATGAATGTGATGAATCTGATGATGATATTGATATGGAAGAAGATGAACAATGCCATGCCAATTACAAATTTGTTTTAAGTGAGGCTGCAAAAGAAGACAATGCTTCAACATATACTACAGGAGCAACCATACTTCAAAAAATTGGTTATGAAGGTGGTCCTTTGGGGTCCAAAGGACAAGGCCCTTCGACAATACAAAGTGTTGAGCATAGAAAAATAGTTGATAAATCTGGCCTTGGGTTTGGAGGTGAAAAAGTAGACCAAGGGGATACAAGACAAAATCAATTTGTTAGAGCTTCTAGTCCTCATCCTCATGGTCAGATACAATCACAACTAGGACAAGCCCTTGGTGGACAACTTAGTGCAACTGGGAGTTCCATTGGTGGCGATGGTATGGGTAGTAGTACTAGTAGTGGTCAACATGTGCTACAACAATAAATTACACACAATACTAAGAGGAAAACAAAAAAAGATACCATAGAAACACCAGGTGATCAAGGCAATCAAAAGAGGCAAAGGATTTTGACAGGTCCAAGTCACACTATCAGTGGATCCACCAGTACCACAAGGGAGTTCTTTCCAGAAAATCCCACAAATCCAGATAGTGTGGGTGCGACATCATTAACAACTGCAAGTACTCCTATTCCTTCACCATTCAAGCATTCCATTGTTCCTGCCTCCCCAGGTTATGATTTCATTGAAGAGTTTAAAAAGAAATTAGACTTGAATAAAATATAAAAGAAGCAACTAATGGAGAGTGTGTCTGCTGTAACTTTAGAGATTGCAATAACCATGGTATTACCCACATTTGACACAAATAAAGAAATCATGGAGTACACAATTGTTGTTCCCATAGTTCAAAACAAACCAACAAATTAGTTGGATTGATCTAAATACCAGGTAACCAATTTTCAATTGGATTTTTCTAGCCTGAAAAATACTTACAAAATTAATGTATCAAAGAAGAACAATGAATTGGTGTACACATCATTGCTAAAGCAAGATAGAGAGAAGAAAAGGTTGTAAACCCAAATAGAAAAGTTACAGGCATACCTAACAAGTGAGAAAGCAAATAGGAAAGCAACAGATAACAAGAGCAATGAATTAGAAAAAAGAATAATAAAATCTGCCTCTACATCAACAAGCAAAGAGGATAAATCAAATGAGAGAGAAGTGAATGACATAAAGCGAAGGCTAGATGAGAGCAACAAGAAATATGATGAGGAAAAATCCACTTCAAAAAAATTAAGAGTAAGCATTGCGAATGGAAATGTACAGTGGGAACAAAAATTGGAGAAACAGAGAAAAACAATTGAAAGATTGGAGAAAGAGCTAATGGAAACAAAAGAAGAAATTAAGTCTTCTCAAATTAAGTTATCTGCATTTTGTAGAGATACGGTGAGGCATATGAAACAAAAGATCTGGGATGAAATAATGTAGAGGTTTGATCATTTGTGTGACATGTTTCAATTGATTGATGCTATCAGACAACATTATAAGAAGCTCAACAAATATTTAGTGGACAAAAAAAAGGTGCTGGAATTAGAGAAATCTGCAAATGAAGTTGTACAAATAGTCTACAAAGCCAGTGACAATGATTTGAAATCAAAAGGGATTACTAATCGGATTGAAACCTCAATGAAGTTGTCATCTATCATTGAAAAGTGTTCAAGAATGTTTGGAACAAAGGAATATTTGCATTTGGTTGCAGACAAGATGAAGGTGGTGGATGAAAAGGTAAGGAACTTCACAGAGCTTGGTTTTCTAGAGGCTTTTGACACAAATGAGTGATTCATTGGAAAGGATGGTTTCAAAAAGAAGATGGAAGGTGCAAGGAAGATTGATTTGGACCAGTTTCCTTAGAACCCAGATGTGAACTATTTTAATTTGGATTCAATTAGAACATCGATAACCTTGAATGCAAAATTGACTGAAGAATTCAAGACAGGTTCCACTTCTAATTACAATCATGAAATGTTAACAAAACTTCAAGTCAAACAACATCAGTTAGAACAAATGGAAATTCCACCTCCTAAAGAGTCGAAGTTTCTAGAAAAGGTGATAGAGTGACTTGATTTTTTATTTTCAACCTTTGATAATATGAGTTTCCAAGTTCCAACTCAGCTCTGTGCAGATTTGTCTTTGGGCATTGGCAAGATTTTGCATTGCTAGTGCCAATATGTACTCCTTCATGTGAAATTCAATTAAAAAGCTCAATTTCAAACTTCAGTAATGTGATGATGTTCAATTATCTGTATTATTTATTTTATCATTTGAACTACTGATGAACTTGATGGAACTTCTAATTTTTCTCTCTGAATTCCTCTTTGTCTTGACCTTGTCCTGGTCTGTCAATGTGTCATATTGTTTGGGAAAGAACCTAAGGTTGGGGTTTTTATTTTGGTTTTCATGAAAATCCTAATGTCGTATGTAATACCTTGGGTGAAAATCTATTCGGATGTTACCTTTTTTGGGTGGTTTTTGTTGGTGTTTTTTAATGTAAACCAAGTTTGTCTCCTAATCTACCTATGGAATTTCCAATTCCAATCAAGGGCATGGGATGATTACAACATTATTTTGTAACTTATGATAGTCATTTTATTTGCAATTTGGCAGAAAGCTCTAAGTAAAGACATACAAACACATGACTTCACAAACTCATACAATTTAAACGAGTGCCATATACCATTGGGGAGTCAAATTCACAAACATTTAAAATTTAACAATAGATTCAATTTTTCAAATACATAGCATATAAGATCCTTGGAAATATTGCATTACAATAGTGTCAATCCATATCCTAACCCAATACTTCTTACTAAATCCCTTTACAAACATATCCATCCATGATTCCATCCAAGCATTTTAATTAATTCCTTGAATTAAAGCCAAAATAGAAAACATACACACCAGAGCACCAAGCAGTGAGATGAACACCATAATCTTTGATTATACTATTCAAAATAATGATATGTTTATACAAAGGAGATACATGAGCTCAAAATATAACATCATAACTCAAATGCTAGTACTGTTGCGAAACATCAAATCTTCATAGACCTAAAACCTGTTCTACAACTATACCTAGACTCGACCTCAAAATATCTGACTTGCCAACCCGTATTTATGGCCTTGAAATCCTTCTTCTGGAAAATGAAGGAGCAAACAAGCATCAGGCTAGAAATTCACATGTCATTGGTCAATTATTAATAGACCATAATCATTTATACTATAACCACTGAGCTGTTAGTTGCCGGTAATAGACACTGTTTTACTCCTCTTCGGTTAAGTACTTGTCCACCCATTTTTGGTATTCCTCATCTGTCGGCTAGTTAAAATTCACCACCTCGATCACCCTAGTATTGCAAAATGTGTACTTCACCGCAACCTGGTTAGCCTCTCTCTCAAAAGACTCTAAGAACATGCTGGTATTAATTATTTTATCCATACTGCTCACTAGCAAGTCATAGTTTGAGCCATCACAAATCAATTTGATTTGTGCATCAATAACCTCTTCTTCCCTATCTTGCCACTGATGCAATGTCTTAATATTTCCCTGTGCATCTATTATATCTGGCAGAAAAGTATCATTCCAGTCATCAAAACTCTTTACCAGTTCTCTAATTTTTCTACTCAAATCATCAGGTAGGGCCTGGAATCCCTTCAATGATTTCACAAAATTTAGAGTAGGCTTCAATGATAGAGGCCTGTTGTCTACATCAAACCTGGAAGCCTTAAACATAACATCTAAATCAGTGGCCCGAGGGATCCACTTCTCAACCAATGGTAGAACTACTTCTCGATCTTTGTTAATATTTTTAATTCCACCCAAGAACAAAGAATACAAAGAATGTATAGATGGAAACCTACAATCAACCTTCTCATTTAGATGCCTCAAAATAGTGTCAACCACCTCATTGTGTTTAGCAATTGCATCATCCTCACTTGCCTTTAGGGCAGCCTGCAATTTTGTGATTTTATTCAATATTTGCTTCTTGGTAGGATCCACAAAATACTCAACTTCCTCTTCAACAGGCTCTGGTGCAGGTGTCTGAATGGGGGACCCAAGAGTAGAAATGATTGGGATATTAAGGGGAACTGACCCTGAAGTAGTGGGTAGTGCTCTAATACCAGGGGCACTGGAGGATTCTCCTACCTGCCCATATTTCAGTCTATCTACTTCAGACTGCAGCTCAACATTCCTCTGCTGTATTCCACTATATTCCCCAATTATTACGTTGTATTTCTCCATCACACTCTTCTTTTCAACTTCCTCCCTTTCAGCTATCTTTTGGGCCAATTTGGCCACATTCAATGTCAAGCTTGTGAATTCTGTTGTTGAGGTTTTAGAAGCTCTCTTGATGATGAGCCCTCTCCTTAGACTTGGGCCAATATTAGCCACATCTGGTTTTCTACCCTGGGGTGCGAATGCCCATATGGCCAAAGTTTCATATTCCTCACTAAAAGAAAAGTCTTGCAGAGTTGCCTTAACTTCTTCCTCACTATTTTGCATAGGATGCTTGGACTGCAGGATAGAATTGAATGCTACGACATCATCTATGTCCCATTTAGGCAGAAGTAAGACACCAGCCTGAGTCACAAGTCTCCTTCCTTCCTCAGGAGTAATGCTCTTGAATTCCTCCATTAGTTTGGCCTTAACTTCATCATCATTCTCCTGTTCAGATCTATCAGGTCTTGACTCTCTCCTTCTCTTGCATTTATCCTGATATTCCTCTAATTTCATTCTCCAAATTAACTGCAAGAATATAGCAGTCTTTATGAAGGAATCATCATCCAAGAATGCCTTGCAGACCTCCATCCTGGCATCCTGTACACGCTGCCCCTTTATATCCATAGTAGTTAACACCAATTGTGTTGATCTAGGAGGAGAGGGGATACCAACCTGCATGTCTTGATCAGTTATAATTATTTCATCCATTAGATCCTCTTGTGTTTCCTCAACCCTTTGACTCTTTAGGCTTGGCTATGATAGTAACTCTACAGGATCATTTCTTAGTGGTGAATCTAGGTCCACAATCCTTATCCCTCTAGGTTTCCTGATCCCTTAACCTGGTTGTGATGATGCTTGCATTATTTGTTTTCCCCTTTTATCTCCTGCCTCCTCATCACTGCTATCATCTCTCTTCCTCTTGTATAGAGGCCTGTCCTCTGGTGGCTAATAAGTTGGCCTTGTTTCTTCAGGCCTCGCCTCCGGTCTTTGAATTCCCAAGTCCAGTTCCAAATTGAATTTCTTGGTTTTCAAGGTGCTCATGATATCTTTGGATTTATTCATTAAGAAATCTATTCTTTTGTGAAATGGAGTGAACTCCATCAGTGGATCATATTTTGGATCCATTTTATGCACCATAGCCAACAATTTCTCATAGGCAATCCATTTCTCTTTATTCAATTCTTGCTTACTCAAATCAAACTCATTTCTGATTAGATCCTCAGGAAAATTGAAAACATGTGCAAACTTGCCACCTTTAATTTGTTGCCTGAATAGGGAAAAGAATCCCTCAGGGTCATGCTTCCTCTTAGATCCACTCTTCAAATGATAATCATAAAAAAATCTTCCAAAGTGGACCCATCCTCCCTTGGAAAAGACAAAATCAGAAACAATAGTATAATCAAGGAACAAAGTCCCTTTTCCTTTCCCTGTCAAATTATCCTCATAATGAAACCTAGTTGCCATATGACCTCGGAAAATCCCATCCTTGATGGTACATTATATGGGAGAATGTGAGGAGCTCCCTGGAAACCATAAACCCTTAGGACAGTGCTTACAGGGTATAAGATGATGTCACCCCAATTGTGGCACACCTTCAAATCAGGCTTCCTCACTTTGGGTTGGAGGAAATCATGCAAATCCTCGGGGACCCTTGGCACATTTACCACCAATCTAGTTCTAAGTCTGGAAGCAAAACAATTATCAAACTGCACAAAGCTAGCACCTCCCCTGTTGCAAGACAAATCTGCACTCCAAACCTGTACTGGTAATCTTTCTCCATTCACTTCTTGCCTCAACACCATTTTATCTGAGAAGAAGTCGATATTCTTGTACAGGAACATATGCATTAATAGGGAGTACCAAAAGAAAGGAGTACCAGTGTCCCCCATATGCAACTTCAACAAACCCTCATGTATATTTTTAGCAAGAAAAGATGCATAGTCATAAACTACAGAAAAATTGGGATGTTGAATCTGAGCCCCCATAAACATATAAGCAATGGGCATCACGGTACGAGGGTTGAAACCTAAAATCTGGCAAAGTGAATAAAATGTTGCCAAGAGGTGATCAGCAAAACAACTCAGCCTGAAAGGCTCCTGATTAGTTGGGCTGATGTGAATCATTGAACTGCCTACCTTGGCTAAATGAGGAGGAAGCAATTTTGATCTGAAAAGAGGCTTTGACCTGGCATAGTCCTGCTTCATTTCCTCAAAATCTACCCGAACTAAGAATGGGCTATATTCACTGAAATCGAAAACCTGCCAAATCTCATCTGCATTTATATTCAGTAGAACCCCACCATCATTATCCCTAATAATCCTTGTAATAGGATCATATTGTGCTGCCATTGCTCTAAGTAGGTCAATATCAGAAAATACATTTGGTACAACTAGTTTCCCCATATCGTACTTCCAACCATTACAAAAAGGATGAGGCACATTTCACTACCCATACCATCTCCTAAACATTTCTAGGCCCATCATTTGGACCCTAGCATCTGCAATATTATAGGTTTTACACCTTAGTCCCTCGCCTAAGGCTTTCCCATTCATTAAAACCAAACCACTCTTCTTGTCATTCATTGATAGCGGGAATTGATCTAGGAAATCGTCGTATAAATTCCTTTGCAAATAATCAATATGGCCAGAATGTTGCTTTGATGGCGCCATTTCGAACAACCATGGCTTCTCCTAAAATCAAATTCTTGAACAAACTAGGGCTACACAAAACAAAATTACCCCAGAACTTTGCAATTTCCCACAATTCAAAAGAACCAGCAACCTTACAGTCTTAATCAACAAGACCCCTGACCAACACAATACAACCCTCCACAAAAAATGTGGCATAGAAGGTAACTCATGGGATTTCGCGCCTTGTAGAACCAAACCTCACTATAATTGCTTGAAAAACTCAATCTCTGGCTCTGGACCACTTCGAAAACATTTGAATGCCTTTGTGGTGAAGATAGAATGGAATTAACTACTTAAAGCCGATGAAAAATGGCCAGTAGACGTCTCATCCACCATTAAAGCTCACTTGCATACCGCACCAATGGCTTCAATCGTATTTGATGCAAATTTAAATCCTCGCCGTCGATCTCTTATTCCTGTTAGATCATCAATGATTAGACGACCATCTTCAAAAGGCCGACAGCCTGACAACATCTCCATGTCATTATCGAGGCCCACCATAATACACAACGCCAAAGGAATACATGTGGTGTCCACCCGTGATATCGCAATCACTAAACACCCTTCACTTTAGGATCACGTGATGGCGGGCAACCGTTGATTCCCTCCATCGGTGATCATGATCATTCACAACAGTGAACAACAGCAAAAACTATCCGTCGAGCAACTTTTCATCAAGGTTAAAACATCGCCGTCGATCTCGAGCATGTGCATCTCACATCTGGTTTAGTAACCCACTCTATAATGTACTAACATTTGATACAAATATTAAGCACTTTATTTACTCCTTTTCAGCATCGACAACCTAGGACACGTGGCGCCCGCCCGTGATATCGCAATCACCAAGCAACCAGTGGTGATGTCATTGGGAGATCGTGGGGAACGGTCAAGATCAATCGTAGGGAGATCGATGGTCACTAAAAATAACCCCTGCAAAATAATACAATTACTTAAAATAAAAGAGGGGAAGTGGACACCGCCTAGGACAACGACAAACGATGGCTCAAAGTTGTTCTAAAACACAGGGCACGGTCCGATGCAAACTTGAGAAATAAAAGGTTAGGCGAAATATTTAGAATTTTTATTAAAAGGGGCCTGACCTAGATGATTCAATGGGACATAAGTTGTTTTGAAACCACCCTCAAAAAGGTAATGTCAGAAAAGACCCAACCCAAAGATATACATTATATGGCAGGTTACTAAAGCGGTTGCAAGATGTATGTGCTCAAAATCAACGGAGGTGTTATAATCTTGATGAAAATGTTGCTCGACAGTTATGTTCAACAATGGTGACTATTATGAATGAACACGATTGCCGATGACGGAGATCAACGGTTGCCCGCCATCGCGTGATCGAAAGATGCAAGGTGCTTATTGATTACGATATCACGAGTGAGCGCCATGTGTATTCCTTTGGCGATGCATAGTGTGGTGGGCCCGTCATGCTGAGATGGATATTACATCAACCTTTTTGAAGGTAGTCATTCGATGCTCTGATGAAAGTGAAGGATCGACGGTTGGGATTTGAATTTGATCGACATTAAGTAATTTTCCTTCATTCTATTTTACCACAAAGTCATAACAAATTTTGGTTGTGTCTTGATGACAGTTTTGGACCACTTTTGGTGCAAGTTTCTTGAGGTTTGGCGGCTGGACAGTGTATCAGTCATTCTGTAGTAGGTTTTAAACTCATTAGAGTTTGATGTTTCAAGACAGTACTAGCATCTGAATGGAAATTACTCATTTTGAACTCGTGTCTCTCCATTGTATAAACATATCATTATTTTTAATAAAATGATCAAGGGTTATTTTGTTCATTTCTAAGTTATGGATGTTGAACTGTTAGTCTATTAGCTTCTGTTATGTTTTGACTAAAAATCCTGATATGATTCATGAAGTGCAATATAATATAAAATATCATGGAGACTTGGAGTGCAATATAAAATATTAAATAAAATATCCTGATTCCTGAACTTGAAGTGCAATGATTCACAATTTATTTGAATACAATATAAAAAATCATCAACTACTATTTGGAATATGATTCATGCAGTGCTTGAGTGCAATCTAAAATAAGATTATAAGATATCATGAACTTGAAGTGCAATGATTCACAATTTTCATTTAATAGTATATAAAATATCATCAACTACAGTTTGGACTTTGGAACAATAGAAATTGATTCAAGAAGTGCAGTAAAAATACCTAAAACCTGCTAATTCTTTTCCATTTCCCAAATGGAGTCAGGATCCTCAAACCGATGCTCATCTTCAGATAAAGTAAAAGAGTCATCTTGATTCAGAGACCGCTTTGTACTTTGTTCGGCCTGTGTCTCAAAATCAACATTCATTGTTTGATTTGTGTCAATTTCAATATCATTGTTATCTTGATCTATCCTAGGCCCACTGCCACTGCCACTAGTACCACCACCAGTACCGACAGCTCTTGGAATTGGAGAGCCTGTGTTGCACAACCTGGCCCCTCTTCTTTCACATGTGAACCTCCATATTGCGAGTGCCCTTTCAAAAGGAATTTTTTTGACATTATACGCAGTTCCTTTCATCCTCATGCAATTTTCCAAATTCTTGTCCAGTTTGTTTCTTAACTTTGATTTCAAAAACCCCAATGTACTGAAAACTCTCTCATCCTCCACCGACCCCAATATCATTGTTTGACATAAATCAACAAGTTTGAAATATTCTGACATCGAACCACGCAATATTTTACTCTGACCTAAGCTTGTCCAAACCTTTTTTATTGATCCCGGTTCAAAGGCCTTCTCCTTGCCCATGGAATCAGATTGGTCCCTCATAGCTATTGCAAAACTTCGACATTGCTTTCTAAGCTTATTTTCATTGAAAATTCCTTCTATTGCCTGCTCATTGTATGTTACCTTTTTCGAAAACTGTTCGATCACAATTTTTACTTGATCATGAAAATATTTTGGGTTATCTCGGTTTACCCAGAATTGAGGATACACAATACCCATGGCTTCAAGTATTTCATGTCGAGGGAATCTTTCACGAATCTCTGAGGAAAGAGATTTTTCAATTTCCTTCAAATTATCACTAACAAATTTAACAATGTTGTTAAAATCTTCCTCGTGAATAGGTACTTCTTTTCTAGAGCACCTGGCTATCTTACAATGGTACATTGGTATCTCATATCCACATACACAAATACATAAGTTCCCTCTTGCATTAAACTGTAAATATATATCAAGATAATTCAAATCAGTAATTTTTTGCCACATCAAATAATTTGCGCCTTCTTGTGTTCGATCTAGATATAGATGATCGAGGGCCATTGGCATATTCATAAATATACATAGTTCTATCTTGGGCTTTCTTCATAAGATTTTTCATCTCATCCAGCATGGGGAGAAGACTAGCTAAAGTCAAGAGTGTCTCTATATCGCTTAACCTATGTAAGAGTTCAACAACTTTGTCTACTGTGCTATGATGCTCATACATCAACCCAATCAAGGATTGATATTCTAAAAGAACTCGTTGCGTTGGTCCATGTAGGGAGATCCATCTGGTATCGACATCCTTGAGAAGCTTGTTTCCAAGTGTTATTCCCTTAGCAAAATGTTGAAATTCAAGGAAACGTTTGGGACTTCGGTAGAAGTATGTGTGGATCTCGCGAACTAGATTTTCAACTTTTGATACTGTTGGAAACTTGATTACAATTTTAAATGCTAAATTCATTCTGTGGGCCATGTAGTGAATGCCAAGCATGTATGGTGCACAAGTAGTTTGTATCTTTTTGCAAAGATCGCTCCTTTGACCTTGCATCACTGCAGCTCCATCAGCTCCTACACATGCCAACTTTCTGGCAATTCTCAACTCATCCAAACTTGTAATTTCATTCAAAGAATTCTTGACTAGTTCAAATAGATTTTGCGATGTTGAACTGTCCTTCATTTTATGAACACAAAGAAGATGAGCTTGGCGAACACATTGTTCTACAGTATACAAATGCATACAAACCCAAGAAGTATTGTCTACCACAGTAACTTCATCTAAAGATAATACAATGAAATTCGAATCTTTTAATTTCTCCTTTAAATCTTGCTTTTCCACTGCAGTAAGACAGTTCGCCAATTCCCATCCAGCGTTTATTGACCAATGTGAGAAGGGAAAGTGGGGAACACTCAAATAAGATAATAAATCAAAATATTCTGGGTAGTCTGTCATAGGACGCCCCCTGGACAATATATGAAAAAAAACACTCATTTGAACAGTTTTTGACAGATTTGCTGCTGCCATGGCTTTTCCAAAATGACCCTCAAGTGTACCTTCACATTTTTTAATCTTTGACATTCTATTGTTATGCTCTCCATAATTTGTGGCATACTTAACATGAAGACATTCTTCCTTTGATTTCCATCGTACAACTGATTGTTCCTTTCTGTCTATGATTTGTTTTCCGTAAACTTTTCTGATATGCTTTTCTATAGTGTCAAGCTTTAGCTGCATCGTCTTGTCTCTTCCACATTTCCAACTACAAATCTTACATGTGACCTCTGTTGCCCTTTCAATATTGTTTTCATTTGATACCCCCACTGGTTCAAGGAATGGGTACTTTGACAACCAACCAATTTGAAAATTCCTTGTCATTTCCCACTCGTGCCCCAATTTTTCTTTTCCTTTTCTTTTCTTGCTACCAATAGCATCCTCATCCAAGTCGATTATCTCATTCTGGCTATCTAGGGTATCCCTTGGAACATCTTCTACGGTATTGCCATCCTCATTTGATACATTTTGATTTAACACAATGACAATCTCACCTTGACGTTCCTGTGGCGGAAGAGTTGATGATGTATCTCCATCTTCAATAATATTTGGTGGAAGAGTTGATGGTGTAGCTCCACCTTGATCTGATGGATTAGAAGCTTTGCCAATTCCAAAGTAAGACTGTATGGTACCTCCCCATTTTGGGCGTTTTGATGGCCTCCCAGTCTCTTCATTACCCACCTGCTCAGGAGTCTTACCCTTGCTGCTTGGCATATTGATCTCACTTCGAATAAAAGATGGAAAAAATGTCTTCTTGTTTAAGAAGGACAAACCCACAGTGAATATAGATCCCATTGCCTACTTAAAATTATGTTTAAGACTGAAGCAAGAATGGAAAACAGATAAAGAAATCTTATTATTATAACTAATAGTCTAATAACTAATAACAGTATGAAGAAATGATCACTCACCTTTGAGTCTACATTTTCGGGTTTCACTAACTTCTGAATCGAGAAGTAGAACCTCAAAACTGAACAAAATGTGTAAGAACAGATAACTGTTTCAATTGTATTTATATCAATCCATATTTGGCGAATCCTGCGTGCTTATACAATGATACCTTGAAATTTTCAAGGCGAAATAGGTCCTCATAAGCAACTATTTATAAATTTTAATTGGCGAAATAGGTCTTCACAAGCAACTATTTGTAAATTTTAATTGGCGAAATGGGTCTTCATATAATGTTGTTTTAATAGTATTGGTGAATATGTTGGTGAATTTGACATGCTCCCCAGGATTCCAGGTGAAAATATTGATCGGTACATTTGAAATGCATAGTCTGTTATGGCAAATTTATTGCCTAAACATGCCTCGTAAAAAAAAACTGTTGGCGAATGGACATGCATTGGACCGATAGTCCATGAATTCCTGGCAATTTGAACACCCTGTAGATATGGTAGATTTTCCAAATTCGAATTGCCAGATTCCTAGAATTCGCCAATTGGCAAAGATTCGCCACTAAAGTTATCCCTGGTGCCGCGCAGACGTCTACACATCGCACAGGTGTCCTTGATAGTTATTCCTCTACCAACACACAAAATGGATGCCAAGTGGAATGAAGGCAGTGGGATTATGTGGAATTAAGCCTCCAAATTCATTTTTATAAAGTGTAAAGGGGTAAAAGGGGAATTTGCATTAGGGGTGCAAATTTTCTCCTATACATTTTGCCCCCACTTTAGCGAGCACGAATACTAATGAGTGCTTTGATAAAGTAGATCAAAGAAGTAGTAGAGTTAGAAATGTATACCTAAACCATTGAGGAAGCAAAGAACGATTTGATGAACCCGAAAGTGCAAGAGAAAAGAGAACTTCATATCTCCATAGAACAATAAAGCGAAAGAAAGATCATATACTGAGGATGAAGAAGATGTTGATCTTCGATTCGTTATATACAATTGAGAAGAGAAAGATAGAAGTGAATGCAACAGTGATAAAATGAATCCCCGCTCGAGGAGGAAAACCTGTATCATCGAGTAAAAGTGATGAAAGCAATCCCCGCTCAAGGAGGAAAACCCATATGACCGAGTAAAAGTGATAAAAGCAATCCCTGCTCGAGGAGGAAAACCTGTATCACAAAGTAAAAGTGATAAAAGCAATTCCCACTCGAGGAGGAAACCTCGTATCACAAAGTAAAAGTGATAAAAGCAATCCCCACTCGAGGAGGAAAACTCGTATCATTGAGGGACATCTACAGGTTCTCGGTCCTATAGAGAAAGTAAGTAGATAGTCATGTAGACCATCGTTAAGTTTGAAGACTTTCAAAGGGGTCCCTTGGGAACCCTTCAAAAGGAAGAGGGGTCCACTCAAGGGATGCATTGTTTGAAAAGTAAAGTCTAGTCGGGATGCCCCCAAGCTAGATGCAAGGATGTAAAGTAGGTCTAGTCGAGCTTCCCCCAAGCTAGACATCATGAAATTTGTTTGAGAGAAAAGCTTTCAAAGAGGTCCCTCATGAACCCTTCAAAGGAAAAAGGGGGTCCGCTCAAGGGATGCTACATTCAAAAGATATAGAGAGAGAGGGTCCTTAAGATGGATGCACATCTCCAAAACAATTTATCACTACCCCCAACATACAGGGGAGGAGAACTAAGCAAGATAATTAGAACAGGATAGAGGTAAACCTTGATATCACTTGTCATTTGAAGAAGATGTAGGTATGTCATCAGACACCTAAATCACAAAGTTGTTGTATTTTATCCTTCAAGGCCTTACATTCACTAGTGGAATGGCCAAGCACTTGATGACATGCGCAAAAAGAATGTTTTTCCTTATCATGTTTATGAGACTTCTTGCATGTAGGAGGAAGAGTAATTAAGCGGGCTTTAAGAAGCTGTAACAAAATACCCTGTTGCTCAGATAAAGGATGAGGAGCAGGAAGCAACCCTTTCTCTTGTGGAGAAAAGTTTGACCACTCACAAGAAGAAGATATGAATATAGAAGACAAAGGAGGATAGACCAATCCACAAGAACGAGGTTGAGCAGACTTCGTGTCAACATTCAACCATGGTTTCTATTCAAATTGTTCATTTGAGAAACCAAGCTCCAAGTTACACTTGCAAGGCATAAATTCTATAGGGACATGTATGCCTTGTTTATTACACCCACAACCTTTATGCTCATAGCCACATTTAGAGGTGAGTTTAAAGCCGAGGCCATAACTTGTTTGCAAATCTTGAGAATAAGGAGGATCCTCATAGAGAGCATCATTCCAGCAAGGCAAAACACACTCTTCTATGGGATCACCATCAACCTTCTTGATAGGACTGTTAGCATTATCCTCCTTAGCAGAAGCATAATCATCTTCCTTAGAAGGAGGGTCGACACTAAGAATATTATAGTTCACATTCACATTATCTCGCGATGCAAAAGAATGACCATCTTCAATAAAAGGTGTGAATGATATTGTCAGAAGGTCTAAGTGGATCGGGTCGACTCTATATTCTTGAATGAAGGGATTTGACAAGTTTGAAGGACCCCAATCATCTCCAAGACATAGACTCCTTTGAGAGAAAGTAGAAGGAACAAACTTAGTATTTCTTGATTCAGAAGGATCTTCTTCAGGGAAATTTACCGTAAGAGCATCTTTTGTAGTAGATACTGCTAGAGTAAACATCAACACATTGGAAGATACTAAAGGAATAAGAGTAGGCATAATCGAGGCTTGACTACTTTATTGTTGCAAATGAACTTGATAGATTTGTGCAAGGTAGATGGGACTACACCCATAGCATGAATCCATAGTCTACCAAGATGAAGGTTATATGGTAACTTCTTTGACATAACATATACAATGGTGGGTACAATAACGGGTCCCAACCTCAAAGGAAAGACTATCGTTCCTATAACTTGTTGACCAACATTATCGAACCCACAAATTTCAATAGAAGAAGTATTAAGAGAAGATGGATCAATATTAATATTAAGTAATAGATCAATGCTACATACGTTGAGTGCCAAACCAACATCAATGAGAGTACGTCTAATACCAATCTTATTAATATTAACTATAATCATCAAAGGATCTACTTGCTTCTGTACTTTCAGAGGTGGGAGCTCCTGTAGATAGAACGTAATATTTGGAAAATCCACACAAATATGAGCTATCAATGCATCAACATCTACCAGCCTAGTGAAAGAAGGCAAGAGGATCTTCTGCAAGGATTCCTGAAGCATACCTTGATAAACCGGAGTAGACTGAAGCAAGTCCCATAGTGAGATCTTAGCCGAAGTAACACACGATTGCTCGACAAGATCATAATCACTAGGTGCTTTAGTTGTAGGTTAAGGTGCTTGAGGAAGGCTTAGTTGTTTATTCATTCTAGTATCATAGGTACAAACTATTTCTCTATAAGAGGGAGCCTCAGAAAGGTCAAGGGAATCACTATCAAATGGAACACCATCAATAGAACAATCCCTTTTAGGATAAGGACTAGCTGGAGTTAGGTAAATGATCAATCTCTTAGGCCTTTGAGGGAAGCAATGACATAGATTACATTTACATAATCATCACAACTAGTAGAATAAGTATTTGAAGACATATTCTCAACACCAATCCAAATAGGATCAATTGTGGAAGGAGATTCATCATGCACCAATGCATCATCTCTAGAGGAGAGTGCATTAGGATAGATAAGAAATTCATCATTCAAAAATGCAACGTTCCTAGAAGAGAGTACATTGGAATTAGTAGGAGATTCGTCATTCACAAATGCATCATCTCTAGAGGAGAGTGCATTGGAATGAATAGAAGGTAGAGTGACGTTAAGGAAGGTATCAATGATTTCATCTTCTTGCAATAAGATATCCTCCAAAGCATGAGGAATCTCATGAGAAGGATCAAAGATATCAAGTAACATGGGCAAAGCCAATTCACCATCACATGCATGAAATTGAACATCACTAAAATTTTGAACAAAATTAGATACAAAAATAATAAAAGAAGATATTAAATTCATTACGATTTTTTTGGTATTTTCTATAATCTAGTAATTTGTATTTTCGGAGGTCTTTAGAGTGAAATTTGGGGTTGAAACTTGTGTCGGTCCCTAAAATTTGACTGCCAAAGGCACTAGTATTTTAGATTTTGAACTAATTCTCTAGGAGACCTTTCCAATAGTGCAAACAGTTCTGAATTTTGAGCACCAAGTCAAAAGTTATGACCCTGCCAAGTAGGGGTAAATAGATTCCTAGTTTTCGAAAAAGGTGTTCTTCACGTCGGGTTCACCAAAATGTAGAGAAGGGGGATTTTCTACTCACGAGTTCTCTTCATTCAGAGAGCCTCATGGGGCGAACTGCCCTAAAATACCTTAAAGGATAGCAGCGAGAGTTCTACAATGAGGAAGAGCAGGTCACAAAGATCTTCTGGACAAACTAACAAGCTCTCGACGAAAGGATGGTAGCACAAAATATAGATGACAATGCGACGTGTTGGAATCCTTGAGGTGCGCTAGCATCTCGTACAAACTAGAGAATGAGAATGCCACAAAAATCGCAAGGTGAATGCTTCTACTCTAATTTTTGAGAACTTGTAGAGCACGATAAAGTAAAGGAATGTGATAAAGTTGAAATAGACTGAAATAGAAGTGATAAAGATAAGGCAAAGAAGGGAAATGAAATTCTTACAACTGTGCGAGTGATGAAGCCTCTAGCTCATGAATGTCTTCAATACCTGCACACAAGAGAGAGAGAGAAAGTGTTGGGCTTGTATAGGGGTTTTCCTTAGTCAAACCCTCGTTTTGGTGTTCCCACCTCCACAAACAACCAGATAGATAAAGAGAAAAGTATGAAATGAATTAAACACAAAAGCACTACAAAATAATGTTATGCTACTCAACCAAATAATAGAGGAGAGGAGTGAAAGCTTACCACTTCCACCCAAAGCGCTCAAGGCTAGTGGGGGAGAAAATGAGAGGAACTCAAGCCTCTATTGTCATGGTGTTTCGTTCCACACTTGCTCTATTGAAGTGATGGAGTGTTGATGTTGCTGCTGTGATGTGTAAAGTGTTGCTTAAGAGTGGAGAGATGGTAGAGAAGCTGCTTGGAACTTGTGAAGAGAATGTAGGAGAGATTGTGAAGGGATTGAAGAGAGGATGTGAATAGATCTAGCTATGAAATGGAATGAGAATGAGTGAATATGAATGAAAGGGTGAAGAAAATGACCATATTTGGGTCAATCGGTCGAAGAGGGCGTTACAAGATGACTCCCAATGGGAAGTGTAATGCCTCTGCATGCTCCAGTCATAGGAATCTTTCAGGGACGTAAGCACGCCGCATGGACGTCTATACGTTGTGTGGGCGTCCTTGACAATTATTCCTTTGCTGACACACAAAATGGATGCCAAGTGGAATGAAGGCAGTGGGATTATGTGGAATTAAGCCTTTGAATTCGGTTTTCTAAAGTGTAAAGGGGTAAAAGGGGAATTTTCATTAGGGGTGCAAATTTTATCCTATATAGTATGGTTGGGCACCCAGGTTTGCATGTTGGTGCATGATCTTTCTTGAAGCCATCAGAGTTGTCAAAGAGCTATGGAGCACTCAGGTTTGACCAATTTTGATTGGCTATGGGTTAGGCACCCATGTGAAGGCCATATGATAATTTAAAATTTTATTCCATGTTTATGGGTTGTCCCCTAAGTGGGGTGTGGGTTTTTCCATGTGGTTTTGATTATTGTTTTGGGATACAATTTGTGGTATTCTCTCCCACAAACTTCTATATATATATATATATATTTTTATTGGAATAACAAAAGAAGTACAAAATATATAAACTAGAAGTAACAAGGAAAAGGCCCTTTCAAACAACAAACAATTTGAAGAACATGGCATAAATTACATCACATGAATATAAACAACACAAATAGTTACAATCCATAGAATTTCAGAGGTAACATGGCAGGTCAAAGCACAAGAAAAGAGCTTGATAGCTACCACAAAAAACTCAAAGTATTTATTGGAAATAACACCAATTATACACAAAAAACAACCAAGCACCATAATAAATCCCTTAGTAATCACTACTAAACCCTGAAGAGATGTAAATCATCTCAGACCGACATCAACAATAGAAGAAGCCACACCAACATATTCATGATAAGAACCTCAAACATCATAAGATCAAAGCATGAATGTGGAAGAACTAGTCACCAATCATCACACCAACAATATGCCCTTGGGAAGAATCACAACAAGCATAGAAAATTTAGACTTTCTTAAGAAAATCTTTCTCTTGAACCCTGCAACCAACACCAAATTTTTTCCCCTCAAAAGCATTAAATTATAATTGCATCTCCCTTAGCATAATCTATAAATCAGGTTTGGAGTGGAGTGAGGGCTGAAATAGGGAAAGATGGGGGAAGATATTCACATAGATGATCAAATATTCTATTTGAGTGGTATAGAAAGTGTGGGAAAAGGCAGCGAGGCAACAAAATTTCCAAATGTTTTTCAAAATAATTTGTTTGAAGGTTTTAGAGATGATATTAAGGTGTGAGGCTAGACTAAGAAGAGTATCTTTCGAAGACCATGCTTCAAGAGAAAAATTCGAGAAATTGACAAAAAAGATACTTCCATAGGCACTAAGCATGGGGGAAGAACCATAAATCATGCTTAATAATTATTTTTTAGAAAAAAAAGGACATGCTAGTGTAGGGGAGATGAATGAATGATTGACTCCAATGAGAAATTTAACATGAAATATTTTCCAGGTGATCAATCGGGCTTGACATTCAGCTTTTTATTTTCATATAAGCATACTTAACTTATTCCATTTGGTGTGATTGGATTTGTAGTGTCATTTATAGTTAAGACAAGAAGACAAGGAGATGGTTGGCAAAATTTGTCTAGTTTTAAGGGGGAAAGCATGGAGATGTTTATTGTTATGCCATTTCCAATATGTGAGGAATTTTTTATGGTAAGGCATGGACAAAAGACAATACAGATCAAACATAACATGTCTTTAGATTTGAAGAATAGGAGGTTGGTCAATGGGAGATAGCTTAAATTGGGTCTAAAGCTGGTGTCATGTTTTCCAAGTGAATCCAACTAGATCCTAGAGGTTAGTAATGGTTTGAATACCTTTTTTAAAGATATTCCTACCTTTAAGGATCTTGTTTAAAGAAAGATGGGCATTATCCAACTGAACAAGACAATTCCGCCATATAGAGGAGGAGGTAAAACTTAGACCATGGCTCGAAGACTGGGCATACCAAGATAAAATTTTAGAAGTAATTTTCCAAGCTTTCCAAATGGAATTGAAGGGTGTTGAACCACGAGTTTTGAAATAAGGAGCAAGAAGAAGTTTATCCATCCATTTCAAAAAATTCTAAGACCGACCAATAGTAGCAATTTGAATACAATGGCAAACTAAATGCTTCCAAGGTGCATCACCATCCAAGGCCCTAACAATCCATTTAGTGGTAAGGAAAATTCTTTGAGTGTAAGAGTCAATGACTTGTATAACTCCTTTATCTTTTGGTTGAATACAATGAGTCCATGAAGTATTTGGTTGACCTTTTTATTTCCCCACTTAGCCAAAAGGAAACTCTTGATTAATTGAGTCAACTGATTGTAGCAAGTTTTAAAAGGCAACCAACAAGAAGAAATGTAAACATGGTTGGTAATAAGGATCTTATTGGAAACTTGTAATCTACCAACCATGGAAATAAATTTATTGGTCCAATTCAAGAGCCTTTTTAAATTTTGGCTAAGAACCACTTCCCGATTTCCTTCAGTGAAATTCCAATTCTAAACGGAATCCCAAGGTATCTAGTAATTACCCCATGCTTGACTTCTTTCCACTCGCTCAGGATAAAATGAGGTCAAGGATTGGGCCTTGTCATGATAAACTCCATCTTATGCATGGAAATTTTAGATCTTGAAATAGAGAAAAAAACATCTAAAATGTCAATAGTGTTTGACACTTCTTCTATTGAGTTTCGTATGAACAAAATGTTGTCATCAACGAGATGGGAGTTGAGAGAAGTATAATTTCTAGGGAGCTTGATGCCATGAATAATTTTATTTGTAAGAAAAAGAAGTCCAAGCACATCATCAACAAGAACATACAAGAATAGGGAAAGAGGGCATCCTTGACGAATGGAAATTTGTAAGGGAAATGAAGGAGAAAGAATGTCATTAACAACCACTCTAGCATTAGTATCAGTGAAGAGTATTTTAATTTGATCACATATTTTAATGCCAAAACCAAGCTAGCTGAGCATTTTAAGAATAAAGGCTAGCGAATACGATCATAGGATTTATCAAATTCTAGTTTAATTATAAGAGCATCTTGAGCTATTTGCTAAGCCCATTTAGAAGTATCCCAAGCAAGGACCATATTTTCTAAAATAAATATTCTTCCTAAGAACCTATTCTACTCCACTCGAACAATTTATTGAGAGATATTTAATTCTTTGAGTAAGGGCTTTAGCAATATTTTGTAAGAAGTGTTGAGAAGAGTAATAAGTCTCTATCCATTTACACTATCCTCATCATTACCTTTGGGCATGAGTTTAATTAATCCTTGATTAATAGTGTTTCCTAATGACCCAGCCTCAATTCCTTCAAGATAAACATTATAAAAATCTTCACGAATGTGAGACCAAATGGATCTATAAAATTCAATAAGTAGACCATCCATTCCTAGACTCTTTTCCAAAGCCATACAATAACTTAGGGCTTCATTGAGTTCCTCTATTGAAAGGAGGTGGTCAAGATATTTGTTATACTTAGGGTCTATTTTCCTAGGGATGCAATCAACAACACTATCTTCAAGAATGGGAAGAAGAATGTCATCTTTAGTGTCATCAATAAAAAAAATTCTTGATATGTTCATAGAAGGTATGCATTATATCACTGTTCTTATTCAACAGGTTGCCATCAACTATTTTGATTGCAGAGATGTCCTCAATTTTATGCTTGTGTTGAAGGTATTGAAAGAAAAATTTAGAGCCCTGATATCCATATTTAATCCATTATAATTGAGATAATATTTGAGCACCTTTGCCTCTATAGACAACCATTTTGCACAACTGGTTTTCAGCATTAGCCATAGATTTTCATAGGGTGTTGTTATGAGGATTGTAAGCTGAACAAGTACACCCATGTTCCAACCACCCTTTAAGGGATTTCTCAAGTCTATGTCATTTATTTGCAACTCTCCTACTATATTCACAAAGGAAGGAGGTGCATCTAGCTATTGTTATTTCCCACCATCTAATCTAGGTACATTGTTGGGGTTTTGGTTCAACATTATAGGTAGCTATAATACCATCTATACAAGCTTGATTCTTAAGATGGGTGACATTTAGCTTGAAAGGAAGATTGTTGGAGATGGGGTTAGGATCAAAAAAGGAAAGGGTAATGAATATTGGAAGGTGATTAGATAAAGTGGCAGAGAGGTCTAAAAAGACAAGGATATCAGGATGGGATGGAACAATGATGCAGTTGGGAGATATGTAGAATTGGTCCAACCGACTTAATTTCCTTAAAGACCCTTCACAAAAATTACTCCAAGTATACCAATGAGGCATTTGGAGGTTGAATTTACCAAGAAGAGGATCATGAACACCAAGGGAGTTGCAAGTGAGAGCCTAAGCTTCAAATTCAGAGCTAGACAATCAAGCCAAGGGTTCCTAATTGTGATCAAAAGGTTGTTCCACCATGTTAAAATCACCCCCAAAACCCACTCAACATTGGGAAGGAAAGAACGAAGCCAATCCCAAAGGTTGATTCTCTTAGATGAAGAATTAGGAGCATAAATGGAGTAAAAACCCACAAGCCTATCCTTAATAAGGGTGGCTGCCCAAGCATAGTGGCCATTAGGGTCAGAGTCAAAAGCCACTAAATGTTTATCCAACAATATGTTTAAGCCCAAACAATATGGTTAAGCCCAACAGTACACCACCTCCACCATCATAATGATTGGTATGGAAAAAATAAGCCTTAGGCCAAATTGAGGCAAGATTAGGATCAAGATGAACCACACCAACTTTAACTTCTTGAAGCATAAGAACATCAATCTGGTTATTTTGGACAGTTTTTTTAACATGATACTTACGTGAGAGAAGGGTCAATCTATACACGTTCTAATATTGAATTTTTCACTTCATTGGGATGAGTTGAGGAGGGTTTCCTCATATGCTTGTAGCATATTAAATTGCTTATCTAGTGATCTATATTGAGCTTCCATCGTGAGGTCTTGTCCAAGGGGCTCAACCATGGGATCTTGACTCAGGCAATTTTTTGTCAAAATGAACTAGATTCTTTACAAGGCTACTTTCCTGAGGCAAGTGTTTACAATAAATTGAAGGAATGTGACTATAAGGGGGGTATCCTTCATCCTCTTAGAATCTCTAGTTTGGGACACCAAAACAAAATCTTTGTAAGATAAACTCTTAGAAGCAAGTGAAAAATCATTAGGAGAGGCAGTAGAGGGGGTGAAAAGGGGGGTTGGGGATAAGAGGGGTATTATGTGGGGTTGGAAAAGAAGGGTGTGGTGGGCAGTGAGGAAGCATCGTAGGCTGAATATTATTTAAAGATGAGGGGTCAACGAGGTTGTCTGCAATAAGTTGGGATAGTTTGGGCTTATAGAAGGGGTAAACATGAATCAAGTGGCCTTCCTTGCGGCAATAAAAATAGGCACATGGTTTATTTAGATAAGATATGCATTGATCAAACTTGGAGCCAGGATCAACAAGTTTAATAGTGCTAGGAAAAGGACAAGTTAGGTCCATTTCAATATAGGCTCTAGGGTGTAAACATAGGCTGGCCCATTTATCAAATTGTTGTTTACACAATAGAATTCTACCGAGCTGGGCTGCAATGTATTGAAGGAAAGGATGAAAAGAAAGGTTGAGAAAGGGAAACTCCACCCACATGGGATACTTGGATTTAGTAATCCCTTATGGATGGAAATCAGGATATTAGGCTTGCATATAATAGGTTTGTCCACATATAATCCATGAGCCATATTGGAGAACAACACAAGCACACTTGGGATCAGAGAAGGTGAAAGAAAAATACCCTCTACCCATACCCCTAGATGATTCAATCACTCAAACTTTGTTTTCCCAATTGTTATGGGCCCATTTGAAAAAAACTTGTTCTAATGGAATGCCTCTAAGGAAAAATAAAATGATAGTTTTTTCTCTGCATTCAGAGATAACATCAATAATATCATCTGGGAGGAAAAAAATGAATTTACCTTCCTGAGTATCCACTACTGGTGGGGTTTTCATTGGTGCGGTTGATGTGGATGCATCATAAGCTATCAACTTTTTGTCCATCGGCTAGACATGGGGTTGAGCACATCCAAAATCTACATCTGCAGACATGGCATCTACATTTTCCATACTAGGCATAGAAATGGGAGTGGGTACTGATGTGATTTCATTTCTTTTTTTTCCTATTTATGAACTACCTTTTTCGCATGCCTTTTTCTTCATATTGCATGGATTAGGTTTGAGTGCCAGGTGGGCTTCAAGAATCATGGACTGCACACTATTTGAAGGGGATTCCAGTGAAATATTCAGTTTGCAAAAAGTGTTAGGGAAACAAATGTAGGTTCTAGAGCTCTCCAAAAATCTACTAATAATGATAATTGATATATCAAACTTCTATATATTGGAGCCTTTAGATGGTGGTTTGTAAGATTTTGTTTGTAGGTTGTTAGAGTGATGAAGTGTTGTCAGATTACAGAGAGGATTTTTGTATTTATGTACTTGAAGATTAATATGAAGATCGAATCTCTTCGTGTGATTATTTTTTTCCCACAAGGGTTTCTCCACATATATATTATGTCATTTTTGTTTGATGACTTGTGGTATTTTAGTTTTTCTTTCATTGTTGCAATTTTCACGTTGAATAGGACAACTAAGAGGGGGGTGAATCATTTTCATAGAATTAAACCTTTAATTCAATTACCAGAACTAATCCTTAACACTACTTAAATGATTAAACATTAAGTGCAAGTGCAAAAACTGAAAACCATCACACAAACACAACAAAACTAGATTTACATGGAAAACCCAGTGAGGGAAAAACCATGGTGAGGATTAAATCACACTATAGAGAATATCAAAATTGATTACAAGAGGCTCACTACCTGAGAAACAAGGTTCACTGTCAAAACAAGGACTCACTATCTAGAACATGACTCATTGTCCAATAGGGCTAACAAATCAGAGGGCTCACCACCATAAAGATACAAAGAAGATAAAAGAGACATGTTATAGAGAGATGAAAATATCAATGCAACATAGAAATCCACCACAATTACTCACATACATGCATGAATGATAAAGTACACCTTCTACTCATTGCATCCATAAACTCAACATTTAGGCTTCACACTAATTTGTCACACTCGCATCACACAAAATCATTGAATAACATCAATTCTCACATCTATCTACTCTCTCTTTTTGCTTATCTATCTTCTCTCTTGTGTGTCCTTCACTGCTAACTCATCTTGTATTTATACCATCTTCAACTTTGTAACATATCCAAAGTCAACCATCCAAAATTACATTCAAATTAGGTTGACACCAAAACATCCTAGTGTGGAATTAGAATGAGGGAAAACCAAACACACACTTCATGAGGACTTAAATAGATCTGAAATGATTCATTAACTTCGAAGATAGTGTTGAACACAAGGTCGACCAAACTAGTGTAAAACATATAGAACAAATAAGAACAAACCTTCCAGATACCAAGATTAGCTTTATCATGATCATAACAACACAAACATCGAACCACAAGTCATAAGACTTTAACAAAGATAAATCTGGACCATCAATATTTCTCTCAGACCTCAACCAAAACCTCAGAGAACCACAATTCACAATTGGTGAACATAACTTGCATTGAATAATGAATCAACAACCAAAAATATAGATATAGCAACTTTCAACAATCAAAATCAACATATTTGAACCACACAAGCATAGGAACAAAAATCAGAGAAAAACTCATAGCAACCACTGAACACTTGCAATCTTCCTTCAATAAAATTTCCTCAATATCATCGACATATGCAGTCAACAACAACTAGTTGATAACCAATTGACTAGTTGGCATCAATGACAACACCTTCATTCCTTCCATTCTTGCAACAATCTCCCCCTTTGTCATTCATGGAAACACATGATATGGAAAAACATCAAAGACAACATACTTTATTTGAATACACTTCTCAAGATTTTTCTTTTTGTTTCTCCCCCTTAGTAGATAATCTCTTTTCACATTCTTCATTTCCTCTTTTTCACATTCTTCCTTTCATCTCCCCCTTTGACATCAATGAAAAAGGAAAAATATATTTAAATTGATTTCCCCTTTGACAATAGAATAATCACAATGACAACACATGACACTACCCACTCCCCCTGAGAGGTAGCCACCAGACATCAATCCAAAAGAAAGATAGATCCATAGATCCACTAGACTGATGCATCTCCATATGCATCTAGTTCAAGAAAGGAGGGGCAATGAACCCTAACTTCTCCTGAAGATACTCAAAATTATCTTTAGGAGGAGCCTTCATAAATATATCAACAATCTAATCCTTCATCAAAATGTACTCAAGATTTACTTCATTCTCTACGACCTTCTCTCTCAAGAAACGATACTTGATAGATATATTCTTTGTCCTCACTTGTGCATCACAAAATTATTTGAAATGTTAATAACACTTGTGTTATCACAAAAGATAGAGATATGATCATCATACACCACTATGATATCTTTCAATGTCTGTTTCATCCATAGAACTTGTGTACAACAAGATGCAATAAAAATATACCCAGCTTCAATAGTAGACAAGGAAACTTAAAGTTGCTTTTTACTCAACCATGCCACCAATCTGCAACCAAGAAAGAATGCACCACCACTTGTACTCTCTATATCATCTACACATCCAACCCAATTTGCATCTGTATAAGCACTTAGTGTAAAATCAGTATCTCTAGGATACCATAACCTATAATCTGGAGTGCCATTCATATATCTGAAAATTATTTTAACATGTGTTTCTTAACTTCTTGAAATATAGCCACAAGACAAATAACATGCATAATATCCGATCTAGTAGCAATCAAATACAATAGTCCACCAATCATAGATCTATACTTTCTCTAATCAACCTTAGGTGAATCATCACCTTTACCTAGTTTGCAACTAGTCACCATAGGAGTACATACCAGTTTGGAGCCATGCATCTCAAAATTCTTCAACATCTCTTTCACATACATAGACTATGAGATAAAAATCCCTTTCCTAGTTTGATTAATCTATAGTCCAAGAAAGAAATTCATCTCTCTAAACATAGACATTTCAAATTATTTCTGCATCTCTTCTGCAAACATCTTGCACACAGTTTCATTTCATCTAAAAATAATGTCATCAACATATACGACCACAATCAAAATTTTGTCATTTTCAATTTTAAAATACAGATTACTATCTGTCATACCTTTGTTGAAACCTTGTTGAATCAAATACCTATCTAACCTCACATACCAAGCTCTAGGAGCTTGCTTCAATCCATATAAATATTTCTCCAATCTGCACACCATATCTGATTGATCCGACAACTGAAATCCTTCCAGTTATTCCATGTAGACTTCTTCTAGCTCACCATTCAAAAATGTTGATTTGACATCCATCTGATAGACCTTGAAATATTTATGAACAAAAAATTCTAAGAACATCCTTATAGCTTCCATTCTTGCTACCAGAGCAAAGGTCTCCTGAAAATCTATGCCTTATACTTATGAGTAACCTTTACACACAAGCCTCGCTTTGTTTCTAACCACTTCTCCATTCTCATTCAAATTATTTTTGAGCAACCAATTTGATCCAATAATATTTTTATTTGCAGGTCTTGGGAGCAATTCCCAAGTTTTATTCTTCTCAATCTTCATAAGTTCTGCTTTCATAGCTCCCATCCAATGTTTGTCTTTACATGCTTCACTTACAGTTTTTGGTTCAATCTCAGAAAGTAAACAAAGGTTTACTTCAACAACAACTCTACTTCTAGTCAGTACTCCTTTTGTCTTTGTGAACCCCTAATTTCATACCTGCACAAAGCAACAAACAAACATAATATTAGATCAAATTCAAGTGAATCAAGATTCCCCACGAAATCCATTTACAAATACTTAAAATAGGAAAAACGAGAAATAAAACATGAAAAAAAAGTGAAATCCTAATTAGGTATAGAAACTCTTGATCCCATGGGGGAGTTGGTGCCAATTGGTATGTCGAAATAAGCCCTTTCTCAACTCCTTTGTAAGCTTTGATTATTTGATCCACTTGATGGTTGAATTCCTGCATAACCTAGCTAAGAAATTGATAAAAATAGATGAAATGGCTATGCTTGAAGATGGATTTGAGTATAATAAGTTTACTCAAATTGTGGATGACAGAATGAGAGGAAGAGTCTCTCATTTATAGATTTATAATTGGAAGAATGAATTAAATTGAGAAATGTGGGATCATTCAACATCCAATGGCCAAGTGCCACTTGGCAAGATGTGAATGGTTGAAGGTTGAGCACATTTTGATCAATGTGCAAGTTTGAATTTTGAATTTGATAAAGTGACATGTTTAGGGGGGATGAAAGAAATGGAGTTAATGTCACTTGGCTCAATGCACAAGGACATGTAGGAGGAGCGAATGCCTTATTGGAAGTACCCATCCACTTGGACTTTTTGAATTCAAACTTGAGGGAGTATTCCCTTTTTATGCCATGTGAGGGAAAATAGAGATTTAATAAATCAAAGTAATTGATTTATTGTGCAAGTTGCATTCTCTAGAGAATGTGACATAGATTAAGATTAAATTAATCAAAGTTTAATTAATTTAATGAGGAATTTAGGAGATGTGACAATTTAGACTTAAATTGCTGAATTAATTTAAATCAGAATTGAGAGGAATTGGTTTAATTAAATAAATGATTTTGATTTATTTAACTAAGTGGGAAGATGTTAGATTAAATAAAATAAGGTTTTAATTTATTAAATTTGATAAGAGGACTTTAGAAACTTTAATTAAATAAAATGATTTATTTAATTAAACAAAGACATAAGATTAAATAAATTAAATTGATTAATTTAATCAAAGAAGGAGAAAGACTTAATCAAATAAAATAAGGATTTATTAAATTAAGAGACATAATATGATGAAAAGCTGAGAGTATGATTCAGGAAAAAATGTTGTTAATAATCAAGATCAAGTGTGTTGAACCAAATTTGCACATTTTCCATATCTACAGTCTTGTCTCTAATGATAATTTTTTGAATTATTCTTCTGTACATACCTAGGTGTCTTAGGGGACACCACCAGAGCTTCTTCTTCTCTTTCATTATGTTCATCCTTCTTTTCTTTCTCATCCTTTCCCGTTCTTCCATAATTTATTCTATTATTACACAAATAGGTTCATCAGAGACATATCCATTTATGTCAATTAAATTCTTCATTATTTCATCAACCTTGACATTAGTAATCTCTACAATCTTTCTCAATCTTTTTATTAAAACATCTGCATGCTTTTATTTTAGTAGAATATCCAAGAAAAATTCCTTCATTACTTCTTGCATCAAACTTTCCAAAGTTTTCTTCATCTCTTCTGATATAACATTTACTTCCAAATACCTTGAAATACTTAACAATAGGAATTCTTCCATGCCATAGCTAATAAGGAGTCTTTATACTATTTTATTTTTCTTAAACATGATTACAAACATAAATAGTAGTATGAATAACGTCTCTCCAATAAAATTTTGGTAAACTTGCCTGAATAATCATCGATCTAGTGTCCTCTTGAACTATTCTATTTTTTCTTTCAACAACTCCATTCTTCTAAGGGGTTCTCAAAGTAGATAATTGTCTCTTTATTCCATGCAGTTCACAAAACATATTAAACTCATGGGAGGTGAATTCTCCACCTTTTTTAGACCTTAATAATTTTATCCTCAAATTTACTTCATTTTCAACCATAGCTTTGAATGTCTTGAATTTATCTAATGCATCTGATTTCTCTATAAGAAATGTAACCCATGTATATCTAGAATAATCATCAATCAAAAGCATAAAGTGCCTTTCACCTTATACACTTCTCCCTCTTGTAGAACCATAGAGATATGTATTAATTAAATCTAGTAGTCCAGTAGTAGACTATTCCTTTGATCTATAATGACTTCTTTCTTTCTTTCCAAACTGTTAATTTCTGCAAATAGCATTAACAAGCTTTGTAATCCTTGGTAAAGCTCTCATAGCTTCAACAACACTAGTCCTCGCCAAGTTATTAAAATTCATGTGACACATTCTCTGATGCCATAACCAATTGTCATTAATCTAATTCATAAAGTATCATCCATCAACACCCTTAAGTTGGTAGATATTTCCTTCATATTTCTTTCCAATAGCAATCAATTTTTTGGATCCTTTCCGGATCTCACATATGTCATCCTTAAACACAAGATCATATCCCTTACTACATATATTTACAAAACTAAAAATATTATGCCTTAAACCCTTAACATAGTAGACATCATCAATATTATGCTTGTCATCAAAACTTACTGAACCTATCCCACAAATTTTAGCACCGGTATCATCTCCAAACACAACCAGGCCTCCATCATATTTTTCAAGTTTAGAAAACTTAATTTTATCACTAGTCATGTGATGTGAACAACCACTATCAAAAATCCAATAGTTCTTTTCTTGTTTAGAATGTAGGGTAGAGATAACATTACCTTCATTTTTCTCCTTCTCTGAAGGGCTTTCCTTCACCTGTTTTTCAAAATTAGCAGAATCAGGTTCATCCTTTATTGCTAAGAACAAGAATTCATTGTCATCTAGGTCCTCATAATTAGAATACTCATAAGATATACTAGCATTATCATTCACATAATAAGCTCTTTTAATTTTATTTCCTTTCTTTTATTTCTCATATCTTTGTTTATTCCTCTTAGCTACTTTTGGACACTTTGCAACATAATGAAATATTTCTCCACAACTAAAGCATTTAAAGGGTAACTTACCTTCATAATTTTCAGAGCCTTTCCTCATCCTTCTTACAAATTTAGCTTCTATTTCATCAATATTTTCTTCATTCGAATCTTCAACTTTTGTATCCTTAAAATCAGTTTTTGGTTTTCATCCATTCCTTAGATCCAACTTCCTCATCTCATAAGATGCCAAAAATCCCAATAATAGATCTTTAGTGTAGGTCTTATAATCTATACTCTATTACATAGCACACACCTTCTTGCTATAAGCATCAGGGAGAGTTCTAAGAATCTTCTTTACAATCCTGATTTCATCTACAGTAGCACCAAGTCCTCACATTTTGACCACTATCTCATCCAATATATGTACATAAGCTTTAACATTCTCATCTTCAAAAATATGTAGAAGCTCAAACTATTTTTCCAAAATTTTCAACTTTTCCTCTTTGACTCTTTCATCACCTTCATGTGACCATTCCAAAGAATTCCATACTTCCTTAGCAGTCTTCAAATTTTGAACGTTAATTAACTCATAATGTACCAGATTGTTCTTCAATTTTTTTTTCACCTTGTTGTTCACTTCATGTGCTTTGATCTCATCAACCATGCTCAAACCATTAGCAGGAGGAGTGTAAGGATTATTGTAATCTTTCTCCACATCAATCCACAATATTCCAAATATTCTTCCATCATTATTTTACAGATAGAATAATTAGTTCCATTGAACCTCAGATAAACATAAACCATTTTTCCAACCATCCCAAACCTTCCTCAAGCGGTTAAGCTATTCATCAAGGAACCAAGCTCTAATACCAATTATTGAATAGGACAATTGAGGATAGGGGTGAATCAGTTGTCACAAAATTAAACCTTTAATCCAATTATCGAAACTAATCCTTAACATTGGTTAAATGATTAAACCTTAAGTGCAAATGAAGAAACTGAAAACCATCACACAAACACAACACTGAATTTATGTGGAAAACCCAATGAGGTAAAAAACATGGTGAGGATTAACTCACACTATAGAGAATATCAAAACCGATTACAAGAGGCTCACTGCCTGAGAAACAAGTCTTACTGTCAAAACAAGGACTCACTATCTAGAACAAGACTCGCTGCCATAAAGATACAAAAAAGATAAAAGAGATATGTTACAGAGAGAAAAAAATCTCAATGCAACAGATAAATCCACCACAATCAATTGTAGACATGCATGAATGATAGAGTACACCTTCTGCTCACTACATCTGAAAACTCAATATTTAGGATTCACACTGAGCTGCCACACTCACATCACACACACTCATTGAATAACATCAATCTCGCATCTATTTTCTCTTTTTTCTTTTCACTTATCTCTCTTCTTCACTCTTGTGTGTCCTTCACCACTAACTCATCCTGTATTTATACCATCTTCAACTTTGAAACATATCCAAATTCGACCATCCAACATTGAATTCAAATCAGGTTCGTGCTAAAACATCCTAGGGTGGAATTAGAATGAGGGTGACCCAAACACATGCTTCATGAGGACCTAAATAGATCCGATATGCTTTATTACCTCCAAATTTAGTGTCCAATACAAGGTTAGCCAAACCAATATAAAAAACATAAAACAATTAAGCATGAACCTTCTAGATACCAAGATTAGTTTTATCATGATCATAGCAATGCAACTCTTGAACCAAAAGTCATAAGAATTTAACAAAGAAAAATTCAAACCAACAATATTTCTCCTAGACCTCAATCAGAACCTTAGAGAACCACAGTTTACAATTGGTGAACATAAATCGCACTAAACAATGAATCAATAGGCAAAAATATCGATAAAGCAACTTCCAACAATCATGATCAACATATTTGAACCACACAAGCATAGGAGCAAAACCTAGAGAAACCACTTAACACTTGCAATCTTCCTTCAATACAATATTCTCAATATCCTTGACATATGTAGTCAACAACAACCAATTGAAAACCAATTGACTAGTTGGCATCAATGACAACACCTTCATTCCTTCCATTCTTGCAACATTTCAATCACATAATATTTCTATGGTAATATGGAATATATAATTTGATATTGTTGCAAGTTATCTCTTAATTTCCAACAAATAACACTAGGACCTCTTATGAGCTATGGTATGGAAGGCCTCACACTGCTAGATACTTCAACAATTTTGGAAGAAAATGTCACATTAGGAGAGATGAAGAAGACCAAGTGGAAATTTTAATTGAAGGTGCGATGAAGGGATCTTCCTTGGTTACTCAACCAGAAGAAAGGCCTACATATGCTACAACAAAAGATTGGGAAATATGATTAAAATCACAAATATTAAAGTGGATGAAGATTTGAGTTAGATCTCATAAGAACCAGAGGTTTGCAGATCTAATATACCTCCCTGCATTGAAGAAGAAGAAGAAGAAGAGAAATAAAATAAGGAATAAGAATCAAAGAAGGCTCTTAAGAATCCAACAAAGTATGTGCAGAAGATCCATTCTTCAGATCAAATCATTAGAGACAAGAATGAAGGTGTGCTGACCAGGAGAATACTTGCAAAAGAAAATGAGCAAGTGAATTTGTGTTTAATATCAAAGGTAGAGCCCAATAACTTTGTTGAGTTGAGAAAAGATGAAGGATGGGTGAAGGAAATGGAAGAGGAATTGAATCAGATAGCAAAGGATCAAATATGGGAATTGGCTCCCATACTAGCTGATAAGAATGCTATAGAAACAAAGTGGTGTTCTGAAACAAGCTGAATGAAGATGGTGAAGTTGTGTTGAACAAAACCATATTGGTATGTAAGGGATATTCACAAGTTGAAGGTATTGATTTTGAGGAGACTTTTTCTTTGATAGCTAGAATGGAGGCAATAAGGATGTTTCTTGCATTTGTTGCTTAGAAGGATTTTAAAGTCTCTTAGATGGATGCCAAGTCAACCTTCTAATGGTGATTTAGAGGAATAGGTATACATTGAGAAACCATGAGACCACATTGATGAGGTAAAAATAACCTCATCAATATAATGAACTAAATACCTTTTCTCATATCTTCAAGTCACCTTTATCATGCCAATTAATTGTCTTTAGGATTAGTAATTACTTGATTTTTATAGAAATATGTATAATCTTTATTTCCTGAAATTAATTGAAATAAGTTAAACTCACACTAACATAATGGTTTAATTTCTAAGTATTTTACAGGTTAATAAGCATAATCAGTCATCATGCCAGCCAAGTAGATTCAACACAAACTTCAACACAATTGAAGACAAGCACCAGAAGAATAGGTGTTGGAACTTTAAGGGAATGCATGGTGAATCGAGTTTTTGAAGCTTTTTTTCAATTTTCAGTTCAAAGACTTTATGACTCAACTCAAGCCCCTTTAATGTTTTATGTAGTGGACTTAAGTTCATTATTTTTTTGAATTCAGTTGAAGAATTTTTCAATGGTAATGTTTACCATCTAAATTATATGATTTTGTTAACTCTTTTTATATAAATATGTAACCATTAGAAGCAATGATATAGAGAGATATCATTATGTTTTCATAATGTCTTCCTAAATATTGCAAGTATGGATGTGTTTGGTGGTGTTTTAATTAATGTTGTCATTGATGTCAACAAAGTTCAGGTTGATTGTAAATGGTACTTGTATAGTTGAGATATTGTAGAAGTTCTTAGAGTATATGGAGCTATATTTATGAAGTAGTTATGTTTTTGCCAAGTGCTTTTGAGAAAATTTAAGAAATAATGAAGGCAGTGTTGAGTGTGTGTTTTGAGTGTGCTCCAGTATTGTGCTCTACATTTATTTTGTGTTGATCCTATGCCTCTTCAATCTATGGTATTGTTAATAAGATTCAGTAGATAATATATCGTAAGCTTTAGCTTTTGGATCGATGGAGAGTGAAAGATATGTTCATTGATATGTGAACTGGTTTGACAAAAAAAATTGTTTGTGGATTGGGAGATTTTTTTTTGCTTTGTAGTCTTCTTGTGTCGTGTTTTGGATCTTGAAAATTTGGGAGATGATTCATACTGATGTTTTCTGTGTTCTAACAATTGTGCTTGTGATTGGGCGCTCTAGAAGACTTTCTCCAGAGTTGTGTGTTGCTGGTTGGTCTGGTTGGACTGTTGAACAATATTCTATGCATGAAGATTGTTGTAGTTGTTGCGGATGTACCTGAAGGTTTCTTAGAGATGGTTAAATATCTGGTGAAGTGTGTTGAGTGATCCATGTGTGATAATCTTGATGGATATGTGCATACTTAAAAGTTTAATAGTGTTTTCATTAGCTTTGGTCGACCTGATGTCTACACATTACATAAAGATTTTGCATCGAATTGAGGAAGCATTTGATTGATTCAAGATGTTGTTTGGGTCCTACTTAAATGTGTAATTGGTCCTCTCTCATTCTTATGCACTGTGGGAATTTGGATTATCCAACCTAATTTAAATTTGTAAATTGAAGAATTTTTAGTTGAACTTGGAGAATGCTTCTAGGGTTGAGGATGGTATAAAAGAAAATCAAGATGTTGTGAATTTGTGCCAAGCAAGTGAAGTGTGTGAATAAGTGTGAAAAGTAGAGTGTGCAAGAGTGAACCAAGGAAACAATACTTTAATGTGTTATATTCTTGAAAGCAATGAGCTAATGGTGTCTACAATCTTCTGATCAAGCTTTGAATGTGTGGAGCCTTTTGGTGGATATTTAATTATCATTCTTTTTATATAGGCAGTGAGCCTCCTTCTAGATAGTGAGTCCTATTGTTGGCTATGAGCCTTTGTATCTAAATAGTTAGCTCTCTAGAAGTGAGCCTATGTATTCAGTATTGCATTATTACTATATTGTGAGATAATCCTCACCGAGGTTTTTCCCTGATTTGATTTTCCACGTAAATTTGGTGTCTTTGGTGTTTGAATTTTGTTATTTGCATTTCATGTTTACACTTAATAATAGACTAGGTTAAAGTGGAATTGATTTAAGGTTAGAAGTAAAGTGATTTGATACAACTGATTCATCCCCCCTCTTAGTTGTCTTGTGCATTTCAACGATTGGTATTAGAGCTCTGGTTCCTTGGTGAAAAGCTTAACCACTTGAGGTAGATTAGATGGCACACAAGTTGCAAATCCCTATTTTTGATGGAGCTGATTATAGTGACTGGAAAGAACAAATGAGAGGTTATCTGGTTTCTCTTGGTTTCAAGACCTAGAAATCTGTGGAGACAAAGTATGTTGCACCATCTGTTGGTCTGTCCTCTGTAGATGAGATTTTGGCTTATGAAGAGAATGAAAAGGTAGGGTATGCTATCTTCAATGCTCTATCTAAAATTGAAAGAAAAAAATTTATTTCTTTAGGCATTGCTTATGAAGTATGGGAAAAATTCAAAGACATTTATGAAGGAAATGATATAGTAAAATTATTAAGGAAGCTAATAGCTAAGTGAAAATTTGAGAACTTGAGAATGGAAAAGGGTGAAGATATTGCAAGTTATTATTAGAGAGTTGAACTTGTAGCAAATGAGATGAAGAATCAAGGTGGTACCATGTTAGATGAAGATATAATTGAGAAGATCTTGATGACCCTACCAAAGAATTACAGTGACAAAGTCTCTGCTATTGAAGAATCATATGACCCAAATATATTTACTAAGGAGCATCTATTTGGTATCTTGACTGCATTCGAGATGAGAAAATTTGCAAGAGATAAGGAGAAGACTGAAGCAACCTTTAAAGTAATGAAGATAGGAGATGACTTGGATGATGATGATTCAAAATAATTGGAAGAAAACTTCACAAGGAAATTGAAGAAAGGTACTGGTAAATACAAAGGAATGTTTCCCTTTAAGTGTTTCATTTGTGGAAATATTGGTCATTATGCATCAAAATTTTCTAATAGATCTACACACAAGAAGAACAAGGATAGTAATTATAATAATTATAGAGACAAAAAGGATAGGAAGTTCAAGAAATTGTACCATGTCAAAGAAGATGCATGAATTTCTTATGATGAGTATGATTTTGAGGAAGATAAAGATGAATGTTTATTTCTAGCCTTGGAAAATAAAGTTGTATCTACTAACCATGAAAGATGTGCAAATGAATCTGGCTCAAAGAGTAAGAAGGATGAGATGGAAGGTCCTCTGGTCACTGCTTTTCATGTTAGACAAGATGAAGACTTTTGGGTAATTGATAGTGGGTGTTCAAATCATATGACTAGTATGATGGAGGAATAGTTATGTTTGGATATGACTCTGGTGCTAAGATTGTTGGTAAAGGAATAATTAGTTTTGATGGAAAACATAGTACTCACGATGTCTATTATGTTAAGGGTTTGAGGCATAATCTCTTAAGTGTTGGAAAAATGTGTAGCAAAGGATTCTAGCTTGTGTTTTACGATAACACCTATGAGATCATAAAAGGATCCAAAAATGTGGTAGCAACAAGAAGAAGAACTCATGAAAACATCTATCATCTTAAGAGTGGTGATGGTCAATGTTTTGTTTCATAGATGAATGAAAGTTGGCTGTGGCACTGGAGGATGGGACATGTGAATTTTGACAACATGATCAAGATCAATTCTAAGGAAGTTGTTAGAGATCTGCCTAGAATCACAAAGCCTTCAAATTAAATTTGCAAAAGTTGTTAGTTGGGAAAACAAACAAGAAACAGTTTTAAAGGAAAATAAAAATCATCTACCAAAATGTTGGAGTTGATTCATACAGACCTTTGTGGTCCTACAAGAATAGGAAGCCTTAATGGTGATAGGTATTTTATGCTCTTGATTGATGATTACTCTAGGATGACATGGGTTACTTTTCTTAGAGAGAAAGCTCAAGCTCTTGATAGATTCAAGGTATTCAAGGCAAGAGTAGAGAATGAGGTAAACCTAAGAATCAAATGTTTAAGATCTGATAGAGGTGGAGAATTCACTTCTGGTGAGTTTAATGCATTATGTGAAGAACATGACATAAAGAGACATTATTCTGCTCCTAGAACCCCTCAACAGAATGGAGTTGTGGAAAGGAAGAACCGAACTGTTCAAGAGGCTACCAGAACTATGATGAAAGAAGCAAGTTTTCTTGATATGTACTGGAGAGAAGCAATCCACACTGCTATTTACATTCTTAACAGAGTTTAGATCAGAGGTAACAAAACTAAGACTCCTTATGAATTATGGACTAGTAAGACTCTTACTATTAAATACTTTAAAGTATTTGGAAGCAAATGTTACATTAAAAGAGATGATGAGAATCTTGGAAAGATTGATGCTATATGTGATGAAGGAATCTTTGTTGGATATTCCAATAACAACAAGGAATATATATGCTTTGATAAAAGACTAAGGAAAATAGTTGAAAGTGCTAATGTAAAAGTTGATGAAGCTATGTATAAACCAGTAGAAATAAGTGAAGTTGAACTTGATGATCCTATCTATGGGAAAGTGCAAGAAGAAGAAGGAAATGAAGAGAAAGATCAAAGTGATGAAGAGGAGATTCCAAAACCTACACCTAAGACTCCTAAATATGTACAGACAAATCATCCAGAGGAACATATAATTGGAGACATAAGTGAAGGTGTATAGACAAGAAGGAAAGTGGTTGAGGTAAACTTGTGTTTACTATCTAAGATTAACCTAAGACTGTGAGTGAAGCATGTAATGATGAGAGTTGGGTTAGAGCAATGAAATAGGAACTACAATAGATAGAGAAGAATGAGACATGGGAACAAGTCCCTAGACTTGTAAACAAGAATGAAATTGGTTCAAAATGGGTATTCAGGAATAAGTTGAATGAAGATGGTGAAGTGGTAAGGAATAAAGCAAGACTTGTATGCAAAGGTTATTTATAAGTTGAAGGAATAGATTTTGAAGAGAAATTTGCAAAAGTAGCAAGAATGGAGGCCATTCGAATGTTCTTGGCATTTTCAGATCATAAAGACTTCAAAGTGTACTAGATGGATGTCAAGTCTACATTTTTGAATGGAGAATTGGAAGAAGTATATATGGAGCAAGCGAAAGGTTTTCAACTGTCATGCAAACCGGACATGGTTTGCAAGCTGAAAAAGGCATTGTATGGACTTAAACATGATCCTAGAGCCTAATATGCAAGGTTGGATAGATACTTGACACAACAAGGATTCAACAAAGGGTTTGCAAACAATAATCTTTACTTCAAAGTTGAGAAAAAAAATGTTGATAGTTGTGGTATATATCTTTAGTGGAAATGAAGGTATGTTTAAGAAATTTGCATAAAAGATGCAAAAAAAGTCTGAAATGTCTATGATTGGTGAGTTCAATTTCTTCTTTGGACTTCAAGTAAATAAAATTGATAAGGGGATATTCATTTCACACAACAACACAATAGGCAATTAGTGCCGAATTTTGCATTGAATTTTAGTGTATTTTGAGTACATGAATTGAAAAATTTGGATAGCACTCAACTTGATGCAAACAGGTATGGTCAACTCGATGTTGGATTTTGTGCTGACTTTTTCATCGGATTTAGCACCAGATTTAGCGCCGACAAATCATAGCGCCTCTGTTTGCACCTAAAATAGCACTACGAAGTAACATCAGAAATTGCATCGAAATGGGCGCCCAATTTGGCTTCCGATTTTGCTTCCATGTTTACTCCTGTAAGGGTGGAAATGGTGAATAAAATCTAAAACACTTCTTAATACAACATTATATCAATGAGTAAACAAATTGAATCAATTCAACAAAGTAATCAATTGAAAGCGTCCTATTGCTCTCTATCTCCAAAGATTTATTAAATCTAAATTGCTCTCAGATTGTGTAAGCAAATAAGACTGTTAAAATGACTATCTGAAGAACGAGATGATGATAATGCAATGCTAAATGATAAATCAATTAAACTAGCATGATATAGATATGAAATAGATAATTGCAGCCACAGGAGACAACCATGGTTGAAAACTGGATTGCTTGATGCTTGATTGTGTGGATGGTTGATGCTTGATGTCTGGATTCCTGCAGAGTAAGAGTGCAAAAGCTTGATTATCTGGATCCTTTTCTTGGTTCAATGAGGCTTTATTTATAGATTTCCTGGCTGTAGAAATGCACAGGGAAAGCTTTGAGAGGCTTGGATTCAATCTGGAGATTTGAATGGTGAGAGATGGAGAAGATTGAGAGAAAGATGGAGATTGTCTCTACCCATGAAAACACCAGGCAAGAGAAGAGGAAAGATTGATGGAGGAGGATTGAGAGATCAAAGTCCAAATTTGTCTCCAATTTGTCTCCAAAACTTCTCATAAAGTTTCAATCAATTAATTGTGACAAATTTAGACATAGGAAATCTAATCCATTTTTGAGGAAATGTAGATTGGAATATTCCTTATGCTCCAATTCAAATATTTTTGATTTATTTAAATTAGGAAAAGGGAGATAAATAATTTAATAAAACAAACTATAGGATAGTTGTTTATTAAATTAAACAGAAGAATATGGCAATCAATCAATAAAGTGTTTTGATCTTTATTTAATTAATTTAAGATGGATGTGATAGATTGAAATAGAGATTTGACAATTAAATCAAACAAAGTATTTAATTTTGTTTATTTAATTAAGATGAGTTTAATTGTGAAATATATTAAATAAATATTTCTATTTATTCAATAGTAGAGGAAATTAGGATAATTAATCAAATAATTTGTATTTAATTAATCGTATGCTCCAGACCAATTTTAGGTGTATACAACTCCCATTTTTACTTCTTGTTTTGCTTCTTGTTTTGCTTCTAGTTTTGCTTCTAGTTTTGTTTCCAATTTTGCATCAAGTTTTTCTTCTAGTTTTGCCTCTAGGTTTGCTTCCAATTTTACTTCCAAGTTTGCTTCCAATTTTTCTTCCAGGTTCACTTTGGGTTTTGCTTCTAGTTTTGCTTCTGGTTTTGCTTCCGATTTTTCTTCTAGTTTTGCTTTCGATTTTTCTTCCATTTTTTCTTCCAAGTTTGCTTCCGGTTGTGCTTCCAATTTTGCTTCTAATTTTGCTTCTAATTTTTCTTCCAAGTTTCCTTTCAATTTTGCTTCTAGTTTTTGTTTTGATTTTGCTTCCAACTTTGCTTCTGATTTTGCTTCCGGTTTTGCTTCCAGTTTTGCTTCCAGGTTTGCTTCTGATTTTTCTTCTAGTTTTGCTACCAGTTTTGCTTCCAGGTTTGCTTCCAGTTTTGCTTCCAGATTTTCTTCTAGGTTTGCTTCTAATTTTTCTTCCAAGATTACTTCTGGTTTGCTTCTATTTTGGCTTGCATTGTTGCTTCCTTTTTTGCTTCTAAAAATGCTTCTTGTTTTGCTTCCATTTATTAATTTAATATGTTTTAGTTCAATTTAATTAGTTAAATATACCGTGTCTCTTAAATAAATCATATGATTATAGAGTAAGTAATTTAATTATTTAACTCAAATGATTAAATATCAATATAATTATTTTAACATGATCATCATCTATAATTAAAACAAGTGAGTCAAATATCTATAATTTAATTGAATTTGACAACATCCATCCTGAGCAGTAAATTAAAATCATTATACTTAATAAATATCCATCCAAAAGTCATCGACTAGTTTTAATATATATAAATTGACAAGTCAATACTGATAAGATCATCATCATATATAACTAAAACAAGTGAAAGTCAAATATGCCAATACATCAAAAACATGTCAAAATGATACATGTCCAATAGTCGACATAAGTGAAAATGATACATGTACAAATGATATAAATAAAATTGATAAATTATGTAACTCAAATTGATACAAATCAAGATGATACATGTCCAAATGATATAGTGAAAATGACACAAATCAACAATATAGTATTGTAGGTTGTGAAAATGATACATATGATAGTAACCATGAAAAGAGTCATCATAATGACATATCATGAATGATCCATGATGTAGTCTATATGATCATGAATGTCACTGGTTACTATCACCAACTATCTCATCATCATCATCATCATCACCATCACCATCACCATCACCATCATCGTCATCGTCGTCGTCGTCGTCGTCGTCGTCGTCGTCGTCATCATCGTCATCGTCATCGTCGTCGTCATTGTCATCGTCATCGTCATCGTCATCGTCATCGTCGTCGTCATTATCATTGACCTTGGTGTCTTTCGTATTTGCATCATCATCATCCTCTTCCATGTGATTTGTATCGGCATAACCAATATTTTGTGGATCTATATCATATTGAGGATCATCTTGATCTTCTAGAAAATCTGTGTTCTGCTTAAAAAACATTTAAAATGAAAATTTATTATTTATTTCATGCAATAATTTATTTTTCTATTATATATCTAATATTAAAACATATGAGATGAAACCATAATCATATTACATCTTATCAAAGTGCACATTCCATAATAAAATTTCAAAAAAGTTACAGCTACTACTGGTGAGTCAGGAGAAACTTCAACTTTCAAAAACAAAGCCAATTAGGCTGATAGACTTGTGGATCAGGCCAACATTTGGTGGAAGATGAAGAAAGATGTCTGGAACTCTCGAGGCCCACCATAATGGATTTTAGTATTCAACCATGAGAGCAGAAGAAAGAGCTGATATCATGTATCAAAAAATTAAGCATGCATTCTTCTAGCCAGTGGAGAAGGACATGATTACTTTGCTTCATTTTCATTTGCATAACCATATCATGGCGTGGGAACCATGAAAACCAAGTATGTCCAATTTTATGTGGAGGTTGTTGGCAAGAGACATTGTGAATATATTTTTGTGTTGTCATTGATGGTAACCCTAGTCAATGATTGGATCCATGCATCATCATTTTTTCACTCTGACAGTCAAATTGCAAATAGTTAAGGAAGAACAAAGCATCCGACAGTTTTGTTTTCATCGATTCACTTGGAGATTTTCTTTTATTATTTTGTGTTGTGTATCTCAAAGAAGATTGATCGATGTATGATTTGTGTTATTCATGAATCTCAGTGCCTCGTATTGATCTATGTGTGAGTTAGAAGATCCGGTTGGCTAATTCTCTTCTTTGTTTGGGTCCTAGCTAAGTTGTGGCTGACCATTGTGGATGGACATTATACTTTACTCATGATTTGAGCCAACTATTGTAAATATTGTTGTGTTCTATTGATGCCGACATATGCGAGATTAATTCTTAGTTGTGGATATATATATATGAGATCGTTCATATCATTTTGAAGTGTGTGTGAAGTGTGTTGATGCAAATTATGAATAAGAGAAAATCTGAAGAGTGATAATGCACATTTTCACTTGTGCATAAAGGATTTGTGTTGTGAGTCTGAGTAGAACATAGTAGAAAGTGAAGAATTAGTTAGAAGGACAAAATTTTGATTAATGAGCCTAACTAGAACTGTAATCAAGCATACGTAGATGCTATTTTCTTAGTTCAAATTCTCAGATGGTTTTAATCTAATTCTTTTTGTAAGGTAGTGAGCCTTCCTATCTTGAGTAGTGAGCTCTGGATAGTGTGCCCGAATGCAAGTGCATTCCCCATATTGTAAACTTCATTTGAGTATACTAAGATCATATTGTGGATTGGCCATCCATCATGGTTTTTGCCCTAACAGGGTTTCCACATAAAAATTCTTGTGTTATGGTGTTGTGATTGTTTTCTTCTTGTTCATGCATTTTGGTTGAATGTTACAAGTTATTTGAAGATAAAGGTTAGTAAAGCTAATTTTTGCACAACACTGATTCACCCCCCCTCTTAGTGTAGCTTGTTTCCAATAATTGGTATTAGAGCTAGTTCCTCAGAAGAAGAAGTCTAACAAATTGGGCAGATCTTGGAAAGTGTTTTAATGGATTGAAGCAGTCTTCAAAAACAACTTTTGGTGTCCCTAGATGATCTTGATTAGTCAAATTTTGAAGTTTATAAATTGAAAGAAAACCTCATGAATGTAGAGAAATTCATTGAGTATTTGAAAGAAAAAAAACAATAATTCAAGAGAGAAGAGAAAGGAACTCTGTGATTAGATTAAGTAGAATGATAGTAAGAGCATTGAAGATGAAAAACTCAGTCAAGCCTTGAAGGAAAAGATAGAAGAATGTGAAAAGCTTACTAGAGATAATGTTGTCCTAAAGCATGAGATGGAATCCATCATGATGAGGATGAACAAGGAGCTTGAAGATAGAATGAAGAATGAAGATAACCTAGCATAGTCCTTGAAAGAAAAATATGAAGTATGAAACTAATTGGATAATGAATTGGAACAATCTAAAAACAATGAGGAAGTACTTGAAAAATAGATTGATGATCTCAGAGATGAACTTGCTACTACAAATGAGTACAAAGAAAACTTTGAAGTTAGCTCAACCAAGCTTGATGAACTAATTAGCAGTCAGAGAAAAAGTGGTGACAAGCGGGGTCTTGGATATGAAGAAGGAGATTCAAGCAAGGAAATCAAATGAACAAATCTAGAAGGTATCCGGTAAGGCAACCTAATGCCCAGAGATTTAATGGATACTGTTTTAGTTGCAATAAATTTGGACACATGGCTACTCAATGTAGAATTAGGATGAATCAAAGTGGTCCATCATTCTCAGGTTAGTGATTTAATTACTATAAGTTTCATCATAAGTCAAATGAATGCAGGAATATGATGAATAGATTTCATAGAGATGTCAGATGCTATACATGCAATAGACGACCATATTGCTAACTAGTGAAGATAAAGAGAAAATTAGTGGAACAACTAGTCTAGACAAAAAATGTTGTGTGCTATAACTACAACAAATTTGGTCACATTGCTACATTATGTTGGAATAAAAATGATCCGGTAAATCAAAGGAGAAACATATAGAAGGATGTTAAGGGAAAAGCAAAAGTCACTACAAATGTGATCAAGCAACAAATGCAAAAGAAATGGGTGAAGAAAAATCCATCTATTGAAGGAAATGAGCAAGCACTAGAATCTACTTCTGGTAATTCCTCCGGGAATTAGCTTCAAGCCTTTGGCCTAAGGGGAGCTATCAAGAAAATATCTTAACCCCTCGACCGGTAACCGATACCAGATGTGGATAAGTTTAATAAGTGTACATGTTTTCTACAGATGTTGTTGAAATCATTGGACAAAGTATTATGCAATATTGGAGCTCCACAAAAGATTTATTTGTCACACTGCATGAAAATAGTGTAATTGGATGAGTTAGGGTAAAAGCATTTATTGCGAGAAAAAAGGGTTAAGTATGCAAGTGATAAAAGGTTATTTTTATCTTTCATTTGTCACTTTGCATTTTGAAGAAAATAAGTTTGGAGAACTCTGAGGCAAACTTTGGCAAGTTGGGACAAAATTCAAGTGCAAAGAAGCTTTCAACAATCAAATTGTGATCCGACGGAAAGGTATTTATCGAAAAAATCTTGTGAACTTGTGAATTGGTGAATATGGCTACTCCATTGGTAGTTGAAGTTAAGGACATACCTCATCCCAAATTCAAATGACATCTCTACAAGTTTGTTGAGACTGACCAATTAGGAGCTTTTTCATTCGTTCCTCATGATGTGTTACACACAAAATATATTAAGGGCTTATATTCACACAAATATTGAAGAGATAGGAAGCTCACAACTGCTGAATTTGTATAATAATCACATCATAGGATAAGATTTTTGTGTGAATCCGGAATATAAAACCCTAGAAGAAAAGAAATTCCAATAGATTGTTAAATTTCCCGTCTTTGAAGAGTTTGAATGGGTTTGTTATATCTTGAGTCAAGTTCATGATGAATTCATGTGGTTAAGCATACCCTTCAAGATTACAAAGGAGGATATTAGTGCTGTAATAGGTCTAAATTCTTTTGATGGATTATCGATTATGCAATTAGTGAAGAATCAAATTGTCACTAATGCAAGAGGTTCTAACTATGAAAAAAGAGCAATGAAAATTGATGAAATTGTTGATATAGATGTCAAATTTGCATCTATGGTTATTGGGTACAAAATCTATCATTCTAGCCGAGACAACTCTGTGTCTAGTACAACCATTTATGTAGCCTATTAGATGATAAAGGAAAATGCAAACTATGATCTATGTGAGTTGCTAAGAATTCAGCTGATGGAAAATATTGGGAAGATCAAGAAGGATAAGAAAAATTCTCTTAAGTATGGTAACTTGCTATTATGCTTATTCTTTTACTTTATGGATTAGGTTCTGGGATTTAGAAAGGTTCATTGGAAAAAAGATAAACCGAAAGCCGCTCAAATCAAAGATCTCTTTCACAGATTTGTAGATATTAAGACAAAGAATTCCACTATCTGGGGATATTTCAAAAGTTTTTAGAATATGATGCAGGCCAAAGAGAGGATTCCTACTTCTATTTTAGAGAAATATAAGAATACAATTTGTTTCATGGTAGATATCAACCAATACATGATGGACGCCATTGATCCAAAAATAGTCTGGATCATTCTAATGGGCTATGAAGTTGAAGAGTGCATTCTAGAAATGTATGCAAAACATTTATTGAGAAAGCCTCTAGACCAATCATAAGAGAGATTTGGTACTTATGGAAAAAATAATATACAAGTACATAATGAACTCATAAAGCTTCTGTTAGTTAGAAGAGTTAGAAAAGAGGTGGAAGTATTAGCGTAAAGTATGGGCATACTGGTAGAAAAATTAAAAGAAGCTAGAAGAAAAAGGGAAGAAACTCAAGCAAAAAAAGAGGCAGCAAAAATTGAATCTACTAGTTCGGCAACACCATCTGCCCAAGCTAGGTCAACTAGAAGCTTTGCATCCCTATCCACCCTTGCAAAAAATCCAATCTCTGTGAAAACTAAGGGATCCAGTAAAGAAGGAAAAATGAAGAAGGATAAAAGAAAAAGGGTCTATGTGGCAGTTTCTGAAGATGAAGAAATAGAGTCTAATGAAGGAGTTAGAGAAATCAAGCATCAAGGTACTAAGGAAGCAATAGTTACTAAAAGAGAGCCCTTCGGTGGATATGACCAAGCAAAGAAGAAGGACAAAACTGACCAACCAGGTATGTCAGTGGAAGACGTTGAAAAAGATTTGATTAAAGATGGGAATCTCAAGCCACTTTGCAAATGGTATGAATCTTTTGGTAAATATGACCAGAGAATTATTGAGGAGGAAACAATAAAACATTTGAATATTTTCAATAAAGTTCTTATTGAAATAATGCCTAATTTATCTAAAATCTTATATGAGATTTTGGAGATGAGGAGAATAAATGCAAGATCAGAAGAAGAGTAGATGAGAGAAATAATTCTTGCTAAATTGTGTTCAATAGTATCTATGGAAGAAATGAAGTCAATACTGAATAAAGCCAAGAAGGAATTCAAAAGAAAAACAAGAGTGAATAAGCTGATGATTGGTCAAACCAAAGAAGTTATAGAAGAAACTAATTTTTTTTTGAGAAAAGTTTTGTTAAGAAACAAAATTGATGTTGTCCCTGAAGGAACTCATGATGTTTCATTTGGTCCAGGAGAAGAAGAAGAAGAGAAACAAGATATTTTTGAGGATACTTAGATTGCTCCTAAAGTGGACAATGTAGAAATACCTATGGAAATTGAAGTTTCAGAATGTGTATCAATTGAGAAAGTGGAGATCCGTGAAGATAAGTCAGAATCTGCAATTGAGGAAGCAATAGTTGAAGAGAAGAAAGTTGATGTGAAGGCAATTCCGGTAGAAGCAAGAGACATTGGAGAGGCAGTGAAGACATTTTTGGTAGAACAAAAAGAAGAGTTTTATCCTGAATTGATTGAGGGTCCAATCGATCTATCTACCTTGAGTCCAATTCATAAAATGAAGATAGGATCATTTTCCCAAGAAAAAGATAGAGAAGAAGTGTTGAAGTCCCATATTGAGTACAGTGAACTTCTAAATCTTGCATCTGGAGTCTTGGAAAAGATAATTCCCACTCATGTGAAAAATCTGACCAATTCTTCCTCCGATGAACTAAAGAAGCTCATAAAATCTGTAAGTACTCACTTCGAGTCACTTGAGAAATCAACTATGATTAAAGTTCAAAAGGAATTTGATGCCAAAAGCTTAAATGGGCTGAAGGAAATGATAAAAAAGGATTAAACTTTGCTAGCCACCTGTGTGCTAAATATCCAAAATTCTCTATCCGAAGGTCAGAAGATTTACAAATCATGTTTGTCTTTGACAAAATTTACTGAAGTAAATGAGAAAAAGGTTAAGGATCTCGAAAAATAGCTAGCCACTATTTCTGAAGTGTTTGATCCTTTAACTGTGTTAGAATGGTAAAATTTTGAATTTTTACAGTCTATTGGATTCATGAGTTTCCAACATTAAGTCCTTACCATAAGTAAAAAATCCCCTCTTTCCATTTGTTTCGCTTATTTTTGTCATGAGATCCATTTAAATCTGTCTACCTCTCCTGATTTCATTGAAAGACCCATATCGGCAAGACATAGTGAAAGTCTCCCCGAGATGTATTTTTCACTAACATATGTTTGTGTAGATAATCGGCAGGACTTTTCACTTGTTTTAGTGACTGCAAAGATCCATATCAGCATGTGTTGGGGCGTTGTTATAAGGTCACAGTGAATTCAATTGATCTTGCCGACTAGCATGTGGAGGGGTCATTTCGGCCAAATTGATTGGTATCGGTAGGATGTCACAGTGAAACCATTTAGTTTTACTAATTGGCTTGCAAAAAAATGTTTCGGTAAGACTTATGTGCTTCGGTGAAGGTCTGGGCGAGATGATTGTTGTCTTTCCGAACTTAATACGGGGGAATCCAAAAAAGTATTGGAGAAAGTGTTGGGGTCTTGCCGACTCAGTAGATATGCTGACAGAGATGTGCATCTCCAAGAGAGGAACTTTCGACATAAGGTTTCACCGAAGGTTGGAAGTTATACCGACAGGCGGCTCGGGGTGAGTTTCACCAAATAAGAGTGATATCGGTAAAACATTTGGCATCGATATAGGTCTTCCCGAAGATATTATGTCTTGCCGAAGGTATTATTTCATTGGTGTGGTTTATTTCTTCGGTGAGAGAACTTGGTGGATATGCCGAAGGGAGAATTCGTCGGTGAAAGGGGGATTTTTTCTCAATGACTATGACTTGAAGAAGTACATATCGATATGAGACAATGAAGTCTATGTGACATCTCCCTGACTCTATTATAGCGATATAAAAAACAAGAGCAACAGTCATCATTTTTTTTTTAATCCCAGATGTCGATAAGACTACATTTTGTCCTGGCGAAAGATGTAATAGACGTTGAAAAGGGATTTCGCCCCAGATTTGAAAATCTCTCATCGAAAGGACACTTGATGCGACAGTGCTAGTTTCAAATGGGTGTTCATTCATGCTTCATTAATGGCGTGACGAGATATCACAGTAAAGATTGAATCAATTCTTCAGTTCCGAAATTGATTGTAGGTGAATTGGCGTGCTGAATAGAGAACTAGGACGATTTTCAGTCTGAAGAGCTCGAGCAGAATACTGTAAGTGACTATTCCTTTGATTTTGCATTTTGATTCTATAAGCTTGAGAATGGAGTCCTCTGGTTCTGGAAAGGGTAAGGGTAGAAAGCTTGTTGTGAGTAGTGTGTCAAAAGGAAAGAAACAAAAGGTTGATGCAGAACATGAGGGCATTGAAAGAAGGTTGAACCAAGACCTTATTGATCAATTACCTAGCTCGGGTCCTAAGGCTAGAAGGTCTGCATAGCTTAGGGAAAAAGTTGATAAACTAGATGACAAGTGAAAATTCATAGGTGATGTCTGGACTGCCATAAGAGGTTATGAGCTTTTCAATTTCCATTACCACAGAAGAAACTATTTTGAACCAGTCTGCAACCCATGGAAATTGAATGTAGGGAAATTGGTGTGCCCTAATGTTTTTGTAAATGCAGAGTTAGTAAAAGTGCTTGCAGACAATTATGATCTGAAACATAAAGCTATATGTGACCCATCTGGAAAACCACAAATATATGTGTTCAAAGAAGCAATAGGCGAGGTATTCAAATTGGAAGGGTTTTACAATGAGGAGATCAGTTGCGAAGAGTTGGAAAAGGAGTTTTCGAGAATGGATACAATCTATAAGGGTTGGAGGTTGCCTATTCACAGAGTTAAACAGGGTAGCAAATCAAAACCTTTGCAAGATAGTGAGGGGCCTCCTTATCATGTAGATTTGTTTGAACCTTACATGAAATACACATATTTTTCAGTGTGTCAAGTGTTGGGGATGGATGCTCCGGAACTCATGTCAATTGTGCCAATGATTATTACAACAGATATTCAGTATCATAACTCCAAGCCATTTGATTATGCTTCATATATTGCTAAGGAGCTTGATTCAAGACTGATGGCTATAAAGAATGGAGCTTCTATTGTCCATCTTAGGCATTATTCGTTATTGATGCATTTAGTGTTGTATTTTGGTCAGGAATTGGGAGTATGGCCTCTAGAGGTGAGAATTTCTCAAGTTGGTAAAGAGGGTGAAGCATTGCCTGTTTAGTTGTGGATTGCTATTTGGGATAGCAGGTTTGCTAATTCTAGTTTCATACATTTTGAAGAGTATTTTGTGAAAAATTTGTATAAACTATATAAGTATCCTTGTAACTATTCTTTAACTAATGAGATTAAGAGGTTTCTTCGTCCAAAAGATTTCAATGGGCCAATTGATCATAACTGGGGTGAATGGTACTATTTGAAGGTTGCAGATCATATTGTCAATCGCCATCAAAAATTCTATGAAGAATTACAGGGAGATAAGCAAGGATTAATTGAAGTTGCTAAGAAAACTATGGTCACATTCTCTGATAGTAAAGGGGAGTTGAAAGATGCCAATAGATGGAGGAATGAATGTGGTGTAGTATTGAATGGAATCACGAGGACATCTTCTGCAGAGGATACAACAGTAGAAGAAGTGAGCGAGAAAAATGAGGAAATGGTCAAGATGGAAATCATGATCTGGAATGTTGTTGAAGATGCGGACATGTACAAGCGCCAAGACTAGTTGGACCATCTCACTAAAACTCATTTGTGGCTAACTAGAGCCTAATTATTCTCTGCCTTTGTTTTATTTTTAGTTATGCTTATTTTCGAAAGGACGTGTCCTTTCATCTTCTCAATGTATAAATGATCATCTTTGAAAACAATGTAAGGGGTGCGAAGTAGAATTAGATAGAGAAGAGAGAAGATATAGCAATATACAATTTTTGAAAAGGGATGAGACTGGTAGCATATGTAAATCATGGAGATATCAATGAAAATTTAATATGATGGTGCGATGTTTCTGGTATCAGTTGTTTATGATATTTGTTGAAGGGTATTATTGAAGTTGTCTCCGTAATGGCATTTCCTGGTTATTTGAATTAGTGTAAACAAGTTTTTACATAGTTCATTGATGCACATTTGCTATACTTGTATGATCAATTAATTGTCTCTTTCCAGTAAAGATTAAATTCTCTGAATTGATCATAGTAATTAGGGAATATCAGTTGGATTATGAAGAAGAACTCAATAATCAAAATATTGCATGTTTATACAAGTTATAAACTAAATAAAATGCTAAACAACTTGAATGTCTGCCAGAACAAGTAAACTTGTTTTAGATTTTCTTGACTCCGTAAACCCTATAAGGCACTGGTCTTTTCATTTTCATCCTCTAGTTTCACTCACAATCTTTTATCTGTCATTTTTGAGCGTTTTAGGTTTTGGTTTTGAATATTATTGTGCTAGTTGTACCAAAATTGTTTTATTTTATCCATTTCAAATTGCCATTTTGGATAAATTAGGGCAATAAGAGAAGATCAAAAGTCAAATCTGCTTAATTCAAATAGGTATACCCACCTAGGTCTAGCAGCATCTAAAGAGTAGAAGGTTTAATTGTTCCAAAACCTTGTTCTGTTACCCTAAAACGTCGTGGAAGCTTGACAACCTTTCATGGTTCAAACCTGCATTTTTGAGAGCTAACAAACTGATGTTGTTGGAAAGTTAGAAGGTGAAGTGATATATTTTATGGACAAAATAAAGAGCTTGAATTATGAAAATGACAAAATTTTTGCAAGAGCATGTGAACTTAGAGGCCTAATTGGCCCAAAGATAGAAATTATGTCAAGTGCATTGAAAGAAGCTAAAGATGCTAAGGCAGAGTGTGATCCAACAAACTTGGGTTCTGCATAGACACAATCCTACTTGGTTTGTGGACACATAACAATCTTGGAGAGTCTTAAAAGGGTTTGGGACATGAATTTGACCATGTTGAAGAAAGATTTTCCAGATATTTTCAAGTTTATGTAAGATGAAGAAGCTTGTTTGTATATAAGAAATTTGTTCATAACAGTTTTGTCTTATTTTTGATATGCGGATTCCAATATTTTCCATTGATGTCAAAGGAGGGGAGTAATAGAGTGAAAAGTGCATAATTATCTCGGGGGAGAATTGTGTTTTGGAGAAGAGTTTGGTTTTTGAAATTTTGGGTAGTGTAATTGATGTTGGTGTTGATCCGACACTTATTCATTTTTCACTAACTGTTGCCATCAATGCCAAAGGGGGAGATTGTTGGCAAGAGACACTGTGAATATCTTTTGATGTTGTCATTGGTGGCAACCCTAGTCAGTGATTGAATCCATGCATCATCATTTGTTCACATTGACAGTCAGATTGCAAATAGTTAAGAATAGAGCATCCGAGAGTTTTGTGTTCATTGATTCACATCTGTTAATATTTTGTGTTGCGTATCTCAGAGAAGATTGATCGATGTGTGCTTTGTGTTATCCATGAATCTCAGTGCCTCATATTGATCCGTGTGTAAGTTAGAAGACCCAGTTGGCTAATTATCTTCTTTATCAGTACTGGAGTCGACTTCATGAATGTATAATGTCACAGATGTTTGGGAAGTAATTGTTCAAGTATGTTTGTGTTTGAGCATCTTTATTTGGCTCCTAGCTAAGTTGTGGCTGACCATTGTGGATGTGCATTATACTTTACTCATGATTTGAGTTGACAGTTGTAAATATTGTTGTGTTCTATTGATGCCAACATATGGGAGATTGATTGTTAGTTGTGGATATATATATGAGACGTTCATATCATTTTGAAGTGTGTGTGAAGTGTGTTGATGCAAATTGCAAATAAGAGCAGAGAAGAAGAGTGATAATGAATAGTTTCACTTCTGCATAAAGGATTTGTGTTGCGAATCTAAGCAAAAAAAAACATAATCAGTCAAAAGGATAGAAGATTGATTGATGAGCCTAACCGGAACTATAATCAAGCATATTTAGATGCTATTTTCTTAATTCAAATTCTCAAATGGTTTTAATCTGGTTCTCTTTGTAAGGTAGTGAGCTCTAGGTAGTGTGCCTGAATGCAAGTGCATTCCCCATATTGTAAACTTCATTTGAGTATACTTAGATCATGTTGTGGATTGACCATCCACCATGGTTTTTCCCCTAATAGGGTTTCCATGTAGAAATTTTTGTGTTATGGTGTTGTGATTTTTTTCTTCTTGTTCATGCATTTTGGTTGAATGTTACAAGTGCTTTGAAGATAAAGGTTAGTAAAGTTAATTTTTGCACAACACTGATTCACTCCCCCTCTCAGGGTAGCTTGTTTCCAATAGAGGTAATGGATGTAGTCAAAACTTTAGGAGGGGAAAAAAGGTCAATGTATGATCCTGATGAAATTGAGGAAGAACAACAAGAGAGGGACATGGAAAATAAATTCAATATACAAAGTTTCAAGGATTTTTCAAGTGAGTAAGAGAGCTATGGGAGCAGCCTCATCTAAAATATTTTGAACTAGAGTTTGATATACCATTTAGAGAGCTTGGTTTTCATGGAGTTCCTTTCAAAGCCTCTACTTTTATTGTTCCTACAGTAAACTGTTTGGTAGAGTTGGTGGAATTACCTTTCTTAGTAATCACTATTAGTGAGATTGAGATTGTTAACCTTGAGAGAGTAGGACTTGGACAAAAGGAATTTGATATGGCTATTGTTTTCAAAGACTTCAAGTGGGATGTACTTTGTATTGATGCCATTCCTCAATATTCACTTGATGACATCAAGGAATGGATGAACTCCATGGATATAAAGTATTATGAAAGAAGAATGAACTTGAACTGGTGGCCAATTTTGAAGAGTATTACTGATGATCCAAATAAATTTATTGAAGATGGTGGTTGGGAATTTTTGAATATGGAAGCTAGTGATTCTGATTCTGATAATTCAAAAGAGTTAGATCAAGTATATGAACCCTCTGATATAGAAGAGGAATCAAAATCAGATTTCATGTAGACACCACCAAGAATGTTACAAGCCAACAAGATGGAGGGAATTCTTATATAAGGATAATTTTCAATGTTGCAGGTATCGACTTTAATTCCAACTACAATGGAAACATTGAAATTCCCTAGCAGTATTTATGTTAAGGAAATTTCCTTTAGATGCAAGGATTCAAAGCACATCAACCATGTGGTACAAATGATTAAATCCAAGAGATGATCTATAGCAATGAAAGAGTCTGAAAAGGTAGAGAGAGTTACATTGGTGACTTAGGAGAAACTTCAGCTTTCAAAAACAAAGCCAATTAGGTTGGCAGACATGTGGATCATGCCAACATTTGGTGGAAGAGGATGAAAGATGATTGGAACTCTAGAGGCCCACCATAATGGATTTTGGTATTCAACCATGAGAGTGAAAGAGAGAGCTGATATCATGTATCAAAATATTAAGCATGCATTCTTCCAGCCAATGGAGACGGAGATGATTACTTTGCTTCATTTTTATTTGCATAACCATATCATGGCATGGGAACCAAGAAGATCAAGGATGTCAAGTTTTATGTGAAGGTAATGGATTTGGTCTAAACTTTAGGAGGGGAGATCCTGATGTCTGCTAATAGGCATAATGCTAGATTAATTAAGTTCACCTACATGTCTTCCAAAGTTTACGTCCAATTTTTATGACTGTTTTTCTTGACTGTCAAAGTTTACTTACAAATTTGAAATTTCTTTTTGGTCATTTTGATGAGGATATATTTAGCCAATGTGTAAGAACCTTTTGTTTGTATCAAAATCATCTGTGCATTGCAATAATTATGATTATCTATGGTATACAACTATGTCGTCTCACTTATTAGATCTTTTATTTCAATGTTTTCTATGTCCTTCTCTATTTGAGGTAGCACCTGACAATCCTACCTCCTTTCCTTAGCTAAGAAGTGGATTTAAATTTGGAAATACTGCACTTTAAAACTAGCTATGGTTTAAGGAGAGCTATTCTAGCTTTGTTGTTGACACCCTCAATCTTCAACAAGGACTTAGATGCATGGACTGAAACTCAAGCTTTCTAACTTAGATTTGAATGTGCATAATTTAATTGATTATAGTTTTCACAGGCAGTTGTCTTTACATGACTATTCTAGATTGTCAATACGTGTAATAGTGACTGCATCCTTATCAAGTTTGGCTTCCCTTATTTAGAATGCCTTGGCCTTTGGACTCGATACAAAGTTGTGCATTATTATTCCATATTTGTAACATGCAGGATATTTAAGGGGTACAACATATAGAAATCCAGTATTGTCATCCAAGGAAAACTTATAGATGGTGTATCAAGAACAAATTTATTTTATTTTATTAGGGTTAATGCTTTCTTCCTCCATGTTGTTGATATTTTCCCCAAAACATGTTTTTTTTAATTATTTCAACACGTCTCAAAATTTAATTTATTGATTAACATTTTTTACACATTTCAGCTGTTTATGCAAATAATGAATATATGTTAACTCAATCAGTGTTGTTACTTTGGTAGTTTGACTTCTATGACAATCAACCATTAGGCCATTATGTGTGGGATCACGTTTGTGTTTTTAGTTAGCTTTTTTGGATAGCTCTATTGGGTGTTGGGGACATTCCATTTATCTTTTGAATGTTAAGAAGTCAAAGTTTCAAGGATTTGTCAAGCAAGTAAGAGAGCTATGGGAGTAGCCTCATCTAAAATATTTTGAACTAGAGTTTGATATACCTTTTAGAGAGCTTGGTTTTCATGGAGTTCCTATCAAAGCCTCTGCTTTTATTGTTCCTATGGTAAAATATTTGGTGGAGTTGGTGGAATTACCTTTCTTAGTAATCACTATTAGTGAGATTGAGAATTGTTAACCTTGTGAGAGTAGGACTTGGGCAAAAGGAGTTTGATATGGCTATTGTCTTCAAAGACTTCAAATAGGATGTACTCCACATGTATTCCATTCCTCAATCTTCACTTGATGGCATCAAGGAATGACTGAAATCCATGGATATAAAGTATTATGACAATAGAATGAACATGAACTGGAAGCCAATTTTGAAGATTATTAATGATGATCCAAATAAATTTATTGAAGATGGTGGTTGGGAATTTTTGAATATGGAAGCTAGTGATTCTTATTTTGATAATTTAGAAGAGTCAAATCCAGGATATGAACCCTCTGATGTAGAAGAGGAATCATAATCAGATGGGGAAGGTTCAAAAGATGAATCTCTTGTGGAGTCATAGGAGGATGAAGAAGAAGAAGATTCTGAAGAGGAGGAAGGTAAAACATGGGATGAATTAGAAGCCAAAGCTAGAAATGTAGATAAGGAAAAAGAGATGCATCTGATAGTGAAGAGGAAACGCAACAACGAAAGGTAAAAGCTACAGGGAAGTCTCAGGCACCTGATATTAGAGATTCAAGAGGAATTCCTGCCAAGAGGCCTAGATTTAGATGAATTGATTTCATCTACATCCTTCTACTATTTATTCATGCACTTAAACAATCATCTTGTAATCATAAGATTTGAGCTCTATTTACTCATCCTACACATCAATAAACAACTCAACACAAGAGATGCAAATTGACATATTAACACAACAATATCCAACTAAGTTATTGAAACTCAACTATTGATACCTTGTTCTCCATCCATATTACAAAATCGTTCCACTTTTTTTTTTGTAACATATTCTTTTCAAATTTCTCTGGATGGCGGCCATATTTCTCCTCTTGTTAAAACATGACACATGGACTAGTTCAACTAACTAATATGCAATCATTTACTTTTTCTAAGGAAATAAAAAAAAAATATCATTTAACATATTAAATATACTTACAAATGTACAGATCAAGGCCTGTAAACCTTTTTGGCCACTGTGATGCATGGCACGAAGTTTCTCAAGCCTAGCCTTGGAGGCCTTGTCTTGAAACATATACTAATTCAATTTAACTATGCACAAATAAAATTTAAATATCATTTAATAAATTTTTTGATGAATAAGAAACTATCTATATTAATATAAAGATAAAGTTACATATTCACAAAAAAAGGTTGGGTGGTAAAAGATCACACCTCGAAAGTCACATGGGTAGCGCCCAAAAAAAGCCAAAAATAATCAACCAATCACATGGGTCGAGCCCGAAAGTCCAAGATTACAAAACATAACAATAAAAAAGGCCATTAAGCAGCCAGAGCAGTGCCAGCAGAGCCAGGAGGGTCTCTATCATCCAAGTTTTTCCCCCATACATCAGCGGGGTCTCGAGTGACATCAGGAGGAGCACCCTAGCCACTGTCATCATATTTTCTCTTTATCTTCTTCCTTGCGCCGAGGTGAGATTGCAAGTGCTAGACACGGAAATATTTTTCCAATATCCGAGCATCCAAAACCAAAGGCAGGTGGATCATTAGAGGGCCACTCGGAACTACCACCTTTGCTCCTCGAAGCACCACCAGAGGGCCACCCCTAGCCAATGCGCACATCGAGGAGGGCCAGAGTCCCACTAAGGAGGAGGTTGAGAGTGGGGATGCGTGAAGCCAATCCGTTGTTAGCCCTAAGAAGGTGACCGATCATCAAAAGAGGTGGGTGAAGCAGGGGCCCGAGCAATAGTACATGGAGCATTTCCCGAGTGGTCCAATAGAACTTGGAGGTGAGCAACCTCTAGTGCAACTTTATTTGCTTGCACCTAAATTTGTAAAAGCACATTAGAGAAAATAATAGATCTAGCATATAAAGATACATTAATATCCACTTGAAAATGAGCAAATGTGCAGGAATTTCTATCTTTCTAGATATTAAAAAGGATTTCCACCTTGAAAGTGTGCCAAAGCTAGGTAAACTTAGTAGGGATTCCAAGCGGGTCTCCCAATAGGACCATATGCCAAGAAAAAGGTTCTGGCCTAAAAGGCCAAAAGAAGTCATGAATCCAAGTGAAAAGTTGTTGAGCTTTGGGATAAAACCAATAAAGATGCTTAAAAGTCTCAACTTTCCCACAAAAAGGGCAATGAAGGTCCTAGACCCCCAAGTGAACAAGCCAAGAGCCCATAGGCAAGCCTTGGAAAGGAATACACCAAACAAAGTGGGAAAGCTTCAGACTAATACTTACAGAACAAGTGGTAATAAATATTTTATGCTAGACATGAGTAGAAGATTGGAGCAACCATCTGGTTCAAACTTTGAGTCATTGGAAAATGGGATCAAAGCCACTTGTAACCAAGACGAGGCTTTTAGTTTTTGAAAGGGGTGTCTAGAAACCACTTCCAGTCTTTCCACCAGGGTTTGGTCCCACGAATACCAACTTTATGAATCATTTCTATTGGAATGGAACTCACCAAACCATCATAAGTAGCACGGTCTTGGTTTTGAAGTCTGTATTGGGCACACAAAGTTTCCCGTTGCATGATACACTTAGTGGGTCTATGAAATAGTTGTTGCAAGGTTTGAATACCCTTTTTGTCAAAATATGAGTGCTTTAAGCCAAGGTGATTTATCCAACGGTTGACCATTATGCTCAAATAGAGGAGACCACCAAATATTTTGTTGATTGAGTGAAAGCCCATCACCAAATCTAGAGCCGACCCACCAGAGCCAAGGCTTAACAACTTCCCAAGCATGGCAAATAATTTTGGCCACAAAGGTCCCAACGATTTGGACTGGTTCCTTCATAACCAGAAGGGTCTGAAAGTTGATCCTCTTCCAAGCGAGTTTATGAGCAGGAAAGCTAGAATGAATACAATGCCTAAGAAGAATTTTCCAAGCCTCATCCCTGATAAGAGCACCAATAATCCACTTGACACATAGAGTAGTTTCTTGCCATTGAGTGGAGAGTAGTCCAAGTCCTCCAGAATATCTAGGAAGGCAAAAAAATTCCTAAGAAACACGGTGAAAACCCTTGTGGGTTTCAGAAGAGGCCTAGAGAAAATCTCTGAGTAATTTTTCAAGGTTGCCATAAGCAGCTTTGGAGGGGGCCCAACAAGAGGAATAGTACACATGGGTGGTTGCCAAAAATTTAGAGCACACCTAGAATTTTTTGGCCGAAGAGAGAGGCTTGGTAATCTAGTAAGCAAGTTTTTGCTTGACCCCAAAGAGCACAACTTGCTAAAGCTCAGCCGGGGAAGCCTGGAAAGCAAAAGGAATGCCTAGGAATCAAAATATTTCTCCTGATCCAATCCTCTTCGAATTATAATATTGAAGCCAAGCAGGAGTGGGCATAATAGATTGTCTGTAACACAGAGTCTTGTGCCACTGGATGATAGAGCCTAAGGCTAGACATAAGATATTGAGGCATTCAAGGGCATCTTTAATTGTCTCTTCTTCTTCCAGGAGAGAGAGGAAGGAATCATCCATAAAATGGCCATTAACAAGCGATGCCTGAGAATTGGGAAGAGAAATACCCTTGACATGCCACTAAGAAGCCACATTGGCCAAGAGGTAGCCAAATCCTTCAGCTGCAAGCACATACAAAGAGGGGGCAAGAGGGCAACCCTTTCAGATTGAACAAAAAAGACCAAAGGTAGAAGATTGGCAGCCATTAATGGTGATACAAGTTGAGGCATCCACAAAAATCATACGAACAACCTGAATGAAATTGGTCCCAAACCCCAAAGCTTGCAACATTGCAAGAATAAAAGGCCATTCAATGCGATCGTAGGCTTTGGAAAAATCAATTTTAATGAAAATGACTTTCTAGTTTGAACGCCAAGCCCATTCCATACCTTCCCAAACAACAATAATATTATATAGAATGAACCTAGATTTTATGAACCTAGTTTTCTCTAGGTGCACAATCTGAGGCAAGAGATGAAAATTTTTCAAAGCCAAAGCCTTGGTAATGATCTTGTAGGAGACATTGAGAAGTGTGATGGGCCTCCAATTGCAAATGTCTTCTGGATCCCCAAACTTAGGTATGAATTTGATATTACCTTTATTTATTAAGTTACCTAGAGAGTTAGCATGAAAAGCCTCAAGGTAAACGTGATACAAAGCTTGCCCAACATAGTCCCATAGGGCCTTATAAAATTCACAAGGGAAGTCGTCGATCCCCATGGATTTGTCATCAACCATTGAATGAAAAAATTCCTTGAGATCACAAAAAATTCTTTGGGCTGAAGAAAGCCTATTTAGCACAACAAAAAGGTAGTTCTGAAGGGCTTGCTATCGCACAGGCATGGATTCTTGTGTAGTGAAAACCTGCTCAGAATGGCGCACAAAGGCCTGGAGAATGTTAAGGAGTTCAAAGAGCACCTAAATGTCATCCTTGATTTTTTTGATACTCAGGGATGAGTGTCTAGCACATAGTGCCAAAAAAATCTCTTTGGAGGCATGATCACCAATTTTAAGTCAATGTAGTCGAGCTTTGATTTGCGTGCCTCTAGTAGTGTAATTGTCAGCCACTTTCTTTTTGTGCCTTAAATTATCCACCCTAACTTGTAATGATGGGGAAAATGGGTTGGTCGCCAAAGCCTTAGTAGCCAAGTGCAGGTCGACAATGGTAGCTTCATAATATCTCTGGTGAAAAATAGCCAGTTGACACCCATAAATGCATAGAAATCTAGCCATGCGAGTGATGGAATCATTCCACTAGGAAATCTAGCCTATTTGGTTAGCTGGTCTACACTCCAAATTCCACACTCTACCGATGTGGGCTAGGTTAGGCTTGTGGTAGGGCAAAGACGTGTTAAAAAAGAATTGAGTTTTACATGTGTGAGGCTGACAAGACTCCCACTCAATGTGAAAATAAATAGGGAAGTGATCAGACAGAGTCACATCCACTAATGGCTTCACTGGTAGAACATAGCTGTCAAAAGAAAAAAAAGATTGAGTTGAGATCATGGCATGATCAAGGAATTTAAATACTCTGTTAGAGTTGACCCTATAATTACACCAAGTATGCCAGATGGAATGAGAATGGTGACGAAAAATATTGGGATAAAAAATCCCCAACTTATTGCGCATGTAAAACCATGCCTCTTGTTTGCTAGCTACCCATCTAAATGGCAGGGTTCCATCCTTGTCATATGCCGTCTCAACCATATTGAAATCCCTACAATGTAACCAGGTGGCAATTGGTAAAGAGTTAGCAATCCAGTGCCAAAGCAAAGAGTGATCCACAACATCATTAGAGGCATAAACATTAATAATTCCAAAGGAGTGATTATCAATGTTAAGGAGAATCCAAACAAGCCGATGAGAAGGATCAGTCCCCTAATCAACTACACAAGAATTCCATTATGGGGATAGAAGGGTGATGGCTCTGCCATGCCCAACCTCATGCATGGTACAAAACATTTTCCTGGCTGACCAAATAGAGCAGCAAGCTGAAGCAAGCAAGAAACTAGAAATTTTAACCTCTTGGAGACAAAGCACTTGAATACCAGAATACTTTTGCAAAGTATCTCTAACATAATACTTTCTGGAGAGGTCTGTCAGACCTCAAACATTCCATTAGAGGAAGTTCATGGATGAAACTCCTCCATATTATCGGAATCCAATTCGTTTTCATTCAGGGAAGAGAAATGATTCTGCAGAAAATCCTGTGGAACTAAACCAATCTGAATAGGAGGGGAAAATCTATGCTTTTCTTTCACATATTCACCCTCTTCATACGGCGGAGACGGGCTACAAGACCGCCTTTGATCTCCCGAAACGAGAGGGAGATTCATTTGAGCATAAATAACAATGATAGGATGAGGCATCACCTTTTACTTGGGCTACACCGAAGCATTAATAGCTCTAGTAGGAGCGTGTGTCCCCTTCTCTGAAGAGTTTGAAGTGACCTTTGGTGGTTCAAAGGATTTGGAGGCTGAGCTAGAACCAATTGACTTATTTTTTTGGTTTGTAACCATATTCCACTTTGTTTCAGCCTTAGCAGAAGGCTCCACTAGATGAGGCTTTTTAGCATCTCGTGAAGGGGAAGGTGTATGAGGCACTACCAAAGGGCAGTCCTTAATCTTGTGGTTGGCTGACTGGCACTGATAGCACATGTTAGACAAGTTAACGTATGTGAATTTCTAGGTATGCCTGATGGCTCCTATTTGGATATCAACGAATTCTTTCAAATCCTTGGATAGGTCAATTTCCACACAAACTCGCTTCTAGGGCCAGGCCTAGGAAAACCTATCTGGCTCAAAACAAATAACCCTCCCCAATGAGGAAGCAATGTGATTTAAAAAAGGCACACAAGGTAAAGGAAAGCCAGGGAACTCAATCCAGACTGGGACTCACAGTTTGGTGTCATCTGAGATAGAAAAATCCTAGGTCCATGCCTGGAAAACTAGCAAGGATGACCTAACATACCATGGACCATGGGCTAAGATAGCCTGGACATGATTAAATTTCACAAAGTGGAATAGAAAAAACCCTTGGTCAAGTTTTGGACCATATCAAGGCGGACCTCATGAGGGACCCAAGCCTTGTTGACCCATTCTTTCAGCACACTTTCAGGGGGAGTCCTCCCAAAAAATAACCCACAAGGGTGTGTTGTTCAAGCCACTAGCAAGTAGAATCAAAATTTGGTAAAGGAAAAATCATATCAGCTAGGGAATCAGAGTTCTTACCTCGTGAAAGACTTTCAGAACAAAATTTCGGGGATTTTGTTTGGAGGAGGAGCCATTGGTCTATGCTGTCGAACTGCTAACACCAAAATGAATTATTGGGTAAGAGCTAGTTGAAGGCATAATAAAACACTAAAACCATAGTAAATGTGGTTGTAGTCAATGAGGAAATATTTCCTGTGTAGTAGGCATAGTATGACGCAAGAGGGGCCAAGGGTGACAACAGAAACCACCGCAACTAAAGGTATTTTGCTTCCAAACCTCATTTAATAAATTTGATATAATCTTATGAGAAAATTCAAATACCTAAGTACTTTCCTCACCGAAATTCCTCCATGCATCGAACTTCTCATATGATTTTACAAGCTCTTTCCATACTTTCACACTTACATCAATTGGCCTTCTTTTCTACCTTAGCTCAAGAGGGATTTTTTTTATCTTCTTTGTTTCGTTGCACCAAAATCTCTTGCAGTTTTGAGACATTTGTAACTTTATATTATTTATCAACCAACCTATGCCAAATTCAGTCTCCATGTCATGGATAACTACTTTTTTTAGTTGCATGGGTATATGTGAGAATGGAAAATGTAAATGGTCTTTGAACCATTGAAGGCATGATTCCTTCAACCTATTCACAAACATTTTCCCAACATCCATCATTCTGACTTCCCTTGAAAGCACCTTGTATTCTATCTTCGTATTGTATCTACCGATGCAAGATTGATAACATTCCGTGGTGGAAGAAGTCTGTGTCCCAGGAGTGGCTGGGACATTGGAAGGCTCTGCTCCCTATTCCACATTCTTAGAGTTTACTGTCACTGATTTCCTCCTGGATCTTTTGCTAGATCCAGGACCGGTTGGGGAATCAATTGATTCCCTTTCACACAATTAATTTGTTTACAATGTTTGAGGGGCGTTACCAGATTGTTTTTCTATGTATCTGGCAAGCATTTTCTAGTCCACATTAACCAATTTGTTCATTGCCTCTACCCCCAATATGGAAGCCAATTCCTCTTTATCTTGGTCAGTCTCATGTCCATATATATATATTTTTAAATTATATTTCTTCTTTTAAATTTAGAAATAAAAAACTAAAAAACTAAAATTCCTCTTTATCTTTGTCAGTATCATGTCCCTATATATATTTAAATTATACTTCTTCTTTTAAATTTAGAAATAAAAAACTAAAAGTAAAATTCAAAGAAACAATGGAAACATTTTCAAATCTATAAATTGACAATGAATTACCTCATTGTGGCCAGAGTTTGCTGACAATGCTCGCTTCCTTCTATTGCTTGAAATTTTGAGGCAACCTAGGGAAAATTATTTTCATCTAGTCTATGGAGGCAAACGAACTACACATTGTTAGGTATGAAAGTTTTCATCTAGTTTGTGGTATGAAAGTTTTGTTTTGTGGGAAATAATGTTCATTGGGTTTTCTTAGTGTTGATAACCTTATCATGAAAACTCTTTCATAATGCAATCTTTCACGAATTTGTCATGGCATCGGTGACTATGGCATGACTGGAAAAAGCCAAGCGGTTTCTGCATTTATTTTCAGCAGTTGCTCAACAGTGACCGATCCAATTCCCAAATTTTCCAAGCAGTTCACTATTTCCTTGATCCCCAGGTTAGGGAAAGAATACGAAGGAATCCTAGCTTCCTACTATAATATTTTGAGCGAAAGCTCAAATTGGTAGGGTAATTTTTTTTGTTGGTTTCTCAAAGGTTTTACAATTTATAATGATGGGACAATTTAGAGGTTGCCTAGACAAGTTAGGCCACGAACCAGTAAACAATCACAAATTCAAATGCAAATACAAAGAGTAGTAAATAATCACAAATTCAACCAAGAAAAAAAAATGTAACCTTATCTATGGTGTCATAAACTAAATGAAATTTCTCATCGGTTCTTGGTAGTGCCCTGCTCTCTTCCTTCGTGCGACGTTTTTCCCTTTTTTGTCATCTGATTTCTTCCTTCACATGGGAAATTTTTAAATTTTTGATTTTGATTTAGTAGTTGGTGCTTTAGTCAGCATTAGTTAATGCCAACTTTAGCGTTGAATTTTGGTCGTTAATGTAATTTGTTTGGGGAACCTAAGGCAGTGCCAAGTGCACCTAATTGAGCACCTATCATTGCTATATAGTGACTATTTTCATTGTTATGTATCACAAGATCCAGAGTGTTGGAAATAATTCCAACTCCTGCCTTGTTTTTGTGACCACCGCTATCCTGTGGCTCCTTCACCAGCTCGGTGTGGTAGAGGGGTTTTTACCAAGGTCCCGCAAGGTGCTTCATCCTTCTCGGTGGTAGTGCGGTGAAAGCTTATGTGGTAGCATACAAGTCTTCCTTCTACTCCTAGCTATGTTGCGGTGACTCCCAGAAGTCTTCTACCATTGGTGTGCAGTAGTGCGGTGACCACCACTATCTCATGGCTCCTTCATCAGCTCAGTGTGGTAGAGTAGTTTTTACCATTGTCCTGCAAGTTGCTTCTTCCTTTTCAGTGGTAGTGCAACAAAAGCTTTTGTGGTAACATTTTTATTCACAGAGGAGGCCATGGAGAGAGGACATGGATGACGTAGAAATACTAAATCCCTGAGAGGAAAGTGGGTGGAAATAGATGAGACAACTAAATCTATAGATACAATAGAGGTAAGAAGAGAAAGCAACCTTAACCAAAGGAGGAAGGTGTTTATGAATTCACAAATGCTACACAACATAGAGGAGATATCAATATGACAAATATATGACTAAAGTGAGGTTTTGTGTTGGATAACATACTCGTGGAAATGATATAATTGGTGTACTAAACATTATTTACTATGTTGTGTATTATAGGGGTGAGACAAGGCCATGGCAACAAATTGTGTCATATCAAATGAGGACACAATAGATGAAATGAGACATCAGGTACTCAAATTTTGACTTAACTTAGGAAAAAATTATCTAATGGTATTTTGTGACATGACCATATTTTTTCATAGTATTATTGAAATTTATAATGTATTATTCAATCTTGACATAAATTAATGCATGCTATTGATTATTTTAGTTGGAGATTGGAACAAATGCAGAGCTTGAGTGTTCAACTAGCAAAAGAAGATATGTACGTGGACGTGGACCTAAAAAATGTTAAATCACGTAGATGAAAGTGGGTGGAAGAGGATACGACAATGGATACTGCAGACACAAAAAATGATTTCACTGAAGAGGTAGGTCAAGACTATAGTACATGGGATGAATACTTTGATAAAATAATTGTTTGTGGATGTTCTATATGTCGTGGAAAGAAATAATTCAAACAAGCTATTGTACAAAGACATTACATATATGATGAGCTTCCAGTCAATAGTATTCCTCCTACAATCAATTAAAACCAAAGAATAATAAATGAGTGTGGATTGATGTTTTATAAACTATGTTGTCAAAATTGTGTTTTATTTAAATTATTGTATAAAAAAGCTAGTCTATAAAATAATGTCCCATTATTCAATTGATGTATATATGTTCATACAATTTATATTTATAATTTTTAAGCCATATTTGATTGTATTTATTTGAAATTGATACATTTATGATTTATCCATTTTTTTCCAAACATTAAATAATGCTTGTGTCTGTTGATAGGTAGCATATTTTGATGAAACACATACTAATACCCAAGATCCAGTTGGGTTATTAAGATTTGGGCGGGATGATCCAAGCCATCCTTTAAACCATAATAGGGAAAAATGAGAAAGATTGAAGAGAGCACTACCACCTAATAAATTTGAAGAGTTGATGAGAGTCGCATACACTGATGACATGCCACCTAGCCTTAATGATGATGATCATGATAGTGAAAATGTAGTGCATGAAGAAGGATTGAATGAAATGCTTATAGGTTTCTTTGGGGATGGAAACAATGATGACAATAATGATGATATGGTTGACAGTAACAATGATAGCAGGGGTAATTACCACCAACATAATGTTGATGATAACATCAAAGACTCCATCAAGCAAGCAAAAAAGACATTTGTGTTCGAGTCAGATGTAAGTAGAACCTCAAAACTGGAATGTACATTAATATTATTAGAAATCAAGTCACTATTTGGTTGGTCAGACAAAGGATTCACTACCTTACTGAAATGATTTGAAATCTATTTCTTACTTTGCATTGTCAATTGGTGTACATAATTTGTAAACATTCATCAACTTCGTTTATATTTTTAAAACCATATATTGTATATAAATAGTCCTAGTATAGATTGACATATCAAACATTTTCATCATAATTCAAACGTTCAATTGTTTTAATCTATGACAATCTTATAGGGCACTAAAAACTAAAATATTCCCTGAAGAGAATGTGTTTCCATCAACTTGCAGAGAGGCACGTCTGTTGTTGGTTGAGTTGGGGATTGAATACGAGAAAATTCATTCACGTAAAAATTATTTCATTTTATACAAAGATGAATATCAAAAGAAGGTAGAATTCCCTGTATGCAAAGAGAAGAGATGTCATACAGATGTACAAGGTCCTATAGTTCCAAAGAAGGTTTTACTTCACATGAAAATTATACCTAGAATTCAACAAATGTTTTGTTGCAATTCACTAGCACAATTGATGGACTGACATGCAAAGAATAGGAGTAAATATCGATTCATGTTAATTCTAGTCGACTCCAAAGCAATGAAACACATAGAGGAAAAATGGCCAAGAAAATTCAAAGATGAACCCTGTAGTATCATGTTTGGTCTTGCAATTGATGGAGTGTGCCCATTCTCTTTCATGAGCTCAAATTATAGTTTTTGGCCAATCATATTGATAGTATACAATATTCTCCCATGGATGAGTGTTAGAAAGGAGCACCTTATGCTAACTCTCATTGTTCCAGGAAAACATCAAGTTAAAAACATGGATGTTTATCTTGCACCTTTTATTGATGAGATGCAACTGCTATGGAAATGCATAAGAATGTATGACATATCACATCCTCCATCAAATAGGTCCTTCATGTTGTATGTGCTATGTTGGAATATTCATGATTTCCCAGGACTTGGTGTTTGTTCTGGTAAGATAAAATATTTACGTATTTACACTCATAATTTATTTTCATCCCAACTTTCATACTTAGTTTTATACTATTTTTTTTTATGTTATTAACATTACTTATTGAATTGCAGCACTTCAAACAAAGGGGATATTTTCATGTCCAAGATGTGCAAAACAATTTCAAGGGTGGTATTCTAAAGATCTACATAAATTTATTTACGCAAACAATAGGGTTTTTATACCACTAGATCATAGGTTTAGAAATCGCCTGAAGAATAAATTTGATGGAAAAGTTGAAAATAGAGGCCCTCCCATGATTATGGGTCTGGGTGATTAGCTTAAGAAGTATGAAGATGCTGAATTGAAAGCTTGGGAGGATTTTTTTGATCTGAGTGATTCAATTGAAGAACCAAAACAAGTTGTAGTTGATATTAAAGAAGGAATGAAAAGGAAATCCATATTTTATGAGCTCCCTTATTGGAAGGGTTTATTAATATCTCACCTATTATATCCTATGCACATCTTCAAAAATGTCCCAAATTCTATATTTTGACATATATCAGGAAAAGAGGACACCTTGTCTTCAAGGAGAGATATTGCTCTTTCATGTACCAAATTTGACAGAAAACATTTGTGGCCGAATAGGGAAAATGAAACATATGCAAAAGCTCCATGGATTTTGAAAAGAAAAGAGCTAGACCAACTAAAAAATGTCATCCGTTCAATAAGGACACCTAATGGATATGGGTCATCATTGGCTAAAGATTTTATGGTTGATGGACATATGACAGGATTTAAAACACATGATTTTCATAATTTAATGAAGGTATTATATATCAACATTTAACATTTACTGGTAACATTGATTAAGCACTAAATTTATTTTGATATTTTGTTGTGTGAGAAAAAATTACTAATGAAATTTTCATAAATGTGTTTGATAGCATAGCATGCCATTGGAAATTAGGGGGGATTTCTATCTTATAGTTGACTTAAGGAATGCCATAAGTCGATTGTCAGCATTTACAAGGTATGTGGTTATATGAAATTTTCATGCGTGAGAGACATAGAGATATTATATTGCATTTTAATTTATGACTAAAGTTACATACTAATTTACTATTCTTATATTAGGCGGGTGACCTCCAAGGAGATCCATGAATTTGAAGTGCCAAAGTGGAAGAAGGAAATTGCAGAAATTGTATGTGTATTTGAGAAGGAGCTCCCTACAAGTCCATTTAATTATACACCTAGTCGATGACATTAAATTGGAGGGTGTCATATCAACGAGGTGGATTTTTTTCTTTGAGAGGTATATGGAAACTCTTAAAAGATATGTTCGAAAAAAGGAACATCCAGAGGGTTGCATGGATGAAGGGTATGTATTGAATGAAGCATTTTTCTTCCTGTGTGAATTCCTTGGTAAGGATTTTGAAGATGGCCCACATGTCTAGGATGAAGAACGAGCATCAAATATTATTAATGGAGAAAAATCACAATCTAATGGCGTTGAAGTAAAAATTAGTAAGTAAATTCACGATCAGTGTGGTTGTTTTTCTTTCAATCATTAATTTACTTTGTAATTTATTTGTCAAATTAACAACATGACATTTGGAGTTTGAAATAAACATGTTGAAATGTAATAGGTGTAGACGAAATTTCTATACTCGACAATTTGATTCTGTACCACATGGACTTTATGAAAAAATGGATTGATTTGTATGATAAAAAGAGAGAGGAAGTGTTAGAAGCAAGGAGATAGTTTAAGAGATCGAACCCAAGGAATAATCCACTTCCCACTCATCTTCTTGGGGAATGGGGAAAATATTGCACACTAGAATGGGTTACTGAACAAATTCAAAATCAAATAGAAGATGTAGGTACAAATTCAAACATAATAGAAGATGAAATCAACATGTCTAGAGGATGTGAAAGAAAGGTATAGTTGAAATTTTACAAAATGTTGTTTCCTTATAGTTTTGATTGTATTAACTATTTTAATATCATCATTATATTTGTTTTCATTGAAATAAATGGTCTTTCACAGGCAAGGAAATATCGAGTAATGTGGGCATATGGTTGACATTATCATGTAGAAAGTGTAGACGTAACAAGATGATCCTTTGATTGTGGCATAATGCTTGAATTCAAGCAATCCAGTCAATCAAGACCAAAAGATAAGAATATAATTGAAGGGAATCTACAATATGTTGGGAAAATACAAGAAATTATTGAGTTGGATTACCGCTCTTTTAAATGTTGTATTTTTAGTGTAGATGGTATGAAGCATTTGAGAGGACATGAAGACATGATACCCATAGTGGATTGTTTTCTATAGATTCCTCATCATTCCTATTAGAGGATAAGGAGCCTTATGTTCCACCAATTCATTATGAGTAGGTATTTCTTTAACTCAAACAAGAAGCGGTAGGTAATCATTAATCTATTAATTCATAGCTTATTGTGAATATATACATGTTTTTATTAATCAATAAAATTGTTATAACATATGTCTAATATATGTATGCCATTCATGTGCAAGTATTTTTCTATGAAGATATTTTGGACCCGAAATGGATATTTGTCATACATTATGATCCAATATTAAGGCATGTATTTGATGATGCATTAGTGGATATTGAGGAAAATAATGATGGCCAACAAAATGAGAGAGAGGCATTAGAGAACATCAAAGAAACTGACATCCATGATGATGTTGAAGATGGTTATGTTCAAGAACAAGAATACAACAATCCAGAGTTAGATGATATGGAAGACAACAATATGGATGGTATAGAAAATGATGATCCAAATACATCTGGTAACAATATAGATGGTCTACAGTCAAATTTCACTGATGATGAAGATGATGCAGGTCAAGATGAGGATGCTGATAATATTAAATTCTTGAAAGAACATATGAACATTGACAATGATACACTGGATGACATTGTAGTAGACAATAATGTTAATGATGAAGACTTCTAAATTTTCAAAATTATTCGCAATCCATGTTTAAAAAAGAATGATTCTTATGGCCTAAACTTTGAAATCCTTTAGTAATATTATGTTGTACTTGTACAATTGAAAACCTATTTTATTCTTCTAGAAAGATTTTTTATTTTCCATTATAATTCTAGACCAAACAAAATTTGTGAGGATGGCCTTTTACATCAATCTTAATTTGTATGAAGTTCACAGACCCATTGTCAAGCAGTAAATTCCTTTCGTAGACAAGAAATGTAAAGGCTTCATTTAATAAAAGATAAGTGGTCTCTTTTTGAGGGTAATCCACATGCAAAAAGTAAAAAGAACATAAAAAAACAATTGTACAATATAAAATCAGATTCAATCAGTTATGTTTTATTTCACTTGCACACTTATCTGAAAGACACGGGGTATTCACCATACATTTCCCTTGAAAAAGAAAACATGTGATTTCATTTATTTTTACTGTGTATCTCATAAGTGAAATTGTTGTTACATAATGATGCATTGAGAAAATAATATATACAATAAAATACAAAGAAAATGTTTGAAATTTAAGATGCAACCTATTGTGTTGTGCTGAAAGGAATCAACTAGGACAAGAAATAAAAATAAAATTTTGATGATTGTACTTAAAAGTGAACAGGATATGAAAAGTGTGGACAATGATGGTGTTGAAATTGAAAATCCTAATTCTAATGACATTATTGTTTTATGTCATTAGAGATAAAGAGCACATACAATTCTATATACATAGAAAATGAAGATTTGAAACTAGTAAACTGAAAATGTAAACATTGCAAGATTTTTCCTTAAAAACTAATTCACATACTCACTTACAAAAAAGGGTGAAGCATTTTTTATTCAAACTCTATTTTCTTTAATAGACATAACAGTAAAAGAATATTTACAAGTACAAGAATATATAAATTGTTTCATAGACTTCTAAATTTTCAGAGTTATTTGCAATCTGTTGGGTCTCAAAAATGTAGGTTTTTAGACCATAAGAGGGTGCCAATTTCTAAGAGGAATTTAATCCTTAATACAAACCAATTAAAGTAAATTATTTGAAAGGACTTTAATTCACACCTAACCAAAAACCAATCAAAGAATCCACACAATAACAAAAACAAATGTGCCTTGATAAATATTGAAGATTTAAACTATTGGAAAAACAAGGATAAACAATTGAGAATGGGGGGGGCGAGGGGGGGCGGGTGAATTAGTTGTTACAGAATTTAGACTTATTCAACTTTAATCAACCTTTAATCATAGATCTGATAATTAACAATGAAATAATAAATCAACAACACATTAGAGACATATGAACACCAAAATTTTATATGTGGAAACCCTGTTAGGGGAAGAACCACAGTGGATGTTAGTCCACAATATTATAACCTGTTAGAATTATAATGAAAGATTGAATAGGCAATGCACATGCATTCAGACACACTACCTAGAGCTCATTGTTCAAAGGGAAGTCTCATTGCCTTACATAAAATAATCAGATTAAATCCATTTGATGAGGTTGAACTGATAAATTAGCTTTTACAAAATATTGATGACAGTTCCAGTTAGGCACATAAACACTTCTTCACACTTTGCTCAATCTTCTTCACACTCTAGTCTGAAATAAAATGATCCAATATTTATTCACACATTTCACATACACACCACAAAATCACTCATACACTCTGAAATGAGGAAACAATCACTCTTATATATCCTCTAGATGAATTTACATTAACAACTCTGTCGGCCACAAATAAAGAATAAATTAAAATTGTCGGCCTCAATACATGAAAAAATCTCAATGCACACCAACTTAAGTTAGTTACAACATAGTGAGGACCTAAATCAACATCCTCAAACATTCCAAGCAATAAGTTTTTAATCCATAAGGATCCGCAACACACTACCATCAACATGTCGGCCAAGAACATGAAAATTTGAATACAAAAGGAAAAACTATTTGATCACGAACACACCAATCAATGAAAACATACCACACTGATAGATAATGATCTAGAAACATCATGAAACATACTAGGAATGTAAACAACAACTCAATTCATTAGAATTGCAATTACATCTTCCAAAAACACCTGTTATAGTAATAGAATAACTGTAGGAACACAAAACTTCATAACTTTCTCAATTCTTGATGTGCACCTCTGAAACTTTCAGAAAACATACTAGATAGGCTAAAAAAAAACCTTGAATGCATGCCTTCTGATCATCAACATACATAACTTTCCATCACTTTGACCTTCTCAGCTTCACAGACTACCTGTAATATTTTTTTAAACAATTTTCTCAATATCTTCGACATATACAACCTTCAATCCATTTATGCTAATAGTGTTGACATCAATGAAAACCACATATTAGAAACACAACCATAATATCCAACATAAACAACTTGAAAAGACCACTTTGGAGATAACAAAGCAATAAATAAGCATGAAAATCGACACAACAATTGAACACTGAAAATGGATTATGAGCTATAATGTATTTGCTCCATTATATTGCTCAAAATATAAACATATATATCATGAGTTATTTTGATATGAATAAGTGGATGAGATGTTCTAGTATCTATTCTAATGGATTGAAATGATGATGATATGATGATCAAAATCAGACTTTGGTTTTCCTATTTGTACGGGAAGCAACAAGCTTCAAGTCCATTCACAAAAGCTACATCATTTCTTAACTAAAGAATAATTAACATAACATAGAAACTTAAACAGAGTTTATTGTTGGATGCACCACACTCCATTAATCATCAACAAGCACCCGTGACCACCTAAGATCTACTCAAGGCTCAAGCACCATGTTAATGCTTCCACAACAACCAAAATTTGACTTCCTCCTTATACAACTCGTGCAAGGAACACATTAACCTTTGACACGTGATCAATGCATTTCTCCTGGGCATAAGTGTTTGCATTCTATAGAGTGCCTATCATTACACTCTCTAATCCAACAATCCTCCTGAGCTACTTGTTGATGGTGTTTTTATGCACTTTACAACACAGATAATGCACATGTGCATTACCTCTCTTGAAAGACAATCTTCCACAATTGCAGAACACTATCCCAAAGTCTCTCGAATGTCAAGTTTTGATAGTGCTTGGAATATATCAGTTGATTTATGTGATTTGCTGGAATCACAAGGCGGACTTACATGGTCAAAGCTGTAGGGGAATTGCTTCGATGAATGGAGTTTTGTGAATATGGAATTACTGCACCTTGTTGTAGGTTCAGGCAGTAATCTTGGACTCCATTGTTTCATCAGATTTAGCTTTACAATGTGCAACGAACATTAGCACCAGTTGTTTCTAAAAAAAAGGAAAAAAGGGCGAGGAAGAAGGATGTTTCCTAGACCTACAACTACCGATGAACAGTGATCATGGAGGTTCCTACCGTGGACAGTTTCCTTAAACAGGATTTCACTTAATCTGAATTTTCACAATATCATGAAATTTGTGCTATCTTCTAGGGACTGCAGATATTCATCATTCATTCACCATGGAAACATGAATAAAGATAAAGTTTAATGAGCAGCAATGAAATTAAAGTCCAGGCTAACTTTGCACAGTCATATACCATCAACAAATGACCAAAAGTATGGACAAGGAAAGCATACACACAACAGTAATCTTCAAAACCAAAGACACCATACTAATTCTACCAAAGTCAATCTCAGGATGCTAAAACAAAAAAGCAACTTGAAGCAAAGTTCTAACTAAATGGAGAAGAATCATGAAACATGTGGAGAAACCCAGAAATACACCAGAAAATGACTGTATTTTCTATTATATTTTCAGCAGCATGTCTTTACAACAACTCAACTCTCTTAAAATGAGAGGAGGAGAGCCCCATTTATAGTTTCCAAAAAAAAAAATGAGTGGCCAAGATTCGATTCTATCGTGTGGCCAATATTCACTTTACAATAGGGTTTCACCTACCCCCAAATATATTACATTTATAAATTTATTCTTGTCTTTTTCCCTATTTCGTCCTCTAGTGACAACACTGTAGCAATTTCGTCCTTTAGCTATTTTCCCTTTTGCTGCAGCTATTCCTTGAGGAATTCTTCATCGATAACAGGGTTTCCTTCATGCTTATTTAGCACTGCATACTCTACAAAGTTCAGGATCAGCGGCTGGAGCTTATCCATCTCCATGATGTTCGATCACAGCACTTGGTAGCTCCATTCCTGGGAATTATTGACAAGTTTCTTCCAGTCCTCTCCATACTTGGCCGCACTATCCCTGAAAATCTCTTATTGCGTGAAGGCACGGGCTGCAAAACTCATGAAGTCCATGGTGACTTCAACTAACATCCCATCTTTCATGATTTTCAAGAAGTGGGGCTTTATACTCTCAGGGTTGATCTCAGCTGCGGGTGGCTCATACCCCGTTATCAATTTGATGTACCATGAGCATTCTTCTCTAGAATCCCTAGCCCATTCATTGTCTGGCACTATTCACTCAATGATCTGCTCGAGCCTTTTCTTTCTGTGGTTGAAATCTCACTTCAAGACATCTACTAACCAGTGGTCATCATCTTTGAAGGCCAAGTCCTTCTCCCAGACTTTGCCTGGCAATGCGAGTATGGCCTCAATCTTTGGATACATTGCCTCATACCTCCTTGGGAACTTCTCACAGATCTGCCTCGTACCCTCAAGGGTCCTTTGCAATTCAAGGAACTTGTTTGCTATTCGAACAACCAAATTGATGCCCGTGTTTCCCATGTCCAATACCTACCGGAACTAGTTTTCCATAGTCTTGTCTAAGTTCCTTCTCTTTTCTAACTTATTAATTTTCTTCTAGGACAACAGCTAAGGCGGGGCAGATGACGTCGTGGGCTGCTCATCTAGGGATGACCACTACTGAATGTAGGTTGTTAGATCGACCACTTGCTCCTTGAGCTCCTCCTTCGAAATCTTATCTTGCTGGATAAGGTGTACCACTGTAACGACTGACTCCTGGAGGTGATCGACCTTCTGTTCCCTTGTGGCCACTCCCAATTTGAGGGTGGAGACATTATAAACTATACCCTATTCTCCAACCATTGGTGTTGCTATCTGCACCGCCCTTGATCCTAAGGCATCCATAGTTACCTTTGATTTGACCTTTGGTTTCTTTTCCATCTTTTTGGTGCTTACTTGTGCTCTGGCCATGATGGCTTCTAGCCTTGCCTTGGGATCCTTCAAGGTGGGAGTCTTCTGCTTTAGTTGCCTTTGCAGCCACTCGGGTACTTGGGGCTCCTCCTCGGATGGTTTACTTTGACTCCCGTTGTCCCCTTTCTCAAGCTTAATGGTTCTAACAACAAGAGCCTTCTCCTTGGTCCCTACATCTTCTTTCTCCTCTTTAGAGTCTTGTCAGAGGGTTTTGTGTCTAGTGGGGGACTTAGTATGCAACTGCTCTTTGGGTGGATCTTCTTTTTTAGCATCTCCCTCTTCTTCGTTCTGATTGTATGCATGCTCTTCAGGACTCTCCCCTTGCTCGTCCTCATGGGGGAATACTTCCTTGTCATGCTCTGGGGTCTGGTGACACCCTTTAATAGGAGACTTGCTGCCCTCTATCTCTTCAGCAGCAATATTTTCTTCTCTTGCGAGCCGATCCTTGGCTTCCCTATCTTCTATCTCCTTAAGTTGCTTGCCCCACTCTACATTGAGTTCAGGGTCATTTGATTCTCTTATAAAATCAGCATTTAGCTCCTCGCTGCCCTCACTGGAGGACTCATACACCACCATCTATCTCACAACATTCAAATAGTGGATGTTCGTGATACTCAAATTCTTCCTCTTCCTGTGCCTTTGCAACCTCTAGCTGCTGTCACTCGAGCTCGTCCGATATTTGAATTGTAGCTTTCATCCTTGGTGGTTCAGTAGAGGGAAGGGCAACTGGAGCAGAGGCCATAGCCTAGCCTATTGCAGCCTAAACCATCGGATTAGTGAGCATTCCTGAGAGCTCGGATGGCACATTTTGCATGTATTTCACCAAGGACTCCGGGAGACTAATTGCGGGCACTGTAGTAGTGGGAATGGAGGTCAAGTAAGGAGACATCCAAGAAGAGGAGACTGGCGAGGTCATGGCAGATGATGAATCTACCAGAATAATTTGCAAGACTGGAGAAGTGGAAGCAAGGTGGACAGAGATGTCCACCGCAGGCGGGGAGGAAGTGGAAACTACAAGCGAAACCTGCAGAGTGGGGGCGGAAATAGTAGTAGCAATAGGCTGGGACCTTGGTGATTTAGGCCCTTCGATTTTGGTCCCGTGGGGTAGACCTTTGGTTATCACAGTCGTGCCTATGCTCCTAGTTGTTTTTCTTTTCTTCTTGGAAGGCTCCGACTCATAAGACTTGCGGGCATAGATCCTTGGTTTAGGCAGCTGCTCACTAGCCTCCTTTCTCTTCTTGGTCTTGACTGATGGTGGGGTTTTGGATGTGTCCCTGGTTGCAACGGAAACCACTCCACCTTCAGAGCTACTCAGTTCACTCTCCAGTCCCTTGAATGTCAAGGCGACTCCTTGCTGCTTGAATCGAGCCACCTGTTGGTCGACCCATGCTTTCGTTCAGATCTCGATGGGCCTAGTGAGTATGGTGATGTCGTCAAGCTCTGGTTCATTCCAGTCAATCGCTGGCAATAGAAAATTGGTGACGACATCATACCCCGGATTGATCACCGAGTCCTCATCTTCTTCAAGTTGGTCGGGAACTGGGCACAAGTTTATCCTCCGCACATAGATGGTGGTCATGCGCATGTATTGCCTCAACCGTACCTCAAGGTCATCCTTGCACTTGGCCCAAAAGTCTTCGACATTGTGGAGGTGAGCATACTCTTGTCCTAGTGCCTTCCTGATGTGTCCGTATGGGTCCATTCGAGGTCGGGCTATATATTGACAGAACTTGTATTCAACCATTTCCCTTTCTGAATACCCTTACACTAGGAGGTATGAATTTTGTACATTCTTTGGCCGAGCCCACCAAATGCTTATCGCTCAGGATGCTATGAATGTGTCATAGCTAATGGGTCAACTCCAATAGAATGATCCGGTCATTGGGGTACTGGGGCAGCTTATTCAGTCTCTTCGTGAATCCCTCGGCACAGATGTATGTGAACTTTGGGAACTATATATAAGGAAGGCATGTTGCCTAAGGAGGGCTTTGGTGCTATGAGAAAATCTCCTTTGAAAGTCACCCCCAAGAGACTGAATGATGTGAGCGATGAATGCATCATTCACCCGACAATAATCCCTCTTGAAATTCCTGAACTGTAATTGAGTGTACTTGTCATATGGTTTGATTTCTACCCCTGATGGATCACTGGGTACCATCATCAATCCCTAATAGTGCCGCCGATCAGTGAGGGAATATACCAATTAGTTGGTCATCAAGAACTGAGAGGTCTTCTTCACGGTTGTAAACTACTCGTGAAAGCAGTCACTGATTATCTCTCCCCAATAGAAGACAATTCCCTTGCCGTAGAGAATCTCCTCTATGAAATAGAACATCCACTCTTGGAAGAAGGCCGCCCCAGGAAGGCCCATTACTCGGCTAAGCAAAGTTACGAGGTCATGGTAATCCTCGAAGAAGTCACTGTGAAAAAGCTCCTGAGGAAGCTTTCCAATGCTACACCGCTTATCCTTTAACCAATACTGATTGATGAACTTCTTGCACCCCAAGGGATCCTACTCCCATAGTTTCTTGCATTCGGTCATGGTGGGGGTCTCCATGCGCTCATAGGCCGGAATGTGGAATGTTGTTGTTATACCTGACGGGGACATATCTGCAAGGACATTTTCGTCTTGGTCTACTATAGTTCGGGTCTCCTCCTAGTAGGCCTCTACGCATGCCATTACTAGTTTTGGGGCCACCAAGGTCGGCGGGAAGCCTGCAACTTTGGCGATTCCACTCTTCTTTATCAGTTTTGCATTCTCTATCTTTGGGTTCATCCTAACCCTTTGTATGAATTCGTCAACATCGACCTGATCGATGTTGGTATCTGTGACATCTCTCTAGAGAGAGGTGACTCTGGATTGTATGGGGACCCCTTGGAACTTATACTTCATCAGGTCCATATCCTCCTTGCCTCGAGGTGTCTTGGCTATTCCTTTTCCTTTTTCATTGGAGGCACCAGAAGTTTCTGCACCGGATTGCATAAATCCTGCATAAAAGATGAGAATTAGTAACCATAAACATGAAGAAAGGGTCCCAGACAAGCTCCTGCACACCAAGATCAACTCTGTAATCATTATTCATATTTTATAATTTCATAACAGTAGATAATTCATCGTTAGAAGGCAATACAAAGAAACCAGGTTCCCAGGGCCGAAATTCCCTTGGTATAATGTCGTTTGAAAGGGAAAATTGAGAATGGAATTCCCAAAGGTATTTCTCGGTGTTGGATTCGAGAATTAGAAGGTTAGCATGAAGGAAGACCTAATTTTAGCAAGTGGGTCGAAATCCATTTTGGATTTGGAGGTCATTTGATCCTTCATTTAGGAGTTTGGGTATCGAGTGCAGGAAAACCATTTGAAACGGTGCAGGGAGGGCAGAAATCCGGGGGTCAAAATCCGGGTCTCGGATTGTTGTCGCCAGGAAGCAGTTTTGGATCGACAACATTCAATTCCTTCGTATGGTGGCGGATGGAGTTGGTAAGTTTAAAATCGTAGTCGGTGGCGGGAGGTCCGAAGTTCGGCGGCCAGGAAGCCATCCCACCACGGCCGTTGGAACAACGGAGCTCGAGAGGAAATCTAGAGTTGGAAATCCGACTGCCGGGGTCTGGGGTCCGGAAAGACGTTGGACGTTGGGTGCTAAGAACAGCAAACCCAGAACGGAAATCCAAAAGGGTAAATCCAGAAGGGGAAACCTGGGGGTCCGGGCCCGAAAAGAGCCAGAGACGCCAGAAAGGGAATTTTGACAAGGAAGACCCGAAATGACCCCAGACTTGGCATTTTAAAGGGATGACTTTGGTCAAGCTTAAAATATGACTTTGGGGAATGTGCTGACCTTTTAGGACACAAAATTGGGCATGCAAAATGAGGCAAACCAAAAAGGGGCCAAGAATCAAAAGAGGGAAGAGGGTCGCCCTTCTAAATGGGGCGTGTGTGCAAAAGGCAAAACAAATGGCAACTTCACTGGGAGAACGCTCTCGACATTCTAGAGATAAATATTAATTCCAAACCCATGGTCTCTGGTTTTGCAAACCAAAGCTGACTTTCAAAGTTGAACTAAGAATAGCCCAAGGAAGGCGGGATTGGATCGAACTACAATATCATCATGGAGATGTGTGCATGGTGAGTTCATTTCCCTTTCTTCAGAGAGAGCAAGAATAACCACCGGTTGGGGGAGATAAGCTACGTAGTTCATCTAACCCCAAAAGTAACCTGGACATTGCTCTACTGCCAGTTAGGCATCCATAGCCCTGGTAGAGATATTCGCACACCCATACGGTTGTTATTTTTGAGTTATTTATTGTTTGTGCTGAATATTTCCTTTTAGCACTTTCTCTTTTCTTTTGTCCAACTGCGTGAGCACCGAAGCTCACAATGGGCTTGAGAATCGCAGTGGTCACTGGAGCAGACTTTAGATTTTTCACTTATCCCCACCCTCCCAGTAGTCACTCTACCATTCTTTGGAAACATTTAAAATATATTTTGTGGGTTCCATGACAAATGCAGGGGATTCAAGTGGACAACCATCCTAGGTTAATTCAGAGTCTGAAAGTTGAAAACCGATGCTTAGGAGCTTTCAAGGGTTAGTAATAGGGAATGAAGGCTTATCTAGGGAACAACACGAAAGCGGATAGTGAGGGAAATCATCTGTTGGACCAAGCACGGTCACCATAGCAAAACAGGGACACTCTTGCAAAATTACGACAAAATGACTGGGGAAGCAAGCAAAATCGAAGGACAAAGCAGGAAATCTATCCTAACCTATGTACAGGTATTTACACTGACAGCTCCCAAGAGCTCAGGCCTGAAAGTAATGCTTAAAGTGCTGCCCGTTGACAGGAAATGGGACATCTTCACCAGTGAGAGTCTTTAGGCGGAAGGCATTATCTCCAAGGGTTTCAACAATCTGAAAGGGGCCAAGCCAAAGCTTATCGAATTTGTTGTGTCCCCCTTTCTTTTCATGGGCCTTGTCCCAGTAGAGAACCAAATCAGAAATGTGAAAGGCCTTAATTTTGGCTTGGCGGTCGAGCCATCTTTTGACTAAGCCCTGATGTTTGGCGAAATTTTCTATTGCACGGTCATGTACTTCTTCAATGTGCAGCAGCTCGGTGAGGCGAGCTTCTCTGTGGTCTCCTCCTTCATAAAAGGTGTTGATAAACTGAAGGGTTGGAATTTTCAAATGTATGGGGAAGATGGGTTCTAAGCCGTAGACTAGATGGTACGAGGAATCTCCAAGAGCAGCTTTGTGGTGGGTGCGATCTGCCCACAAGGCGAAATGAAGTTGGGTATGCCAATCCTTGGGATTCTTATCTAGTAGCTTCATAATCACCGTGATCAAGTTTTTGTTGGTGGACTCAGCAAGGCCATTACCTTGAGGATAATAGTTGGAGGAGAATTTGAGGGCGATGCCATAGTCGAAGGCCCAATTTATGAATTTCAGCGAGGCAAACGCAGGGCTGTTATCACATACTAGAGCATATGGGCAACCGAAACGATTTAAAATGAAACTTTCTAAGAAATTGGTTACGAGTTCAGTTGTACATTGTCTACAAGTTATTGCTTCTGTCCATCTAGTGCAATAATCAGAAGCAGTTAGAATGTACCTATGTCCCGCAAATGATGGAGGGCTTACCGAACCAATGAAGTCAAGACCCCATTGCACAAAAGGTCTTACCTCTAGGACAGGTTGTAGTGGGACAGCAACATTCCTTTCTCTGGCGGCAGCAGTCTAGCACACATGGCAGGTACGGATGTGGTCGTGAGCATCCTTGAAAATGGCAGGCCAATAATACCCAGCTCTCAATATTTGATGTGCGGTTGATAGACTTGAGCCATGGCCAGTTCCGAACTTGTCATGGAATTCTTTAAGAACGCGATCAACTTCCTCCTTTCCTAGGCATCGCAGATAGATACCTTCATGATTTTTCTTGTATAATATAGAGCCCTATAGCATATAGCTGTTGCTTTTCAATCTAAGGGCTCACCTTTGGACCCCCTATAGGTGGGACAAACATTTGTGATTCAACAGGTAGTACACCATGTCATCGTACCATTCTCCTGGCGAGACATCCTCCACCTGGTACTGTTGTACCGTGACCTCGGATCCAGTGTCATTAACCACCTCTGCCAATGTTTAGGCGAGTGCCTATCCTCTTATTAGTTTCATTGCCTGGATCTCCATGTCATACTCTTGTAGCACCACAACCCACTTTTCCCTTCGTTCCCCCAACTCATTCTGCATAAGCAATGTTTTTACTATGGGGTTTGGAACTATGGCAAAGACCTTGTTGCATAAGATATAGTGCTGGAACTTCTTGACTCCTTTAACAAGGGAATAAGCCTATTTTTCAACATTATGATAGCGTCATTTGGAATCCTTCAAGGGGGCGCTCATGAAGGAAATTGGATGCTCGTTCCCCTCGTCATCCTTTTGCGTCAAGATGCTGGCGCAGGAATGATCTGAAGCAAAAGAGTAAATATAGAAGGGCTTCAGGTAGTTGGGGCTGACCAACACAGGGGCGTCAATAATTACTTTCTTGATTTCCCCGAAGGCCTGTTTCACTTTGGGAGTCCACTCGACGTTGGCGTCTTGTTTCAACATGGCATTGAGTGGTTTAACTATTTTCGCAAAGCCTGTAATGAACTTGTGAACGAAGTTGATCTTTCCAAAAAAAGACTTCAATTCTTTCTTGCTGCATGGCAACTGAATTTTCATGATGGATTGAATGCGTTTAGGGTCAATAGAAATTCCTTGCTTCGATAGGACATGTCTAAGGAGTTTCCCCTTAGTGACCCCAAAGATGCACTTCCTCGGGTTAAGGGAGACCCCAAACGTGCGACACCTCTCAAAGACTTTGCATAAGTCAGTGATGTGATTACCTTGCTGCTTTGAGAATACTATTAAATCATTCATGTAGATGATGATGCACTTACCAATCAGGTCCTTGAATGCAATATCCATGGCGTGTTGAAAAGTGGCGCCAATGTTGATTATCCTGAAGGACATTCTTCTATATGCGAATGTTCCCCACTTGGTGGTGAATGTTGTCTTGTGTCAATCTTCGTACTGCACCATAACTTGGTTATATCCTGAATATCCATCTAGGAAGGACATCATCTGGGATCTGTTTACTACCTGCAACACTTCATCCAATGAGGGTATAGAATAGTTGTCCTTCTCTGAGGCCCGGTTAAGGTTGTGGAAGTCCACGCACAATCTGATTTCCCCGTTTTTCTTTCTGACAGGAACTAGGTTTGCTACCCATGTAGAGTGTCTAACCGGAAAGATGATCTTGGCTGACAGTAACTTCTGTACTTCCTTATATATTATTGGCTCCAATAGAGCGTTGACAGGGCGCTGCCACTGTCGGAACGGTTTTGCATTTGGCCTAAGAGGAATAGTGTGTGTGATAATTGACGTGTTATATGTTTTAAGATCATCATAGCTCCAGGCTATGACATCATGGTACTTCTGTAGCACTTCGATAATCCCTTTTCTTTCCTCATGAGCGCATACTTTACCTATGAACACATTCTTCGTGTTTCTAGCCGTACCCAGATTGTAAGTGTCACATTGGCCACTGATGGTATCCTTTTTAGCTTGATGATCCTGGTTCTTGATCTGATCAAGGTCAAAGATTCACTCCAATTCAACCATTCCCTTTGGGATGGTGTTAGTTTTCAAGTTAATGATCCCCTCTATAGCCAAATCCGCTTCTTGGGGTTCGACGTCATCGATTATCTGTGTAGTGAACACATCCGAACTGGTGATGAAGTCCAGTATATGCTTGTCATCGTTGAATACCTTAAAATTGACTACATTATCCAACACTGACAGGACGGAAGTGAGTTCTACCATGAATTGTTTAAGGCCAGATAGGGATAATGGCTGTAGTGTGCTTGTCGCTTGCGCCAGGGTGTTGGCGGTATAAATATGAGCATGTGGGATTAGCTGAATGTTGAACGCATCCAACCCTTTCAACAAATCCCATACGCAGTGTCGGTAGTTAGTGAGCCTTCGGTCATAGCAGGAATAAAGTTTCCTGACTTGTTTTATGACTAACTCTAAATCTCCATACACTTGGAGCATCTTGACATCCTTTCTTAATGCCATTAAGAGGCCTAAGACCAAAGCTTCGTACTCTGCCACGTTGTTAGTACAATAAAATTATAGTCTATGAGCAGAAAAGTATGATTTACCTTTGGGATTGATCAGTTTGAAACCTGCCCCAGCTCTAGATTGGATTTAGAACCATCGAAGCACAACGTCCAAAACCCAAGAGAATCCTTAGATGCAGGGCTGACAGATCTGGCCTCGACCTTCGAAAGGGGTTGCATTTCAATGATCGCCTTGGGAACTACAAGAATGGAACCTGTTCGTCCACCGGATGTAAATCCCATTTTCTCCTTCGGAGTAGCTTGTTTTTTGACATGCTCAATTGTTGTTTGGCACAAGCAATAGTCAAATTTTGAATGGGCAGTGTTGTGCACTCAACACCAGTTGGGGAGCAAGAGTTCCTGGAAGTTCATTCGAGTTCCCAGGATGAGCTGGTCACGCACACATTTTTCCATAAAATCTTGGAAACCATTGAGCAGTCCCTGACTGTCACTCTCTTCTAGCCCTTCATCATCATATTTGATGAGGATCTCAGTGCTCTGAGGAGCATTGTTCAAATTGGTAGGCGGGCTGCATAGCATGAGGAAGACCTCACTTGTTCCCTCATCTTCAGGGTATTCCTGTTCATTCCGATATGCTACTGGGGAATAATTTCTCAAACTAGTTTCAGCATACAACGCCTCATTCGTGTTGTTATATTCGGTGATCATAAACTTTATTCGTGGCTCTCTATCAATCCGAATTTGATTGGGCATCCCTTTCCATGGTAGCCACATGTGAGAGTAGTTCGTAGCAGCATATCCATTCAATGCTCTCATTAAATCCCTGCCTAGGATTATACCATAGGTATCCGGGATGTCGGCCACCTGTATGTCAATAGTTTGTTGGATTCGGGGATCAACAACAACTTGCATGGGTATCCTATTGATCTCCCCCACTATGCTGATTTTGGTTTTATCAAGCTGCATTACCTTTCGTCGGGAAAGAGTGGGCGTGATCCTGAGTGCCTTGCACACGCTCAAGGGCATGACATTAGCAGATGCTCTTGAATCAAGCAAGCAATTATGGAGGTTCTTCCTGAACACCTAGATGGTGGTCAGAAAAGGAGGAGTCTCAAATTTCCCTTGAAACAACCCTCCAAAAACGTCCACCTGAGCGACTTGACCTTTATCCTTTTCGTTGCCCTTGTTTTGAGTTGGTGCCTGATTAGCCAGCCTTTCAAGCTGCTTGCTTGTCTATTGAACTACTAGCTGGTCAGCCCTATTATTAAAGATCTGTCTAACAACTGGTTCACTTGGCTGATCGTTGAAAGAGACGTTCTTCGCTAGAGTTTATTGAGCTGACCCCTATGGTGGAGTGCCATTTATCATTCTGAAAAAAACATTTCGGATGACAGGCACCTTTAGGAGTTCAAAAGCTGACACGCTCAACTTCACCTTCTTGAACTCCTCAGCAATATACTCCACCATCTGTTCAATCTCTTGATCATGGGAAATGTTCTAGGAGGAGCTAGCGGTTTGACTTTGGTCGTTGCTTTGCTATTTATTTCTACTGAGATATCATGTGGGTGTAAGTGGAAAACCTGGGTTATTGTTTGCACTCGGATCGGGAGGGGTGCTGAAATTGTTTGGTGGGGTGGAGGTCGTGAAAGGACCCCCAGCATGGCCTCCAACTTGTCTATTTCTAAGGTTGTAAGGGGCAGTCCGCTGGTGAAACATTTGGACTTCGTCCTCCCTAGACTCCTTTTCGTCATCTTTGGGACCATTATCTACTGAATCAAAAAGCTGGGTTAAAGGGCTTTTAGAACTTACCTCTCTCATCGCACCATGATGGCTTGAATCAACATTCTCTAGTTTGGGGGTGTTGCATTTTGCCTTTGGGAAAGGGGCCTGATTTAGCACCAACACCGAGGCCTCGTACAGATCGGACGGGACAATGTCTCTGCATCCCGAATTGTCGACTGCATTATGAACTTCTACTTGGAATATCTCGGCTATAGTTTGAAATTCTGGACAGTCCAATTTAGAATGGAGCATTTTTTGTGTATGCGGCACCAATCCGATAAAGCAGCCTCTACCAAGTAAACTTCACTTGCGGGGTTTTCGCTATTGTTACTGTTGGGCTGATCAAGAGGCGTGGGAATGCCACCATTGTTGGGGCATGTATTCCATGTCTGGTTTTGCCTCTGGAAGGGTCTTCTATCAAAGTTCTGACCTGAGTTCTGATTCCTTTCATAGTTCTGCCCCGAGTTTTGATTCCTGTCATAGTTCTGCCCTGACGATGTACCAGCATCCCGATTGTCTGAATTTTCACGGTGATCTCGATTTTCCCTGTAAAGGTTGGCCTGGATGCTCTTTTGCGACATCTGCAGTTGATTATTCTGATTCCATAGGTGCGTCATCTCGGTTGAAATTTTCTTGATCATCTCTATAAGCTCATTTATTCTATCCTTTTTGGTGTTGTTTGGTTGCGGTGCGGCGTTCTGAAGGAACACAAGCTGTGCCACCGATTGATTCTAGTGAGCGGGTGGAAATTTCACTGCTTGAAGGTATGTTGGCATCTGGGATTGCTGTGAATGCAACTGTTGGTACTGGGGCAGCAAGTAGTGTGGCACTGGATATGCCTGGTTCATCGGCTACCCAGGATGTAGAACCATAGGTAGTTGCGGCACTAGGTTCAGCAAAGGCATCTTATGCTGTAAGGCTTGCGTGAGTCCCTATATTTGTGCCGGATGCGCAGTTTGCCCAAGAGAAGGCAGTGGATCGGATATATTTTGTCCCAAATATGTATTGGCAATGATGGTCTCAGCATATGCATCGACCAACCTAGTAGGTGGCAGCCTCATCCTTTTTACCAAGGCTGAAGTAAGGTTGTCCAACGCTGCTAGTAAACAAGTAGGACAACAACATCATTGAAAACATACGGGGCCTGCAGCCGAGTGTATGCTTTATGGAAGTGATCGTTGAATGAGCTGATTGGTTCATTGATTTCTCTTTAAACCGACATGAAGTGTCGGTATGAATCTGCGGGACTGACTGGGGTCTTGAACTTCTGCAGAAAGGCACTCTTTAGAAGATCCCATGTACTGATAGTTCCGGCTAGCAGGTTGACGTACCAATAGAAATCTTCCTCCCCTAATGAGTAAGGAAAGAGCCTCCAAGCTACATCCTCATAAATGATCTGCATGGTCTTTAAGGCGATTTCAAAAATCTTGACATGTTCTTCGGCCATCCTTTGTAGATCCCAGGAGTTGAACTTTGTGCAAAAATTCTTAGGGTTCTTTGGCATATCATGGTAAAGGTTGAAAGCGAGAGGAGATGGGTTATTACCCAGCCATGCCATTGAGAAAGGTGGTGGAGGTGGCTGCTCCAGAATGGGCTGTGGCTATGATGGAGTAGCAGTAACAGACGAGGCAGTAGCAAGACTGGTGACTGTGTTTGGCTGAAAGGTAGCGTTCAGCCCAGATGGAGTGGTAACCTAGATGGCTGTATGGGTTGGATGAGTGGAAGGTGGTGCTGTCAGTGAAGGTGAAGGAGACGAAGGTGGAAGGGCAGCGAGCTGCTCGGTGGGAATGATGATGGATGGTTCAACCTGCTTAGTTGTTTTAGCTCGGGTAGGGGGCTGCAATTCCTGTAACTTTCCCTTGTTGGGTGTAGACCTCAAGACTTGGTGGAATCTTTCAGGGGAGAATGACCCAATTTGATCCAACTTATCCATTTAGCCCTCATTCTAGCACCAGTTCTATTGATGGTGTTTTTATGCACTTTACAACACAGGTAATGTACATGTGCATTACCTCTCTTGAAAGACAATCTTCCACAATTGAAAAACACTATCCCAAGGTCTCTCAGATGTCAGGTCTTGACGGTGATTAGAATATATCAGTTGATTTATGTGATTTGCTGGAATCACAAGGCGGACTTACATGGTCAAAGCTATAGGGGAATTGGTTTGATGAATGGAGTTTTGTGAATATGGAATTACTGCACCTTGATGCAGGTTCAAGCAACAATCTTGGACTCCATTGTTTCGTCAGATTTGGCTTTACAATGTGCAACGAACCTTAGCACTAGTTGTTTCTAAAAAAAAGGAAAAAAGGGTGAGGAAGAAGGATGTTTCCTAGACCTTCAACTACCGATGAACAATGATCATGGAGGTTCCTACTGTGGACAGTTTCCTTAAACATGATTTCACTTAATTTGAATTTTCACAATATCATGAAATCTGTGCTATCTTCTAGGGACTACAGATATTCATCACTCATTCACCATGGAAACATGAATAAAGATAAAGTTTAATGAGCAACAATGAAATTAAAGTCCAGGCTAACTTTGCACAGTCATATACCATCAGCAAATGACCAAAAATATGGACAAGGAAAGCATACACACAACAGTAATCTTCAAAACCAGAGACACCATACTAATTCTACCAAAGTCAATCTAAGGAAGCTAAAATAGTAAAGCAACTTGAAGCAAAGTTCTAACTAAATGGAGAAGAATCATGAAACATGTGGAGAAACCCATAAATACACCAAAAAATGACTGTATTTTCTATTATATTTTCAGCAGCATGTCTTTACAACAACTCAACTCTCTTAAAATGAGAGGAGGAGAGCCCTATTTATAGTTTCCAAAAAACAAAATGAGTGGCCAAGATTTGATTCTATTATGTGGCCAATATTCACTTTACAATAGGGTTTCACCTACCCCCAAATATATTACATTTATAAATTCATTCTTGTCTTTTTCCCTATTTCGTCCTCTAGTGACAACACTGTAGCAATTTCGTCCTTTAGCTATTTGCCCTTTTGCTGTAGCTATTCCTTGAGGAATTCTTCATCGATAACAGGGTTTCCTTCATGCTTCTTCAATGCTGCATACTCTACGAAGTTCAGGATCAACAACTGGAGCTTATCCATCTCCATGATGTCCGATCGCAACACTTGGTAGCTCCATTCCTGGGAATTACTAACAAGTTTCTTCCAATCCTCTCCATACTTGGCCGCACTATCCCTGAAAATCTTTGATTATGTGAAGGCACAGGCTGCAAAACTCATGAAGTCCATGGTGACTTCAACTGACATCCCATCTTACATGATTTTCAAGAAGTGGGGCTTTATGTTCTCAGGGTTGATCTCGGCTGCAGGCGGCTCATACCCCATTATCAATTTGATGTACTGCGAGCATTTTTCTCTAGAATCCTTAGCCCATTCGATGTCTGGCACTATTCGCTTAATGATCTGCTCGAGCCTTTTCCTTCTGTGGTTGAAATCTCGCTTCAAGATATCTACTAACCAGTGGTCATCGTCTTTGAAGGCCAATTCCTTCTCCCAGACTTCGCTTGGCAATGCGAGTATGGCCTCGATCTTTGGATACGTTGCCTTATACCTCCTTGGGAACTTCTCACAGATCTGCCTCATACCCTCAAGGGTCCTTTGCACTTCAAGTAACTTGTTTGCTGTTCGAACAACCAAATTGATGCCTGTGTTTCCCATGTCCAAGACCTGCCAGTACTAGTTTTCCGTAGTCTTGTCTAAGTTCCTTCTCTTTTCTAACTTATTAATTTGCTCCTGGGAGAGTAGCTGAGGTGGGGCAGATGACATCGTGGGCTGCTCATCTAATGATGACCACTACTGAATGTAGGTCGTTAGATCAGCCACTTGCTCCTTGAGCTCCTCCTTCAAAATCTTATCTTGTTGGATAAGGTGTACCACTGTAGCGACTGACTCACTGGAGGACTCATACACCACCTCATCTATCTCATGATGTTCGAACAGTGGATGTTCGTGATACTCAAATTCTTCCTCTTCTGGTGCCTTTGTAGCCTCTAGCTGCTATCGCTCGAGCTCGTCTGATATTTGCATTATAGTTTTCATCCTTGGTGGTTCAGTAGGGGGAAGGGGAACTGGAGCAAAGGCCATAGCCTGGGCTATTGCAGCCTAAACCACTGGATTAGTGAGCATTCCCAAGAGCTCGGATGGCACATTTTGCATGTATTTCACCAAGGGTTCTGGGAGACTAATTGCGGGCACCATAGCAGTGAGAATGGAGGTCAAGGAAGGGGACATACAAGAAGAGGAGATTGGCGAGGTCATGGCAGATGATGAATGTACTGGAATAATTTGCAAGACTGGAGAAGTGGAAGCAAGGTGGATGGAGATGTCCACCACAGGCGGGGAGGAAGTTGAAACTACAAGCGAAACCTACAGAGTAGGGGCGACAACAGTAGTAGCAGCAGGATGGGACCTTGGTGATTTAGGCCCTTCGATTTTGGTCTCATGGGGTGGACCTTTGGTTATCATAGTCGTGCCCGTGCTCCCATTTGTTTTTCTTTTCTTCTTGGAAGGCTCCGACTCAAAAGATTTGCGGGCATAGACCCTTGGTTTACGTAGCTGCTCACTGGCCTCTTTTCTCTTCTTGGTCTTGACTGATGGTGGGGTTTTGGATGTTTCCCCGGTTACAGCGGCAACCACTCCACCTTCGGAGCCACTCAGTTCACTCTCCAATCCCTTGAATTTCAAGGTGACTTCTTGCTACTTTAATCGAGCCACCTGTTGGTTGACCCATGCTTTTATTCAGATCATGACAGACCTAGTGAGTACGGCAATGTCGTCGAGCTCTGGTTCATTATAGTTAATCGCTAGCAGTAAAAAATTGGCGACAACATCGTACCCCGGATCGATCACCGAGTCCTCATCTTCTTCAAGTTGGTAGGGAACTAGGCCCAAGTTTATCCTCCACACATAGATGGCAGTCATGTGCATGTATTGCCTCAACCATACCTCAAGATCATCCTTGCAATTTTCCCAAAAGTCTTTGACATTGTGGAGGTGGGCATACTCTCATCCTAGCACCTTCCTTATGTGTCCGTATGGGTCCATTCAAGGCCGGGTTGTATATTGACAGAAGTTGTATTCAACCAATTCATTTTCTGAATACCCCGCACAATGGGAGGTATGAATTTTGTACATTCCTTGGCTAAGCCCAATGGGGTAAGCCGGGCCTACCAAATGCTTATCGCTCAGGATGCTATGAATGTGTCGTAGCTGCCAAGTCAGCTCCAATAGAATGATCTGGTCATTGGGGTATCGGGGCAACCTATTTGGTCTCTCCGTGAATCCCTCGGCACAAATGTATGTGAACTTCGGGAACTATATATAAAGGAAGGCATATTGCCTTAGGAGGGCTCTCGTGCTATGAGAAACTCTCCTTTGAAAGTCACCCCCAAGAGACCAAATGATGTGAGCGATGAATGCATCATTCACCCAACAATAATCCCTCTTAAAATTCCTGAACTGTAATTGAGTGTACTTGTCATATGGTTTGAGTTCCACCCCCGATGGATCACTGGGTACCATCATCAATCCCTGATAGTGCCACTGATCAGTGAGGGAATATACCAAGTAGGAGGTCATGAAGAACTGAGAGGTCTTCTTCACGATTGTAAACTGCTCGTGGAAGCAGTCATTGATTATCTCTTCCCAATAGAAGGCAGTCCCCTTGCCACAGAGAATCTCCTCTATGAAATAGAACATCCACTCTTAGAAGAAGGCCGCCCCAGGAAGGCCCATTACTTGGCTCAGCAAAGTTACAAGGTCATGGTAATCCTCAAAGAGGTCACTGTGAAAAAGTTCCCGAGGAAGCTTGCTAGCGCTGCCCCGCTTATCCTTTAACCAATACTGATTGATGACCTTCTTGCACCCCAAGGGATCCTGCTCCCATAGTTCCTTGCACTCGGCCATGGTGGGGGTCTCCATGCGCTCATAGGTTGAAATGTGGAATGTTGTTGTTATACCTAACGGGGACATATCTCCAAGGACATTTCTGTCCCGGTTTACTATAGTTCAGGTCTCCTCCTGGTAGGCCTCTATGCATGCCATTACCAGTTCTGGGGCCACCAAGGCTGGTGGAAAGCCTGCAGCTTTGGTGATTCCGCTCTTCTTTATTAGTTTTGCATTCTCTATCTTTGGGTTCATCCTGACCCTCTGTATGAATTCATCAACATTGACCTGACCTATGTTGGTATCTGTGACGTCTCTCCAAAGAGAGGTGACTCTAGATTGTATGGGGACCCCTTGGAACTTATACTTCATTAGGTCCTTGTCCTCCTTGCCTCGAGGTGTCTTGGCTATTCCTTTTTCCTTGGAGGCACCAAAAGTTTCTGCACTAGATTCCATAAATCCTGCACAAAAGATGAGAATTAGTAACCATAAACATGAAGAAACGGTCTCGAACAAGCTCCTGCACACCAAGATCAGCTCTACAATCATTATTCATATTCAATAATTTCATAATAGTTGATAATTCATCGTTAGAAGGTAATACAGAGAAACTGGGTTCCCAGGGCCGGAATTCCCTTGGCAGAATACCGTTTGAAAGGAAAAATTGAGGATGGAATTCCCAAAGGCATTTCCTAGTGTTGGATTCAAGAATTAGAAGGTTGGCATGAAGGAAGACCTAATTTTAGCAAGTGGGTTGAAATCCATTTTGGATTTGGAGGTCATTTGATCCTTCATTTAGGAGTTCGGGTATCGACTGCAGGAAAGCCATTTGAAATGGCGTAGGGAGGTTGGAAATCCGGGGGTCAGAATCTGGGTCTTGGATTGCCGTCATCGAGAAGCAGTTTTGGATTGGCCATTGAAATGGCAAAGTGGAAGCGGAAATCCGGGGAAGGAAATCTGGAGGACAATCTCTGGAGACGTTCAAAAGGTTCGGGACAGCAAGGCAGCGAAAAGAGCACCGGGATCAGGAGGTCGGTAAGTTGTCCCGAATTCACTATTAGAACGGTGTCGGTGGAATGGAATCTTGAGAGGGGAATTTCGGTGGTCAAAATCTGGAAGAAGCCAAAGAGTACCTGAATTTGGTTTCAACGGACCGGGGTCCGAGAGTCGGGAAGACGTCCTAGGAAGGCCGTTCAAAATGGCGCATGTGACACGAAATTATGAGGACGAAATTCTAGAGGTCGGGGTCCGTAGGGAATTTTGGATTAAGGCTCTGGCCGGAAGTTGGAAGACTTTTGCGGAGCTGGGAATTGGGGCTCGGGAAGCCGCAAGGAGAAGGCCGTCAAAACGATGAAATCAACACGAAATTTTGAGGATGGAGTTCCCAGGGGTGAATCCCGGGGTTGTCAATTTTAGCAGGTTTTGATAGATTTTTCAAGTTTGCATACGAACTTCGAGGGTTGGGGGTTTAGAGGTCGGGAAGACACTCGGGCGAGGCTGTCGAAACGACGACGGCGCAACGGAATCCCAGGAGGGGAATTCCAGAGGTCGTAGCTCGAGGTGGGTTTGGGCGCAGAGAATTTTGAAGTTAGTTTGTGGATGGCGGTGGGAAAGTCTAGGCTCGGGGATGTCAGCAGCTGTTCTAAAGAACGACCGCGGAGAGATGAAACTCTGGATTCAAATTCGGCTAGTTAAACAATCGATTTTTGATTTTCTAAAAGATGGGTTTTTAGCGGAGGGCATAAAATTACTTAATTTCAACCCCATTTTACATTTTACATTCATCAAAATTTGGAATTTCACAAAAGAAAGGGTAGGGTGCGCAGATGAAAAACCTACCTCAAGATCCCGAAGAACAAATAGCCGGATGCATGGGAGACATCTTAAAAGCACTCAGACTGTTGGGCGGAAAATTCCTGGATGTCGGGAGCTCTTCAAACTTTCCTACCACTCGGACTGATGATAATGACGGCTGAAAAATTTGTTTAAATAGCCAAAACCGTCATTAATGCAACATTCAATTCCTTCGTACGGTGGTGGTTGGAGTTGGTAAGTTTAAAATCGCAGTCGACGGCGAGAGGTCCGGAGTTTGACAGTCGGGAAGCTATCCCACCATGGCCGTTGGAACGACAAAGCTTGAGAGGAAATCCGGAGGAGGAAACCCGACTACCGAGGTTCGGGATCTGGAAAGACATTAGACGTTGGGTGCTAAGAACAACAAACTTGGAATGGAAACCCGGAAGGGGAAACCCGGGGGTCCACGCCCGAAAAGAGCCAAAGACGCCAGAAAGGGAATTCTGACAAGGAAGACCCGAAATGACCCTAGACTTGGCATTTTAAAGGGGCGAATTTGGTCAAGCTTAAAGTATGACTTTGGGGAAGGTACTAACCCTTTAGGATACAAAATTGGGCATGCAAAATGAGGCAAACCAAAAAGGGGCTGGGAGTCAAAAGAGGGAAGAGGGTCACCGTTCTGAATGGGGCGTGTGTGCAAAAGGCACAACACTACTTATGCATTTTCCTGAGTACCTCATCCTCATCATTAATTTCATCAAGGATGCCTAGCAAATATTTTGATATCTCATTTTTCCAAGTTTCTTGATCCTTCAAATCTATTTTTTTAAAGAAATCTGGCAATGGCTATACATAGTGGTTGGTTGAAGTCACTCAATTCATGTGTCAAGATATTCTAGAAGTTTTCATGTGTATTCATGAGGCTCTTACATTCTTGGAGTAAAGCATTATTATCTTCATCTTTTTCCTTGATATGGGATTCCATTTCCTTCATCCTATCAAGTAGTATTCCATGATCCATGAGGGCCTTGTATGTTTCACTATGAGCATGCCAGACCCTATTTGCATGTTGGCACATATCTTTGAATTTCATACAAATTATCCCTGATGCTACTTCAAAATTAGTAGCCTTCAATTTTATTTTTAGTTCTTCCCATTCCTTTTGAGCCTTTTCAAATTTATGCTTCCATTGAGCAGTCTCAAACATGGCCTCTAACACTTTTCTTTCATGTTCAATTAAAGGAGAGTAAATCCTTGGAGAAGTAGGTATCCTATCTTTGTAGTTGGTTAATTCTTGTTTCAACCCATCATTTTCCTCTATCAGCCACTGGTTATCTCTTACTAGCTTTTGGATCTGGGCTTTGGTGAATTTGGCTACATTCACATTCAATTCAGCAAATCTCCAAGGGATTTGTCTCCCCTACTCTTTGCACCAAGAGATGTCCAAAAATCTGATCATGGTCAATGAGAGAAGGCTTTTTGCTTGGGGGTAAAGAGCCCAAATTTGCAAAGTGGTATTATCAAGATTGTACCCTAACCCTGTATAGACCCTGTCACCTGCTTCATTCGTTATTTGCAAGGTTTTATTCTTTCTCTTCAAAAAGTTGTCAAACACAATGGCTGAACTAATATCCCACCCATGAAGGAGCATAATTCCAGCTTCTTGAAATAATGCTCTTCCTCTCTCAGCAATCATGTTTTTCATTTCCCTATCAACTTCATGTTCCAACTCTTTCAAGGAATAAGCCTCTTTCTCAGGGTCAATGTCCTTTAACCTTTCTCTTATTAGTCTTCCTTTATACTCATATATAAAGGACTTAATTTCAGGGGTCTTCATAAAAGTATCATCTGCAACAAATTCTTGACTTGCATGATGCCTCACATCATCTGATATCTCATCAGAGGCTTCAAAGGTGATCATGCTTCTTTCCAATGGCATATAATATTAGGGTATAACGGGAGAATTATAATGTGAGACTTATTCTTCCTCCTCAGTGTTATCATCTTCCATGGATGGGGAACCAGCTAAAGAGCTCACTTCAAGAGTAGGCTGAGGTGATAAGTGATCTAGTGGTGTGATATTTTCTACACGCCTCCTAGGACCGATGCCCCTTCCTCTTTCAAATTCCACAAGTAGCACATCTCTTATCAGTTCTTCTTCATGGAGAATTAAATGTTCAATTCTTTCTATGGGATCCTATACCTTAGGGAAAGCCCCTACGTAGCTTGGGTTATTATTCACCTTCCAAGCCTCAACCATCATAACCCTACTATAGGCATTCATTCTCATCATGTTTTTTTTTTCTTCACAATTTTTGATGACATCTACTAAAAGGAAACTATGCTCATACCCTTTCAATTTCTGAATTTTTTTGGCATCACAAATGTAGTGTTCAGGATCAAAATTTTCCCTTTTGTTGCCAAATGGCAAGCCATATTAATCCAGTTTACCACTAACCAAGTCGTAGATTGAATCAGAGATAATAGTGAAATCACCAAAGCATAAAGTGGAAGGCATGATACTCTGCCTCCCATAGCTCTTTATATGCATGAAAGCTGAAAATGACAATTGCCTTATGATCTTTAAGTAATCAACTCTATGTCTCACGCCGTCTTAGGCAACATATAAGGTGAAAATTCAAATCAATAAACCTTGATAATAGTACAATCCCCAAACATGTACTAGTCCCCCCAATTGTGATTTATCCCTGCTTCATGACCCATATCTTTTGGCCGGAGAAATATTAAGATCTCTAGGGAGAGGTTGTAGTCACATTTGTGGCCTAGCATCTTGTATAGTGGTTTGACAAAATATTCCTCAAAATATAGGTAGTGGGACCTCCCATTCCTTCTTTCCCACATAGATGTACACATTTATACAGGCCTTGAATTTCCATCATTATCTAAGTCTTTTATTCTTAATTCCTCACCCCATATCCCCATCACCTACCCTTCATATAATATCATGTGCATGAAAAGAGAATAATGATTAAAATTAATGGCTTCACTATCATTCTTGATGATATTGAGGGCATTATTGATGGCCTTCGATAAATACTCTACATTATTATAGGGTTGGGCATTATGGATCTGCATTTTTGTGGCTAAAACCATGGGAGGAATTGTCATGTTCTCAAGAACATCAATTCCCAGTACTTGACTAGCTGAGTAATAAGTGTATTGAAAGTATTCTTCAAACAAAGCCATAGAGAATGGGGGCTTATCTTCACTAGAGAACCTTATAGTTTGGTTACCCACACCTTTAAACCTATGTAGAGTAAATTTACACCTCTTGTAACTTGTGTAAAGACATTGGGTACTACAAGTTTACCCAAATTCAAATTCCATGGGTTTAGCACTGGGCTATGCCAAAATTTCTTCCTATAATGATAAATAAAGAGGTCGTAACCCCTACATGGAGTCCATACATCTCCCATACTTTTCTATTTATCTTCTAATGTCACACATGATGGGTTAAGTTGTGCCATTCTTCTAGGTTTTGGCCCAGAACTAGGACATTGATTGATTAAGTATTGATTCAATTGCCTAGCTTTAGTTTTATGTCTTTTTACTTTCTGTTTGCTTGGGGTTTTTTCCATCTCAACCCTACTCATGCAATGCATTCATCGACTTACTGAGAAAATAATTTGAGTTGATTCTAGACCACTTACTTGGATAAATGCTGTAAATTTCCAACTGCCTACCACCATCCAACTTGGTTCTCCAAATCCTTCAATTACAATTCACAGTGATTTCAACTTCTTTGAGGCCGTATTTATCAAATTTTAGGAGACTTCATCTAGCCCTGGTTCATAAATGGCACTCACACCACCTTTATGATCAAGTTCTTCATTAATAGTGGTATTCTCATTGATATTTTTGTTAGTCACATCAATTGGACTAATCATCATTTCATAACTGTCAAAGAGAATTTTAATTAAAATGCCTATTGTTTCTTTGATATGTCGATATGGTGATGTTTTTCCCTTCCCTTCAGTTGTTTACCTCACTATCACCCTACTCAAGGCTTCTTTCTACGGGGTTGTGGTGTATACCGCTCTACCACATATGTTGCTCACCTTCCCGATGGTATAGAAGTGTATTCTTTTGATCATTACTTGAAGAGTGTCGATGAGGCAATCTTATTTTTCTTACCGATATCTCAATGTCTCATTGACATTAGAACTTATGTTCCTCTGATGTTGGTTGCCGGTGTCAATGAGACAAGTTAATGTCTCTTGCTGATATGCCACTATCTCATTGACAATTACTTTGTTATATCCAAGAGTTGTGTTTCACCAAGCACTTGTAGATATACCTTGTCAATTTGACATAAGTGATTCTCTCCTCGATATTCCCATATCTTGTTGACATTTCACTATTTTACATCGTCGATGGGACATATAAATAAGTCTCTTCGACATAGGGGTGTCTCATCTACATTTCTTATCTGTGCTTTGTGCTAATGTCAGAGAGACTTTGGAGGGACTCTCATCGACATGGTGTTGTCTTGGTGATATACTAAGAGAAATCATAGGAGTATTTCAAAGGAGGAATACACTTTGATGTTGTGATCAAGGGTTTTATTTGGAAGCTCACATGAGGGATTTTATTAAATTTAAGCTATTATGACAAGAATTCTATGCAAATGGTGGATGTAAGAGATGAGTGAAAATGGAAGTATGCATAAATTATTAGGATGGAATTTTGGCTACAACACAATCCATGTTTTAAAAAGGATGATTTGTATGGCCTAAAATATGAAATTCTCCAGTAATATTATTTGTGTCGGTACAAATTACCTATTGGAACATCCTTAAATTGTTCAATCTTTGGTATGAATTGTTGGCAGAAAAAATTAGGATTACTTGGATGCTTCTTCCATTCATTTTATATCAACATATGTTTGTGAAGACACAAAAGTTAATAGCTCAACTAGGTAGAGCTTTTGTGATTTTAAAATGAAGAGCAAGGTACATTTTTATTTCTACTACATTACATTCATATGCATAAAAAAAATCAGATGTTTACATTACTAGATTGCACTTATGCAGATGCATATAATATAGGAAAGATTACACAATCCTTTCAAAAATTTATTCTTTATTGATAATGTAAATGCCTGTTGTTCCACACAAGCCATGGAACTAACTATTTGAATGCATATAATCAAAAAACTATACGTTTACAGATACAAAAAAGAAAAATGCAAATAAAGAGAAAGGGGACCTACCATTGCCTCAATGACAAATCCTAGTTGCTTTGTTCTACACCATCTTTAGTCTTCCCACTTGTCTAAGCCTCCAAGTTGATGTCTTCCTTGCTGCTCCTAGGTTCCCTGCATTTGAGTGAGAAGAGTGTGGTTAGAGAAATGAAGGATCACCAGTCAAGATATGTCCATACATCTATAAACATATAATTAGATCATCATGTGCATTCAAATAACTTGCCTACCATATATGTCCAACAAAACAAGAAAGTTATCAAACATATCTATCATATGCTCGGTTTTATCTAACATGTTTTCACATTGTGCAAGTATAGATAATATTAGGTTTTTGTTTTCTTTATCTGGTTACAACATGTGGGGTGAAATGTGGCTCCCACAAGGGTTGAGCCTAGCCTACTACCCTATTATTTTATTTGAGAAGGATAATCACAAGTAAACCATCCATGAAGCATTAAAGATCAATCTTTGCAAGGATAGTGGAGTATGTTGCTAAGGGGTAATCTCCTTATTAATAAAGATTTATCCTTATTAATAAGAACATTCCACTATCAACATAGCCATGATTTTGACAAAACTGATCATCAAGCATTCCAAGATAGTTTTCATTAATAGTCTGGTTAAAAGTAAGCAACTCCAAACATCATAATAGTCACAAGAATTGAACATGAGGGGCAGTCATTTAGATTAAAAGCTTACACAATAGTCATCACTTGCAAAGACAATGACAACATGTTTCCACATAACAAATTAAATCAAATGCATGAAAGGTACAATGATGAATTCCATAATAGTGAATGTTGCTTAAGAGGCATTGAAGGACAAATTTTTTTATTAAGGAGAACAAGGTAACCTCAAATTCTATTGTACCTAAGTATGACAGTATGCGAGCTTTTGGTGTTTCTAGATGGAACCTATAGCGGAAAAGTGCAGTCTCCATCTGAAGGAACCATCTTTGGAGCTCTTCCTTGAAATGAGGGTCGAAAACATTAGAAGAAAAGAAATACCATAATTCTAAAGTATCAAGACAAATGTCAGAAAGTATAATTAAAAAGACAAATCCTTACAATTGGACCTCAAATTGGACCAAATAGATTTATGATTTTTTCTTTAGAATGTAGGAACTTTCTCTATCAAAGCTTCATGACTTGAAATTGGATCTCTAATTGGAACAATAAAATTTATGATTTTATCTTTAGAATATAATAACATTCTTTGTTCGATAGTCACGACCTCAAATTAGATCAGAAGTTGGATAAGTAGATTTATGATTTTATCTTTAGAATGTACAAACTTCCTCTATCGGATATTAAAGATGTCAGGTTGGATCAGAAACTAGATAAGAAGATTTATGATTTTATCTTTAGAATATAGGAATTTCCTCTATCGTATATTTGGAAATTCCTACACACAAGTTCTTCTTTGGAGAAAAAACACCCGAAAGTGTTTCACACCGATCAAGGTACAATCCAACTTGGTTATGACACTGATAGCAATCCAATTTTTCTTGAATCATCCAATACCCGAACGTTGCATCATAATCTATTCTTCCTGCACATAAAAATTCCATATTAACCCCTTCTAAATAAAACTCAAAATACCATGACACAATGAGTCCCCTATATTAGTAAGTAAGTAGGCAGTCTATAGGGCATAGTTTGATTTTATACAAGGATGCTCATGAAAGTAATCTTCAAGTGACAGTGAGTGAGTTATTTGAGATTGCAACTGATGGTGCAATATCTAGTCTTAAAGGCAGTTAGCAAAGCAGTAAATGTGAAAGAAAATCAAATTGTACACAACAAACAATTCACAATGTTATCTTGCATAATGCCTTAAGTTTGAAGACAAAAATATGATTGTATCTTGATGAAAGTAGTGACCTTAATGGTCAATCATTGGAAAACATGATTTTAAAACATGCTATTGTGCTTAATGAGGCATTATTTTAAGCAAGGCGATGAGTGGTGGTTTGGAACAATGGCAGGTATGAAGGACTTGCTTTATATGCATACCATGCAGTCTAGCTTAAGACAACACTATTAGAAGAGATTGAAGGTGGATTATGGAACTCAAGGGTTACCATGATAAAGATTAAAGAAAAGATTGAGATCTATTTAAAATCCACTATCATGAAGATATTAATGATGTCAAATGAAAAACCCTAGCAGCTGGAGTAATGAACACAATGTGAAAGAGGACAGTGTGCAAGGGAAGATTTATGAGATCTCCACATTATCTAATCACAGGAAAATACATCTTTTATTTATTTTTTAAATTAAAATAGATTATTACAAACCCTATATAGGACACATTGATACTTCAAAAGCATTTGATTTATTTTTTAAAATTAAAAGAATTCATTCTAAACCCTATATAGGATACGTTGATACTTCAAAAGCATCTGAAGGAATTTGAGATTATGAAAACATATTTCAATTAAATACCTAGATTACAAAAATTAGAACAAACATTGTAACCCTTGTTGATTAGAGAAGGAATGAGATAAACAACAACGAATCCTATGCCTCCTATCACACACATCTCCTTACCATTCTCTATCATTCTTTACTAAAACACTTCTCCATTTTGGTGGGCTATGCCTGAAAACAAGGTTTCAACAAAGGTTTTATTGTATGTTTATTAAAATGGAAACTCCATTCTAGCGGGCTATGCCTGAAAAAATAAGATTTCGACAAAAAAATTAGAGTATGTTTATAAGAGTTTTAGAGTATTTTGGCAAGTTATATTCTTGATTCCTTAAATGATTTATTCACATGGATTGTGAATGATGTGATTTTCTGCATTTAGTGTTGTAAATTGTAATGATTCCACAATTACCATACTATTGTTGTCTCTTATTATACCCATTGTGGTATGGTGGTGTTTTACCCTTCCCTTCTGCTGTTTACCACACTACTGCCTTGCTCAAGGCTTCTTGTTGCGGGGTTGCAGTGTATACCTCTCTATCGCATATGTTTCTCACCTTCCCGACAGTATAGCGGTGTATGCTTTTGATCATTACTTGAAGAGTGTCGATGAGACAATCTTATTTGTCTTACCGATATCTCAATGTCTCATTGACATTAGATCTTATGTTCCTTTGATGTTGGTTGCCGGTGTCGAAAATACAAGTTAATATTTCTTGCTGATATGCCATTGTCTCATCAATATTTTCCTTCGAGGGTATTTCTTTATATGTCAGTGTAACTCTTCCATGTCAGGGAGACTCGTGATTATCGCTACGGTATGGCAGTGTTTTTCCCTTCCCTTTAGCTTTTTACCACACTAGCACCTTGCTCAAGGCTTATTGCTATGGGGTTGCGGTGTATACCACTCTATCACATATGTTTCTCACCTTCCCGATGGTCTAGAAGTGTATGCTTTTGATCATTACTTGAAGAGTGTCGATGAGACAATCTTATTTGTCTTACTGATATCTCAATGTCTAATCGACATTACTTCATTATATCCAAGAGTTGTGTTTCATCGAACATTTGTAGATATACCTTATCGATGTGACATAAGTGATTCTCTCCTCGATATGCATGTATCTTGGTGACATTTCATTGTTTTACATCGTCAATGAGACATATAAATAAGTCTCTTCGACATAGGGGTGTCTAAACCGATGCTAAACCCGAAGCTAAACTTGAAGCTAAAGTCGGAGCTAAAAGTGGCACTAATCTCGAAGCTAAACTTAGAGCCAAAGGTGACACAACACTCGAAGCCAATATTGGTGCTAAAGGTGGTGCTAATTTCAGTGCAAATCAGTGCCTAAATTAGTGTTGACTTGTCTTGATCGATGCAAATAAATGCCAAAAATAGCACCATCCTAATAAATAGCAATGAAATTTTCAAAAAAATGGCAAAAAATACATTAAAACAGTGGGTGGAAGAAAAAAATGGAGAAAATCACAGGGATTTGTTGTAGTGTCACAATCTAAGTATGTTAAGGAATTGTTGAAGAAGTTTGGAAGGGATGACTCCAAACTAGTCTGTACCCCAATGGTAACCAGATTTAAGCTGAGCAAGGATGATGAATCTGCTAAAGTTGATTAGAGCATGTACAAATCTATGATTGGTAGAATACTATATCTTACTACTACTAGACTAGATATCATGCATGCAGTATGTTTAGTTGTAAGATTTCAAGTAGAACCTAAGGAAGCACATGTTATAGCTATGAAGAGGATATTCGGATATCTTAAGGGAACTCTAGATTATGGGCTACGGTATCTGAAGGATAATAATTTCACATTGAGTGCCAACATTGATGCAAATTGGGTTGGTTGTGTAGATGACTAGAAGAGTACAAGTGGCAGTGCATTCTCCCTTGGAGGAAGATTAGTTTCATGACTGAGTAAGAAATAGGATTCAGTTTCTTTGTCCACTGTAAAAGCTGAATATATTGCAGCAACATCTTGCTGTACACAGGTACTTTGGATAAAGTAAACCTTGAATGACATAGGTGTGATGTGTGATTATCCTATCTCTATCTTTTGTGACAATACAAGTGCTATAAACATTTCAAAGAATCCAGCAATGCATTCTAGGACAAAACACATATCTATCAGGTATCACTTCTTGAGGGAGAAGGTGTTACAGAATGAAGTTAGACTTGAATATGTACCTACCAAGGAATAAATTTATGGCATATTCACTAAGGCCCTTTCAAAGGATAATTTTGAGTATCTTAGGGGGAAGTTATGGGTTATTTCCCCTCCTTCCTTTAACTAAGTGCACATGGAGGTGCTTTAGTCTAGTGGATTCACATATTCTTTTGATTTGGACTAATGATTGAGGTCTACTCCTTAGGGGGGGTAGAGAAGTTAATTGTTGTAGTATGTGATGTGGGTGCACTCCTTAGGGGGAGTAGAGAAGTTAACTATTGCAGTATGAGATGTGGGTGCACTCCTAAGGGGAGTAATCAGAGCTTTATATGGCAAGAGTTTTCAAGAAAAAAATCCTTTACCATGGAGCTATATTTATGAAGTTATAGTTGTGTTTTTGCCAAGTGCTTTTGAGAAAATTTAAGAAACAATGAAGGCAATGTTTAGTGTGCTCCAATATTGTGCTCTACATTTATTCTATGTTGATCCTATTCCTATGCGGATTTGTAGTATTGTTGATAAGCTTCAATAGATAATATATCCTAAGTTTTAGCTTCTAGATCGATGGAGAGTGAAAGATATGTTCATCGATATGTGAATTGGTTTGACATAACTATTTGTTTGTGGAATCGGAGAAATGTTTTGGCTCCATAGTCTTCTTGTGTCGTGTTTCAAATCTTGTGGATCTGGGAGATGATTCATACTAATGTTTTCTATGTTTTGAAAATCATGCTTGTGATTGGGAATTCTGGAAGACTTTCTCCAAAGCTCCTGTGTGTTGTTGGTTGGTCCAGTTGGACTGTTGAAGAATATTTTGTGTATGAAGATTGTTACAGTTGCTGCAGATGTACCCAAAGGTTTCTTAGAGATGGTAAATTTTTTGGTGAAGTGTATTGAGTAATCCATGTGTGATCATCTTGTTGGAGACGTACATACTTCAAAGTTCATTGGTGTTTTCATTAGGTTTGGATGACTTGATGTCTACATGTTACATAAATATTTTTCATCGAGTTGAGGAAGCGTGTGATTGACCCAAGATATTATTTGGGTCCTAATTAAATATGTAATTGGTCCTATCTCATTCTTATCCACTACAGGAATGTGGAGTAGTTGACCTAATTTGAATTTGTAAATTCAAGAATGTTTAGCCGACCTTGGAGAATGCTTCTAGGGTTGAAGATGGTATAAAAGAAAATCAAGATGTTGAGAATTTTGTGTCAAGCAAGTGAAGTGTGCAAATACATGTGAAAATTAGAGTGTGTAAGAGTGAATCAAGGTAGCATTACTTTAATGTGTTAGATTCCTAAAAGCAGTGAGCTAATGGTGTCTACAATCTTCTGATCAAGCTGTGAATGTGTGGAACCTTTTTGGTGGATCTTTAATTATCTTTCTTTTTCTATAGGTAGTGAGCCTCCTTCTAGATAGTGAGTCCTATTGTTGGTAGTGAGCCCTCTGGCAGTGAGCCTTTGTATCCGATGTTGCATTATTACTATATTGTGAGCTAATTCTCACCATGGTTTTTCCCTCATTGGGTTTTCCACGTAAATCTAGTGTCTCTGGTGTTTGCTTTCTATTATTTTAATTTCATGTTTACACTTAATAACAAATTGGATTAAAGTCGAATTGATTAAGTTTATAAGTAAAGTGATTTGATACAACTGATTCACCCCCCCTCTTAGTTATCATGTGCATTTCAACACTAAACTATGTTTCTAAGATATACTTTAAATATGAATAAAACATGTTTTTCCCGTCTCATTTTGAGTTATTAGTATTGTGAATGGAATCTTCTTGAATGCAGTAATCTTGAAGTTACAATGTTTATGTGATTTGAGATAAGTGTAGGAGTACCCGCGAGCTGTCCACTTGAGGGACTATAGAGTAGATAGATAAGTATTCCATTTTTAATCTCATTATCTTCATTTGGTAAATGATAATTGTGAGTGAAGTTTATTTTCATTTGTTGAGCTCTGTTAAGTTAATCTTGTAGGTTGTAGATTGAGTTTATAATATTTTAATTCTATTATTTGAAGTTTTGAAGCACCTACTTTCATTGTTAATTGCAAGTTGTTAAGTTTCTTTCTGTTAATTGTTAAGTTTTCTATCCATCGTTAGCTATATGTTTCATAGTTTCTTTACAATCATTTCCTCTTCAACAATTTACATGCTTCTTAGTTTAATTATTTCCATGCTTTCTAGTTTAACTGTTATGCTTTTTGGATGAATCATTTCTTTCTTTCTAGTTTAGCGGCCTCTTAGTTTAAGTTTCATTTCAGTTGTTCCAATCACTTAGAAAATCTAAGAGAGATAGTCAAGATGTTTTCTATTTCATATAGCCTCCGAACACTACCCGATCGATAAAATTGATGCATTTCTCAAACTAAAGAGATAGAACTGATGAGGTAAAAATAACCTCATAATAATAAAATTTGAAAAGCTTATTCTTACAAGCTCAATCCTAAGTCTGTGCCAATTTATTAAACTTTAGGAGAAATAATTTCTTATTTTAAAGGAAAATTATGCAAACTTTCTTTCTTATGATCAATTGAGGAAATTCGCCAATGCAGGTTTAATGGGTTGACTTGAGTGTTTTTGTAGGGAAAAATCAGTCATCTAGTAAATATTACAAATGTTGAACCAACACGTGCCTTAAGCGTGGTAAAGGATAGATGTTGCGAACCTACTCCTAAATATCAAGAGGATGAACCGAAGATTTAGTTTTTGTTTCTTTAATTTCTGTTATCAAAAACTTCATGGCTCATCTCGAGCCTTCTTTATGTTGGTGAAAGCTAATTGCTAGATAAAATTCACCTATGTGTATATCATGGCCTATGCACCCATAGCGCATGGAGAAAAGAGCCGCGACGGAAGAGGTGGGACCCGCGGTGATGGAAAAGGTTGCCGAATGGAAGGAAAGACATGATGACCAGACATCTCATTCCCTGTGCCATTTGTTGTCCCGTCGCTGGGAAATCGTGTCAATGTTGGTGGTTTGTTCAAAATAATCATTCGGCATGGATGGACAAAAAGCCTCAAACATGGCCAAATGAAACCATTATTAGCAAACAATAAAAAGGGCCGACAAGGTCCCATTTTCGCCATTTTTGGATGGCGATGTTTTGGTGGATAGCGAGGGCAAGAGTAGCAGCCAGAGTAACACCGGAGTAGCAGCCATGCGAAGCTCCTTCAGGTATGTATATCAACTTTGTGTATGTGCCATCTTGCCATTATGCTATGAACAGAGAAGAAATGAACGACATTCGTTGCTCCATTAAGGGTTTGTTATTTTCAGCTGAGGGTTTTAGTTTTGTGTCTCCTTCGATCTGTGTTTTTAAAATTATGGGGTTGCCGAAGAATTTATTTAGTTGAAACCATTTTTTTCTATCGAGGGTTTTGAAATTTTTTGTTCGTTTCCCCCCCGTTTACTGGTTATCGAATTTTTCCCTTTCCGAATGAAAAAAGTGACAACCCATTATACAAATATGAGTGAAATTACTGAATAATGTTTGTAGAAAGCAGAATCACCTCCAATAATCAAATGCTATATTTCTAAAATCATGTAAAACCCACAATCTTGCCATTGTTCACATAGTTTTTCGGAATGGATAGAAAAGGGCATAATGTGGCATTCAAAATCATAATTGGGAAAAATAGCAAAAAGCCCACATCCAATCCCATTTTTGCCGCCATTTTATACACTGTTGTTTTGGGAAACACACCGTCTCCTAAAACTCGGGCTATTGTGAAACCCACTATTTCACTACAATGTCTCTTCATGTTATGTATGTATCCATGTAAGTTCATGTGTATGTTTTTCATGCATTTTTTCAATGTGCATAGGTGAATTTTTTCTAGCATTTTGCCGGCTCCCATCCCGTTGGTGAAAGCTAATTGGGAAATAGTCAAAAAGCCCACTGCAATACTCCACAATGTGTTTCCCAAATTTCAAATTAAAACATCTTGCAAAAGCCTCTGCTTGCAACAAAATTACCCCTCACCTCGATGTCGTCTGTATTCTACTCCAAATCCTACACGTGCACTCCACGCTTCAGCTTATTTGGTCGGTATTCTCCTCAAAGTCATCCACGTGCTCTCAGGCCTTCACCTTTCCCTTTCAACATGCATACAGGAAACAAAACAAATAGTATTTTCGCCTTGCCTTCTCCAAACAGAAAAGGCGCACATCATTCCCTTCCACTTTTCCCGCACCACACAAAAGAAATAGGAAAAATACCACATCCAATCCCATTTTTGCCACCATTTTATACACTATTGTTTTGGAAAACACATTGTCTCCTAAAACTTGGACTATTGTAAAACCCACTGTTTCACTACGGCGTCTCCTCATGTTATGTATGTATCCATGTATGTTCATGTGTATATTTTTCATGCATTTTTTCAATGTGCATAGGTGAATTTTGTCTAGCAGCTAGCCGACTCCCAACCATTTGGCAAAAGCGAATTGGGAAATAGTAAAAAGCCAACATCCAATCCCAGTTTTGTCGCCATTTTATACACTGTTGTTTTGGAAAACATAATGTCTCCTCAAATTTGGACTATTGTAAAACCCACTGATTCACTACGACGTCTCCTCATGTTGTGTATGTATCCATGTATGTTCTTATGTATTTTTCATGCATTTTTCGATGTACAAAGGTGAATTTTGTCTAGGATTTAGTTGAAATGCAGGTCTGATAATGTTTTTTCTGTCGAGGGTTTTGAAAAACACACTGTCTCCTAAAACTCATAATTCGTAACTGGCAAAAAGCCCACATCCAATCCCATTTTTGCCGCCATTTTATACACTGTTGTTTTGGAAAACACACCGTCTCCTAGAACTCGGACTATTGTAAAACCCACTATTTCACTACGATGTATCCTCATGTTATGTATGTATCCATGTATGTTCATGTGTATGTTTTTCATCCTTTTTTTCAATGTGCATAGGTGAATTTTGTGTAGGATTTTGAAATTGGCATATCCTATGTTATATACATATTTGAATTTATGCCTGAAACTAGCATATTGTATGCTAAATACTTATGTGAATTTTGTGCAGGAGTTAGCTTGCTCCCTCCTTAACTCCTGGAGAAAATTCAGCTATGTATATAACATAGGATATGGCCCCGATAACGCATGGGGAAAAGAGTCACGACGGAAGAGGTGGGACTGGCGAGGGAAAAGGTTGTCGGATGGGAAGGAAAGACTTGAGGTGGGAAATCTCATCCCATGTGCCGTTTTCTATCCCGTCGCAGGGAAATCGTGTCAGCGCCGGCGGGTTTTCAAATTAATTGTTCGACGTGGACGGACAAAAAGCCTAAAACGTGGCATTCGAAACCATTGTTAGCAAATATCTTGTTCAATGACAATAGTTAGTGTTATGCACATAGTAAGAAGATAATGTATTGAACTTGAGCTTTATAATCTTGAACAACCCTTACTTTCAGCAAAACACTCTTCTTCGATATCTGCCCAACACATTATTCACATAACAGTTGCATCATGGAAAACACAGTGGGCTGTGGCTCACTTATTATTTTATACAGTATGTGAGAAATGAATGTTTTGAAGTTCCTGTTGTACTCTTTTAACAACACCTACTTCGAGCAAAATAGTCTTTTTCAATATCTGCCCATATGTTTCCAACACAAAATTTACATAACAGTAGCATCATGGAAACCATAGTGGGTTGTGGCTCACTTATTATTTTTTCCTGACTGTAACAAAATTATGTTTTCAACTTCCCTTTCTTGTCTTATGGGAGCCGGCTAATTGCTAGTCAAAATTCACCTATGTACATCGAAGAATGCATGAAAAACATACACATGAACATACATGGATACCTACTTTGAGCAAAACACTCTTTTTCAATATCTGTCCATATGTTTCCAACACAAAATTCACATAACAGTAGCATTATGGAAAGCACAGTGGGTTGTGGCTCACTTCTTATTTTATTTTCTAGAATGTAACAAAATAATGTTTTCAACTTCCCTTTCTTGTCTTATGAGACCCCTTTCTTTAAGAAAAATAGTCTTGCTCACTACCTGTTCATATGCTTCTAACAAAAAATTTACTTAACTATTGTAGTATGGAAAACACAGTGGGTTGTCCCCGACTTTGCAAAAACAGTAAGAAGACAGCAGGTAGTGTTATGCACAGAGTAAGAGGAAAATGTATTGAATCTGAGCTTCATAATTTTGAACAACCCTTACTTTCAGCAAAACACTCTTGCTCAATCTCTGCCCAGCACATTATTCAAATAACAGTAGCATCATGGAAAACATAGTGGGTTGTGGCTCACTTCTTATTTTTTTCAATTTCCTTGTTTAAATGTAAATGGAAAGCTTAAGGTCTAAGTGCACGTGGAGGAGTTGCAGTAGAATATAGACGAAATGGAGGTGAGGGGTAATTTGAAATTTGGGAAACACAATGTGGAGTATTTCAGTTTCTTGAATGTCTTCCAAATTACACATTCCATTGTTGTGTTTAAATTTAAGTCGGTTGATAAAAAAATTGTACAAAATTATTCTCAATGGGAAACACAGTGTTAGGTTTCATTTTTTGAATCTCCTTGTTTTAATGTAGAGGGTTTTACAAGTTCTTTGTCTTTGAAATTTGGGAAACAGAATGGGGAGTATTTCAGTTGCTCAAATGTCTTCAAAATCACACATTTCATTGTTGTGTTTCAATTTTGCACCATTGAAAAAAGAAACTGCAAATAATAATTCTGAATGGAAAACACAGTGCTAGGTTTCAATAAAATTTTAATCATCCACTTGAGATGTAAAGGGTCATCTCATGCTGGGTTGTTTGGTTCTTAACACCCATGGTTTTGTAAGATGGAATGTTACAAAATAGTATGAAAGTCTTCCAGATCACACCTTCCATTGTTCTATTTAAGTTTGAAGTATGTAACAAATTGCATGCTTCATAACACATTGCATTTTTCAACCTTGACATCACAATATACCCTAGGCCTTTCTGGTTTTTAGACCAGTATATCTAGGTGTGCACATTTTGTAGTGCATGTCAGAAAATACAATGTGTTTTGAAGCCTGCCTTCACTTCATTTTGTTTTGCAACAATTCATGTTGTAAAACCATTGGTGTTAAGAAAGAAGCAGCCCAAATAGTGTTGTAAAACCCTCTGCAACACTATTGGATAGTATGTGTCACCTGAATTTGGTTTGATTTCTCCTCTAACTTGTCCACGTGCACTAAAACATTCAACTTTCCCTTTCAATGTGCAGAGTGGAAAGAAACAGTATTTTCACCTTTCTTTCTCGAAACAGAAAAGGGCCAATACCTACAACTATTGCCATACCTGAATTTGGTATGGCCGCATATGCTATCATATACACATAGGTGAATTTTGTCTAGTAGTTAGCTTTTGCCTTCAAGGAGCCGGCTAACTGCTAGACAAAATTCACCTATGTACATCGAAAAACGCATAAAACAAATAGTATTTTCGCCTTGCTTTCTCCAAATAGAAAAGGCCCATGTCATTCCCTTCCACTTTTCCTGCGCCACACAAGAAACTTTCCAATGAAGCTAACCCGCTCGCTTTCTGTGCCCGACAACAGGCGAGAAAATGCACCTAACGACGCCATTAACTCTTGCCTAACTGTAGATCGGATGTTTCATCCCCTTCGCCGGTTTTAGGCATTTGGCGGGCCCCGCACTACGACATCTCGTCATGTTATGTATGTATCCATACATGTCCATGTGTATGTTTTTCATGCATTTTTCGATGTACATAGGTGAATTTTGTGTAACAGTTAGCCGGCTCCCACGTTGAAAGGGAAAGCTGAAGGTCTAAGAGCACATGGACGAATTTGAGGAGAATACCGACCAAATTAGCTGAAGTGTGGAGTGCACATGGAGGATTTGGAGGAGAATACACACGAAATTGAGGTGAGGGGTAATTTTGTTGCAAGCAGAGGCTTTTACAAGTTCTTTGTGTTTTAAATTTGGGAAACAGAATGTGGAGTATTTCAGTTGCTCGAATGTCTTCAAAATCATGCATTCCATTGTTGTGTTTAAATTTCACACCATTGAAAAAAGAAACTGCAAAAAATAATTCTGAATGGGAAATGCAATGCTGGGTTTCAATAAAAGAACTGTACAAAATTATTCTCAATGGGAAACACAGTGCTGGGTTTCATTTTTTTTAATCTCCTTGTTTTAATGTAATGGGTTGTCTCATGGTGGGTTCCTTGCTTCTTAACACCCACAATTTTTCAACATGGAGTGTTACTTGAATGTCTTCCAAATCACACATTCCATTGTTGTGTTTAAATTTTGCAGCAGTGAAAATAAAAAGTGCAGAAAAGAATTCTAAATGGGAAACACAGTGCTGGGTTTCAGTTATTTTAATCATCCACTTGAGATGTAAAGGGTCATCTCATGTTGGGTTGTTTGGTTCTTAACACCCATGGTTTTGTAAGATGGAATGTTACAAAACAGTACGAAATTCTTCCAGATCACACTTTCCATTGTTTTGTTTAAGTTTGAAGTATGTAACAAATTGCATGCTTCATAACACATTGCATTTTTCAACCTCGACATCACAATATACCCTGGGCCTTTATGGTTTTTAGACCAGTATATCTAGGTGTGCACATTCTGTAGTGCATGTCGGAAAATACAATGTGTTTTGAAGCCTGCCTTCACTTCATTCTGTTTTGCAACAATTCATGTTGTAAAACCATTGGTGTTAAGAAAGAAGCAACCCAAATAGTGTTGTAAAACCCTCTGCAACACTATTGGATAGTACGTGTCACCTGAATTTGGTCTGATTTCTCCTCCAACTTGTCCACATGCACTGAAACGCTCAACTTTCCCTTTCAATGTGCAGAGTGGAAAGAAATAGTATTTTCACCTTTCTTTCTCGAAACAAAAAAGGGCCAATACCTGTAACTATTGCCGGGAAAACATGTTAGTGCTGGTAGGATTTCAAAATAATTTATCGGCATGGACAAAAAGCCTAAAACGTGGCATTCAAAACCATTATTAGTAAATAATAAAAAGGGCCGACGAGGTCCCATTTTCGCCATTTTTGGACGGCAATGTTTTGGTGGATAGTGAGGGCAAGAGTAGCAACCATGCAGAGCTCCTTCAGGTATGTATATCCGCTCTGTGTATGTGCCATCTTGCCATTGTGCAATGAACAGTGAAGACAAGAACGGCTATTTGTTGCTAGAAAACAACATTTTCACCTTTCTATCTTGAAACACATACATGGATACATACATAACATGAGGAGACATCATAGTTGGAAAACACATTGTCTCCTCTCTATCACAGAGGGTTTTACAATACTATTTGGGTTGCTTGTTTGTTAAGGAGTCGGCTAACTCCTAGACATACAATTACGCCTATGTACATCGAAAAACGCATGAAAAACATACATGGATACATACACAACATGAGGAGACGTCATAATTGGAAAACACACTATCTCCTCTTTGTTGTAGAGGGTTTTACAACACTATTTGGGTTGCTTGTTTCTTAAGGATCTGCCTAAATCCTAGACAAAATTCACCAATGTACATCCAAAAACACATGAAAAACATACATGGATACATACATAACATGACGAGACATAATAGTTGGAAAACACACTGTTTCCTCTCTATTGCAAAGGGTTTTACAACACTATTTGGGTTGCTTGTTTCTTAACACCTTATATGGGGACATTGTATTTTCCAACACTACAAATAGTGCGAGCATTTATTCAGTTGAATCAAATGATGAAATGAAATGCCATTTTTATCTCATGTTACATACATAGGTGCTTTTTGTTTACAAGTTAGCTTTCTCTTGATTCCTGATTGGAAGAAATGAATTTATAGAACAAAATGAACGTTCATTGCTTCACAGTTATAGCAGAATGGCAAAATGGCACATATGATTGCTGATATATATATACTAGTGTTAGCCATAGGTTAAATTGGAAATTAAATTCCCAATGTATAGTTTAATATGTTTGTTTATTGTCTATGCAAGCTGTCATTTTGCACTAAGCAGAACATATAAATTTTATATTGGGGAAATTTGGAAGAAATACAATTATTTCTAGCACCAATTGTCTTTAATTTTCCAATTTAATCTATCGCTAACACTTTTCTTTCTTCCAGGTGGTTTATATAGGCCACGAAAGAAGATTCAACAAAATAAGGGTAGGTGAATTGACAAGGATGCTTCAGGAGATGCGAACCTTCTGCAGTAAATACAAGTGATTCTGGCTTCCATAGCTTGAATCGCAAGTGTAGTGGACGGTTAAATTTCCAAAATTTAATATACATTTAGAAGTGCCGATTTGTTTGAAATTGTGAAATGTTGGGGTTTTTATTCAACTGTCATTTTCATGTCATTCTGAAGTGTTTTGCGGTAATTTGAAATCTTTCACCAAAAGAGTATATATGTGGTGCATAAATTTTTTCGTAATAGTTCTTTTTACATTTTTCGCTATTTGTATACAATATTTAGTAAGTTATAAATGGTTCATTTTTTAACATCTAATGGAAAATTTGTAGAATGCTATTTCTATATTCTATTTCTGCTCTTTTTGAGTATGTTTTGATCTGACCACCACACTGCGAAAAATGTGCACAAGCGACTACTCCAAATAGTTCTATGCACTATATTAAATAGAACTCGTAAAGCCAATGGGTAGGAATAACTTAATTGATAATTTGGCCTACTCCCATTACTTGGCCCTAAATATTATAGACAAATTGTAAAAGAGATATTAGAATAACAACATACATGGAAACAAAAAGTGATGAAATGGGCAGACGGGATGAAACGTCCGAGCTATAGTCAGGCAAGAGTTAACGGCACCGCTAGGTGCATTTTCCTGCCCATTGTCGGGCTCCAAAAGTGGGCAGATTAGCTTCGTTGGCAAGTTTCTTTTGTGTGGTGTGGGAAAAGTGGAAGGGAATGACGTGGGCCTTTTCTGTTTGGAGAAAGCAAGGTGAAAATACTATTTGTTTTGTTTCCTGTCTGCATGTTGAAAGGGAAAGCAGAAGGTCTCAGTGCACGTGGATGACTTCGAGGAGAATATCGACCAAATAGAGGTGACGTGTACTATCCAATAGTGTTGCAGAGGGTTTGACAACACTATTTGGGTTGCTTCTTTCTTAACAGGTAGGGTTTTCCAACATGAATTGTTGTGAAACAGAATGAAGTGCATACTATGAATCACACTATGTGTTGAGGGTTATTATTGTCCCCGTTAAATGAGAGATGTGCTATTTGATAAAATAAAACACCATCTATATGTTTGTATATTTGAATTACAAGACAAAGGTTGGTATACTGTATAAGTAAAGGCAGGCTTCAAAACACATTGTATTTTCTAACATGCACTACAGAATGTGCACACCTTGATATACTCATCTAAAAACCAGAAAGGGCTAGGGTATGTTGTGATGTGGAGGTTAAAAAATGCAATGTGTTATGAAGCATGCAATTTGTTATATACTTGAAACTTAAACACAACAATGGAATGTGTGATTTTGAAGGCATTCAAGTAACATTCCATGTTGCAAGACCATGCATGTTAAGAAGCAAGCAACCCACCATGAGACGACCCTTTACATTTAAACAAGGAGATTCAAATAACTGAAACTCAGCACTGTGTTTCCCATTGAGAATAATTTTGTATAGTTTTTTTATTGAGACCCAGCATTGCTTTTCCCATTCAGAATTATTTTTTGCAATTTCTTTTTTCAATGGTGCGAAATTGAAACACAATAATGGAATGTGTGATTTTGAAGACATTCGAGCAACCGAAATACTCCCCATTATGTTTCCCAAATTTCAAAGACAAATAACTTGTAAAACCCTCTACATTAAAACAAGGAGATTCAAAAAAATGAAACCTAGCACTGTGTTTCCCATTGAGAATAATTTTTTACAGTTTTTTTATCAACCGACTTAAATTTAAACACAACAATGGAATGTGTAATTTGGAAGACATTCAAGAAACTGAAATACTCCACATTGTGTTTCCCAAATTTCAAATTACCCCTCACCTCCATTTTTTCCGTATTCTACTCCAACTCGTCCATGTGCACTCAGACCTTAAGCTTTCCATTTACATTTAAACAAGGAGATTGAAAAAAATAAGAAGTGAGCCACAACCCACTGTGTTTTCCATGATGCTACTGTTATGTGAATAATGTGTTGGGCAAAGATCGAGCAAGAGTGTTTTTCTGAAAGTAAGGGTTGTTCAAAATTATGAAGCTCAGATTCAATACATTTTCTTCTTACTCTGTGCATAACACTACCTGCTGTCTTCTTACTATTTTTGCAAAGTCAGGGACAACCCATTGTGTTTTCCATACTGCAACAGTTAAGTAAATTTTTTGTTGGAAGCATATGAATAGGTAGTGAGCAAGACTATTTTTCTTAAAGAAAGGGGTCTCATAAGACAAGAAAGGGAAGTTGAAAACATTATTTTGTTACATTTCAGAAAATAAAATAAGAAGTGAGCCACAACCCACTGTGCTTTCCATGATGCTATTGTTATGTGAATTTTGTGTTGGAAACATATGGGAAGATATTGAAAAAGAGTGTTTTGCTCAAATTAGGTGTTGTTGAAAGAGTACAACATGAACTTCTAAACATTCATTTCTCACAGCCTGAATAAAATAATAAGTGAGCCATAGCCCACTGTGTTTTCCATGATGCAACTGTTATGTGAATAATGTGTTGGGCGGAGATCAAACAAGAGTGTTTTGCTGAAAGTAAGGGTTGTTAAAAATTATGAAGCTCGAATTCAATACATTGTCCTCTTACTTTGTGCATAACACAGAGTGGATATACATACCTAAAGGAGCTCCACATGGCTGCTACTCTTGCCCTCGCTATCCACCAAAACGTCGCCGTCCAGAAATGGCAAAAATGGGACCTTGTCGGCCCTTTTTATTATTTGCTAATAATGGTTTCGTTTGGCCACGTTTTAGGCTTTTTGTCCATCCACGCCGAACGATTATTTTGAAAAAACCGTGGACACTGACACAATTTCCCGGCGACGGGACAACAAACTGCATGGGGGATGAGACGTCTTGCCGTCATGTCTTTCCTTTCGTCCGACAACTTTTTCCATCACCGTGGGTCCCACCTCTTCCGTTGCGGCTCTTTTCTCCATGCGCTATGGGTACATAGGCCATGATATACACATAGGTGAATTTTTTCCACAAGTTAAGGAGGGAGCAAGCTAACTCTTGGACAAAATTCACATATGTATATAACATAGGATATGCCAGATATGCTAGTTTTAGGCATAGATTCACATATGTATATAACATAGGATATGCCGGTTCCTCTACAATAGAGAGGAGACAGTGTGTTATCCAACTATGATGTATCGTTATGTTGTGTAGTATCCATGCATGTTTTTAATGCGTTTTTCAATGTACATAGGTGAATTTTGTCTACGAGTTATGCCGGTTTCAAATTCCTAGACAAAATTCACCTACGCACATTGAAAACCGCATGAAAAACATACATAAGAACATATGTGGACACATACATAACATGAGGAGACGTCGTAGTCAAATAGTGGGTTTTACAATAGTTCGAGTTTTAGGAGATGGTGTGTTTCCCAAAACAACAGTGTATAAAATGGCGGAAAAAATGGGATTGGATGTGGACTTTTTTCTATTTTTCCCATTTATGATTTCGAATGCCACGTTATGTCCTTTTCTATCCATTCCGAAAAACTTTTCGAACAATGGCGACATTGCGGGTTTTACATGATTTTTGAAATATAGCATTTGATTATTGGAGGTGATTCTACTTTCTACAAACATTATTCAATAATTTCACTATATTTGTACAATGGGTTGTCGCTTTTTTCATTCGGAAAGGGCAAAATTAGATAACCAGCAAACGGCGAGGAAACAAAACAAAAATTTCAAAACCCTCAATACAAAAAAAAAATGCTTCAAACCGGCATATCGTATGTTATATACATATGTGAATTTTGTCCAAGACTTAGCTTGCTCCCATTATATATAACCTAAATGATCCTAAAGCTAAAAAATAACCATAATTATTTAAGCTTTTGAGAAGCGACAGACAACCTGCTAGGTTTTCCATATTGCAACTTTACTTTTTTTTTGTGTGCAACTTTTCTTGCAAGCAAGGGCAGTTATAAAATATGAAAGTGACCTTCAATACATTGTTTTATTATAGTGTGCATAACACTAAGTGTCGTCATTGAACCGTATTTGAAAAGTGAAGGACAACCCAGTGTGTTTTCCATCATGCAATATTTTTTGTGCATCTTCTGTTTGAAGCATATTCCGATATTGAAATGGAATGTTTAGTGCATGTGATGGATTCTTATAGAATATGAATGTGAACTTCAATACAGTGTTTTGTAATAGTCTGCATAATAAAAAGTGTTGACTTTTAATAGTTTGTTACTTGGATAGCGTTTCAATTTCATTTGTTCATTTTCAATTTCTTCTTTTCATTGAAAACAATATATGCTTGATTACTGCAAAATTGTGCAATAAATTTTCAAACTTTAACTGTCCATAACACTTGCAAAATTTTTACGGTTTACAGGAAACCAACAATGCGTGCTGTAAAATGAAAACTGGTTCCTACAGTGAAGAACGTCATTGATGTGGACACCACACCTGAAAGGTTGTTTAGTAGGGCATCTTCTTCGGGGCGGTTCCATTCACGAAATGTGTAGGTAAGACCTGGTGATTATAAGATGCAATCCAATGTACAATTTTAATCTTTCATAAGTGGTTATGAGGTTGATTGGAAAGTGGGAATGTTTTATTCAGGAGGCAGCAACCGTGGTATGGAGGAAGTCCCCTCGGTTTATGAAAATGGTCAACCATAAGGCAGTGACGTGTTCGGTAATTGATTGTGAACTTCCAATTGCCCTTCCCTTCCTATGCATGAATCAGAATGCTTTTTAATTTCAGTTCAAAAATATCATGTCTCTTACAAATATTCTGATTTTCGCATATATCATTCCTTTGATTTAGGAAAATAATCAGGGAGATGATCTCGCTCTTGCCATAGTCCATGACCGGAAGGATAACCGTGTAGAGGGAGACCTTAGGGATGGAGAGGGATCCAATGAAGCACAGGGTGATGTGTTGGGCAGGAAGGTAGATATAATAACTGAATTATTGCATCATTTGGCTGTGTATATATGTTGTGCATTCAATTTGATTGAATATCAAATATATTAAGCGATTTTCTTTTCCAAACTTGTTGTGTAGGTTGCTGATGAATACAAAAGAGAAACGGTGAATGGTAGATATATATTATTCTATTGTAGAAGAATGTACCAGAAAGTATTATGATTGGAGAGTGTTCAACATGCATAGGTTTTAGCATCACCACCTTCCTATTCTTGATGCACCAAAGCGTGGCCGAGCTGTGTTGGGGGGGAACCAAAACAACCCACTCCTCCCCATGATAAATTGAAAGAGTACCTTCTAAAGAAGGTGGAAAATACAGAGTACCAAATGAATATACGGTAGCATTTGTAGCAAAAGCATGTTATTAGACGTGTCTGTCAAAAGTTTGGGAAACAAAACTTCCTTCAACTTCCCAAAGAAGGAAAGGATGAGGTGAAGAAGCAAATGGCGTTATACAACACTGACGAGATGAAGGAGCAGAGAAGACAAAGAATATTACGATTGCAAGAGAGAAAGAGACAGGAAGGAATGGTAATGTCGAACTGAACTATTAAATGTGAACTTTCCTTGCTTAATCTTTTCTGTTGTGATGCATAGAAGGTTCACTTAACGTTAACTTACATGACATGCCAGGGTGATGGTCGAGAAGCGATTTCTTCTCGCCAGCAAAGTAGGGCTCATTCGCTAGAGGAAGCTATGGCCACGAAATGTGAAGATGGTGTTGTTCCTCCCACCCCTGCATATAAGATTCAGAATAAGCATCCTACACAGTTAAAAGTTTCAAGGCACCATCTGAAGAAGAAACGAAAAAAAATGGTGATCTCCAAATCTTTTGTTTATTGTAAAGTTTGTTTTGCTTATTTGAATGAATTGGTTGCATGCATTTGAGTTTGGTGCAACGTTTCAATTCCTCCTATTACACAATAATGATGAGCAATGAATTGCTTCCCTCAAGCAGGTTTTTGTGATTTTTGATGGTGAACAATTGCCCATGGAAGCACCGGATGATGTTGTTCCTCCCGACCCGTTGTCTAACAATGTTCAGAAGAAGAAGAATAAGAAGAAGAAGAAGAATGGGCATATGCCATCAAACGTGTCAAGGTGCCTTGACATGGAGGAAGTAGAAGAAATAGTGAATTGCAATTCTTTTATTTAATGCTTGTTTTGATTATTTCAATGAATTGGTTGCATGCACCTGAATTTGAAATGACCTTTTAATTCCTGTTATTACAGGGCAAGGATAAACAATGAAGTGCTGGCCTTGATCTAATTGGAAAAGTCGTTGCGATTGAAATGAGAGAGGCTAATACAGATGGACATGCAAATGGGGAGAGCACTAGCCACAGAGTGGGATAGGGTAACACAGATGGTCATGAGGATGGGGAGAACACTGGGATGAATGTGGAACTGGGTGACAGAGATGGACATGGGGACGAGGAGAGCACTGGCTTGCAAGTGGGAGAGGGTAATAAGGATGGACCCGGGGAAGAGGAGAGTGCTGGCCTGCAAGGGGGAGATGGCAATAAAGATGGAAATGGGGATGGGGAGAGGTGCGGCATGCCATCTATATTGGTATGAAACCAAACACACTTCCATGCTCTATTATTATTTCTTTAGGAATCTTTTAATGTGCCTTCAATTATGCTTCACATCAATGATGTTTCCATTGCAGGAAAATCTGGTGGATGAATAGATGATAGAGCTCAACGACATAACTTTTAAGGTCAGTGATCATGTCGACCTTTGGAGGCGGCATAAATGGGTTGCGAAAGGCATTCTAGAGGTTGTCACTAGAAATGCTCACACCCACTTCTTGAGGCACCCAGAAAATTGTGCGAGAGTCAGCATTGTTGAGGCCATTAATGGTCGATGCCACGTGCCTTTTCCCATGCCTAGCGCAGAGACCATCGTAGAGTGTGTGGGCAGCTTTGTCATATGGTAGCCTGTCGAGATGAAGCATTCTGTTCCAGAGGTACACATAAATGATATGTTGTTGTATATATATCATACTACGTATATTGTTTCCATGTGTATGCTAATTCTCATTAATTGTTTGCTATAGGGTAAGTTGTTAAACCTGACACGGACAAAGCACATAGTACGAAGAAGTCTGTTGTTTCACGTTCATCATCTGCGAGGGTTCATGGATCTGGAATCACCCCCCCCCGAAATACATAAGGACCCTAAGAAACGTGCCATATTTTATGCAGGCCTGAACTCGATTGCAAGGAATAGGCAGCGTAGGAATTGATGAGATAGGCTCCAAATACTGATTCTACTCTGTGGGTTTAAATATTTCAATACTGAACAATTGTGGTGTAGAGATACACCATTTGCATATGTTTCAACACTATGGTGTTATACATTTGATATGAGAATTTTCATGGGCTTCTTTAATTATTTTATTATTGTACAATTATGCTGAACATATAGGCATATATAATTATTTCATGTCATTGGAACAAATAATTGTTATCCATTTCATATCAGACTTTAAGAAAAATAGTCTTGTTCACTATCTGTTAATATGTTTGGAACACAAATTTTACATGACTCTTGTGTTGTCCCCTCTAGCATGTGTTGGCATTAATGTCAAAGCAATAAGACAATAAGATGTTCTTGATTGGTAAACAAGTCAGTATTGGTTTGGTAATTCAGTTCATGGTCTCTTCAGTTCAGCTCTTTGATAATCACTTGACTTGTCATACAAGTGTTTTTCAACTCTAGTACACTGCATATTGTTTCATGTTCACTCATCTTGCATATTGTGATAAGGATGTAAAATTGTGACTATATGCAAATAGAATTATATGAGTTGAAACAGTTATGAAGACAATTTTGCTCCTCATGTTCATTTATTTATCATGTCATTCAGTTATGAAGTTGTTGTAAGACTATGCTATCTTGTAAATATTTCAGCTTTCGGTTTGTATAATGTTCAGTCTCCGCAATCTGGTTATGGTCTTTATGTTCATACATGTTAAAAATCATCAAACATGCTTCATAGCTAAATTGCTCTAGAGCTTGCAATTTACATTTGGTTATTAATGCTAAAGTGGTTGGTATGGGAACAGTCGATGCCACCATTTATCAATAAATTTGAGATTTAAAAAAAAAAAAACAATCCATGAGGTACGGGATTTGAAACCCATCAAGTGTCGGTAATATAGTTTTGGATTGTGATAATCCATACAAGTGGATAGAATGATATACTAATATTTCAAATGCACCATTTGTAATGCATATTATATATATAACTACCTAAAAAATATTGTTGGGTCTCAATCCTAGAAACATAGAAATAAGGACTATCCATGACTCACTCACAAGATCAAATCAACTTCCGAATTAACAAGGTCTATGCCTCAAGAAAAGAATGATGAAAATCAAACTCATGTCAACAATTGCAAAGGTGATTACAATAGGCCCATCAAAATATCTCAATCAAGTAATGCAGGCTGTGAGAAATGAATGTTTTGAAGTTCCCGTTGTACTCTTTTAACAACACCTACTTCAAGCAAAACAGTCTTTTTCAATATCTGCCCATATGTTTCCAACACAAAATTCACATAACAGTAGCATCATGGAAAACACAGTGGGTTGTGGATCACTTATTATTTTTTTCCGGAATGTAACAAAATAATGTTTTCAACTTCCCTTTCTTGTCTTATGAGACCCCTTTCTTTAAGAAAAATAGTCTTGCTCACTACCTGTTCATATGTTTCCAACAAAAAAATCTACTTAACTGTTGCGGTATGGAAAACCGAATGGGTTGTCCCTGACTTTGCAAAAATAGTAAGAAGATAGTAGGTAGTGTTATGCACAGAGTAAGAGGAAAATGTATTGAATCTAAGCTTCATAATTTTTAACAACCCTTACTTTCAACAAAACACTCTTGCTCGATCTCTACCCAACACAAAATTCACATAACAGTAGCATCATGGAAAGCACAGTGGGATGTGGCTCACTTATTATTTTTTTTTGGAATGTAACAAAATAATATTTTCAACTTCCCTTTCTTGTCTTATGAGACCCCTTTCTTTAAGAAAAACAGTCTTGCTCACTACTTGTTCATATGTTTCCAACAAAAAATCTACTTTAAGAAAAACAGTAAGATGACAGCAGCTACTATTATGCACACAGTAAGAAGACAAGAAAAGTTGCAGATTTTGATATTCCATTTCAGCATTCCATTTCAATATCCTTATACATTTCGATGAGAAGATGCACAAGAAAAGTTGTAGAAAGGAAAACACAGATTGTAAGAAAGTAGTGTATTCAAGTTCACCATCAAATTTTATAATAACAATACGCATTAGACAATGAAATGTAAAAATATTTCACGTCAATATTACACAATCTGAACAAAATTACAATGCACATTTAATATTGGTCACACTGAAAAATATGTCAACCATTTATGAATAGGTATAATCTCTGTGTTCTCAGCATCTGGAAGCATTTATCGCACTCTGATTGTCAAGGTAGAATTGATAGCATACAATGTTGCCACCCCGTAATTCTCATGTAGCAGCCTGAAGGAGGGCCTCACACGGTGGATCTGAAACCTGACAATGTGGTTGAATTTGAACACGGCCAACAACCATTCCTCCATAGGACCTTTGTGATTACTAATTATAGATTTCCCCTTGAGGAATCTCATAAACCTCATGCTCAACTGATTCGTAAGATTGTGCCTTTGTATGATAACTGTTGGTTTAATGCACACCTTCCATATGCATCCAGCTAGGATAAGGTCTCGAATTTCTCAATAAATAGACATTGGCCAATCACATAAATTGAAAATATCTATTTGTAGATTGTAATATTGAACATCCATGTCTATATGTGCCCAAACTCCAAAGACGCTATTGAAGAAGTGAGCATAATTATCATATTGCAAATATGTGTTGTTTGGACCTTTTCTATTAATTCTCGTTAACATCTTTTCATGCAACCTATACGGGAGGTTGAGTTGCTCAATTCGAGAAAGAATATTGCATGGCAGATATGGGTGGTAGTTCTTCAACCAACTAGCCACCCATGCTCGAGAACTGTGAGACATCTTCTATAGGACTACAGCAACAGGTTGTACAATTCCTGAAATGAAAGACAAAACAACTATTTTAGACAATAGACATGCATTCTCTAATTAGAAGGACATTGTCAATGTAATGGAAAGAGTGAAAAAATAAGTGAGCAAAGTGGACTTATTTAGATAATGTATGCACTAAAGATATTCTACCTATTGTTTCAACTGAATGACGTGACACGTGTAGTATCTTGGAAGGGCATATGGCAACGCACGATTCAAGCAGTGGGAAGAACAATGCCTGAAAGGAAAGAGAACAAAAATTTCAGCACATACAACAACATTCTCTAATTGGAAACACATGAAACAGTTGGTAAAAAATATTTAAAGCGAAAGAAAACTTTTCATAACTAAGTAACTGTGTATGGACGGTGTCTTTTCCAACATGGAAAATAATTTGAGCATTTTATTTCTTGCAATCACATGAGCTGAAGTACTGAATTGTACAAAATATAGTTTTGTTATGAACACAAGATGCAAATAATCACAATTGGAGGATGGAAAACACAGTAGGTTCTGCCTGACATTTTTATTTTCTGCAGACTGTAACAAAAGAAGGTCTCGAAGTTCACCTTCTTGTCAGTCTTAATTAGTCGTGCTTGAAGAATTTTATAGGCTTAATTATTTTGTTTGTAAAATAGGCCTATTTTGGGGTCCATGACAACGAAGAAGAGCTTGTTTGAAGTGTTTGTTCCATAAGGTATTTTATGTTCCAGAAACCCATTTGTGCCAAATTTTTACATACCAGAAATTGAGATGCTATTGTTTTGAAAAGAATGCTTGAAAACATGACTCTACCACTGGAAATGCACTCAATTAGCCGAAATCTAGAAAGGAGCAGGTCTTAAATCATCATCTACTTTTAAAAATACAAAGGCTCAAGGCAACATTGATCTACTAAACCCTTACTTTATGCACAAAAAATGCTCTATCAAATGAGGCTTTAATAGAATACTGTATTCGAAACCTTCCCATGCTCTACCACCATATGAAACATGTTTAGTAATGTCTTCCCATGCTTTAGGAACAAACTTTCAGCCCCTTTGAATGCACTTTCCTCAGTTACCAACTTGTAAGCATCCTTTTTCATTCAAAATCTTCTGTATTTTATAAAGATCAGCAACCAAACATTGAATGGTTTGCTTCCCCTACATCATTCAACAAATACACTTCTTAAATTATATAACATCATACCAAAAAATGGACTTATGTAAGCAAAGTTATTAAATTCGAACCATACCTTCCATTGGATTTACACCCACAAAAGACAGTTGCCGACGAGGACTCCTTTCTCGAGTTTGGAATACTGAAGCGAACAAAAAAATCCATAAACGAAATCATAAAGCTCATGGCATGGTACAAGCACATACTAGAAAAAGGAATGTGCAAAAACAATTCCTATTACAATAAAGAAATTGAAATGGGTTTTCTCATACTCACTCGTATTAGATGTTGTATCCTCTACCACATCCATAGCAGTTGCACCTGAAGTCTGACATTGCATATTGACATTCAAATTCAAACTATTGTTCATAGACAATGGAAAGGAGTCATCCAAAGGGGTTCAGTGATCTAACTATTGTGTGGAATGCTTCATATGCCAGGTTGGACATCGACGATGATCCCTGGTTGCACTAAGCCATGGACGCATGCGAACGGTGCTACTTGCAGCTTGATCAAGATCCATAATGAATTCAAACGAAAATGCATTTGATTGACGTAGGTCTTCTACAAACCTGTCCATGCATTTTGCATATGACTGCACCTGTTGTAGAGATTGTGGTGGTGTACACATCGCTTTCTTCAAGAGCTCATTAGTATGATTCCAAAGAGACATTGTCACCACATGTTCATCATATACATGAGTCATAGAAGGAGCTTGCACAGGGGTCAAAACATTAGGGTTGTTTTCTTCTACGACCCCCTCTGACAATGTCTCGTTGAAATCTATGTTTGAATCAATTGGTTGACCTCCCTCGTCTAAATGAGGACCCAAAAGAAATTTGTATTAGGCTGTAGAAAATAAAAAACACAATTGACACCAATAAAGTAATGCAATTCGAATTGAAATTCACTTACCATGGAGCACCCCTTCAGCGGAAAATGATCTTTTAATCAAGTGAGAAACCTTCACGACATGTTTGCAAGTGTTCCCCTCCAAACTCCAAGGGCAGTCACAAACAAAAAGGTGCTCCCCAAATTTCTGAACAAGGTAGTGCATTGACCTACTTTGACTTTTCACCCAGTAGCGTCTAGGATATGTTTCATTGGGAATACAGTCATCGTCTGAAATTGCCTTGGCCCGCTCCACACTAGATCGCATATTTAAATATTTTTTGTTCGTCAGAAAACCATAATGCTGCAACTTTTCCTTTTGCCTATAGAATGGTTCCATTTTATACACAAGTGTGTAATACAAATAGTCCATTCTCCTATTGCATTTTTTTAAACAATCGCACAAGTACCGAGTTTTTAGTATGCAATGGTATGACTCAATGGATGCATTTGTATCCTGGTTGGCATGTGGGAATAGTCTGCATTTTTTTGCCCACATGGCTGTGAACAAAAACATCCAATAGTCAAGTAAGCCACAACGTATTAGATGTGACATCAAAGAATTCGAATGGTGTGAATCATGCGAGGTGACGAAAATTTTCAACTGACCAATTCGACCTTCTCCTTCGAACCAAGTCTTCTTGTAGTACTCTAAGAATCGGGCCTGATCATTGAACTCCTCAAAGAAAGAGTTCAATAGCTGAGTGACGGAATTTTCGGTGTCAACGATTGCCATCATGATCATGCCAAGACTGCGGAAGACGTCCATTGCCCTTTCCTTGGCTGCATACTTGTATACATTCTTTAGCCAAGCCCTTTTCACATGCCAAAGGCATAGAAGCACATGGCATTGAAAGACAACCCTAATAGACAATACCAACGATATTGTTTACCGCTCGACTGCATGAGAAAGTGGCATTGAAAATGAATAGCAAATGAGAAAGGTACACAAATGAAGAAAGGGATGCACATACTATATGGCTTGGATCTCTACACTCACATCATTGATCAAAAATGAATTGATTCTCCAGTCAGGCCTGGCTCTTCTTCCACGTTCGAGCAATACGCATAGCCATGCAGAGATGTCCTCAATCTTGTTTTGTGAGGATACTACCCACGCAACCGACACACCACTCTATTGCTCATCGAAAACGAGGAGAGTATACAATGGGTACTATAAAGAGAACAACTCGGCATGAGCATTGTGAAGTTTACAGCCAGTAAGATCATTGAAAACACGACGAACTATTTGTCAATGTTTGTAAGGCCTCACCTCATATTTGTTAGTAGCAAACATGGAATCCATCGAGATGATTGAATTGTGTGAGCAACTAACCATCCTATCCAACATCCATGGAGTCTGAACCTCGATAACAAAAGGCATATTGTTCCCATCGGGCTATTGAAAGTAGAAGAAGTTTTCAAAGTCTTCTCCACTCCATAGTAGGATACTTGTGGAATCAACTTTGTGTTTTTGTGCGTGAGTACAACACACCTTTCGCCATGCATTCATTACATCCTTTCTTGTAAGGAATTGATCCCTCTTGGACATCATGCCACATAACAGAGGATCGCTGACGTGTCTATCCATTATTGCATTGACATTGACATCCATGAGCAAAAGGATTTCAATAAAGCTTTTGCACTCCATGGATAGATTAGTGGAAAACATAGAACAATTCTCTCCACTTGCGTCATGAATGCCATGGAAAAATTCCTCCTTTTTATCTACGTGGAACATTTCTTTGTAGATAATATAGGCAACATCGGGTTTGCCTTCCATAACCTTTACCATGAAGTGGTATTGACAACCTCTCTTTTGTATGAACGTCTTATGTGGTTTCTTCTCTGGTGGAGGCTGGTTTCTATTGTCTTTAGGACTGTATTGACACCAGTAGCTACAAGAAAGGCATCATCTCATCATGTTCAACCAAGAGAGTAAAATATCATTCGGCCATAGAAACGAATGTCGATATATAAAAACCTCTTATACAAAATTGTTTTGCTATAAGTTTTCTCGTAGATGGCACAGAGGTGGTATGTTCTCTTATTTTCTTGTCCAAAAATTTTGTTTCTAAACCTTCAATGTATGTTTCACCATGAATGAACTGATCAAGTCTTCTAAAAAAATTGTTGCAACAAGGTCAGGGACCTTATCCTTGTTGATGGAAATAGTAGCCCATTCCAAATCGGAAGACAAAAAAGAGAGCCTCCATTTTGTACATCTTGCACCTCCAAATCGTCTAGCTTCTTCCAATTCAAACCTCTCCCCATTCTAGGAAATCACAACATTGGATGAATACTTAAAATTAGTGTGGATTGTGTGAAGAAGGAAAAAATAATTCATTAAACAAAGATAAAATGTGCTTGCATTGCTGTCACCCACGTAAAACCAATATGATGTTCCGGCTTCAACTGATGAAAATTAAAGGTGATAGATTCAATCGAGCTACGCATAAAATATAACACAAACGCATGCCGAAAATCAGACAGTCCAACAACCCAAACACTGTGTTTTTCGAATAACATTTTTTTTTTGCACTTTTCTTTCAATCATGCAAAATTCAAACACAACAATGGAATGTGTGGTTTGGAAGAAATTCCATGTTGCAAAACCGTAGGTGTTAAGAAGCAAGCAATACACCATGATACAACCCCCTACATTTAAACAAGGAGATTCAAATAACTGTAACCCAGCACCGTGTTTGCCATTCAGAATTATTTTGTGGAGTTTTCTTATCAATCGACTGAAATTTATACACAACAATGGAATGTGTGATTTGGAAGATAGTCATACTGTATTGTAACATTCCATATTGAGACAAGGAAAGATAAAAACAACAAACTAATTTGACAAGATGATTTCTTTTAGAATTCACAAATTCAGCAAATATAAAATCAACACTATTCGACTCAGCAAATATCATATTCAAGAACGATCACAGAAGCACAAAGACATTTGTGATCAAGAAAATATTAAAAAACTAAAGGATTCAATCTTATTTCCTTTTTTTCTCAATACAAAGTATGGGTTCAAAGGCTCCATGGCTGCGTAACAGACACTATTTCCATTACACCCTAAATCGATGACTATTCATAATTACAAAATTTACATGCATGTAAATTAAAGATTAAGTTTTAGTCGATAGAAAACAAGTTCACTAAACATCCAGAGGAAGTGGACCCTGTAAAATCTCCGCAACCATTTCATCAAGCAAACTATTAAATTCCGCTTTCTCTTCCTCTCTATCTAGGACAGAGATCACCCTCAAATATTCAGCATAGCTGGACTATTCCTTCCATGCAAGCGAACATAGCTCAAAAATAATGTCGAGTTGTTCCTCCTCAAGCCCAATTAGATTAGGCTGAATGATTCATACTGGCTCATTTTTTCGTGCTCCACAACTTCACCAGGAAGCACCATGTCAAACAAAAACCTGGGATCAAAAATCTACCACCTTAACAAAAAAGTGGGTGCTAAGAAACAAGCAACCGACCATAACAAAACCCTTTACATTTAAAGTGGATGATTAAAATAACTAAAACCCAGCATTGTGTTTCCCATTCAAAATTATTTTCTGCAGTTTCTTTTTTCAATGGTGCGAAATTGAAACACAATAATGGAATGTGAGATTTTGAAGACATTCGAGCAACCGAAATACTCCCCATTTTGTTTCCCAAATTTCAAAGACAAAGAACTTGTAAAACCTTCTACATTAAAACAAGGAGATTCAAAAAAATGAAACCCAGCACTATGTTTCCCATTCAGAATAATTTTGGATAGATTTTTTATTGAAACCCAGCACTGCGTTTCCCATTCATAATTATTATTTGCAGTTTCTTTTTCAATGGTGTGAAATTGAAACACAACAATGGAATGTGAGATTTTGAAGACATTTGAGTAACCGAAATACTCCCCATTCTATTTCCCAAATTTCAAAGACAAAGAACTTGTAAAACCTTCTACATTAAAACAAGGAGATTCAAAAAAATGAAACCAACACTGTTTTTCCCATTGAGAACAATTTTGGATAGTTTTTTTATTGAAACCCAGCACTGTGTTTCTCATTCCGAATTATTATTTGCAGTTTCTCTTTTCAATGGTGCAAAATTGAAACACAACAATGGAATGTGAGATTTTGAAGACATTCGAGCAACTGAAATACTCCACATTCTGTTTCCCAAATTTCAAAGACAAAGAACTTGTAAAACCCTCTACATTAAAACAAGGAGGTTCAAAAAAATGAAACCCAACACTGTTTTTCCCATTGAGAATAATTTTGGACAGTTTTTTTATTGAGACCCAGCACTACGTTTCCCATTCAGAATTATTATTTGCAGTTTCTTTTTTCAATGGTGTGAAATTGAAACACAACAATGGAATGTGTGATTTTGAATACATTCGAGCAACCGAAATACTCCACATTCTATTTCTCAAATTTCAAAGACAAAGAACTTGTAAAACCCTCTACATTAAAACAAGGAGATTCAAAAAAATGAAACCCAACACTGTTTTTCCCATTGAGAATAATTTTGGATAGTTTTTTTATTGAAACCCAGCACTACGTTTCTCATTCAGAATTATTATTTGCAGTTTCTTTTTTCAACGGTAAGAAATTGAAACACAACAATGGAATGTGTGATTTTGAAGACATTCGAGCAACCAAAATACTCCACATTCTTTTTCCCAAATTTCAAAGACAAAAAACATGTAAAACCTTCTACATTAAAACAAGGAGATTCAAAAAATGAAACCCAGCACTGTGTTTCCCATTGAGATTAACTTTGGACCATTTTTTTATTGAGACCTAGCACTGCATTTCCCATTCAGAATTATTATTTATAGTTTCTTTTTTCAATGGTGCGAAATTGAAACACCACAATGGAATGTGTGATTTTGAAGACATTCGAGCAACCGAAATACTCCCCATTCTGTTTCCCAAATTTCAAAGACAAAGAACTTGTAAAACCCTCTACATTAAAACAAGGAGATTCAAAAAAATATACCCCAGCACTCTGTTTCCCATTGAGAATAATTTTGGACAGTTTTTTTATTGAGACCCAACACTGCCTTTCCTATTCAGAATTATTATTTGCACTTTCTTTTTTCAACGGTGTGAAATTGAAACACAATAATGGAATGTGTGATTTTGAAGAGATTCGAGCAACTGAAATACTCCACATTCTAATTCCCAAATTTTAAAGACAAAGAACTTGTAAAACCCTCTACATTAAAACAAGGAGATTCCAAAAAATGAACCCCAGCACTGTGTTTCCCATTGAGAAAAAAATTTGCATAGTTTTTTTATTGAAACCCAGCACTGCGTTTCCGATTTAGAATTATTATTTGCAATTTCTTTTTTCAACGGTGCGAAATTGAAACAAAACAATGGAATGTGATATTTTGAAGACATTCGAGCAACTGAAATAATCCACATTCTGTTTCCCAAATTTCAAAGACAAAGAACTTGTAAAACCCTTCACATTAAAACAAGGAGATTCAAAAAAACGAACTCCAGCACTATGTTTCCAATGGAGAATAATTTTGGATAGTTTTTTTAGTGAAACCCAGCAATGTGTTTCCCATTCACAATTATTATTTGCAGTTTCTTTTTTCAACGGTGCGAAATTGAAACACAACAATGGAATGTGAGATTTTGAAGACATTCGAGCAACTAAAATACTCCACATTCTGTTTCCCAAATTTCAAAGATAAAGAACTTGTAAAACCCTCTACATTAAAACAAGGAGATTCAAAAAAATGAACCCCAGCACTGTGTTTCCCATTAAAAATAATTTTGGACAGTTTTTTTATTGAAACCCAGCACTGCGTTTCCCATTTAGAATTATTATTTGCAATTTCTTTTTTCAATGGTGCGAAATTGAAACACAACAATGGAATGTGTGATTTTGAAGACATTTGAGCAACCGAAATAATCCCTATTTTGTTTCACAAATTTCAAAGACAAAGAACTTGTAAAACATTGTACATTAAAACAAAGTGATTCAAAAAAATGAAACTCAACACTCTGTTTCCCATTGAAAATAAGTTTGGACAGTTTTTTTATTGAGACCCAGCACTGCATTTCCTATTCAGAATTATTATTTGCACTTTTTTTTTCAATGGTGCGAAATTGAAACACAACAATGGAATGTGAGATTTTGAAGACATTCGAGCAAACCGAAATACTCCTGATTTTGTTTTCCCAAATTTCAAAGACAAAGAACTTGTAAAACCCTCTACATTAAAACAAGGAGATTCAAAAAAATGAACACCAGCACTGTGTTTCCCATTGAGAATAATTTTGAACAGTTTTTTTATTGAAACTCAGCACTGCGTTTACCATTCAGAATTATTATTTGCGCTTTTTTTTTCAACGGTGCGAAATTGAAACACAACAATGGAATGTGAGATTTTGAAGACATTCGAGCTACCGAAATACTCCACATTCTGTTTCCGAAATTTCAAAGACAAAGAACTTGTAAAATCCTCTACATTAAAACAAGGAGATTCAAAAAAATGAACCTCGGCACTGTGTTTCCCATTGAAAATAATTTTGGACAGTTTTTAATTGAAACCCAGCAGTGCGTTTCCCATTCAGAATTATTATTTGCAGTTTGTTTTTTCAACGGTGCGAAATTGAAACACAACAATGGAATGTGTGATTTTGAAGACATTCGAGCAACCGAAATACTCCCCATTTTGTTTCTCAAATTTCAAAGACAAAGAACTTGTAAAACCCTCTACATTAAAACAAAGAGATTCAAAGAAATGAAACCCAACACTGTTTTTCCCATTGAGAATAATTTTGAACAATTTTTTATTGAGACCCTGCACTGTGTTTCCCATTCAGAATTATTATTTGCACTTTCTTTTTTCAACGGTGTGAAATTAAAATACAACAATGGAATGTGAGATTTTTAAGACATTCGAGCAACCGAAATACTCCACATTCTGTTTCCCAAATCTCAAATACAAAGAACTTGTAAAACCCTCTACATTAAAACAAGGAGATTGAAAAAAATGAAACCCAACACTGTGTTTCCCATTGAGAGTAACTTTGGACAGTTTTTTTATTGAGACCGAGCATTGTGTTTCCCATTTAGAATTATTATTTGCAGTTTTCTTTTTTCAATGGTGCGAAATTGAAACACAACAATGAAATGTGAGATTTTGAAGACATTCGAGTGACCGAAATACTCCACATTCTGTTTCCCAAATTTCAAAGACAAAGAACTTGTAAAACTCTCTACATTAAAACAAGGAGATTCAAAAAAATGAAACCCAGCACTATTTTTCCCATTGAGACTAACTTTGGACAGTTTTTTTATTGAGACCCAGCACTGCGTTTCCCATTCAGAATTATTATTTGTAGTTTCTTTTTTCAATGGTGTGAAATTGAAACACAACAATGGAATGTGTGATTTTGAAGACATTCGAGCAACCGTAATACTCCATATTCTATTTCCCAAATTTCAAAGACAAAGAACTTGTAAAACCCTCTACATTAAAACAAGGAGATTCAAAAAAATGAAACCCAACACTGTTTTTCCCATTGAGAATAATTTTGGATAGTTTTTTTATTGAAACCCAGCACTACGTTTCTCATTCAGAATTATTATTTGCAGTTTCTTTTTTCAACGGTAAGAAATTGAAACACAACAATGGAATGTGTGATTTTGAAGACATTAGAGCAACCAAAATACTCCACATTCTGTTTCCCAAATTTTAAAGACAAAGAATTTGTAAAACCTTCTACATTCAAACAAGGAGATTCAAAAAAATGAAACCCAGCACTGTGTTTCTCATTGAGATTAACTTTGGACCATTTTTTTATTGAGACCCAACACTGCATTTCCCATTCAGAATTATTATTTGCAGTTTCTTTTTTCAATGGTGCGAAATTGAAACACAACAATGGAATGTGTGATTTTGAAGACATTTGAGCAACCGAAATACTCCCCATTTTGTTTCCCAAATTTCAAAAACAAAGAACTTGTAAAAGCCTCTACATTAAAACAAGGAGATTCAAAAAAATGAACCCCAGCACTCTATTTACCATTGAGAATAATTTTGGACAGTTTTTTTATTGAGACCCAGCACTGCCTTTCCTATTCAGAATTATTATTTGCACTTTCTTTTTTCAACGGTGTGAAATTGAAACACAATAATGGAATGTGTGATTTTGAAGACATTCGAGCAACCGAAATACTCCACATTCTGATTCCCAAATTTTAAAGATAAAGAACTTGTAAAACCCTCTACATTAAAACAAGGAGATTCCAAAAAATGAACCCCAGCACTGTGTTTCCCATTGAGAAAAAAATTTGCATAGTTTTTTTATTGAAACCCAGCACTGCGTTTCCGATTTAGAATTATTATTTGCAATTTCTTTTTTCAACGGTGTGAAATTGAAACAAAACAATGGAATGTGATATTTTGAAGACATTCGAGCAACTGAAATAATCCACATTCTGTTTCCCAAATTTCAAAGACAAAGAACTTGTAAAACCCTCCACATTAAAATAAGGAGATTCAAAAAAACGAACTTCAGCACTATGTTTCCAATTGAGAATAATTTTGGATAGTTTTTTAATTGAAACCCAACAATGCGTTTCCCATTCACAATTATTATTTGTAGTTTCTTTTTTCAACGGTGCGAAATTGAAACACAACAATGGAATGTGAGATTTTGAAGATATTCGAGCAACCGAAATACTCCACATTCTGTTTCCTAAATTTCAAAGATAAAGAACTTGTAAAACCCTCTACATTAAAACAAGGAGATTCAAAAAAATGAACCCCAGCACTGTGTTTCCCATTGAAAATAATTTTGGACAGTTTTTTTATTAAAACCCAGCACTGCGTTTCCCATTAAGAATTATTATTTGCAGTTTTTTTTTTCAATTGTGCGAAATTGAAACACAACAATGGAATGTGTGATTTTGAAAAAAATTGAGCAACCGAAATACTCCCCATTTTGTTTCGCAAATTTCAAAGACAAAGAACTTGTAAAACCTTGTACATTATAACAAAGTGATTCAAAAAAATGAAACCCAACACTCTGCTTCTCATTGAAAATAAGTTTGGATAATTTTTTCATTGAGACCCAGTACTGCATTTCCTATTCAGAATTATTATTTGCACTTTTTTTTTCAATGGTGCGAAATTGAAACACAACAATGGAATGTGAGATTTTGAAGACATTCGAGCAACCGAAATACTCCCCATTTTGTTTCCCAAATTTCAAAGACAAAGAACTTGTAAAACCCTCTACATTAAAACAAGGAGATTCAAAAAAATGAACACCAGCACTGTGTTTCCCATTGAGAATAATTTTGAACAATTTTTTTATTGAAACTCAGCACTGCGTTTCCCATTCAGAATTATTATTTGTGCTTTTATTTTCAACGGTACGAAATTGAAGCACAACAATGGAATGTGAGATTTTGAAGACATTCGAGCTACCGAAATGCTCCACATTTTGTTTCCGAAATTTCAAAGACAAAGAACTTGTAAAACCCTCTACATTAAAACAAGGAGATTCAAAAAAATGAACCTGAGCACTGTGTTTCCCATTGAGAATAATTTTGGACAGTTTTTAATTGAAATCCAGTAGTGCGTTTCCCATTCAGAATTATTATTTGCAGTTTCTTTTTTCAATGGTGTGAAATTGAAACACAACAATGAAATGTGTGATTTTGAAGACATTCGAGCAACCGAAATAGTCCTCATTCTGTTTCTCAAATTTCAAAGACAAAGAACTTGTAAAACCCTCTACATTAAAACAAAGAGATTCAAAGAAATGAAACCCAACACTATTTTTCCCATTGAGAATAATTTTGAACAATTTTTTATTGAGACCCAGCACTGTATTTCCCATTCAGAATTATTATTTGCACTTTCTTTTTTCAACGGTGCGAAATTAAAATACAACAATGGAATGTGAGATTTTTAAGACATTCGAGCAACTGAAATACTCCACATTCAGTTTCCCAAATCTCAAAGACAAAGAACTTGTAAAACCCTCTACATTAAAACAAGGAGATTGAAAAAAATGAAACCCAGCACTGTGTTTCCCATTGAGAGTAACTTTGGACAGTTTTTTTATTGAGACCGAGCATTGTGTTTCTCATTCAGAATTATTATTTGTAGTTTTCTTTTTTCAATGGTGCGAAATTGAAACACAACAATGAAATGTGAGATTTTGAAGACATTCGAGCAACCGAAATACTCCACATTCTGTTTCCTAAATTTCAAAGACAAAGAACTTGTAAAACTTTCTACATTAAAACAAGGAGATTCAAAAAAATGAAACCCAACACTGTGTTTCCCAGTGAGACTAACTTTGGACAGTTTTTTTATTGAGACCCAGCACTACGTTTCCCATTCAGAATTATTATTTGTAGTTTCTTTTTTCAATGGTGTGAAATTTAAACACAACAATGGAATGTTGATTTTGAAGACATTCGAGCAATCGAAATACTCCACATTTTGTTTCCCAAATCTCAAAGACAAAGAACTTGTAAAACCGTCTACATTAAAACAAGGAGATTCCAAAAAATGAAACCCAACACTATTTTTCCCATTGAGAATAACTTTGGACAGTTTTTTTATTGAAACCCAGCAATGCATTTCCCATTCAGAATTATTATTTGTAGTTTCTTTTTTTAATGGTGCGAAATTGAAACACAACAATGGAATGTGTGATTTTGAAGACATTCGAGCAACCGAAATACTCCACATTTTATTTCCGAAATTTCAAAGACAAAGAACTTGTAAAACCTTCTACATTAAAACATGGAGATTCAAAAAAATGAAACCCAACAATGTGTTTTCCATTGAGAATAACTTTGGACAGTTTTTTTATTGAGACCCAGCACTACGTTTCCCATTCAGAATTATTATTTGTAGTTTTCTTTTTTCAATGGTGCAAAATTGAATCACAACAATGAAATTTTTGATTTTGAAGACATTTGAGCAACCGAAATACTCCCCATTCTGTTTCCCAAATTTTAAAGACAAAGAACTTGTAAAACCCTCTACATTAAAACAAAGAGATTCCAAAAAATGAAACCCAACACTATTTTTCCCATTGAGAATTACTTTGGACAGTTTTTTTATTGAAACCCAACACTGCGTTTCCCATTCAGAATTATTATTTGTAGTTTATTTTTTCAATGGTGCGAAATTGAAACACATCAATGGAATGTGCGATTTTGAAGACATTCGAGCAACCGAAATACTCCACATTTTGTTTCCCAAATTTCAAAGACAAAGAACTTGTAAAACCCTCTACATTAAAACAAGGAGATTCAAAAAAATGAAACCCAGCACCGTGTTTCCCATTGACAATAACTTTGGATAGTTTTTTTATTGAGACCCAGCATTGCATTTCCCATTCAGAATTATTATTTGTAGTTTTCTTTTTTCAATGGTGCGAAATTGAAACACAACAATGGAATTTGTGATTTTGAAGACATTTGACCAACCGAAATACTCCCCATTATGTTTCCCAAATTTCAAAGACAAAGAACTTGTAAAACCCTCTACATTAAAACAAAGAGATTCCAAAAAATGAAACCCAACACTGTTTTTCCCATTGAGAATTACTTTGGACAGTTTTTTTTATTGAAACCCAGCACTGTGTTTCCCATTCAGAATTATTATTTGCAGTTTCTTTTTTCAATGGAATGTGTGATTTTGAAGACATTCGAGCAAACCAAAATACTCCACATTCTGTTTCCCAAATTTCAAAGACAAAGAACTTGTAAAACCCTCTACATTAAAACAAGGAGATTCAAAAAAATGAACCACAACACTATATTTCCAATTGAGAATATTTTTGGACAGTTTTTTTATTGAAACCTAGCAATGCATTTCCCGTTTAGAATTATTATTTCCAGTTTCTTTTTTTAACAGTGCGAAATGGAAACAAAACAATGGAATGTGTGATTTTGAAGACATTCAAACAACCGAAATACTCCACATTCTGTTTCCCAATTTTCAAAAACAAAGAATTTGTAAAACCCTCTACATTCAAACAAGGAAATTCAAAAAAATGAACCCCAACATTGTTTTCTCCCATTAAGAATAATTTTGGACAGTTTTTTTTATTGAAACCCAACATTGTGTTTCCCATTCAGAATTATTATTTGTAGTTTCTTTTTTCAATGGTGCGAAATTGAAACAAAACAATCAAATGTGTGATTTTGAAGACATTCGAGCAACCGAAATACTCCCCATTTTGTTTCCCAAATTTCAAAGACAAAGAACTTGTAAACCTTCTACATTAAAACAAGGAGATTCAAAAAAATGAAACCCAACACTGTGTTTCCCATTGAAAATAATTTTCGACAGTTTTTTTATTGAGACCCAGCACTGTGTTTCCCATTCAGAATTATTATTTGCACTTTCCTTTTTCAATGGTGCGAAATTGAAACACAACAATGGAAATTGAGATTTTGAAGACATTCGAGCAACTGAAATACTTCACATTTTGTTTCCCAAATTTCAAAGACAAAGAACTTGTAAAAATTTCTACATTAAAAGAAGGAGATTCAAAAAAATGAACACCAGCACTGTGTTTCCCATTGCGAATTATTTTGAACAGTTTTTTTATTGAAACTCAGCACTGCGTTTCCCATTCAAAATTATTATTTGTGCTATTTTTTTCAACGGTGCGAGATTGAAACACAACAATGGAATGTGAGATTTTGAAGACATTCGAGCTACCGAAATACTCCACATTCTGTTTCCCAAATTTCAAAGACAAAGAACTTGTAAAACCCTCTACATTAAAACAAGGAGATTCAAAAAAATGAACCTCAGCACTGAGTTTCCCATTGAGAATAATTTTGGACAATTTTTAATTGAAACCCAACACTATGTTTCCCATTCAGAATTATTATTTGCAGTTTCTTTTTTCAACGGTGCGAAATTGAAACACAACAATGGAATGTGTTATTTTGAAGACATTCGAGCAATCAAAATACTCCCCATTCTGTTTCCCAAATTTCAAAGACAAAGAACTTGTAAAACCCTCTACATTAAAACAAAGAGATTCCAAAAAATGAAACCCAGCACTGTGTTTCCCATTGAGAATAATTTTGGACAATTTTTTATTAAGACCCAGCACTGCGTTTCCCATTCAGAATTATTATTTGCACTATCTTTTTTCAACGGTGCGAAATTAAAATACAACAATGGAATGTGAGATTTTGAAGACATTCGAGCAACCGAAATACTCCACATTTTGTTTCCCAAATATCAAAGACAAAGAACTTGTAAAACCCTCTACATTAAAACAAGGAGATTCAAAAAAATGAAACCCAAAATTGTGTTTCCCATTGAGAATAACTTTGGACAATTTTTTTATTGAGATCGAGCATTGCGTTTCCCATTCAGAATTATTATTTGCAGTTTTTTTTTTTCAATGGTGCAAAATTGAAACACAACAATGAAATGTGAGATTTTGAAGACATTTGAGCAACTGAAATACTCCACATTCTGTTTCCCAAATTTCAAAGACAAAGAACTTGTAAAAACCTCTACATTAAAACAAGGAGATTCAAAAAAAAGAAACCCAACACTGTGTTTCCCATTGAGAATAACTTTGGACAGTTTTTTTATTGAGACCCAGCACTGCGTTTCCCATTCAGAATTATTATTTCTAGTTTCTTTTTTCAATGGTCTGAAATTTAAACACAACAATGGAATGTGTGATTTTGAAGACATTCGAGCAACCGAAATACTCCACATTTTGTTTCCCAAATCTCAAAGACAAAGAACTTGTAAAACCCTCTACATTAAAACAAGGAGATTCAAAAAAATGAAACCCAACACTCTTTTTCCCATTGAGAATAACTTTGGACAGTTTTTTTATTGAAACCCAGAAATGCATTTCCCATTCAGAATTATTATTTACAGTTTCTTTTTTCAATGGTGCGAAATTGAAACACAACAATGGAATGTGTGATTTTGAAGACATTCGAGCAACCGAAATACTCCACATTTTGTTTCCCAAATTTCAAAGACAAAGAACTTGTAAAACCCTCTACATTAAAACAAGGAGATTCAAAAATGAAACCCAGCACTGTGTTTCCCATTGAGAATAACTTTGGATAGTTTTTTTATTGAGACCCAGCACTGTGTTTCCCATTTAGAATTATTATTTGTAGTTTTCTTTTTTCAATGGAGCGAAATTGAAACACAACAATGGAATTTGTGATTTTGAAGACATTTGAGCAACCGAAATACTCCCCATTCTGTTTCCCAAATTTCATAGACAAAGAACTTGTAAAACCCTCTACATTAAAACAAGGAGATTCAAAAAAATGAACCCTAGCACTGTATTTCCAATTGAGAATATTTTTGGACAATTTTTTTATTGAAACCTAGCAATGCATTTCCCATTTAGAATCATTATTTTTAGTTTCTTTTTTCAACGGTGTGAAATTGAAATACAACAATGGAAATTGAGATTTTGAAAACATTCGAGCAACCGAAATTCTCCACATTCTGTTTCCCAAATCTCAAAGACAAAGAACTTGTGAAACCCTCTATATTAAAACAAGGAGATTCAAAAAAATGAAAACCAACACTGTTTTTCTCATTGAGAATAATTTTGGACAATTTTTTTATTGAAACCCAGCATTGTGTTTTCCCATTAAGAATAATTTTGGACAGTATTTTTATTGAAACCCAACACTATGTTTCTCATTCAGAATTATTATTTGTAGTTTCTTTTTTCAATGGTGCGAAATTGAAACACAACAATGGAATGTGTGATTTTGAAGACATTTGAGCAACCGAAATACTCCCCATTCTATTTTCCAAATTTCAAAGACAAAGAACTTGTAAAACCTTCTACATTAAAACAAGGAGATTCAAAAAAATGAAACCCAGCACTGTGTTTCCCATTGAGAATAATTTTTGACAGTTCTTTTATTGAGACTCAGCACTGTGTTTCTCATTCAGAATTATTATTTGTACTTTCTTTTTTCAACGGTGCGAAATTGAAACACAACAATGGAAATTGAGATTTTGAAGACATTCGAGCAATCGAAATACTCCACATTCTGTTTCCCAAATTTCGAAGACAAAGAACTTGTAAAACCTTCTACATTGAAACAAGGAGATTCAAAAAAATGAAACCCAGCGCTGCTTTTCCCATTGACAATAATTTTGGACAGTTTTTTTATTGAAACCCAGCACTGCGTTTCCCATTCAGAATTATTATTTGCAGTTTATTTTTTCAATGGTGCAAAATTGAAACACAATAATGGAATGTGTGATTTAGAAGAAATTCAAGCAACCGAAATACTCCCCATTCTGTTTCCCAAATTTCAAAGACAAAGAACTTGTAAAACCCTCTACATTAAAACAAGGAGATTCAAAAAAAATGAAACCCAGCATTGTGTTTCCCATTGAGAATATTTTTAGACAGTTTTTTTATTGAGACCCAACATTGCGTTTCCCATTCATAATTATTATTTGCAGTTTCTTTTTTCAATGGTGCGAAATTGAAACACAACAATCGAATGTGTGATTTTGAAGACATTCGAGCAACCGAAATACTCCACTTTCTGTTTCCTAAGTTTCAAAGACAAAGAACTTGTAAAACCATCTATTATTTGTAGTTTCTTTTTTCAATGGTGTGAAATTGAAACACAATAATGGAATGTGTGATTTTGAAGACATTCGAGCAAGCGAAATACTCCCCATTCTGTTTCCCAAATTTCAAAGACAAAGACCTTGTAAAACCTTCTAAATTAAAACAAGGAGATTCAAAAAAATGAAGCCCAGCACTGTGTTTCCTATTGAGAATAATTTTGGACGGTTTTTTTATTGAGACCAAGCACTGCATTTCCCATTCAGAATTAGTATTTGCACTTTTTTTTTCAACGGTGCGAAATTGAAACACAACAATGGAATGTGAGATTTTGAAGACATTCGAGCAACCAAAATACTCCACATTCTGTTTCCCAAATTTCAAAGACAAAGAACTTGTAAAACCCTCTATATTAAAACAAGGAGATTCAAAAAAATGAAACCCAACACTGTTTTTCCCATTGAGAACAATTTTGGACAGTTTTTTTATTGAAACTCAACATTGCGTTTCCCATTCAGAATTATTATTCGCAGTTTCTTTTTTCAATGGTGCGAAATTGAAACACAACAATGGAATGTGTGATTTTGAAGACATTCGAGCAACCGAAATACTCACCATTCTGTTTCCCAAATTTCAAAGACAAAGAACTTGTAAAACCCCTTACATTAAAACAAGGAGATTAAAAAAAATGAAACCTAGCACTGTGTTTCCCATTGAGAATATTTTTGGATAGTTTTTTTATTGAGACCCAGCACTGTGTTTCCCATTTAGAATTATTTTTTGCAATTTCTTTTTTCAATGGTGCGAAATTGAAACACAACAATGGAATGTGTGATTTTAAAGACATTCGAGCAATTGAAATACTCCACATTTTGTTTCCTAAATTTCAAAGACAAAGAACTTGTAAAACACTCTATTATTTGCAGTTTCTTTTTTCAATGGTGCGAAATGGAAACACAACAATGGAATGTGTGATTTTAAAGACATTCGAGCAAACCAAAATAATCCCCATTCTATTTCCCAAATTTCAAAGACAAAGAACTTGTAAAACCCTCTACATTAAAACAAGGAGATTCAAAACAATGAAACCCAGCACTGTTTTTCCCATTGAGAATAATTTTGGATAGTTTTTTTATTGAAACCCAGCATTGCGTTTCCCATTCAGAATTATTATTTGCAGTTTCTTTTTTCAATGGTGCGAAATTGAAACACAACAATGGAATATGTGATTTTGAAGACATTCGAGCAACCGAAATACTCCACATTATGTTTCCCAAATTTCAAAGACAAAGAACTTGTAAAATCCTCTACATTAAAACAAGGAGATTCAAAATAATGAACCCCAACACTGTGTTTCCCATTGAGAATAATTTTGGATAGTTTTTTAATTGAAACCCAGCATTGCGTTTCTCATTCAGAATTATTATTTGCAGTTTCTTTTTTCAACGGTGCGAAATTGAAACACAACAATGGAATGTGTGATTTTGAAGACATTCAAGCAACCAAAATACTCCCCATTATGTTTCCCAAATTTCAAAGACAAAGAACTTGTAAAACCCTCTACATTAAAATAAAGAGATTCAAAAAAATGAAAACCAGCACTGTGTTTCCCATTGAGAATAATTTTGGATAGTTTTTTTTATTGAAACCCAGCACTGCGTTTCCCATTCAAAATTATTTTTTGCAGTTTCTTTTTTCAATGGTGGGAAATTGAAACACAACAATGGAATGTGTTATTTTGAAGACATTCGAACAATTGAAATACTCCACATTCTATTTCCCAAATTTCAAGCACAAAGAACTTGTAAAACCCTCTACTTGCAACAAAATTACCCCTCACCCTGCTTTCATGTGTATTCTCCTCCAAATCCTCCACGTGCACTCCACACTTTGGCTAATTTGGTTGGTATTCTCCTCGAATTTGTGCACATTCTCTCAAACCTTTATCTTTCCTTTTCAACGTGCAGACAGGAAACGGGAAACAAATAGTATTTTCGCCTTGCTTTCTCCAAATAGAACAGGCCCACGTCATTCCCTTCCATTTTTCCCACACCGCACAAGAAACTTACCGATGAAGCTAACTTGCTCGCTTTCTGCACCTGGCAACGGGCGAGAAAAAGCACCTAACGATGCTATTAACTCTTGCTTGACCGTAGATTAGACGTTTGGTCCCCTCCGCTGATTTCAGGCATTTGGCAGGCCCCACACTACGACGTCTCGTCATGTTATGTATGTATCCATACATGTTCATGTGTATGTTTTTCATGCGTTTTTCGATGTACATAGGTGAATTTTGTCTAGCAGTTAGCTGGCTCCCTATATGTTTATGAGCTTTAAAGAAATGAAATTTAGTTTTAAGTTGTTGAAGACGTTTTCAATGTTTATCCACACCATCTAGAATATAGGATTTAGTTATAAGTCGTCTATAAAAATGTAACTTCAAAAGATATACATGGAGACTAAATGATAACATTATGCTGCTTATATGATTTTTGAGTACTGATGAATAAATGAACTTTCTTCTGTTACTTTCTAAGTTATTGAGCTATGAATGATGATGACTGTTTGTAATGGAAAGACTCCAGAATCTGTAGTGTATGTGATTTGAGAACGACGTGTTAACCCACAAGTTTGCCACTCGAGGGAAGTTAGCTTAGATAGATAAGTATTTTACTGTTATGTTATTTTCTTTGTTAAAATAGATTACTGTTCAGTAAGAACTAACTAAGTTTGTTGAAGAGTCGAGTCTGTAGTTCCGGAGCACCATTTTTTTAGTTAGTGTGAGTTATTTTTCGTAGTTGTTAGAATCTTTTACTATTTAAAAGATGTTTCATAGTTTTTTCACGCATTTCTCTACTTCTATAGTATATCAATTGTTTAGTTTGCTTGTTTCCATGCTTTCTAGTTTAGTCGTGATGCTTTCTAAATTAGTTTATCTTATGCTTTCTAGCTTAGTATTTCCAACTTTCTTAGAATAGATTGTTTTCCAGCTAAGAAGTTAAATAGCCTTAGATTAAAATTAATTTCAATAGTTTAATAAAAAAACTGAAAATATAAAATGAGTTATCCAAATCATCTTCTTCTACAAATTGCCTTGGACACTGCCCGGTCGACTAATTGACAATTCTATATTCTAAAGTAGTAGGACCTAATGACAACCTATCAAGAACCTAATGACAACCTATCACACATCACCATGAGACCACATTTCTTTGAGGAATTTTTTCAAACAGTTGTTTGCCTTGTCTATGTTGTTTGATAAAATGCTTTGGTAGACATGTATGGAAAATTTGGTAGCATAGACAAGGCAATCAACTGATTTGGTAGAACTGTTTGACAAAATGCCTCAATGAGATATGTCCTCATGGACTACAAGGATTGCAAGATATGCACAAAATGGATTTGTTGAAAAGGATTTAGAAAAATTCAAGCAAATGCAATTTCTAGGTGTAAAACCAAACTCCACTATATTTTCCAACATCCCCCATGCCTATAGAAAAATGAAAGGTTTGGAAAGGGGTATGCACATACATAGAAAAGGATTGAGAAATGATGTACTATATTACATATGTATAAATAATCTCATATATATGTGTATATGAAATGTGGAAGCATACACAAGGTAGGTCAATTGGTTTAACAAAATGCCTCAAAGAGATGTGGTTTAAAATGTAATTGGCAACTGTAAAGAATTGTGTAGTTTAAAATGTGCCAAGAGGGGCTAAGGTTATAATGACAAACAAACAATGATGAGCATGTGGAATATGCATAATAACAAAATCAAAACATTGTATTAAGCATTTATGATAAGGGATGATAAAGAAACATAATAGAATTAAGGAAAATGTAAAGAAAATGTTTAAAGACTTCACATACCTAATAAACTGAGATTTGAATGGAGGAGTTCTACCCAATTATGTAGTCTTTGTTTCTTCTTGCATCAAACTCCTCAACAATTTGATTTTTTCACAAGCTTGTTTCCTTTTCAATGTTCAATTGTATATCACTCTTGAATATAATTACTAACAACAATACAAATAACCAATGTATAATGTTAAATTCCTACAATTCAATCACAATTAACATTACAAAACTACAAAAAATGAGACTTGAATTGATATATATCAAATTCTATGTGAAAATTCTATTATTTTCTCCTTCCTGAGTCAGGAAACCATAAAAAGGTGGTGGAAAGTTCATGCAAAGGTGGTGGAATGTGAAAAATTGCATGTGCACTTCCCAACAACATCAAAAAGATTCTTTTTGTCTAAACATGTGCATAACTAGGAGAATAACAGAGCATCTGGGCCTAGATCATGGGTGTGTGAAATTTTTTATCATTTTTAGAGCAAGCCAAAACACACTTGTCTTATAGTGTGAGTGTGTTTTGGCTTGCTATACAAAATGACTATATCTTAACTTCTTCAAAACACACTCGCATTATGAAAAAGTTGATTTTCTAAAGGTTTCCTCTCTCTCTCTCTCTCTCTCTCTCTCTCTCTCTCTCTCTCTCTCTCTCCTTAGCCATCCATCCCTCCTTAGCCATCTAGGTCTCTCACTTTACCGTAAACCCTCAACCCTAGACACTATGCCTTAAACCCTAATCCCTCAACCCTATACCCTTAAACCCTTAATACCTCGACCCTTAAAACCTAAACCCTAATCTCTCTCTCTCTCCCTCTATCTCTTAACCACTCCCTCTCTCTCTAGTATCTCCCTCCCACCCCCTCTCCCTCTCCCACTCCCTCTATCTCTCTCCCATCCCTGTATCTCCCACTCCCTCTCTCTCTCTCAAATATCTCCTTCCCACCCCCTCTCTCTCTCTTTGTTAGGTCTCTCCCTCAAGCATCCTACCTACATAACTAAATATCTCTCTTGCCATCCCTCCCTCTATTCCTCCTACTCCCTCTCTCTCCCACTCCCTCTCTCTCCCTCTCTCAACCATCCCTCCCACCTGATACCCAATACCCTAAACCATCCCTCAACCCAATACTCTAAACCCTCAACCCTCAACCCTATACCCTAAATTATCAACCCTCTACCCTATACATTAGATCCTCGACTCTCATCTATCTTTCTCCTTCCCTCCTCTTCTCTCCTTCTCTCTTTCTCATTTCTCCCTCCATCTATCCCTCCCTCTCTACCCTAATCCATCAGCCCTATACCATCAAACTTTAAACCCTTAAACCCTCAACCCTTAAACCCTAAACCCTAATCCATCAACCCTCTACCCTGTTGACCCAATTCCCTATACCCTTGATTCTCAACCCTCTACCCTATACATTGGATCCTTAACCATCATCTCTCTTTCTCCTTCCCTCCTCTTCTCTCCTCTCTATCTCACATATCCCTCCATCTCCCCCTCCCTCTTTATCATAATCCCTCAACCCTATACCCTCAACTCTTAAACCCTTAAACCCTCAACCCTTAACCCTCTATCCTCAACCCAATACCCTAAACCCTCAACCCTAATATCTCAAACCTAAGCCTTCAACCCTTAAACCCTCTACCCTAAACCCTCAACCCTCAACTCTCAACCCATAACACCTAAACCCTTAATCCCTCAACCCTCAACCATTAAACCCTAAAACCTCAACCCTTAATCCCTCAACCCTAATCCCTCAATCCTCAACCCTTAAACCCTAAACCCTAAATCCTCAACCCCTATACCCTTTACCCTATACATTGGACCCTCAACCCTAATCACTCAAACCTATACCCTCAACCCTTAAACCCTTAAAATCTCTACCCTAATCCCTCAACCCTATACCCTCAACTCTTAAACCCTTAAACCCTCAACCCTTAACCCTCAACCCTCAACTCTCAATCCTATACCCTTAACCCAATACCATAAACCCTCAACCCTAATCCCTCAAACCTAATACCTCAACCCTTAAACCCTCTACCCTAAACCCTCAACACGTAATCCCTAAACCCTTAATCCCTAAACCCTAATCCCTCAACCCTCAACCCTTAAACCCTTAATCACTCAACCCTAATCCCTCAACCCTTAAACCCTAAACCCTCAACCCTTAATCCCTCAACCCTAAAACCCTAAAACCTCAACCCCTATACCCTCTACCCTATACATTGGACCCTCAACCCTTAAACCCTAAAACCTCAACCCCTATACCCTCTACCCTATACATTGGACCCTCAACCCTATACCCTCAACCCTCTACCCTAAACCCTCTACCCTCAACCCTTAAACCCTAAATCCTTAAACCCTCTACCCTCTACCCTCTACCCTCTACCCTCTACCCTCTACCCTATACCCAATACCATCTACCCTCAACTCTAATCCATCAACCCTATACCCTATACCCTCAACCCTTAAACCCTTAAACCCTTAAACTCTATACCCTAGTCCCTCGGCCCTATACCCTCAACTTTTAAAACTTTAAACCCTCAAACCTTAACCCTCAACCCTCAACCCTCTACCCTCTACCCTCTACCCTCTACCCTCTACCCTCTACCCTAATCCATCAAACCTAAGCCCTAAACCCTTAAACCCTCTACCCTAAACCCTAAACCCTAAACCCTAAACCCTAAACCCTAAACCCTCAATCCATAATCCCTAAACCCTTAATACCTCAACCCTCAACCCTTAAACCCTAAACACTTAACCCTTAATCCCTCAACCCCAATTCCTCAACCCTCAACCCTTAAACCCTAAACCCTCAACCCCTATACCTTCTACCCTCAATCCTCAACCCTTAAACCCTAAACCCTTAAACCCTCTACCCTCTACCATCAACCCAATACGCTCTACCATAATCCCTAATCCCTCAAACCTAAACCCTTAAAATCTACCCTAATCCCTCAACCCTATACCCTCAAATCTTAAACCCTTAAACCCTCAACCCAATACCCTAAACCCCCAACCCTAATCCCTCAAACCTAAGCCATCAACCCTTAAAACCTCTACCCTAAACCCTCAACCCTCAACCAATAATCCATAAACCCTTAATCGCTCAACCCCCAAACCTTAAACCCTAAACCCTCAACCATTAGTCTATCAACCATAATCCATCAACCCTCAACCCTTAAAAGCTAAACCCTCAATCCCTATACCCTCTACCCTATACATTTGACCCCAAACCCTAATCCCTCAACCCTATACCCTCAACCCTCTACCCTCAACCCAAAACAATTAAACCCCTACCATCTACCCTCAACCCTAATCCATCAACCCTCAACCCTTAAAAGCTAGACCCTCAACCCTATACATTTGACCCCCAACCCTAATCCCTCAACCCTATACCCTCAACCTCTACCCTCAACCCTAAACCCTTAAACTCTCTACCATCTACCCTCAACCCTAATCCCTCAACCATGTACCCTCAACCCTCAACCCTTAAAAATTTAAACTCTCTACCCTAAACCCTCAACCCTTAATCCCTTAACCCTAATCTCTCAACCCTTGAACCCTCAAACCTCAACCCTCTACCTTATACATTAAACCCTCAACCCTCCACTCTCAACCCTTTACCCTATACATTGGATCCTCAACCATAATCCCTCAACTCTATACCCTAGAACATATATACTCAACCCTATACCATCAACCCTCAACACTAATACCTAAACCCTCAACCCTCAACCTCATCCCTCAACTCTTAAACCCTTATACCCTCAATCCTTAACCCCTCAACCCTTAAATGCTTAAACCCTCAACCCTCAACCCTATACATTAAACCCTCTATCCTATACATTGGAACCTCAACCCTAATCCATCAACCCTATACCATCAACCCCTATCCCTCTCTCTCTATCTATCTATCTCACCTCTCTCTCCCTCCCTCTCTCCTACACTCTCTAATTGTCTCTATCTACCCTCTCCCTCTTTATATCTACCTCTCGCTCAATCATTCCCTACCACTCTCTCTCCCTCCTTCCCTCCCTCTATCTCACCTCTCTCTCCCTCCCTCTCTCCCACCCTCTCTAATTTTCTCTATCTCTCCTCTCCCTCTTTCTATGTACCTCTCACTCAATCACTCCATAACACTCTATCAAATTTCTCTCTCTCTCTCTCTCTCTCTCTCTCCTTAAAACATTAAAACTTAAACCCTAAACCCTAAACCCTCAACCCCTATACCTAAACCCTAAATCCTCATCCCTCAACCCTTAAACCCTTAAAACCTCAATCCTCAAACGCTCAATCCCTCAACCCTCTACCTATAAATTGTACCCTCAACCATAATATTTCAACCCAATACCCTAAACCCTCAACCATATAGGCCCTCAACTCTATACCCTCAATTGTGAACCCTTTACCCTATACATTGGATCATTAACCCTCATCTCTCTCTATGCTTCCCTCCTCTTTTCTCCTCTCTATCTCACTCCTCCCTCCATCTCTCCCTCCCTTTCTACCCTAATGCCTCAACCCTATACCCTCAATTCTTAAACCCTTAAACCCTCAACCCTCTACCCTCAACCAAATACCCTAAACCCTCAACCCTAATCCCTCAAACCTAAGCCCTTAACCCTTAAAAACTTAAACCCTCTACCCTAAACCCTCAACCCTCAACCCTTAATCCCTCAAACCTAATACCTCAACCCTCAACCCTTAGACCCTAAACCCTCAACCCTTAATACCTCAACTCTCAACCCTCAACCCTTAAACCCTAAACCCTCAACCCATATACCCTCTATCCTATACATTGGAACCTCAACCCTAATCCATCCCAATACCCTAAACCCTCAATCCTATACCCTAAATTCTCAACCCTCTACCCTATACATTGGATCCTCAACCCTCATGTGTCTTTCTCCTTCCCTCCTCTTATCTCCTTCTCTCTATCTCACTTCTCCCTCCATCTCTCCCTCCATCCATCTATTCCTCTCTACCCTAATCCCTCAACCTTTAAACCCTCAACCCTCAACCCTTAAACCCACTACCCTCTACCCTCAACCCTCAACCCTTAATCCCTCAATCCCTCAATCCCTCAATCCCTCAATCCCTCAATCCCTCAACCCTAATCCCTCTACCTTATACATTAAACCCCAAACCCTCAATTCTCAACCCTCTACCATATACCCTAAAACCTATATACTCAACCCTATACCCTCAACCCTCAACTCTAAACCCTTAAAACCTCAACTTCATCCCTCAAATCTTAAACCATTAAACCCAACCCTTAACCACTCAAACCTTAAATGCTTAAACTCGCAACCCTCTACCCTATACATTGGACCCTCAACCCCTATCCCCCCCCTCTCTCTCTCTATCTATCTCACCTATCTCTCCCTCCCTCTCTCCTACCCTCTCTAATTATCTCTTTCTACCCTCTCCCTCTTTCTGCATACCTCCCACTTAATCAATCCCTACCACTCTCTCTCACTCCCTCTATCTCTCTCCCTCTCCCTCTCTCTCTCCCTCTCACTCTCCCTCTCCATCACTCCCTCTCTCTCCCACTCCCTCTCTCTCACACTCCCTCCCACCCCCCTCTTTCTCAGATCTCTCCCTTTGGCACCCTACCTAGGTAACTCTCTCTCACTCTCTCTATCCCTCTCACTCAAAACCCCTCTCTCCCAATTCTTTTATATATCTCCCTCTCTCTTAGGTCTCTCCCTCCCACACCCTCTCCCTCTCTCAGGTCTCTCTCTCTCACTCCCTCTCTCCCACTCCCTCTCTTGTTCACACTCCCTCTCTCCCTATCTCTCAAGTCTCTCCCTCTCACCCTCCCTCATAATCTCAAGTCTCTCCCTCTAGAACCCTACCTACATAACTCTCTCTTTCTCTCCCTCTCTCTCTCCCCCATCTCTCTCTCTCTCCCTCCCTCCCTCCCACCCTAACTAGCTAAGTCCCTCTCACCCCAATCCCTTCTCTCCTGCTCCCTCTCTCTTAGGTATCTCCCTTCCACCCCCTCTCCCTCTCTTAGATATCTCTCTCACTACCTCTCTACCTCTATCTCTCTCTTAGGTATCTCCCTCCCTCCCTCTCTCCCTCCCACCCTACCTAGAAAAGTCTCTCTCTCTCTCTTAAATTTTTCCCTCCCTCTAAAGACATACATACATACATACAGTCATACATAAATACATACATATAAATATACATACATATGTACATACAATCTTACATACATACATACACACACACACACACACACACACACACACACTGATACATACATACATACATACACTGATACACATACATATATACACACATAAATACATACATAAAAGCATGCATACATGCATACATACATACATACATACCACACCATACAAGCATACATACATACAAACATACAAATATATATACATACATTTAATAGACTAGCATTTAACACTATTGGTTGACTGATTTTTCACATCAATAAATACTCCCACGCCCACACGAATGAAAATCTAGCAAACAGTTGAGTCACTTGTGATGATAATCGCAAGTGCTCTCTGCTTATTTTACAAGGCACAACTACCTTTAGAAAGTATGCAATGAATTAAGTACAGAGTATGTTTTTAACCATAAAGTAGGAAAGGTAAGCCACACCTACTCATAGACATGAAAGTAAATGCGAAAGATGATTTAATAGGAAAGACACAACATTAAGTTCATTCATTCCACAACTATGATAACGTGCAGGGAGAGAGAAAGGTGAATTCTTTCAACAAATGATTTAAACTGAATTCAAAGCTTCAGAATTAAATGCATAAGCATTTCAATTAAACAAAAGAACATTGAAAAATAATTATCATGGAAGAAAGTTCATGTAATCAAAGAAAAACATTTACAAATTCAAAGACTTGAAAATATTCCCTTAATTTTTTGAATGTTAGAATAAGAGTTCACAGACTACACCCCTTTTGAACAATCAAATTAAGTTTCCAAAAAACTAAGCTCATTCCCCCCCTTGAAGAATCCCCTATTTTAATTTTCTTTCCCCTTTTACATCCTCCAGTGACTATTCATAACAGTCATTGAAAACGACCAATATCAAAATAATTCATCAAGAAACGGGCACATTTCCGTTATCCCCAAAATTTCAGTTATCATTCATAATAAAAAAATTTCCATGCATGCAAAATCAAGATTTAATCTTTTTTGGAAGAAACTGTTTCTGCTACAAGTTGCATAAAGAAACCAAGTCACTAAACCACCAGAGGAGCCAGAGCTCTAAACAACTCCATCGGCATCTCCATAACCAAATTGTTAAATTCAACTCGCTCTTCCTCTCTATCAAAAATAGAGATCACTTTGTGATATTTGGCATAGCTGGTCTTTTACTTCCACACTAGCGATTGTAACTCAGAAATAATGTCAAGCTATTCCTCCTCGGGCCACATAAAATTTGGCTGTACAACTGGCACCAACTCGTTTTCCCATTTTGCAACTTCACCAGGGAGCACCATGTCGAAGAAAACCTGGAATTAAAATGCTACCACCTTTGCTTCATTCATAAGTTCATTGGAAGCTGATGGCGGAGAAAAGTAGTTATTTATTACGAAAAAATGTCCAAATCTGTTACTATATCTTCTCCACCAACTTTTCATTTAAGAGTCATCCTTTCAAAAGATCCAAAAGATTACATTTAAACCTCGAATTGGCATTTCAAGGCATTGCAGAAGACATTCCTTAAAGATGTCGTATAGTGTATTAAATGAGTTGACACATAGATAAATGTGCCTCCAGTCAGGTCTTCCTATCGCTTAAAAATGGAAAATCCAAACCATAAGTTAGAAGTTCAAAGGTTTCAAGAACTCCTGATAAGCCAACTGCATAAAATTTCAACCAAAAGCCATGACAAGACGAGGATGTTACATATTTCGGTTGGTCAGGAAGTTTCTAAACTAACGAACCCCATGACTAGGTTAGGGAAAACGACAAGACCGTGACATCACTTTGAGATACATTTATAAGAGAAGTTTGAAAATTGATAGGATAATTGGCGGGTAACAAACACAAAGCAAGACATAATTCGAACATGCTATAATGCGCTCACATTATGTCTTGCTTAGGCAACTCTTGGGCACAAATGCAAAAAAAAAGTCAAAACTATGAAATAACGTGAGCATGTTATTTCTTGCTTTGGGAATCCCCAAGCCTTAGGCTTGGTATTTTCTTTGGAATGCCAACCTAAAGGCTTGGATTTCCTTCCCAATGTCCAAAGACATGTTTTTCATATTCTACAATATTTCACATAATCATGTTTGTGCTAAGCATTAGGTTTGCACGTGTTTCAAGGTTGAACAAATCAAACACTTGGGAAATGTTAGGCTTTCTCTTAGCTATCTAATGATGTAATATTTTTCACATTTTGACAATATTAAGCCTTTGATCTTTAATTTCTTTTGTTTGTGTGTTTATTTTTTGGCAAAAACTAGTGTTTGGTATTTTTTTCTTTATAAATTAACCGTTCATTAAAATTTCAAATAAACTACATTTTTAGAAACTAGACTCCATTCTACACAAATTAAAAAAAATGATTTTCAAATAGTTTTCAAATCTTATAGGGGTAGCACAACCAAGATTCTATTTTTCAGGAAGTGTCCACTTTGAAAATTAGTAAAAAATCAAATATTCATTAAAAAAATATCAGAAAAATTGGGCATAAACTACATCCTGTTAGCTAATTTCTCACTAAAGCAATTTTTAAAATACCAAAAAAAATTAAAGGAGCCACAAAAGTCGCTATGTTATGTTTTTTTGACAAAAACAACACCAATTTTTGTGGCTCCCTCTTTTGAACCTCTAATCTCTACCATTTTAAAAAAAAAATTAGTAGTTTAGAAAGTAGACTCAGAGCACTATGATCCTTGTTTTTGTTGCATCTAAGGTCAATATTTCCTGATTTCAGAAAGAAAAAAAAAGTGGCCACTTAAGACCCTTTTTGGCCCCCCATCTTTTTGCACTTACCCTATTACTCCTCGATCATTTTAAAGGGATAATGCCATATATATCGTTGTTGTATCTATGTTAGGATATAGATATAGTAGTTGAATCATGATGGATTGACTTGAAATGTTGTAGATACCTAAATTCATTGTAGTATAACCTCACCCAAAACTAACTAAATGATTACATTATTTAGTTAATTCACACTTCACCTAATATACCTTACCTAAATTAGTCATTTTCCCTCTCACACATAATTAAATTAATTATTCTATTTTTGATGCAAGAGCATCCAGGGGCATCAGACAATCCTGCATCCCCAAAAAAAATTATTTTAATTTTTCTTTTTTTGTGTGTGATTTCTTGTTGTAGGTTGTTTTCTAGCACTTGATTTGGGCACTCTTAGGGGATATAAAAATTTATTTGTTAAATTGGTTGGGTATGTGAATGTTTAAATACTATTTTTGGGCAAAAAATGGAGCCAAATTATTGTAATCAATATTTTATTTATTAGCTCAAAATATGTAGTTTGGTGATTTTGTTAGTTGCATATTTAATGTGCTTAAATTGCCAAAATATGTAAATTGGAAAACACAAAGCTCAAGTTGGGAGAATTAAATTTTGTAATATTTAAAAATAGCCTTGAAGGGAATTGTGAGGCCCATGTACAACCATGAACTAATCAGATTTCCATGTTTATGATGGGGGGTTATAGGTGGAGTTTTTGGCATCAATTTTAGGAGGAGCTACAAGATGATTTCAATTTTTCAGTTTTTGGCATGCATGTGGATTCCCAACGCCTCATTTGGAGGCATTTGATTTATTTTATTGCTGCATTAGAAGGCTGAAATCCAACACCCAAGATATTGCAAGAGGAACTTTGTTGAAGGGGTGCAATAGTCAGGTTGCAAGAAGATTGTGAAGGAATATTTTTACAAGGAAAAGAAAAAACCACACCCAAATCAAGGAGAGGTGATGTTGTTGCTGATTTGGTGTATCCTGCAATTGATTGTTGCATTTTGAAACCACATTGTAGCTGATTTTGTGTCTTGAAAATTAGATTGAAAATAGTTAATGGTAATCTTGCTTGTAGTTGTGAAGTTTTCTAGACATTCTTGCCTATATATTTGATTTCAGTTTAACCTATGGATTTCCAATAGCATATATTATTGTTGTAGCTACTTATTGTATGTAAAAATTAAATTATTCAATTGAATGAAGTATATTTGGTTATATTTTTTATTGGAAATTTGTTGTAAATTCTTTTAATTTTTTAAGTAAGGTTGTTGGTGGTGTTATGGCTACTTAGATGGGTTGTTTGAAAAAAAACCCCATCCTTGTATTTCATCAAATAGTATTAGAGAAAGAAGATTGGCTGGGAAGTGTCATAATAATGAGTAAGTTACTTTTCTTGGATATGTGCTGAGAGAAAATTGAAGGATTTGGGTTTTTTGGAATGTATGAGTGTGAGTTTTTTGTAGGTATGAAAGAGGACTTGTGACTTTATCCTCCAATAGAGGTTACAGATGGGTAAAAGGTGCACAAGGGAGAGGTGTGTCTTCTAGAAACCATCTGTTGGGTAGAGGATAAACAAGAGATAGATTGTTGCAAAGAGTACTTGTTGAGGGACTTGTGAGTCTCTTAAAATGACATTGAAAAACAAAACAAGATGGGTCATTGGAAGACCCGTGAGAATGTTATTTTTGGAAGAGTATTGAGAAAAAGTGAGAGAAAATAAGCTCATTGCTAAGTTGAATAAGATAGAAGTATTATTGGACGCCCTTGGAAAATCTTGGGAATGAAGAAGAAGGCTACAATTGAGGAAGATAAAAAAAGAGATGAAGTTAAAATGCATTGTTTGTTTCATAAAAAATTTGCAAGTAATGATTTATGTGCAGGTAATGAAGAAGGAAAATAAGTTGTAATAGAGGATAGTGAAGAGAAGAAAGAGGAAAAGTAGAGGTTCGGAAAATATGACATCGAAAATAAGAATGTTGAAGTGTAATATTGTATCCCTATAAAGGAAAGAGAACGGAGAGAAATACATGTGGTAGCAACCCACACATTTGTAGTTGCAAGAAAGGAAGAAAAGAAGAGAAGCACAAAGAAAGAATGGAGAAAGAAATAGGTAGCAATTGATATGCAGCTTGTTGAAGACACAAAAGAGAAGAAAAATAAAGCTGCGTGCATAGGAAAAGAAGTTGTAAAAGAAAAAATAGAGGTATTATCCCCTTCTTTTGAGTTTTGAAAAGAAATTGTTGATGTTGATTTGTATGCAGAAGAGGTAAAGGAAAGTGTTGGAGAAGATGATTTCAAAGTTCGAGTAGCAACTGGTTCTTGGAAGAACATAAATATATTGAAGAAAATGAAGCAGTTGAGTGCAAGGGAGGAGATGGAAGAAGAAAAGAATATGAATGCAACAAACAATGAAGAAGAAAAAGTTGGGGCAGTAGTAGGGAAGCAAGAGAACATATAGGTAAAAGATAACTTTTGTGTTATTTGTTAAAATGAGTTTGATGTTACATTATTTGCAAAGGAATTTAGTAAACTTGGGGATGTGGAAAGTGTAGAAATAGATAGTATTGATGTAAAAGGTGACAATCAAGTTGCAACAAACATTGAGGTAAAGTTTAAATTTTCAGAATTATTTGATGATAAATAAGAGGTTGATTCACATGAAAATGACATGGTTTACAATAACATGTATATGAGAATACTGAAAATGATGATACACTACCAGAAAATGAGGAGAAAATAAGAATATATGATGATTTTGCAAGATTAATTGAAGTTGAAGTTAAGGTTGGTTTGTATTTTGATGAAATACTGAAAGAAAGAGAAATGAGAGAGATGGTTAGGAGCAAAAAAATAGGTTTTAAGATGAAAAATAGAAGTTATGATGAATTTTATATTGACATAGAAGAAGTGGAGGATGAATGAAGGAAATGTAAGAAAGAAATGCAATTAAAATTCATTGATTTTTATGAACTTGTTAATGTTGATTTGTATGCAAGTGTCGAGAATGATAGAGTGGAATAGAAATGTGAAACATGCCGCAACCAAATGAATTTCATGAGGTGAAGAAAGAGAGGAAGGAAGGAGGAGATAGGAAGTTTCAGAGTAGGGTGAAGAAAAAGAAACAGGTAGATAAGGAGGAAAGATGGTTGATGAAGGGAGGAGACAAGAAGTTTCAGAGTAGGGTGAAGAAAAAGAAACATGTAGATAAGGAGGAAAGATGGCTGAAGAACAAGCACCAAATATTTAAATGTTCATGAGCTCCAACTCATGGAACATTTATTCTTACCCTAGGTGTTTGATATAGGAGTGTCTAGGGGCACCAAGCAATCTTGCATCTCAATTTTTTTTTCTTTTTCTATGTGATTTCTTGTTGTAGTCTATTTTCCACCACCTGATTTGGGCACTCTCAGGGCATAGAAAATTTTATTTGTTAAATTGGTTGGGTATATGAATGTTTAAATATTATCTTTAGACAAAAATTGGAGCCAAATTATTGTAACCAATATTCTATTTATTGTCTCAAAATCTGTAGTTTGGTGATTTTGTCAGCTGCACATTTAATGTGCTTAAATTGCCAAAATATGTAAATTGGAAAACCCAATGCCCAAGTTGGGGGAATTAAATTTTGAAATATTTAAAAATGGCTCAGAGGGGAATTTGGAGGCCCATGTGTAACCATGAACCAATCAGAGTTCCATGTTTATGACAGGGGGGTTACAAGTGGAGTTTTTGGCATCAATTTTAGGAGTTACAAAGATGATTGCAATTTTTAGTTTTTGGCATGCATGTGGGTTCCCAATGCCTCATTTGGAGGAATTTGATGTATTTTATTGTTGTATTAGAAGGCTAAAATCTAATGCCTAAGATCATGCAAGAGGAACTTTGTTGAAGGGGTGCAACAGTGAGGTTGCAGGAAGATTATGAAGGAATATTTTTTCCAAGGCAAACAAAAACCCACACCCAGATTGGAGAGGTGATGTTTTTGTTGATCTAGTGTAGCCTGCAGCTAATTATTGCATTTTGAAACAGGATTGAAGTTGATTTTGTGTCTTGAAAATCAAATTGAAAATAGTTGATGGTTATCTTGCTTGTAGTTGTGAAGTTTGTCAAACATTCTTGCATATAGATTTGATTTTAGCTTAGCCTATGGATTGCTAGTAGCTCATATTTTGTTATTGTGGTTGTTCATTATATGTAGAAATCAAATTATTCAATTGAATGAAGAAGATTTGGTTATATTTTTCATTGGATTTTTTTTGCAAATTCTTTTAATTTTTGAAGTAAGGTTGTTGGAGGTGTTATGGTGATGAGGGTGCCAACCCGAGTCACAAAAATCCACACACAAAACCAGAGAAAATTATTATATTTAGAATAATGAAATTCTTACATGCAGAGGATCCCAAATCCTTAAGTTCTGCAATACATGCAAATTACAAAGACTACATAAATTCCCCCTTTTGCAATATGCGATCTTCTTTCCCCAAAAAAACTACTCAAAAAAATAAAAAACTAGCCTATAAATAGCCCCTTTCTCCGCTTGGAGCCAAAAATAACATTCTAATTATGCACCAACTTCTAGAAGCCCTAACATAAGATCTAATCGTTGGATATTCAATCATAATACCTTTTCGGAAAGCTCTTGTGAAAATGAAGTGCCATAAAATGGGGCCTAAAGGCTAACCACTTTCATTTTCTGCCAATTTTTTGGGCCCATCGGAATCCTTTAAGTACCTCAAAATTGGCTTTAAAGATTTTATAAGGCAAAAAGAAGAAACTAAAACTTGAATAAATTTTGAACCAGGAATGATCTTGACCTGATTCTTTTTCCAAAGTGCTTATTTTTCTATACTGAAGCTTCCCTTAAATTTCTGCCTCCTCACGCCTTCAAATTCACACTTGCTAAAAATAGTTCTGAAAGTTGGGAATTTTACTTCGACGAAAAGGGTATCTAGAAATACAACAACATCTACAAAAAGATAAATGAAAGTAAAGATATTTTTGGGTGATGCAAGATTTCCCTTACACCACTGGATGCTCATACATCATATGGCTACTTGAATGGGTTGTTTGAAAAAAAACCCCATCCTTTTACTACATCAAATTTTCACTCGAGATGGCTAGAATAATTAAATAAATAATTATTTAATTGATCCTATATTCCCTTCACCAAAGTTCAAGAATAAAGTAACCCCTAGATGCCCTTGTCCCCCACATTCTTATGGTTGCAAAAACTTACTATTTTTGATAAATTATATAGTTATATCCCTTCATTTTTTAACAAACCCCATCACGACCCTCCATTCTCTCCTCAATCCTAGGAAATTATTCGCATTCATTCTCCACCATTGATCTTCTTATCACATCTCCACCGTCCATCATCCCTTCCAAAAATTTATAAAGTGGAACACCATCCTATGCATTTGATCAATCCATTTTATGCTATCAAAATAGGTAACTTTATGCAAAGAGAATCCACATCCCAAATCATTAGATCAAATCAAACTTATAAATGGAGCTTCATGGCAATATATGTTTTATTTATTTTGTTTGAAATTATTTTGCATGCTCTATTTGAGGTTTGTTCTAGTTTAAAATATATTTTTTTTCATTGTATTTGTTTCCTAATTTGATTTCTAAAGTAAGCTTACAAACATAAATAAGAGGCACCATAAATATCAAACACAATGAATGGTTTTTGTTTTGATACTTGTTTAAATTATTTTAGAATTAAAATAAAATAAAAAGGGATTGTTGAATAAAATACTTAACAATTAAGTTGATATTGTTTTGCACAAATATCAATGTTACGATTCTAAAACTTGAATTGAAAAAGGATAGAAAAATTAAAGTAAAATCTATTTACATGTTATTAATAAGATTAATAAAATAAGATAAATAACAATTAACTTTGCAAAGAGTCTAAATAAGAAAATCAATTTCAATCAACTCTATCAACAAACTAAAAATCTTATGTTTCAACAAATTTTCTTGTTCTATGATTTTGTTAATTATAAAATACTTCCCAAAAGGTGCAATTTAACTAAAAGTGAAATAAATAATGCTCTAGGAAATTGGAAAAATATATAAATAGATATACTGCAAAAAGTAGAAGATAATCATAAAGCATCAACAAATAGAGATATACATAATGTTTTAGTATTGAAGGCTCGTAGTAGATGATATATTGAGTTCTCTTATTGCTAGAGTCCATCTCTTAGATAATCATTCATGGTTTAGACAACTCTACAAAGAAATCATAGTTTTAACTAGACTTACAAAAGCACAAACTAATCAAATTATTTTGGCTCTATGGATAATGGGGGTTGGATATGTTCGAGAACATTCTACCCTTCATGCCTAACAATATTTCTATATGAATAGTTTTGAAGAAGTGATTATACAATTGTAGAATATTTTTTAACTGCCTATGATTATTTTGATGGAACTTGACCTCTTATCCAATTGAGAGGCCACCATATTGATAATATCATTTTGATGGATATGCAAACTAGATATAGTTTTCACAAGAATATTATCTATTGAGATTGTCATCTTGATGCAATCTTGTTAAGTAATTTGAATTGTAGATTATTGTTTATCATTGTAAGATCTCACTCTTATTGTAATTTATATGGATTTGATTAAATTGATATGAATGATTATTACTACTTAGAATATGATGTAGGTATCATGTTATAAAAAATAACTTAGATTTCTAAATAGATTATTTAAATAAACCACCATTAAAGACATAATAAACTCTAATATATGAGTGCAACATGTTTTTTGACAATTATTTAAAAATTGATTTACTATATACATAAATATATGTGTATATTTATAATGTGAAATTATAGTATTGGATCTAAATCATCCGATCATAACTTGAGATATATTGAAGTTTATTCTACATTTATAAGGACATAGGATTATAATGATTTTATAAAACTTGTTGAGTAATCATTGCAAAAAGGACATGGACTATTAGATAGGCTACAGTTTTCTTCTTCACTACATGCCTACCAAAGCAAATCTAGTTTCCCTCAAGTTGGAAGATATAACAGACAAATCACCGAACAAGAAAGGAGAAGAAAAAGAAAGACAGACAAAGATAATGGGCACTTGGTGTTTGAGATGCCATCCATACTAAAGGACACGAGAAGTGCTCTATAAAACGGTGCAACACATGATATAAATGAGATCTAAAACACAATAAAACATACCAGCAATGCATGCTGGTATAGTGAATGCCAACACATGGAGGATACCAAAAACCACAGAAACCAGAGGCCCACAAGCAATAATAGTATTCAAAGTAGAGGTAGAGGACCAATAACTCCTCCAACGTGGGATGAGAAAGGACGACTTGAAAACAAGTGATGGAATTGCAATGAATGTTGTCACTTAGCTAAAGAATGTCCCATTGTACCTGCACAAACATTAAAGTTATGGATACAATGCAATTTACCATGATGATGATGATGATGACTGGCTGAAATTGAAAGCAACCAATTAGAACGATAAGAAGATAATATTTTCTAGAAACAAAGAACGTAAAATGTGGAATTATAGAGGGGTACGAGAGTTGTTTGATAGAATTCCTCAGAGAAAAGTAGTCTAAAGACATGGTATGTGAACTTTTTGATATAATGCCTCAATGGAAAGCAGAAATAGCACGCAAACTGTTCGATAGAATGCCTAAAAGAAATGTGATCTCATGGAATCCCTTGATTTCAGGATTTGTTCCAAATGGGGTTTGTTAAAAGGCCCTGGAAACTATCATGCAAATGCAATTGGCTGCATGAAACCTAACTCCTCCACCTTTTCTAGCATCCCACATGCATGAGCACAAATTGGAGCTTTGAGGGTAGAGACATCCATCTAAACATGGAGGATAGAACAACTCAATCTGATTTTGTAGGTGCAACTGCCCTGGCATTCGTGGAAGTATAGACCATGTATGTGAACTGTTGTAATGACTAATTTTATGCCCCAGGAAAGGGAAGAATATATGGTGCAATAGCATCTATTTTGTGTGAATTCAAAAAGACAAAGAAACTAGAGGTAGATACAGCGTGAATAAAAGAGACTTAATCATGTCTACCACTCAAAGAAATTAGAGGTAGATATAGTGTGAATATAAGAGACTTAGTCGTGTTTATCATTCACACCTATACAAATTTTGTCATAAGATTTAATCTTAAAAATATTTGAACAGGTCTATCATTAATCGTTTATTTGTTTATTTAAATTTAATAAATGGTTAATTATTTAATAGAAAGTAATTTTATAGAATCTTTTTTCTTGGGTTACAAAAATTATTTCTTTTTTTTGTTCGGTAAATCAACACCTGTTGCTTTTGACTGGAGCTATGAACTAGTGAGACCACATTCGGGGGACCTCATCCCTGCCATTCATATTCCTATGCCTGCCTGCATTCTCGCCAAGCTCCTTGTAGGACCAGACATCAATCCTCCATCTGTTGCGCCTGCTTGCATTCCCGCCAAGCACCCTACAGGACCCGATGCCATTCCTCTTGTTTGTTTCGCCTACCTGCATTCCTGCCAAGCTCCCTGCAGGACCCGACGCCAATCCTCTCTTTGAACACCCCTTCTAGCTCCACCTCTTCAACAATCCATCTAGCTTTCAGACCCCGCAGTAGTGCACGCCATCCACCACTTGCCTACTCCTCTATGCACCGATCGTTGCCACCCTTGCCCAGGCTTTCCTCTGTCATCAGTGCATCGTCCAACGTTCTCTTCATTCTCTGGCCAATGATAGTTCGTCCCACCTTTCACTGGTGGGATTCGAACTCAAGACAACCAATTTTTGAAATTGATGGAGATTTGTTCATAGGGATAACATCCATGATGAAAAACTAATGCAATCCAGTTGCTAAGACTAACTACATAATTAAACCTTATAACAAGATGGGTGGTGGTTGAAAGCTCACACTCGATCTATCAATAGATAAAGAATGCAAATATCAGAGAGATGATTTTGAAAATAGTGGCAAAGAAGATACAAACACATAGCTCTAGAGAAAATATATTATAGTGTAATAGAGAATAATAAAGGCCAAAAATAAATTGAATTTATCTCTTATACACTAGTGGTGAAGAACTAACCAGTTAGCAACTATTTAGATTCTCTAATTGATATAATGATAGTGTTATACATGCTTTTGGCCACATGTTCTTAAGATTCAACTTGGTTATGAACCTCCCATAATTTTCTTTATTGTGCAAATTCAACCTTAATAAGAAACAAGTGTGGCACTTTCCAGTAGTAAAATAAATCAAATATTTTAGCAAAAAAAAAGGCAATTTTTTAAATAGTTGTGGTGAATCTCTCTATGATATCATTGGCATAACACAACTCCAAATGACTGCTACAAGGTTTAAAATACTTTTTTATCTTAGTGTGCAATGTTGCTAAACAAGAGAGCATAAATAATATTTTTTCTTAATTTCAAATTATTTGGCTTCACCAAGCTATATTTGCTAATAATTGTATATGTAAGATAGTCTCATCCTCATTAAAAATAAAATAAAAATCATAACATTCTTGATATCAAAAACTCATTTAATGTATTAGTATATAGTGATAACTTTAAGAAACCCCCCCAAAATAAAGATATAAAATCTTGACATTTTTTTTCTTTTTAATTTTTATTGGTGAATATTTCTTTTTTTTTGAAAAAAATAATAATTCTACTGATGATTTTTTTTTACATCACTAAAATTTTGTAGAAAATCTTGGTAAATTTTGGAAAAATATTGAAAAATGAACTGGTTACCATCATGAATCCTTCCATTTAAAAAATAATATTTTCTTATGGAAAAGTAGGGGCTTGAAGGTGGAAATGATTGATAGATTTAACAGGTAGACTCTATAAAAATTAGTTGCCACAGGTTTAATTTAAAACATAATTTAATGAATCACATTGTATTCCATGAGGTAAAATGTGCCTACAGTTTGTAATACTTATGAAGCCCAAATTTTGTTTTTGGATTGTTGATCTCCATTGAGATCAATGATCCAAAATCAATTTTAGGTCCTATGAGCATTACAAATCATAGGTATATTTTACCTTGTTGAATACAATGTGGGTTGCTAGATTATATTATAAATCAAAGGTTGAAATTAAATATTGGTGATATGGCCCTAAGGAAACTTGTCACGGTCTACTATAATCCTCACCTAGGGTTTGATCTAGGGTTTCTTTCTCCTTTTCATTAGAATTCATCTTTCATTGTAATCATTCATTCAAGTTAATGTACATCAATACAATTTCTCAGGTTTTTGAGAGAATTAGTTGCTTTGATTACCATCAATACCAACATGGTATCAAAGCACCAAATATGCAACTTCCTATTACTTATCCTTGAAGAAAAATTTAGTGCCTTCTAGAGCAAACTAAACCTTGTCATTGCATCCAAAATGTCAAAAACCTAACAATCGACTATTTTTTTCTTAAATCCAAGCAATTGAAATTTTTAGTGATTTTTTAGCCATAAAAATTGAGGTGAAAAATTCATTCAACTATACAAAATCTATATAATCATACAAATCCATATGTTGTAGCTTGGTCGTACAAGTCAAGATGCCATTACTGCACATGCCTGCACAAAAATCCATGCACTTACATTAGATTTTTTGCATGTTGTGCAATTTTCCAACAAGTTTGAAAATAGTGCCAAGTTTATTACCTTTTCAATGTTCATGTCATTTAGTGACTTCCTATAATTTTTATGTTGCTGGAATATTTTGTAGAATATTTCTTATTCTTTCTTATGGTCAATTGCCACTCCAACGCCACTCCTATGCCACCCATTTGTGACCCTGGCACCACCTCCACCATCAAGTCATTGCCTATGGATCCCCTCATGCTTTCCATTCATCCTATCGATGAATGGGGGTTATGATCCTTGACATCTATTTATTTCTTTTTCTAGTGCATGTGACCAAGGGCTATTGTTTATAGCCCCTCGTTTGTCTTATAGGATAGATTGGAGACTTTTTAGTGAATCGGGTATAACTTGGGTGTTTGATCTTTGATTTTCACAAACTATATATCATTAGAAAGCTGATTCCAAGCCCCATCCAATGGTGTGATTGATATTTCTAGATTCTATGCCTAGTGACTTTTACAATCCTCTAAAATTAGATCAAGTTATTTTCACTCAAAGGCTCGTGAATTTTGACTTAGATATTTTATTTTCATCATTCATGGGACATCAAAAATCTAGTTTAGTCCTCTTCACACATCTCATACCTATTTTCCCAAAAAATACCAAGTACCTAAAATTTTCATCTGAAGTCATGTTTTCCCTTTTTGGTACTTTGTTGAAAACATACGAATTAGGTCAATTTTTTGGGATCAAAGGGGAATTTTATTGCATTATGAGGGTCTTTATTATTGTTTCTTTTCATTTTATGTGCATTTTCAATAAAAAACACATTGATCTAACCCATAAATCTCCACTCAATCCATACAACTAGATTATGGGTAGAAAAAATTGGAGATAGATATGAAGAAACAAGGGTTATACAAAGTGTCCATGGATACAAAACTTGAACCTATAGGAGCTACAAAAAATAAATGTTTTAGCAAGTGTGATGAGTTGCATGAAGTTTCCACAATCCATGATCAGTTAGTGCTAGGATTTCTGGATTATAACTATGTGTAATATTTGATGCAAAAAAGATTACAAACAATTATAATCCAAAAATCTTAGCACTAAGTGTGATGAGGCTTTTGGGACATTATACATGTCAATGTCTCTTGATATTATCTTTCATTTTAAGTCTTACACCACACCCAGTAAAATTTGGACTCAATTGGATTCCTTGTTTGGGAAGTAGGATACCTTGAAATGATTTCAATTGAAGAATGAGCTTATAAATTTGAATCCCATATATTTTGACATACAAGACTTCTTCACCAAACTCAATTCTCTTATATTTCAGTTCGCATACTGTGGTTTTGAGAAACATGACTCATAGTTGATTGTTTATATCCTTGCCAAGCTTGGCCATGACTATTTAGTATTTATTTCTACCTTTTAATCCACTAAATATGTATTAATTGGTATTATATTGACTATGCATTCACTTTATTATTTTTCTACATCACTCACCATGGAGAAAGAAAATTTGGTACATGTGTGTTCATTGAATTGTTCCAAACCATAGGCTCTTATTGTGACATAAGGAACCAAAGACCATAAGGCTTAAAATGGAAAATACAAGAAACAAAAACACATGGATTCTAAAGAAAAATGAGTAAGAAAAGGAATCACATTCACAAGATACCTCTAAGTTCTCTTCTTCCTCTTCTAAAGGGAAATCATCTAAGAAGGAGAGACTAAAATGTGCATATTGGAAAAAATTAGGACATGATGAGCATTAGTGTTATGCAAATAAAATTGATGAGTTGAAAACCTTCTACAAAATATTCATATTCAATTTACTTCATTTATGTCTTTTGGTACATCCTCTTCTTCCACTTCATCCCTTGCATAATTAGGGTCAACCACCATGGAACATGGAGTAGAAAAGATGAAATGCCATGCACTCTTTACTTCCACTAGTAACCAATCGAACCAATGGATTCTTGATTTAATAGCCTCACATCACATGACTTCATCTATGGGTATTTTCTCTTAATAGCCTCACACAACACCACACAAACTGATAGGAAACAACATTTATATGAGTGTTAGTGGGAAAGGATCTATATATATTAATGATGAAACATTTCATGATGTACTTTATGTTCCTTCACTATCCTTCAATCTCCTTTCTATTTATCAAATTGTACACAGTGGGGCAGGGAAGACAATTGATTTCACACTTGATTTAGTACTTATTAGAGACCTGCATAGTAGAGAGGTTATTGCACTTGGGACAACTAGTCATTTCTCTCAATTGTTTTCTTTCTCTCATTTTTCTCCAAATGAGCTTACAAAACCATTGATTGGTTTACACTCTCATGTATTTAGAGTGGATCAAATATATCTAAAGAGAAGTTTTGTCACTTGGACATGTGTGTACTTACATCATCTACCTTGGTTCATGAGAATTGTGTTGAGATTCAACCTCTTACACCTCATGCATCTTCAGAGATCACTTTAATTTTGCAAGATGTTAGTTTTCTTTTAGTTTCATCTTTATGGGATGAAATATTTCCAAGAATTGAAACATTATTTTTTGAGTTACACATTATAAATATTGGGGACATGATTGAGGATAGTTACTTCCTCTTTAATGATAGCTACAACCCGCATGTCATCATTCATTATTTCCTTTGGAGGTTGTTCTATAAGGATCCTCACATTTATTTGAATTTTCTTCATTTTCTATGACAACCATTGATTCAGACATGTGGACACTTTAGTTCTTTTAGGCACTCATCTTGAGACCCCTTCTATTGAGAGAGTTTCTTCTACATTTTTTGAAATTGAATTTGTTTCTTCCTAAGGGGAGGAACAAGGCTTACTGATTTTGGATCATCTTCAACATTCTTCTTCGAGCATTTACTTTTGGAAAAGGCAGTACTTCCTTATGGGGGATTCATTGTCTCTTCTTTTCTCTCTTATGGGGTATCTTGATTGTACTTATGTGCCTAAAGAAACACTTGGGGGGACATGTTGAGTATTACATTATTTTGTCACATGTATGCTTTTATTTCTTGTATTCTCTTTTGGAGAGGAGGTTTTCCCATGAGGTTTTCTCTTTTTATAGTTATGAGATATTTCATTTGTTTTTCATGGTTACCTCATCAAGCCTTGTAGTTAGGACCCATTTTTCATACATCATTGAATTCATCATTAGGTTTAAATAGCTTCTCCCCAAGTTATTCTTAAGGAGGGTGTTGGAGTAAATAGGAAGTCACGTAATAATTAATTTATTATTAGGCCCCTTCTACTTTATTCACTTAAGCTAAACTTATGAGTTCTTTTTGTATTATTAGATTCAACTACTTATAGGTCATGTTGATCAATTGCATATGATGATGAAACTTGTCATAGTCTAATCTAATCCTCACCTATGGTTTGATATAGGGTATCTTTCTACTTTTCATAAGGATTCATCTTTCATTGTAATCATTCATTCAAGTTAATGCATCAATATAATTTATCAAGTTGTTGATCCAATCAGTTGCTTTGATCTCTCTTTGTGACAAGTTAATTCCTTGTAGTTGATTTCTAGGAGATGGGTTTATCATCAACTCCAATATATTCTAACCACTAATAATCTTATTCTTGACATATATTTAAATTTTGAGCATGACTATCTTGAATTTCTCATTCAAGATTAATTTTTACTAATTTGAGAAAAAAAGTGGTCAATTTTGGCTACCTTTTCCTCCCCCTTTTTTCATGTGAATACCCTCTATCATAATTCAATACTAATAAAATAGGGCATATATCACACATCTATCATCTAAAATTATGTAATCATAGCTACTCTAAACTCTTCAAATAAAGTTTAATTCTTTTGAGTGTAGATAAGATCATTTGCATAGAGAATTCAACTAATAAAATCGCCACCTAAGTTTTTGATATGAAGATTGGGATCCAATTGAATTTTTCCAAAACCATTTTACTATAGGTATGATTCAATTATGAAATATTATGCTCTTGATTCTTTCTTAACACCATACAAGGTTTTATTCAATACATAAACATGGTGTTCTTTTGAAAGTACTTAAAATCCTTTAGTTTGTGTCACATAAAACTCTTCATCAATATAAATATTTTAAAAAAAAACTCTTAACATCCATTTGATAAGTTGTCCAACCTTGATGAGCTATCAAACCTAATATTAATCTAATGACATTCATGCTACAAGTATAAATATTTCAATATAATCAATATGTTATTATTTAGTGATCGCTTTGCCTATCAAGTAAACATTATTCTTATCAATTCTTCCATCAAATTTATACTTTGGTATCAAAAAATTTCCTATGAGGAGGTAACTATGTACCCAATCTCAAGTGTAATTCCTTTTGATTTTTTATATCTTCTTATTCATTGATTCAACCCATTCCTCTTTTTGTGATCTTGTTCATAGGTTTGTGCCTCTTTTGTTTTCATGATTTCTTTTTAAATTATCTTCCACATTATTTCATTTGCTTTCTATTTCTCTAAAGTTGCTTCTTTTAACTCTAGAATTTTAGATTCACCTCTAGATACATTTTTATTGTTAGAGTCATCTCTAGATTCATTTTTATTATGATTAATAGTAATTAACTTTAGGGTTAATTGTTGAATGACAACCTTTTTATATTTTAAAAAAAAAAGCCTCAATATTTACAATATTGCAGTTTGTGCACCTTGATATGCATTAATGAGTATTTATCATACTTGCTAAGATTGAAGACATTGCTAATCCTAAAAAATATTACTTAATTAATCACATATTTAGTCAAAAGAAAAAAATTATTATCTTTTAAAAAAAAATCGTAGTCTCTATTTTCTTAAAACTACATTTACTAAGTCTACATACTCTATTATATGATTTAACGTGAATCTTTATATTTTAGTAGAATTAATAATCTAATACATGAATAAAAAAATGCCATGTAGTGGCTAATACTTGCCTTTATAGTATTATAATTATTGTTTTCTAGATTTAAAAAAAAATGTAAGTTTTATTAATGTGAATAAAAATAAATGTAAGTTTTGTTAGCTATAGTGTTTTAGTATTGTTAATTTTTTTCTTTCATGTAACCTAACCTTAAATCACACACTAACTCACACCCTAACCCTAACTCTAACCCTAACCTTACCAATAAATTCTAAACCATTATCTTAATCCTAGACCTATCTCTAACCCTAACTATGGTTGTATCACTATCCATAACTATGATTGTAACCCTAACCCTAACAATAAAGAATTGTAGAGTGACATTACAAAAATAAATCTATGAATTAATATTGGGAATAATATTTAGAATCCTATCTCTAACCCTAACTATGGTTTTATCACTATCCATAACTATGATTGTAACCCTAACCCTAACAATAAAGAATTGTAGAGTGACATTAAAAAAGAATCTATGAATTAATATTGGGAATAATATTTGGAATACAAATATTAGATGAATAAAATTTTGGAGCATTATATCTAATAATCATTTATTTTAGTGATTTTTATTAGTAATATTTTTTTTTTCATTTATTTTAATTTTTTAATAATTCTAACCATAATTTTTACATTATTCTTAATTCTAATCCTAATTATAATTATAATGCTTTTAGGATTATAAAATTAATAATAATAGGATTAGAATTATAATTTAATTAATAATTATAATATTTTTTGTTATTTTAATTTAATTCCTATTATCTATGTTTTGAAGTTAATAAAGTTTGGAAAATTAAAAAATGGGCAATGTCAAGTCATGGGTCTTTCGAGGGTCTGGTCTATTCATGCAATCTTGGATACCAAATTTTAAACCAGAAGAATCCTTCTTCAAATTTGTTCCCTTTTGGTTCCAATTGCTAGGTTTACCACTTGAATATAGGGAACTAAGTTTAATTGAGCTAATTGCTAACCGGGTGGGTATTTTCTTAATGCATGATAAGTCTTTCTTTATAAATCCTTCAAAGCCTAATAGATCTTGTGCCCTTATAGATGTGTCTAAGGGTCTTCTGTAGAATATTTAGTTAGTATCAAATTTTGGCACATGACATCAGCAAATTCTCTTTGAATCTCCTAAAACTACATGCTACAATTGCCATCTTATAGGCCATTCTCCTTCTCACTGTATATCAGGTTCTCTTTCATCAGAATCTATTCCTACATTTAAACAAAACAATAGTGTGCGTTCAAAGGGCCCCAATGTTCCATATCACACAAACACTCATGCTCCTTCACATGAACAAACTTCTGGCCTTGGAATGACATATCAAGAGGTTAAGAATGGAGAAAAGGGCATAGTAAAGAAGAAAAGGGAAGAAATGGGCTCAACTTTGAGTCTTTCTACTAATGTACGAACCAATAAAAGGGTAGCAATTCAATTAAGTGACAAAAATATATATGGAAATTAATACAAACCCTTCATGCCCCTTCTCCTACCGTGCATATATCCTTGAGGTAAAGATAAGTTCAGAATTCCAATTCACAGAAATAGTTAAGAAGTTAATGTTTCAAGACACAAGGGATTATCTTGGTGTCTGGACATTACAAGACAACAAGAAACATGGACAATTAACTAATCAAGAGATGAATTATTTTCAGGAGAAGAACCAAATAACTTTATCAACTTCAAAACAGAGGATATCTCATCTTGAGCTAGAGTATATGGCAGATAAGATGCTTTTTTCAATTGGTTCAGATTTATTAGAGGAAATTGTATTACAAGAAGAATTTTGGGGAAATAGTACTCAGTCAATTTCTCAAGTTGAAGAAGACATTCGGGATTCTTAGAGATAGAATATGGTAATACACTTGGGAAAAATGTCTCTATAAATTTTATTAAAGACCACTATCTGTTGGAATTGGAAAGGTCAGAGTCTCAAGCAGAATGTCAAGAAGATAATCAATTAGAATTCAAAGAGGATTCTCTAAATCTAGAAGACTGTAACAAAACCTCTACGTTGTCACAAACCCCTTACCATATCTCAGTGAAAAATTCACCTAGGAAGAGAGGCAGGCAATCAAAACTCGCTAAGATGTAGGAAAAAATAGAAGCGAGAATTCAAAAAATGATTTTTGATTCTTTGTCAAACAAGAGACCGGGTTGAGCTTGTTGCTCTCCTCGAGAGAAATGAGGATAACGTGTTCACATCAAGCAAATTGTAGATGCTTGTGGAGCAGATTTGGCCTTGTTATAGGAAACTAAGACATCAATAGATGTGTATGAATCTTCAATCAAAAAATGGGAAAGATGGGAATCCACACATTCATCTTCTAATGGGGCATCAAGAGGCCTAATCATTTTGTGGAATCCAAAATCAGTAACTGTTAGATTGCATAAAAATGAGAATAATTGGAAAATTGTTGAGGTGACTAAATTTGAATTGTAGTTTTGGCTCATCAATGTCTATGGTCCCACTTCTACCTTGGATAAGAAGAATTTGTGGGATGAACTAACTAAACAAATAGGAGTGATCCATGCAGGGAAGTTTATATTAGCAGGGGATTTCAATGCAATAACATCTCTGCAAGAAAAGAATGGGGGAATTTTCCTTCCTCCAAGGGTGATGTCAGACTTTACTTTATTTATATCATCCAATGCTCTCAGGGATATTAAGCCCACCTCGGGGAAATACACCTGGACAAACAAGAGGAAAGGTTTTATACAAATTGTGGAATGACTTGACAGATTTCTAGTGTCTCCCAACTGGCTGAATGCTTTGCATAACCTATAGTAAAAAATGATACCTTACCCTGGTTCAGACCATTATGCAATTTCTCTTAATATATCAAATATAACCATTCCAAGAGTAAAGTCATCTTTTAAATTTGAAGTTATGTGGCTTAGACATCCACAATTCATGGAAATTATGAAGCAATGGTGGGTCAATGCTCCTTTTGTGTAGGGTACTAAGATGTATCAATTTCACAAGAAATCAGTATATGTGAAACAACAAATTAAAATCTAGAATAAGCAGGTATTTAAAAATATTTTTCACGAGAAATATATAGTTTACAAAGATTTAATTGCATTTCATGAGAGAATAATTCAAAATGGTCTAGATGCAACATTATATGACAAACAAAAAAGGCTACAGGAAGAATGGGAGGAGCTATATGCGAGAGAAGAGATTTACTAAAGACAAAAGTCTCAAGAACTTTGGCTAAAAGAGGGAGATCGTAACAAAAAAAATGTTCATGCCTCTGCTCAGATCAGAAAGGCAACAAAATCAATTCAATCAATTCAATAGATATCCACTGGAAATTGGCTTACAAAGGAAGAGGACATAAATAATGAAGGTGTCAAATTTTTCTCAGAACTCCTTTCTGCCCTAACAAGCATAGATGTTAATTCAATTAATGATCAACAACATTTGTTGGACACGATCCCACATCTCATCAATGTTGAAGATAATAATATGCTTATGAGGCCTTTCACTTTGGAAGAATTAAAACATGTAGTTTTCTCTCTCCCTCCTAATAAGGCACCAGGTCCAGATGGCTTCACGATAGTATTCTTTCAAAAGGGTTGGGAGTTTTTGTGTTTTGAGCTTCTTTGGGTGCTCGAAGAATCAAGAAGAACAAGCTTCATGTTAAGACAATTTAATGTCACCAATATTATGATTCTGTCGAAAGTTAAAGACCCCACAACTTTTGTAGAGTTTAGGCCTTTCTCTCTTTGTAATACAGTTTATAAAACTTTCACTAAAATAATCTACCTTAGGATCCAACCCATCATTCCAAGAATTATCTCTCAGGAGAAAGGAGGGTTTGTCCCCTGAAGGGAGACATATGAAGGGGAAACTGTAATACATGAAGTGCTACACATAATAACAATGACAAAGCAACCATATTTTATTGTCAAGTTAGACATGATGAAAGCTTACGATAAGGTTGATTGGAATTTTCTGAATAAGGTGTTAATAAGGTTTGGTTTTAGCTCTCAATGGCGCAAGTGGATAATGTCATGTTTATTGGGAGCCAAATTTTTAGTGATCATAAATGGAATCCCAACAAGATTCTTTTATGTTTCACAAGGGGTTAGGCAAGGGGATCCTCTTTCCCTGTTTCTTTTCATTATAATGGCAGAAGCCTTAAGAAAATTTATCCTTTTCAAACATAATCAAAGCTTATGGAAAGGGGTAAAGATAGCAATCTCAAGCATCTTAGTTACACACTCTTTATTTGCAGATGATACCCTCCTCTTCAATAAATATTCATTATCAGAAGCTAAGCAGGTCAAAGAGGTTTTGAACAAATATTCATCAGCTTTTGGGAAAAAAATAAATCCAGCGAAGTCCAAGATTTATATCCTAAACACTCTAGACGTCCTTAAGAGGAAAATAATCAACATTTTAGGCTTCCAAGAAGCGGAATTACCATGTTCCTACTTAGGAATCCACTTTTACAAAGGATCTAATAGAGAACATTATTGGGATAAGGTGCTTAATAGACTCAAAACAAGAATTCTAATATGGAAAGCTAGAAGGCTATCACAGTCAGGCATAATCCTTCTTATCAAATCAGTTTTACCATCCATTCCTAACTATTTCCTTGTTGTTCTCAAAACCCCTGCATCGGTAATTTTGGAAATAGAAAAAATAATAAGATCATTTATATGGAAAGGAAATATAGATGAACAAAAGAAGGTCCCTTTGGTATCCCTCGCAAATCTGGCAAGAGGAAAAAAACAAGGGGTGGCGGGAATACAAAATATTACATTGAGAAACAAAGCTTTTGGAGCTAAGCTAGGATGGAAAATGTACACTAATCCAGATGCAAAATGGTCTAAAATAATGCAGTCTAAATATTTAGATAATGAGAATCCTACAAGAATTCTAATAGTGGTAGACCCCGCAAAGGGATCTACAATATGGAACTTCATTCTGAAAAGTAGAAACCTAATAACAAATTTTGCATCCTGGGAAGTGAATAATGGGTAGAGTGTAAAGTTTTGGGTTGATTCATGGAATGGAAAGTCACCATTGTAAAAAAAATAGGAACTGCAAGAGATAAGTACAATTCTTATTGAAGCCTGGGGTGAAATTTTTTTGGATTATGTGCAATCCTCGGGATCTCTCAATGAGAAAGTAGAGTAGAAAAAACCACCATGTAACCTCATGCCCACACAATAATCAGTTTTATTCAACAGTGTCATGAAAGGTAGAACAATATTTTTATCTGCAAAACCAAACCGAATAATATGGGTAGCTTCAAAAGTAGGGTTATACTTTGTAAAAGAAGCTTACACAAATTTAAGTCAAACCAACCATTTTTCACAACCTCAACGTGTTTTTAACTTTTGTTGGAACAATAAAGTACTACCAAAAGTGGGTAGTTTTGCATGGCTAGCCCTTCAGAAAAGAATCCTCACTAGTGATCGTTTGGTTAAGCTAAGGATTGCAGATCCTTTTAAATGCTCGTAATGCGAAGAAAAATTTGAAACAACTGATCACCTGCTACTCCAGTGCGATTTTGCCAATCAGTGTTGGGGTTTCATTAAAACAAGGTTAGAAATCTATAATCCGCTTCCAAATACACTTTGGGATCTCTTCCAAAGTTGGGTGATTCTATATCAAACTTCCTTTTCTACTTTTATTTTGCATATTGTCCCATCAATTGTGATATGGAACATATGGTGGGAAAGAAACATGAGAATATTTAGGAAAACAAAATCTCTGATTGAGTTAGTAATAATGAAAATTGAAAAATCCACATTGGAAGGGGTCAATACATGTGTTCAGAAAGAGAAGCCTATTAATTATTTGTTTACAAATTGGGATAGTTGTATTCTGAATAATTGGAAGAGTATTAAGTTACCATTTGATGGTAGCCTACCCAAAATCAGCTCCAATAAAATTGATAGAAATACAGTTAAGTGGATTTCACCTCAAGAGGGTTTTTTGAAATTAAATTTTGATGGGGTGGCTAAAGCAAAATCAGGACAATCAAGGGCTGGTATATGTATCAAAATTTCTTCAGGGAACCTACTTTCAGTCTCTTTATTCAACCTAAATCGAGAAACAAACAACAATGTTGAAGCACAAGCTTTGCTTTTGGGGTTGGAATTGGCATTGGAATTGAAGGTTGCAAAGTTACACATAGAGGGAGATTCTAGATGATAATCATAAATGCTTGTAGGGAAAGAAAGGTCTATAATTGGAATCTAAGTTATATTCTTCATAAATTTTTGTCACTGATAGATAAATTTCAGTCCACTATGATTTTGCACACCTACAGAGAAGGTAATAAAGTAGCAAACTTTCTTGCAAATTTAGGTTGTGCAGATAAGGAGATTAAGTTTTTACATGATTTAAATCAATTATTTGATTTCCCTCATTTGATTCGATTAATCAAACAAGAGGCAAAAGGGGACCATACAACTGAATGACCATATTTACAAGTTGCAAACTCCACATGAGGAATATAAGCAAATCAAGAATTTAATTTTAATTTCTTATTTCCTTACTTTTGCTCATGGGTAGTTAGGCATTCATACAAATGCTTGTGCACAAGATCTAAAATTAAAGGATTGCCATAATCTTGGATACCTGCACTCATGTACATAAATTCCATCACCTTAGATCATTAAGTTGGCTAAGGACACAAAAAAAGGACTTCATGCAACCTACAAATGTAGTTTTCGCATGAGCTGAGCGATTCCACCATATCTTCAAATATATTGGCTTCTCCAATGGAAATAAAAGTTGCTTCTTTTCACATATGACAACTAAATTTGGCAAGATCTTATAAAGATTACCTTTCATTGTATAAAGTGTCGACAAAATTTTCATTAATCATGCTGAGTGCAAAGCATACGTTATCAGACGAAAAGAAGGTTAGTTAAATGCCACGTTTATTGGTTTGCAGACATGCAAGTAAGGATAAATTATTTCCCTCAACAAAAGAAGGATTTTTGCATAATAAGAGTAGTGGTGAAGGTCTTGTCGATTCTCAGAGGTTGCATTGGTTTTGATGTATTTTGATGCATTAAAAAGAATTCAAGTTAAACAGTTTTGCAACATATTTGAGGCAGAATATAGTGAATGTAGAGTGCAGCTGGAGAGTGTTATCAGATAGTGCTTGGAGGTGTTCAGAATAGCCAAGATGATGACTCGACCATGGAACCTGAGAGTGAATTGCCCAATTGCACAAAGGGAGTGACCTTTTGAATGTCATCTTTCGCATGGTGATCTCGTGCATATTTTTTAGATTGACTTCCCTAGAGTGGAGGATGCAATTAGAGTAGTATTAGGGGTGGAATTTATGTGCCCTAGAGCTCGATGTTTACTTTTCTCTTCTCAGGTACCGTCAATATTTTTATCAAACACAATGGACTTGTTTCAATCCCTTGTTGATTTGGAAGCAATTGTCAGCAAATGTGTAAAGCCCCAGGTTTTGGATAATGATGCATTGTTGCATGTAGTGCAAGGTTATAATTTTTTCACGGGGGATGGGCTTGTTAGGGGCTTATTTCCAAGGGAATATTTAAAGCATCGCCAAGGTTATGAAATATTTGAAGTAGTAAGGTTAGGTTTACAATTAAAGAATGACAGGATTTACACAACTTTGGCCCTCGACATTAAAGGAGAAGTATTACTAGTTATCATTTCTATGCGAGCATGCTCCCCACCTACCCACAATACCACCAGTGTTAGTGTTGCCTACATAAATTGCATTGGCGATGCTAGCTGAAGGTAAAATGGAAGGAACGAAAGTTTATGCTACAATTTCAAGCATTGGGGGTCAACATGATCATTCTACCAAGACTCGGCTACAACATGAGGTGAAAGAAGAAAAAGAACTGATGGTGGGTTTTGATTTTTTTGCTAATGATATGGGTTTGCAAGGTATTCTGGAGGGATAGGATGAAAATTATGTTCAAGGTGGCGACCAAATGTTAGAGTGAGCGTTAGTGTTGTCAAGGTAATTTTGTTTTTGACCTATGATCAAAATGCATGTGTATGTGGTCATTGTTCATCACTGTTGTCAAAATATACATGGGGCCAATTTCCCTTTTGTAGCACGGGTCTTGTAATATTGAAATCTGGGCATCAATATTGTTATGTATGTAATCTGTAAATTTTACGAATTCTAGATAGGTTATATAGTTTACATTGGCACAGGTGACGGGAAGTCAGGCCTTTGATCAAAATTTTGTTGGGATCATATGCTAAAACTATTATGATCGGATCATTTGTACGAACTTTATCTTTTGAGGCTATAACCAGAGGTTTTCTTCCTGGCTCTTTCTTTCAGTATGCCCCTAGAACCAGGATTTTGTACTATCTTATTATTATATTATTTATACTATAGTGGTCTACTATATTTAGGGATGAAATATTAAGGTGAAATGCAATAAAGCATATAGATCAAACCCTAATAAACAATGAAGCACAAATGAGCATAAAGACATAAAATATAAAACAATATTACCAAATCTTCATGCTACCATTGATTCATCTTCATTGCTCTTCTCCATTTTGCTTGAATGTGATAATTTCCCTGAGATTTGAGTGTGCAATAATAAGCCTATGACAAGTGACTAGCAAAATATTGAAGATTGTTGTCTCACACTAGAATCATGTATTTGCATAATATGTGTGGATGAAGATAGATGATAATAGATAGAAATAGATGAAAACAAGAATGATTTTGACAACATAAGGACACATGAAGAATCAACCCCCAAATAGCTTATGAGAGAGTTTACTTATAGGAAAGGTTTGATTTGGATTGACGGTTGAGATTGGATGTCAATAAGATATCTTAATCAATGGCCAAGATTGAAAGTTGACAAGTGCCCTAGAATCAATGGACAAGATTCAATATGACAACCCATAATTAGGGTTAGGGCAACATTAGGTCAAATTTGAAATGAATGGACATGATTGATTTTTTAGAAAATCAAATCAAGGGTTGGCAATGCATGTGACAAGAGATAAGATTGGCACACAAAACGAGGTGGCTAGAGAATCAAATAATAATAGACATTACTTGATTTTTGGAGGAAAAAGACTATTTTGAATTAAAACTTAAATTTAATTCAAAAGATGGGGTCACATGACAGTAAATAATTAATTTGAATTACTTACTAAAAAGAGGGAAATTAGAAAGTGGGTAATTTTAAATATGATTTTATTTAAAATTAGAAAGAAAGTTGAAGAAAATGGATAATTTTAAACAGATGATTTTATTTAAAATTAGAAAGAAAGTTGGAGAGGATAAATAATTTTAAACAGATGATTTTATTTAAAATTAGAAAGAAAGCTGGAGAGGATAAATAATTTTAAATAAATGATTTTATTTAAAATGAGAAAGAAAGCTAGAGAGGATAATAATTAAATAAATAATAGGAATTTATTTAATTATGAGCAAACATAACTAATTAATGACGTATTAAATAAATAAATAAAGTTTATTTATTTAAATAATCAAGAGGAAGTAATGGACTGATAATAATTATATAAACTTAAGAATTTATTTAATTATAGAGTGACATAAGAAATTAGCGACATATTTAAATAAAGTTTGTTTATTTATTTAAATAGCCAGGAGTAATAAAAGACATGAATTAAATAAATAATTAAGAATTATTTAATTAATAGTTGACATTGGACTATAGGACATAATTAAATATTTTAATTATGTTGAGACGAAGCATGATATTGAAAAATGTGGTTTGCGGGTCTAAGCCATTTTTATGTGTCTACATTTGCCCCTCTTTGTCATAATGCAGTTTATCACATTATGGCAAAGAAAACAAGTCAAGAATATGCCCCAATGCAAAATAGGGATGAGGAAGAATGACGAGGAGGGTTGCGGTATGCCCCCTCGAGAGGACAGTTGGGTTCCAAGAATATGAGTGGGCTCTCGAAATGGATGAGAAGACTAGAGAATGAAGGAATAGAAGAAATGTTAGCATGGAAGACATGGATGTTTAGTGGAGGCAACTTTAAAGATGCATATTTTTCCAAAAAAAATATGCATCTTTATGTGTCTACATTTGCCCCTCTTTGTCATAATGCATTTTATCACATTATGGCAAAGAAAACAAGTCAAGAATATGCCCCAATGCAAAATAGGGATGAGGAAGAATGACGAGGAGGGTTGCGGTATGCCCCCTCGAGAGGACAGTTGGGTTCCAAGAATACGAGTGGGCTCTCGAAATGGATGAGAAGACTAGAGAATGAAGGAATAGAAGAAATGTTAGCATGGAAGACATGGATGTTTAGTGGAGGCAACTTTAAAGATGCATATTTTGCCAGACAAGACTCTGCACTAATCATCATTGAGCAGTAAAATGACACAAATGGACAACAAACACCATGGTATGGCATAGACCAAGGTGTACAAGGTCATCCACTCACAAAATAGATAGTCGTAGAAAAGGAATGTTCTAGTTCATACTATGATCCCTTTAAAATGTCAATTCCTAATGTGAGATGCTAAACAAATAATGAGTAATGCAATAAGAGGAAATAACACAAAATAGGACACCTCAATGATTAGCCTAAGGCAAGATCAGCATGAAAGCAAGATAAAACAAATTGATTGTTGATTATACCTTCAAATATCTCCTTCCTTGGTTGGCCCTTGATCTTTGGATGTCTTGTGTGCTCCTTGGATGGCAATGGAGTTAAATGGATGCAAGATGCAAAATAAATTGATGAGAAATGCTATGAAGAAACTAAAATGCTGCAGATGACAATTTGGCAAGAGTTTGGTAGCAAAAGACTTGATCCTTAAAATGAGAGAAATGAGGGGGTATTTATAGGACAATTGGAATTCTCTAGAGAATTCTGCGGTTGAGATTGATCCAAAAAGATCTAGATGAAGGGCTATAGTGAGTTGATGACTCACAAGCCCTCACATCTTGACATGTGGAATGTGAGATGTCTTAGGGTGGAATGATGTGGAAATGAGGTGGAAGAGAAGTACATGAGGTGGATGAAGGACAAGTACCTTGTAAGTACCTTAGGGGATGAAAAGATTTCCTCAAAGAGGAACTTCTTGTCCCCAAATGAAAAGGAAAGAGACATTTGAGGAATTTTAGAATTCCTCAAAAATCTCCATGGCAAAAGGGGAAGTGGTTGGAGAAATAAATGTGAATTAAAAATTCACATGCTTAGGAGAGTTTATTGGATAAAAGAGAGTCTCCAAAAAGCTGGAGATTTGTCACATATGGGTGATGTGACAAGTCAAAGGTTCTAGAAGTCTTTGGCACATGTAAAGTGACAAGTCAAGCCTTCTAGAACTTTGCATGGGGATAGGGTAGACCTTGGAAAGATGAAAGTGAAATAAAAATTCATATGGGGAAGAGAGGAGCCTTGGGTGAATAAATATGAATTAAAAATTCACATGGAAAAGAGAGTCAAGGCCAAGAAAGGCAATGGAAAGGTTGACCAGAAAAGGTATGCCAAATGTGGCTAATGATTTTGATTAAGGTTGTACAAACACATGATTATGATAATTAATGAGAGATTAGAGGCAAGTGGGAGATTATGGAGGATGTGACACTAATCTTGATTAAGTGGTGCACATTCTAATCATAGATTAATTAATTTAATCGAGATTAAAAGAGGGTTATGGAGAATGTGACAAGGAGAGAGAAAAGTAGGAATTAAAAAATAGTTTTAATACAAATAGATCAAATGACTAAATTAAATAAATTGTCTTATTTATTTAATTTAGAGAAGAAAAAGGTGTAAGGTAGAGTATTTAATTTATTCAATTAAATATTTTAGGAACCTTAGGCAGAAAATGAAATAATGATTAAATAAATTATTTAATCACTATTAATGAAATAGATGAATAGAGTAGAAAATTTTGATCATATGGAAGTGATAAAATTTAGATGTCTACATTTTTCCCCTCTTCGAAGTACCATTAGAATAATCGTGCTTCAAAGAAAAATAAAATGCAGATGACTCTATAGAGGAAGTAACCAGAAAATGATGCCCCAGCATGGGGAGGAGGACCTGAGCTGTCCAATTAGTGGGGGAATGGATGAAAATGCCCCAATCCTACAAAGGAATGACTATGGTATGGGAAATGGATAAATGTCAAGGGTATGCCCCCTCAAGAGGGTGATGGGGGAAAAGAGAGGGGTCCCGGGCGACCTCTCGACAAAAAAAAATAGAGGGTATGGTTGGAAAGAGCGTGAAAAATTAGGCAATTTTGTCTTTTGAATGAATTCAAATAGATAAGCAGTTTGCAAATGGCAGCCCCGGGAAGGGAAGGGATTAGTTTGAGGAAAAAAAAGGTACATAAGAAGTAAAAAAATACCCCTTAAAAAGGGAGGGAAAAGAGAGGGGTCCCAGATGAATTCTCTTTAGGAAGAAATGAAAGATATTGTTGGAAAGAGCTTAAAAAAATAAGCAAGTTTTCCTTTTGAACGAAGTCGATCCGGTGCACGGTTTGCAAATGGCGGCCCTGGGAAGAAAAGGGAAGAAAAAACTTGCAGAGGGGCGGATTTGCCCCATTACAGAAAGGCAGTTCCGCCCCGAAAAATGGTGGATCTTCCCCGAAAATCAAAAAAGGGCATGTCCGCCCCAGAAAGGGGCGGGTCCGCCCCGGCTCGAGGCAGGTCCGCCCCACGGCCAGTGATGGTGACACCGCCTCTGGTCGACGGAGCCGCCTCCAGCTGGGGGTGGGTTCACCCCAACTGGGGGCGGGTCCGCCCCACTGTAGGGGCAAGTCCACAACCGAGTCTGGCCCGCTAAAAAAAAAAAAAGGGGGGGGAGAGTGATGAAGGAGGAAGAGATAGGGGAAAGGATGGGAGATGAGATGATGAAAGGGGATATGAAAATAACGATGTGAAGTGATGGATAAGAAATGATGATAAGCGATGGGAGGTAAAGGTGAGCACAAATAGATTCAAGAACAAATATGGCATTGCCCCGATCAAGCTATAAGTCAGGGTGGGTGGATGGTTGATGGAGTATTGTTGATAAGGACATGATACATCCCAAAAAAACACAATGATAGGGAAGGATACATCTTGATGAGGATGAGGATGAGTGTTGTTGACGAGGGAATGATACATCCCAAAACAACACAAGGATAGAGAAGGATACATTCGGATGAGGATGAGGATGAGTTTTGTTGACGAGGGAATGATACATCCCAAAACAACACAAGGATAGGGAAGGATACATCCTGATGAGAGTGTTGTTGATGAGGGAAGGATACATCCCAAAACAACACAAGGATAGGGAAGAATACATCCCACAAATGATAAAGATGAGGATGATGATGAGGATGATTGGATCAAGGCTTGTAGCAAGGCTGGGAACAAGACCAAGAGTGGGATTAGATTATTTGAATGGATGAGGATGGGGGAGACATGCAAGATGATGGAATGGAAAATGAAATGCAATCCTAATGCAATTTTCCATCCTTAGAGCACTGATTTTTGGTATAGCATAAGACACTGGGCGTCAGGGTATGTAAACCAAGACGGATTAGTGTCTAATGCATAAAACAAACACAACAAACAAGAAGGCTATCCCAACACCCCAAAGTCGCAATGACTTTGGTCGGGCCAGGTATTGGGATAACCACAAGCACAAAAGGATGCCCGAGTGTAACACAAGACGTTGGGGATCTTGGTGGGTACTACGTGGGACAACCAAGAAGACATAAACAGAAAAAGATCAATATACCCCGCTATGTTTACTAGTCAAAGCACACCATGATATGACGTATCAAGGCGACCATGACAAGTGAGGATAGGGAGCTCAAATGATAAACAAAATTCAAAAGCATCAAAAAATCAGAATCAATTTCAAACGTCCTTTGCCATAGGATCAAGAGGATGGATGGGGTTGATGCAGTCTGTTAGGAAGGATACATCCTGTTGAGACCAAAGATGGAGGATATATGGGTTGATCAACATGATGCAGGATAATGGAAACCGATTGGATCTCATGATACAAATGACCTTGTTCTATAAGCACCAGCTAGGATAGGGACATTCTTGATGACATGACAAGACGATGAGACATAAGGCAACAAGATGACAAAATGATGAGGCCACAAAATAGACACACCCTAAAGACCTAGGGGACACAAGACCGACGAACCCTAAAGACCTAGGGGCTCGAGGGTTGACCAAAGATTAACCTTGCCTATGTGAAAGCGCAGAGCCCTCTTAGTTCGATAAAAGACTATGGATAAAAGCAGGGAGAGGAAAATGAAGACCTCGATGGATGACAAAGACTAGACGGACAAACGCCTAGGGGGTGGATCAAATGATTGAACTTGCCTACGTGAAAGTGCAGGGGCGACGTAGTTCGACACAAGGCCAAAGAAAGATGATGGAGGATGACAAGACAGACAAAAGACAGAGCCCCGAGGGTGGATCAAATGATCGACCTTGCCTACGTGAAAGCGCAGGGGCAACGTAGTTCGACAAGAGATCGACGACAGACAATGGATAAGGGATGATGAGATGACCAAGATAAATGGATGGAGTGGATATGATGAGCTAGGATAGGCCGTGTGGATGGGATGGTCGATATGTTGGATGTGGGTTATGTAAAGCTCAGGAATGGGATAGTAATCTAGATTATTAGAAGATGAATTGGGAGGATGAGAGGGTGTATAGATGAATGATGAAGAGTAATAGGATAGGAGGAAGATGTAGGAAATAGATAGGAGGGATGAATTAGGATGTGAATGGCATTGGAGTGCATGGGGGTAGCCTATAGCGAGATACCAATGACAAGGGATGATGAGATAGGAGGAAAATAGAGGGAAAGGGATGGATGGATAAGAAGATGTGAGGATAGGTGGATAGATGATGGATAGATGAGTGATGAAGATTGAAAGGATATTAGAAAGATGTAAGGCTAGGATAAGAGGATAGAGGAATGGGGTAGATAAGGATGAAAGGACGAAAAGGACTAGTGGATGAGAGTATAGGAAGATAAGGATTTGGTAGATGGAAGAGATGACTGGATGGATAAATGGATGGGGAGGTAAGGATAGGCAGGATGGGGAGATGGAGAGGATTACTTGGCGGAATGGATGGACGATGTCTCCAAGGATCCAATTGAAAATAAGGAGATGCCCCCACTCTAGATGTGTCATGCATGATGAGGCCAAAGGGATAGCAGGATGGGTGGATAAGGGAGTGAGATGGGCAATGGAAGATAGATAGAGGTGGATAGGATGCATGGACAATGGAAGATAGAGAGAGGTGGATAGGATGCACAGATAATGGAAGATAGAGAGAGGTGGATAAGGAATAGATAGTGTATGGATGAGGGGACTATATGCCAAGAGGTGTCCAAAGCATGTATATAGGTTTTCCCCTACATTTATCAAGATCACAAGGAAGATGAAGGGAGTGGGATAAATGGGATAGGGTGGATAGGATGTGGAAGATAGGCAGATGTAGGAGATGGAGGAAAGGAATGCGTAAGTGGATGTTGCCCCCAGTCGTGGAAGGAGACTAGATGGGGAAATTATGCATGATGCCTGTTTGCCATGTTTTCATCATTGTACTTATCCAAGGTGCTTGTTTGCCAAGTTTTCACCATTGGATGAATGATTTTCTCTTTACTATTTTTTTTTTTGTATTTTTCTTATTTTCTCTTCTTTATTTTTATTTT